>CM040430.1:73942993-74647832 GCA_022702705.1 Papilionanthe hookeriana x Papilionanthe teres
AATCTAAAAGTTGTGATTACTTAATGAAAGAGTGAAAGATTTTGATTCAACTATCTAAAAAATTTTTTTTTGTATTTTTGAAAGTATTAGGAAAGTTAGATATTTACTTGAAAAGAACGAATTGAAACTCTATGAAAAATCTTAATGATAAACACATATTCATTAAGAGAAAATGTATGAAGTCTTTATATATAAGTTAAGGATACTGAAGTTCAAAATCATTAACAGGCAATCCAGATATATTAATCCTCACAGATTATAAAAAAAATGACAAAATCAAAAGGAAAAGCCAAAAATAAAAAAATATATATGTGAGGAGAAGCTTGAGGAGATGTCTAATCAAAAAATAGCTTCACTTAAAGTATTTTATAGGAGAAGGCCTAATTACATTTTTAACTTAACTTTTATGTATAAGCATCCTTATAAGTAGAGTTTTCATGAAAGTCTTTCTTTTGTAAATAATCTACGAACTCTTAATATGACAAATTGCAATTATTTTTGAAATAGATGGGATAAGAGAGTTCTTAACATTTAATTATTAAGTAATTTACACATTTTCGACTTAGCCTTAGTTATTAAAAAGCTTCTTAAGTTTCATTATATTATTTATAAAACAAAAAAGTTATAGAAGTCTTAATGAAATTTTTCTCCATAGATTATATTTTTAGTAGTAAAAGGTTACTTGAGGACAAGTATCGTTTATGTTTGGGGGAATTGATCCGCCTTAAAATTACTTAGAATTTTATATCAATTTTTTATTAATATTTTAAGGATATTACGCTTTAATGAAAGGTATTTCTTTTGTTTTGGTTACAGGTACAATAAAATGAGTTTATGAAGAACAAGAGTTAAAAAGAAGCAAAAATGAGCCAAAATGAGTAAAAATGCAAAGAGGCTGATTCTGGCGCCTAGGCGCCAAACACAGCAGATTAATTCTAGAGATTTCTTGGATGGTTATTGGATTGTTATTGACATTTCCAAACCAATCTAGAAGCCTCTAAACAAATTCCTAATGTTATAAACAAGATATAATGAATATATACATGAGAGAGTAGTTATTAAACGAAGAGGAGTGACCTAAATGTGAAGGGATGCATCCATTCGCGAAGAGATCCTGGCACCTAGGTGCCAGAACTGGCACCTAGGTACCATAGTTATTTTCTAGAACATTCATTGAATGTGGACGAATTTTGAAGAGGTGTCTTAAGGAACTCCTGGTCATTTCTGAAGATCTATAAATAGAGGACCATTCTACAGTAAAAAAGGGACAGAATTAATTAACAAATAATTAATTAAGAGTTGTTAAGTAAAGTGTCTTCTTCTTTCCTTCTTTATTTTAGTGAGAGTTCAGTGTGAATTCGGGAGTCAAAGTCATGTTAGAGTCTGTGGAGTCAGAGAAACTTCAAAGGATTGCTTGAATTACATTCCAGATAAGTATTTATATATTTTTTCTTAAGGTTAATGCTTTAGATTTGAGTTATATGAATATGATTTGTGGTGTAATTTCTATACTTTCTGAGTAGTCTTCTTTTCTTTCTCCCCACAAATATGAAATGATTTAATAACAGATTTAAATCTGATGTGAGAACTTAATTTCTTATTTTCTAAAAAATTATGATGATACTGTAACTAGTCTTAATTTACTTTGCAAATTGGCCTCTTGTATTTTTAAAAACTGTGGAGAATTCTTAAGATCTGACCGTGGGCTAAGAATTCTTAAATTGTATGTATCACATTTCTTTTTGAAAGGTAGATAATAAATCCTTAAAAGGGGAGGTGCAAATAAATAAGTAGATAATCTTTAATAGGCGTAGAATTAATTTTATGTTTTTAGTGTAACAGGCTAAATTCAATAAATTTGGTTTTACAAAGGAGGTGACGGGTCACTTGTAGGCCAGACCATAGGCAACCTTTTGGGGGGGAACCTAGTAGTGAGAGTCTAGAAATTCATTCCTTTCTACTAATAATACATCCTAATTCAATCTTTAAAAACTAGCTAACGTTCTTTATGACCTGGACCAAAGGGTAAAAGTATATATATGCTCCTATTTATCATAATACCACATTTTTAAAGTTCTCAACTAATTTTAACTGCTTATTAATCATTGAATATTTCGTATGGGGAAAGAATCTTTGTTTATTGTTTTAATACTTGCCAATTTTTTTATTCTGCATATTTTAATTTGTTTTAAATTACAAAATTTTAATTAATAGTTTCCTTTATTTTAACTTTATTAGTCCTCGTGGGATCGATATCTTGGGTTTTAAAAAGAAAACTCTACATTACTTGAAACGATATGTATTCTTGCGTAGTACCCCTAATATACAATTTATATTTATTTATAACAACATTAATCTTTAATTATTGTACATTAGCCGCTTAATCAGATTTGGGGTCAAGTTTGGCCATAATTTTATAAGCTATTTTACTTAACGTAATTTCGGTTGGGTCAACTATTTCTTTTTATGCACATTCAGATGTTTATGTGATAAAGTAATGTTTTATGTTGTAATTTATGATATGTGTTTAGTAGTAAAAGTTTTAAATGTGTATTTAGTGTTTAATTTTTTAATAGATTATAAATTAATTCCAAATTAGTTAGAAAATTTAGAACACTATTAAAAACTACTATTTGAAAATTGCATGTTTAAACTTTTAAAAATCCACTACTGTAGAAGTCTTTTGAAAATTTTCTTTTATGAAAAACTGGATTTAGATTCTTATTACTCTTGTTTATCTTTAAAAATGTTATACTTATATATTTAGGATATTGAAATTCTTACAAGCATGTTATTTTAGTTTTTTAATTCTCACTCATGTATCATTTCTTATGCTTAAATGTTTTTATCCTATCTAAAATTTAAAGTTTGGGGGGTATTTAAAAAACTGAATTTTTCAAAAACCTAATATTTTATTTTTCTCAAGAATGCTTAAAATAAATTTGGTTTATGATTGAAAATAATTATGTATATGAAGTAATATTAGGGAAACAAAATTTTGAATATAGAAATGAGTAAAAGAATTTAGTTAAAATTTATATTAATCATGAAAAATTTAAAGTTAAAATGTTCTTAATAATGAAATGTTAAATATAGTTAAACTATTATTATTAAGAAATGTTGTATTTTTGGATAAACAGAAGATTTAACTTTTATTTTTCAAAGCTTAAATTTCTTTTATTGAAGAATAATTTTCAACCCTATTACTATGATTTTTAAGTGAAAGCTAAATATCAGAACTTTATTTTAAATGAAAAGGTTGAATTTAAAATCATTAAAGGCCTATCCAGATATAGTAATTCTTGCCTTATAAAAAAAATAAAATAAAAATAAAAAATAAAAAAAAGAAAAGAAAAGAAGAAGAAAAAGAAAAAGAAAAAGAAAAAAAAGTGAATAATATTATGTGAAAAGGAAGGAGATGCTTGAGGATTTAAGGCTCTAATAAAAAATTGGTTCCATACCAAAAGTTTAAAATATAAGTTTTGAGAAAATCTAAAACTTAAGGTTATAATATAGTAAGTAAAATTATTCTCAACTAAAATTTTTAAGTAAAGAAAAATAAAATGTTTGAATCCTATATTTTGAAAAATCTATAAGTATTTCTGAATTAGATAGAAACCTATATTTTCATTATCCTTTACTTAAGAACTTTCTAAACTTTAAATTGGTCTTATTTACTAAAATTTTTTCTAAATTGGATTATTTCATTTCTAGAACAAAATTTTGAAATCTTCCTAAAGAAACTCATTCACAAAATTTGCATGTTAAAAATTTTATGGTTAAGAGTCACTTGAAGACAAGTAACATTTTAAGTTTGGGGGATTTTGTTACACCTAAAATATATAGTGTTTTTATGCACATTTTTATACCTATTTTTGATGATATTACACTTTAATGGAAGGTATTTTGTGTTTTTCTTGTAGGTATGATGAAAATAATTAATTATGATGAAGGAGTGAAAAAGGACCAAATTTGGAGCAAAATTATGAAGTTTGAGAAATTTGGCCTCTGGAGCCTAAGCGCCAAAGTGTCGGCGCTTAAGCACCACAGTTAAAAATCAAATTTAAATGAATTTTGGTGTCATTTTCAAGGGGTGTTTGAATCAATTTTGGTGGTGACTTCCTTAACATCCTTTGGGTGGCAAATTTGAATGAAGGGATGCATCTTTTCGTGGATACATTGAATCTGGACATGATTTGAAGAGACATCAAGACACCTTTTGGAGAATTATAAAAATGAAGCCTCATAATTTGCAAGTGTATGTTGAAAGGGTTATTATTCATTGTGTGTTATTAGAGTGGTTATTAGAGTGTGTTAAGTTTTAGAGTTCTTATTTTCTATAGTAGAGAGTAGAGAGTAAGAAAAGAAAAAGGGTCGTTGTGCAACCTTCTTCTCAACAATTTTTTTTTATCCTTATATCTAGTTTTTATTGAAGTTTAAAGTCTTTATTAGAACCAACAGAGACGGGCGCCAACCTCTGTAGAGTTGTATTATGGAAAGCAAAAATTCCAGAAGAACTTCCAGTGTCTGGTCAAGAGGATTTTCAGATAAGTATTTATCTTTGTTTTTACATTTTGTTTTTATGTAAGATTGTTGTGTTTTCGTTATGGTTTATGCTTTCATATCAAGTTTTGTTTGTGTTTACTTCATGAAATCTGAGTAGTATAGTTTATCTTTTTCTTTCTTAGATGATGAAGTAATTAAATTATGAAAGTAATGTTATGGAAAGTATAAGTGTTTAATGCTGGAATAAATTATGATGATTCAATTCCTTGAACTTAATTTACTTCTTTATTTGGCTAATTAAGATGTTAAAATTTTTTGTGAGATTATGTAAGATCCAATGTTATATTGTCTCAAACAACCATTGGAAAGAATCACATGCAATTTTATGGGTAAGAATTGTAGTCCATATGATTGAATACAAATATATAGGGAGATATGCTTTATTGGGGAGTAAAATTAGAGGACTTTAGAGTGACAGACTAAAGCCCCCTAATTTGTTTTGTTATTTTATATTTTCTTATGAGTTGTTAGCTCCCAGGTGGAGGGAATAGAAGGAACTCTAGAGTGAGAGCTGGTATCTTCCCCTCTAACCCATCTAAAAAATTTTAAATTTTCAAATTAACCAATTTTCTTTATAGAACCAAGTAAGGGTAAACAATATAATTGCTCATATTTGTCACAATATATTTAAATACTTCCACAACATAAAATTTCATAATTATTACTGATTCATTGAAGAAAGAAAAAGATATTTGATTCTTATAACTTTTATATCATGTTTAGAGTATTAATAATTTCATTTCCTACTTAAACTTGTTATTAAAAACATCAAAAATAACTTTTTGAAATTAAAACCTTAAAACATACTTACAAAAATAAATTTTAAAAGTAAAAAGTTATTTTTCTTATTTCCTTAAATTTTTACACATTTTCCTGTGGGTTCAATATCTCGTGGCTTAATCAGAAAGTTCTATATTACTTGATAAATGATATGTATACTTGCGTAGAATGTCATATTATAAATCATAAATTTATATCTAAATCGTAAGCATAAATATTCGGGCATCAATCCCGGGGCTCTTTCTCCTTTTTGATTAAAGCCTCTTAGCATCATCTCATCCATATAACGCTCTCGCGCATTGAAATCCAAATATGCTAACGTCCATAGGCTCATTATATTAAGTAATACTCCTGGGTCGACTAATACTTTGGAGAGCACATATTTGCCAATATTGACTGAGATGTAGAGCGGACGGTTGTGATCGGCGGTACCAAGTAGCAAATCGTCATCGGTGAAAGTCACACCAAGCTGTTCTCTCAAAGTACAAACTCCATCCGAGGATGAGCTAGCCAAGTGAGCTAAGAAAATTTCTGGATTGAGCAAAGCCCTAACCAAATTTTCTCTCATCTCTTTTGACAGGATCAGAGCGTCATAAATGCTTAGTTTGGCCGGCAACTTCCTAAGATGTGCTAGTACATTGTAATCCACTTGACTTAGGTTTCTAATTTCTTCTCGAATTTGTGTTTTTGCTGTCGCTGCAACGGTCCTTCTTGAGTAATTAATTGTTTTCCCTTCTCTACCGGAGTTGTTCTTGGAGGTAATACTTTACCACTTCTGAGATTCACCTCTACTATCTCCTCCCCTTCTAAACCCAGAGGTTCTTCCGGTGTTGTAGTCAGTTCTCCTTATTTCGATTATGCGTCTGAAGTGTCTAAATTTAGTGGAATTCCTTTGTATTTGAGGAGTGGCTCCTCGCTTCTCGAACATTCATATTTGATGTCGTCGATGTCTTCTTCTTCATTGATGTTCTCGCCGAGAGTTAGTGTGATTTGGGGATCAGTTTGGGAATCAAAATTGAAATTAGATTGGTTGTGGTTAGGTATGTCGTCAGTAGAGAATACCAAAACGTAACCAGAATCAAAATCATCAGATTCAAAAGAGCCCGGAGGGGCGTAAAGATAATGGTACAATGTCAGATGTTCGAGGGGTATAATTCCTGAATCTAAGACAACCAATCTAACAGGGTCAGCCTCTATCCTACCATTCACTCTATTGTCTTTAGTTCCTCTCACGATCACTTTCTTCTTTGTCCTTTGCGGTCGTGATGGTGCTCCTATTGCAGTCTTCATCTTTGGTTGGGCTAGCGGCAGACTCTTGGTAGCAAATTGTTTTGAATCTGACTGAATCTGATCCAAAACTCTCTTAAGATCATTCCAGGTCATTCTCCATCCTTCTTCATCGGTGTATGAATCTAACTGAGAGATCTGCCCGGCCGAAACCATATTTATAGAACCTCTCACAGGTTCTTCTAAATATTCTTCAAGGATTGTGATGTTTCGTTCTTCGTAATTCTTCTTGAGCCAATCCTTGAAGCTGAAACACTCTTTTATAGTATGTCTCAACAATATGTGGTACAGGCAGTAGTCGGGCTAATCCTTCTTATCGAATTCTTCAGGCTTTTTTGGCTCTAGTAATCTGACTTCTAGTTTCTTCAATTGATTCTTGAACATATTTGTTACAGTGTCGTCTTTGAAGTAGTTTCTGTTCAACCTTTCTGCTATTGTTTGAATTTGTCTGATGTTTGTCTGGTATGGCCTCTACTGGGAGGACTGATGACCAGGTTGACTGTACTGAGGAATGTACTGCTGCAGCGGACGAGGCTGACCATACTACTGGGTGTATGGAGGTTGAGCATATTGTGGGGGCTAACTGTACTGCTGACCGTACTGCGGCGGAGGCTGGCTGTATTGTGGTGGAGGCTGACTGTATTGTGGTGGAGATTGACTGTATTGTGGTGAAGGCTGATTATATTGTGGAGGAGGCTGATTGTATTGAGGTTGTCGCTCTGGCTGCATCCTCATTGGCTGGTTCCCTTTGTCCACTGTCGCCACTACACCTGATCTCTTCTCGAGTGCTTTGATTGGTCTTGATTTCTCTATTTTCTCTGAAGGCTCCATGTGCTTAAGCTCCTCTTGCAAAGTGCTCACCTTTCTGAGCAGCTTCTCGAAGGATTTAATGGTCAAACCTTTAAGCATGAAAGCTACTTGACAGTGGATACTCTTGAGTAGTATCTTAATCGCATGTTGTTTTTGTAGTTGAGGCTCACATTTCATGCTAAGGTTTCTCTATCTAAGTATGTAACCAACCAAGCACTCGTGGGGCTTCTGTCGCTCCACTACGAGATCTCCAATGGTGAGGTGATGCTGCGCGCCGGCAAACCACTTGACGAACAAGTTTTCCATTTCTGTGAACGTCTTCGCTGATCTGTTAGGCAATTCTACGTACCAGTCAAAACTATTCCTGAAAAACTGCTAAAAAAATGATGGAAAATTAGCGCATCACTTCCTCCTGTATTGCAACGATAGGATCTGAATTGGGTGATATGCTGGCGGGGGTTTCCGGTAACATCAAATGTCTTGAAGGTCGGAGATATGAAGCCTATAGGATATGAAACGACATCAAACTCTTCCAGGTAGGGTCTATCCTTTGAAATCGATGCATCTCCCTTGGACTGGGCTATAACCTCCCGAACCTTCTGCTCAATCATCTGATCAACATTTTTCTCTAGAAAATTAGAATTCGGGTCCTTCTTCTACTGTTCTTCTCCACTAGCAGAGGCGGCTTCTCTTCTTTCATCTATAGTGTACAATATTTCTGGTTGATTGACTTCTAGAGATGCTATGGGTTGTGACTGTGTCTGTCCATGTTCCGTGGCCATTGTTGTCATAGAGACAGTCATTTCTTCCACTTGTTTCTCCAAACGAAGTATTTGTTCATCCCGGTTCTGGATGGCCCTCAGATATTCTTCCGTAGTGTTCTCCTCGGTAGGAAAAGCTTCACGCGCAGCTGAAGTGGCCCTAGTTTCTACCATGCTGATCTCCATAAATTTGTCCATGTGGTTTGACAGGTGAAAATCCTCATCGTCGACATGCAGTCCTCGTTCTTTCACTAGTTCTATAATGTCTGACCCAATGAAAAAATGTTAAGATTTTCATGCCTATTTTATATTGATTTTGATGATATTGCACTTTAAAGGAGGACATTTTTGATGTTTTTCTGCAGGTATGTTGATTTATGGACAATGGAGCGAAAAAATGCAAAAAGGAGCGAATTTGGACCAAAAAGACCAAAAAGAAGAAAATTTGATCTAGGGCGCTGACGTCGAGCTCGATGGTACGAACGGCATAATTTTCCCGAGAGTTCAGAAAATATTACAAGGAAGCTCGCCAATGGTGAGATCGAGGCTGCCGACAGCGGAGCATTATGAAGAGGGTCCAAGGCTAAGTATTCTAGAAGGCCGCCGACGGCGCGCTCGAGACCGCCGACGGTGAAATCGATGGTTCTCTCACGAGGTACATCGAATGGGGACAATTTTTGAAGGGATGCTTGGAAAACTCTTGGAAACTCTTCAACTACTTTAAAAGAAACAATTTGGGGCCGAAAATAGTGTCACATAGTGTCAAAAAGTGAGTCCACTAGTGTCCATTGTTGTTATGTGTTATTTTTCAGTGAGTATTAGTTAGAGTTATGTTTCCATTAAAATTTTAGATAGTGAGTTCAATTAGTGATATTTAGTGAGGAATTCTTTAAGAGATTGAAAAAGTGGAAGGGAAGTGAGAGATTTCTTTCTCCTTACCATTTCAAAGAAGAGTTCTGCGTGCTGAAAAGAAAGGATGAGATTCAGAGGAACTTCAAGAAAGTTTGCTTGGGGAGGAATTTAAGATAAGTTGTATTTACTTACTTTAGTCCGTAAAACTTTATTTTTATATATGAAATCCAAGTTTTATCGTATCCTCTCCATGAAATTTGAGTAGTTTTTCTGTCTTTCTCCTTGTTTTGATATTTTCGTGAAATAGTAATTTAAAATTAGTGTGCCAAGAAAATTTTAAAAGAAGTTGTGTTAATCTTTTCACTTAAATCTTAATTTACGTTCAATCTGGCCAATTGATTAGTTAAAATATGTTGAGTTTAACAACAATAGTAAAGGTTGCATCCGAGATTCAGGGAGGTCAAAGTCCTTGAAAGTAGGGTGCAAATAAATAGGGAAATAATATTCATAGGTCGTATAATTAGATATTTTAGAGTGACAGACTAAAATCCTCAATTAGGTCCTATCATTTGGGTGCTGAAGTGTAGATGTTAGCTCTAAGGTGAGGGGAACATGGGAGCTTCGAAGTGAGAGCCAATATCCTCCCACTCTAGCCGCATATTCAGTAACCAAGCATATGATTAGTCAATGTTATTTATGCCTGGACCAAAGGGTAAAGAATAGGTATGCTCCTATTTAGCACAACACATTTTAAACTAATTCTAACTATCCATTCACTTAAATTTCTTAACAAGAAGAAGGATTCTTTATTATATATTTGAAGTTCACTTTATTAGTAGAATTAGTTAATTTTTAGTAGAATTAGTTTATTTTAAAAATTCCATATTATTTTTGATTGCATGTTAGTGACAGATAGGAAATTCGATCTACAAGTTGTGATTCTGAATTGATTTCTATGATCCTAGTCCGTACCTTCTGAAATATCCCTGTGGGATTGATATCCAGAACTCCATTAGAGCTCTATATTACTTGAGTGATACGTACACTTGCGTTGAAAGATAGCTCTGTGATTATTGAATATCTTTATACACATCTTTATCAAATAAAAGCAAATTTAAATTATTACAAAGTGCACGGGACGGTTCAAGTTTTTGGCACCATTGCCGGGGATATAACATAATTAGAGTAACGGACAATTTAGGAAAATTAGAAAAATTTTTCAAGAATTTGCAACTTAAATTTAGTTAACTGTTTTGCTGTGTACTGATTTTGATTGTATGCGTAAATATGGATCTGAAAATCTTATACCATACGATTCGGAATTAGAATGCATTGTTAGAAGAATTAGAAAACTGAGAAAAGAACCTAGAAATCCTGATAATCTTAACACAATGGAAAATAATGTAAACAACCAAAGAATAGAAAATGAACATCAATCTAGACCACTAAGAGATTACTCTAACCCTACATTTGATGAAATTTACTTAATCATCCAAATTCCAATTGTAGTTGCTAATTCATTTGAGCTTAAACCTATAATTATCCAAATGGTACAAAACAATCAATTTTGCGGAACTCCAAATGAAGATCCTGATTTACATCTTGCAAGTTTCTTAGAACATTGTGCTACTTTTAAATATGACAGAGTGTCTGATGATGCTGTCAGCCTTAGACTTTTTCTTTTTTCACTAAGGGATAAGGCTAAGGCTTGGTTATATTCATTAGCACCTGGATCTATTAGAACTTGGGGGGATCTTTCACAAAATTCTTATCAAAATATTTTCCACCATCTAAGACTGCTAAGCTTAGAAACAATATTACATCTTTCAGTCAGTATGAGGGAGAATCGATATATGAATCTCGGGAAAGATATAAAGAACTTCTTAGGAAATGTCCACATCATGCTTTACCAGATTGGTTAATTATTCAAACATTTTATAATGGATTAGTAGGATCTCTTAGATCCATTATTGACGCTGCTTCTAGTGGATCATTAATTTCTAAAAGTTTTGAAGAAGCCTATGCTTTAATTGAAGAAATGGCTACCAATAATATTCAATGGCCTGCTGAAAGGGTAAATCCTAAGAGAGTAGCCAGTATTCATGATTCAGATAATTTAACTATGATAGTTTCTCAAATTGCTGCTCTTTCAAAGAAAATAGATCAATACGGAATGACTCGTTCTCAAACACCACTAGTGTTAGAAGAAAATTCATTGGGACAAATTTTAGATGCTCAATCTTCATATGAAACTATAAATTTGATAAATAATAGACAAAATAACCCTTATTCAAACTATTATAATGTAGCTTGGAAGAATCATCCAAACTTTAATTGGAATAACCAAGGTAATGCTAATCCTGTTATTCCTCAGTGGGGGAACAATCCTGTAAACCCATTAGGAAATATAAACAATCAAGGTAATTCCAATTATAGACCTTGTAATCCACCAGGTTTTTTTAATAATTCACAATTCAAGGAGAAGAAGTTATCTATGGAAGAATTAGTTTTGAATATGGGAAATCAATTACAAAGTCAAGGTGCTGCTATTAAAAACATAGAAAACCAATTGGGGCATATTGCTACTACACTAAGCAGTAGACCTGTTGGAACTTTACCTAGCAATGTTGAAGTAAATCATAAAGATCAAGGAAAAGAACAGATCAAGGCTATTCAACTAAGAAGTGGAAAAGAGTTGGAAACAAGAGTTCAAAAAGAAACTATAGTTGAAAAGGAAAAAATGGAAACTGATGGAGAAAATGAAAGTTTATAACCTGATTTTCCATTGAAACCAATGAAAATTACTGTTGAAAGACCACCACCACCATTTCCTCAAAGACTAAAGTAACAAGATAAAGGAAAAAGATTTGCTAAATTCTTAGACATTTTGAAAAAATTGTCAATAAATATTCCTTTTGTTAAAGCTATGGAACAAATGCCTAATTATGTTAAATTTACGAAGGATATACTCAACAAAAAGAGAAAGTTATTAGATCATGAGACTGTTGCACTCAGTGAAGAGTGTAGTGCTATAACTTAGAAAAAACATCCTGAAAAACTTAAGGATCCTGGTAGTTTTACTATCCCGTGTGTTATTGGTGAAAAATTTTATGGTCGAGCATTATGTGATTTTGGAGCTAGCATAAATTTGATGCCTTTATCAAATTTTAAAAGGTTAGGAATAGGAAAGATTGCACCGACTTGTGTAACTCTACAGTTAGCTAATCGATCTATTACAGATCCTAAAGGAGTTGTAGAAGATGTTCTTGTCAAGGTTGATAAATTTATCTTTCCTGTGGACTTTATTATTTTTTATATGGAAGAAGATAAGGAAATACCTATCAAATTAGTAAGATCATTCCTAGCTACAGGAAGTGCCATGATAGATGTTCAAAAAGGAGATTTGACTATGAGAGTAAATGATCAAGAAGTAACCTTTAACATCTCAAAGTCAATGAAATATCCTTCAATAGAAAAAGATGATGAATGTTTTAGAATGGATATATGTGATTATTTGAGAAAGGAATATTTCAAGGAAAACTTTGAAGAAAATCAAGATATGGAAAATGATAAATATGATGAAATTGATAACAAAGAAGCTGATTATATTCAAGAGAAATTTGAAACGCTCAATTCAACAGTACCAGAGAACAAAATATTAATTCCATCTATTGTAAAACCCCCTGAACTTGAATTAAAAAATCTTCCAAATCATTTGAAGTATATATTTTTAGGAAATTTTTTAACATTACCAGTAATTGTATCCTCAGACTTAAATAAAATTCAAGAACAAAAATTAATGGATACATACATTAAAAAAATACAAAAAATCTTTTTGTTGGACTCTAGCTGATATAAAGGGAATTAGTCCTTTGACTTGTATGCACAGAATTTTATTAAATGATGATCATAAACAAAGAATTGATCCACAAAGGAGAATAAACCCTATTATGAAAGAAGTAGTTAAAAAAAATTTTTAATGGTTAGATGCTGGAATTATATATCCTATTTCGAATAGTACTTGGGTAAGTCCAATTTATTGTGTTCCTAAGAAAGGAGGAGTAATTGTTGAAGTAAATTAAAATAATGAATTAATACATATCAGACAAGTTACTTGATGGCATATTTGTATTGATAATAGAAAATTAAATGCCGCCACCCGAAAAGCTTAGGAGTTTCTCAAATCTTATGCATTAAAAAGATCAGATGTGAACCAATTTTTCATTAGGAGCTAATCCTCAAGCTTCTCCTCCGTTACTATACTTTAGTTTTTTTTCTTTTCTTTTTTCTTTTTCTTTGGCAAAGATTATTATATCTACATAGTCCTTTAATGATTTTGAATTCCACTCTTCCTTTCCTAAAGCAAAGGTCTGATATATCCTTTACTTAAAAGTATAATAATAGTTATGAAAACTACTTTTAATAAAAGAAATTTAAGTATTGAAAATAAAATTTTAATTCTTCTATATTTCTCAAAAATACAATATCTCTTACTAAAGATAGTGACATCATATTTATCATCTCTTTACTAAGAAAAAATTTTAACTTGAAATTTTTCTTCATCACTATAAATTTTTAACCAAATTTTCTTACACATTTCTATATTCAAAATTTTTTTACCCTAGTACAACTTTAGACACATAATCATTTTTAAAATCAAAAATCAAATTTATTTGTAGCATACTTGAGAACAAAAAAATTTTAAGTTTTGAAAATTGATTTTTCTTAACCTCCCCCCCAAACATAATTTTTTATAAAAATTAAACATTTTAGCATAATATATAGAAAGACAGGAATGAAAAATTAACACTTATACTAATAAGGATTTTCATATCTTAATTATGCAGGTACAAAAAAAATTTAAAAACAGGAGTAAATATGATCACAGTTTATTTTGATTTTAATATTTAAGAGATTTAGAAGACTTCTGTGCAGTGAAGGCTAAAGTAAAAGCAAATCACACAAACTAACATAATATCACAATCACAACAGATAATTCATGGTAGTAAATTGAAATTTAAACATTAAATTTTAAATGAAGGTTAGCTCTATCTAAACTTCCTAAAGCATCAGAAATAAGTTCAACAAAACTAACAAAACACATTTAAAATAAAAAAGTTCAAATACAAACTACCACATAATCATCACATAGATACATATTAAAACAAACAATAACAATAATGTTCACTTCCACCATAAATAACAACATAAAATGTAGTCCCAACATTAATTTTAACATAAATAACAGCTCAAATAAAACATAACATAACTCAATCCCTACTCATCCTTATCTCCATCACCATTTTCTTCTTCATCACCATCCTTCCAAAAACTAGTAGAATCAAACTGAGTGTACTGTGGATAAGGTGGAAATACCACACTCAGATCTCCTCTAATAAGTCTCTCTAAAGAAGGATTGTACTTCTCCTCATAATCACTAAGTCTTCCTAAATATGAATCAATATTATCAACATAGTTTTCAAGATTTGATACCTTATCCATAGCATGATCCATGTTATCCATCATAGTCTGTATTAGAGTGTGAATTTGGAGTGGATCTACCACGAGATGTAGAAGATCTAGATGTAGAAGCATGTGATGTAGAAGGACCAGAACTTATAGAAAATCCCATTCTCCAGCTAAAAATTGAATGTTCAGAATAAGTCTTCACATTCACACTTGTAATGGGCTTCAGAGCTTGAAGAATCTCCTCCTAACTATCATATTTAACATCGGCTTACTCACATAAATAAAAGATTAAGGAAGGGAATCCCAAACCTGCAGTTGTAGCGGCTCTGGCAGAATTGGTAATAATCTGATATATGAGAGATCAAATATTGATCGGCTTATACTGCTTAATGCAGTAGTTCAGTTTAGCCTTCTCTCTGGTCACTTCACTGAGCTAATTAGTGGGGAGTTAACAAGCAAAAATAAAATAATTTCATGCTTTCGCTGTGGCATCCATCTCTGATGTAGAAAATTTACTCTTCTGCCACTAGTAATCTTCCAAAGATCTCTTCCAGCTATTAACGAATATATAATATCATCTAACTCTTCCTCCATAGGATTGTAATTGGAATAAAAACATAAAGTATCCGTCGGCAGTTCCTAAAATGAATTTATTACCTCAGGCGTAAATGCTACTATCTTCCCTCTTACCATCACTAGATCTTCTTAAGATTTTGGGAGATTTACATAAAACTCCTTATCAACAGAGATCACAGTAAAAGCAGAGAAGCAGCAGAATTTATCCCACAATCAGGGAACAATAAGATCTTCTACTTCTCCACCCGAATTTTTAAAACATAGCTCAGGGATCAACTTCCTCGATTGAAATGCTTCAGCATAACGATCCTAAGCCTTAGAACTTACAAATTTATTCGAATCAAATGTACATTTCACCTTGCTTCTTTTCATTCTTGGTGCCACTTTAAAATTTGCAAAAAAATTCACAATAAATTTCAAAATCAATTCAAACTCACTAGATCTAATTTCTAAAAGCTTAAACTTACTTTTCCATGTAAAATCCATCAATTTTCATCAAATTTTCACCATGAATAGTAAAATTTTCGAAATTTCCACGATGAACTCAAAATCTATGGTGAAAATAAAAAAATTTTACATAAAATAGAAGCTCTAGCCTTAAAAAGATGAAATCCAACAAATTTGGCTTGAATTCACCATGAAATCTTCACTTATAGGGATGCCCTAAAAGTAAAAATGTGAAAGCTTGAGGAAGAAGATGATAAAATGGGGTAAACATGATGGTTTTCGGCACTTAAAACCGTCATAAATCAATTTTAGTGAACAGGGGCTTAAACACAACTGTTGCGGCTTTTAGGGCGGGGCTCTCAGGTTTACTTGCGCTTAAGCGTGGATTTTGGCACTTAGGCGCAAGTGGACAAACTTTGATTTTTCCAAAATTTGATTCAAATGCACAACTCCCCAATTTAACCACCCTCATATGGTCTTATATAAATCATTATAACAATTTCTTCCCTTCTCCTCTCTTCTTTCTAAAAATTTTCCATATTTCACAACTTCCATTCGATTATAATAACACAAAAATTTTCACACAAACACAACACTTTAATGAACATATATTCAAAAATTACAAACACACATCACATGTCTAATCTCATTCCAAAATATTTTTGGATGAGATACTCTCTAAATTCATCATAACACAAGACAAACTTACATTAAACACATAAAACAAACAAACACACACAAACAAGAAAACAAAATAAACAAAGAACTTAATTCTATTCTCCATTACGTGGAACATATCCTTGACCTTCACTTGTTCATTCTGAACCATTTGGCACAAAGATTTGATTAAATGAACTATGATGAAGAACTCCAATAGAATCCTCTTCAATCCATTTATTTTTCAGATACATCGCCTTATCCGCTTCTTCAATAGAACTTGAATAACTGAATTGCATTTTCAGTTCCCAACCAATAAGCGCTACATTTGGGTTAGTTTCATTTACCTATGCCTCAATTGATGCCACATCAGCTTCATTCTTTACAATTTTCTCCGCTATTCCTTCAATACTAAGGGCTAGAAATCCATTATGTAACTCTTGCGCACTTTTAGTTACAAACTTTATCTTGACGGCTTCCTCCTTTCTCTTTAATTCATTCCCCCAAGAAGACATTTTTGATATCTTATCACTCATTAAGCAACTCAAATCTTTCTCTCTTAGGCTAAATTTGAAAAGGGGCAACTTTCCCCTTCATTTCCATGCTATTTATAGCCTTTAGTAGAGCCTATACCTACTTCCCACATTTAAAAACCATCAAATAACATTCAATGCCACTTTCCTACGTTTAATTCTTCTAGAACATCATTTGGGCACATTTTTATAGCTCCGGCGCTTATGCGCCAGTGCTTAGTTAAGCACAGGTCAGCTTAACGACTAAAAACTCATTTTTACACTTTTAAGACATCATTCAAAGCCTTAAAATTATCACCAAAAGTTCAAAATACTACCACAATTCTCCAAAAACAAACATAACAACAATAAAACAAAAGCACGCTGACAACTATGGGTTGCCTCCCACAAAGAGCTTGGTTTTATGTCATCATCCCGCCATACCCAGTACTTATTCTGGATGACCCAACATCAGAACATCATTTACATTATTATGATCTCCAAAGAAATAGGGTTTCAGCCTATGATCATTCACTTTAAAAATTTTCAGGTTTTTAAGATCCTTAAGATCCACAGCTTCATAAGGATATACTTTTGCCACAATAAATGGGCCCATTCACCTCGACTTAAGTTTTCCTGAAAATAATCTCAATCTTGCATTATAAAGCAAAACTTTTTGTCCTGACTCAAAATATTAAGTAAGAATCTTCCGATCATGCCATTTTTTCATCTTATCTTTATAAATCCTAGCATTCTTATAACACTCATTTCTTATCTCTTCTAGCTCATTTAATTGCAATGATCTCTTCTTACCAGCATCCTTTAAATTATAATTGGACTCCTTAATAGGCCAATAAGCTTTATGTTCAAGTTCCACTGGTTAATGACAAGCTTTCACATAAATTATCCTGAATGGTGACATTTCTATAAAAGTTCTGTATGCTTTTCTATAAGCCCACAAAGCAAAATCATGTTTGACTGACCAATCAAATTGTCTGGGATTAATAGATTTTTCCAAAATTATTTTGATTTATTGATTGGAAACATTAGCCAAACTGCTTGTCTGAGGATGATAAGCAGTACAAATTCAATGATAGATTCGATATTTCTTCAATAATTTTTTCAATTAACACATTTTGGAAATGACTCCGCCCATTAGTTATGATAACACTTGACATTCCAAATCTAAAAAATATATTTGTTTTTCAGAACTTTACAACACTTTGAGCATCAATCAAGGTAAAGCAACAGCTTCTATCCATTTAGACACATAGTCTACTGCTAACAGTATATAAAAATTTCCAAAAGATGGTTTAAATAGTCCCATGAAATCTAATCCCCAAATGTCAAATATTTCAACTTCCAAAATATAATTGAGGGGCACCTCATTTCTTCTAAAATTATTTCCTTCACATTGACACCGATCACAATTTTTAATATAAGCATTTACATCTCTAAAGATAGTAGGCCAATAAATCCAGATTGCAAGATTTTATATACTGTTTTATCAACACCAAAATGTCCCCCAAACTCAGAATTATGGCATTTTTAGATAATTTCAAAAGTCTCATCAATAGGCACACATCTTTGAATAATTAAATCTTTCCCCTGTTAACACAAAAATGGGTCTTCCTAAAAATAAGTTTTAGCTTCAGATAAAAATTTCTTCTTTTGTTGGTGTGTCAGAACATAAGTTAAAATATTTCTAACAACAAAGTTAACAATGTCTACATACCATAGAACACGCCATTCATTAATATTGAAGAATTTTTCATATGGAAAATTTTCATTAATTTATTCTTCAGAACAAAGTGATTTCTCATAATTAATCCTGGACAGATGATCAGTAATTTGATTATCACCTCCCTTTCTACCTACTATTTCAAAATGAAGTTCTTGCAAAAGAAGAACCCATCTTATCAGTCTTGGTTTTGCATCCTTTTTCATTAAAATTTTTATAGCAGCATGATCAGCATGCACCACACACTTAGTTCCAAATAAATATGATTTAAACTTTTCAAAGGCAAATATTATTGCTAATAACTCTTTCTCAGGTGTGGTATAATAAATTTGAGCTTCATTAAGAGTTTTACTAGCATAGTAAATTACGTTGAAAATTTTATCATATTTTTCTCCCAAAACAGCTCTAATAGCATAATCACTTGCTTCACACATTAGTTCAAATGGTTTTCTCCAATCTGGTGAAACAATAAATAGTGCAGTGATTAACTTTTCTTTTAAAAGTTCAAAAGCTTTTTAGCAATCCTTATAAAAATTAAAAATCACATCTTTCTTGAGCAAATAACATAGAGCCTTATAAATTTTTGAAAAATCTTTAATACAACGCTTGTAGAATCCAGCATGTCCCAAAAAACTCCTAATTTCCCTCACATTTGTTGGATGAGGTAAATTAGCGATCATTTAAATTTTTGCAGGATCTACTTTCAGACCTTTCTCAGAAATGTGATGTCCTAAAAAAATTCCTCCGGCTATCATAAACTGGCATTTTTCCTAATTAAGAAATAAGTTTGTTTGTTCACAGCATTTAAGAACTTGTGATAAATGTTATAAACATGATTCAAACGAATTTCCAAACACCAAAAAATCATCCATAAAAATTTCAATTTTTTTCTATTAAATAACAGAAAATAACCATCATAGATCTTTGAAATGTAGCAGTGTCATTACATAAATCAAAGGATATTCTTCTAAAAGCAAAAGTACCATAAGGACTAGTAAACATTATTTTCTTTTGATCCTCAGGAGCATTTGTATTTAGTGATAACAAGTATATCCATCGAGAAAATAAAAATATTTATGCCTAGCTAGTCAATCCAACATTTGATCCAAAAAGGGTAATAGAAAATGATCTTTCCTCGTAGAAAGATTTAATTTTTTATGATCAATGCATACTCTCCATCATGTAACTTATCGTGTTGGTATTAGTTCATTCTTTTAGTTAACAGTTATAGTAACTCCTCATTTCTTAGGAACAAAGTAAATAGGACTAACTCATGCACTATCTGAAATATGATAGATAATTTCAGCATCTAACTACATTAAAATCTCTTCTTGACAACTTCTTTCATAATGGGATTTAATCTCCTATGAGCATCAGCCTTAGGTTTGTAGTTCTCTTCCATCAGGATTCAATGCATACAAATTGAAGGATTGATTCCTTTAATATCAGCAATTATTCATCCAAAGGCTTTCTTATATCTCGTCAAAATTTTCAGCAAACATTCTTCTTCTTTTGAAGCAATTGTCCATCCAAAGGAATGACTTTATTTTCATTTAGTGGGAGTCATGAACCTATTTGATGAATAACTTGTGGATGATCTTACACTATGATTTTTAACTGTTAGAGCTGCTTAATTAAAGTAGATTAGATGATGCGTGAGATTGGTGCGCGTGAGCCATTATATCAGGGATAATCTTATCTTTGGGATTATAATATATAAAAATCATTTAAAAAGTACCTAATTTATTTTTGGAGTGATTCCATTAAAAATTGGATGTAAGTTAGTGAGATGTGATAAGTTAATGAAAGAATTAATCTCATTTATTATGTGTGTTTATGTTTGTGTTACAATTATATAGGACTTGAATAACATTTTTATATCTCTATGCTAATACCTGCTATGCTAGTTAAAGTTTATTTAGTCAATTTTATTCTGGCATGTTTAGTTTAGATTTACTTTCTGCTACATGATTACTCTTTAGATTAGTAATTGTGGATGTTTCTGATAGATATTTGTGGTAGATAGAAATTTTTGAACTATTTTTATTCCTGCTTATATTTTATTCATACTGAATGCAATAAATGTTAAAAATCAAGTTTGGGGGTAGGAAGAAAAAAATAAAATTTTAAAGTGAGTGATACACCTAAAATATATAGTATTTTTATGCACATTTTTATTCCTATTTTTAATGATATTGCACTTTAATGGAAGTTATTTTGTGTTTTTCTTGCAGTTATGATGAAAATGGATGGTCATGATGAAAGGAGCAAAATTGGATCAAATCTAGAGTAAAAAAAAATGAAAAATGAAAATTTGGACACTGGCGGCTAAGCGCCGCTGAGCCGGACCTTAGCCGCCACAGTTAAAAATCGAAATCTAAAGGAATTTTGCTCCAATTTCAAAGGGGATGGGATGCAACTCTTGGTGGTAACTTCCATAACTTCCTTTGGGCGGCAAGTTTGAATGAAGGGGTGCATTCTTTGGTGGATACATTGAATCTGGACACATTTTCAAAAGACACCAAGGCACCTTTTGGTTTAATTTTTAAAGAGAGTCTTAGGAATGACTAAGTGCTCTTCCACTTGTATTTTGAAGAGAGTTTTCATTAGGAGTAGGATTAGAGAGTAGAAAGAAGCTCTTCCTTTACATTTTGAATAGAGTTTTAATTAGGAGTAGGAGTAAAGAGTAGAAAGGGGGCTCTTCAACTTACATTTTGAAGAGAGTTTTTACTGTATTTTATTTTTATTTTGTGAGAGTTTTTATTAAGAGTAGGAGTAGAGAGTAGAAAGGAGAAAAGGGTCGGAGTGAAGCCTTCTTCTTCCCACTTCTTTTCTTTCTTTTAGTTTAGTTTCTATTGAAGTCTGAAGTTTATTCTGAGTCATCGGAGTTGGGAGATCCGCTCTGAGGAGTAGTTTAGGGAAGAGTTAAAGTTTTAGAGGAACTTCCTGAGTCTTGTGGAGAGAATTTTTAGATAAGTGTTTACTTTTGTTCTTACATTTAGTTTTTTAATTAATACTTGTTTATTTTTGTTGTTTTTTTTTATGGTTTTTAATTTCAAATCAATGTGTTTTTGTATTTTCTCAATGCATTCTGAGTAGTTTACTTTATCTTTTTCTTTATTAAATGGAGAAGTAATTAGTTTATAGAGAATTGTTGTGGAAAGTATAAGTGTTTAAAGATGGAAGAAGTTGTGAAGATTGATTCTGAAAACTTTGTTTACTTCTTAATTTGGCCTGTTAAGTTGTAGAATTTCTTGAGATTATGTAAGATCCAATGCGGTATTGTCTCATAAAAGTTAGTAAGAATCACATGCAATTATATGGGTGAGAATTTTAGTCCATATAATCTCACCCATATAATTGAATGTAATATTAGAAGATATTTTTCTGGAAGGGAGTAAAATTAGAGGATTTTAGAGTGACAGGCTAAAACCCTCTAATTTGGTTTGAAGTTTTGAGTTTTGTTATGAGAAGTTAGCCCCCAGTTGGTGGGAATCGAGAGAACTCTAGAGTGAGAGACTGGTATCTTCCCTGCCTCACCATGTTCAAAATGATAAAAAGTTCAAATTAACATATATTCTTTATAGAACCAAGTAAGGGTAAAGAACACATTTGCTTCTATCTGTCACAACAAATTTAAATACTTCCACAACAATACTTTAATAATTATTACTACTTCATGAAAGGAAAGAAAAAGATATTCTAGTTAATAGTGTTTTACATACAGTGTTATTAGTTATTATAATTTTAATTTCTTGTTTAACATTTTATTAAGGAAATTTCAAAAGACAAATCAACTTTCAAAACTTTTCAAAATCAAGACATACTTTAAAAAGCCATTAAAAAAAGTAAAAAGATAATTTTCTGATTACTTTAAAGATTTTCTTATTTTCCCTGTGGGTTCGATATCTCGGGCTTAATCAGAAAGTCCTATATTACTTGATAAACGATACGTATACTTGCGCAGTATCCACATTTTAAATCAAAATCATTAGCATATATATATCCGGCGGGATCAAGTTTTTGGTGTCGTTGCCAATTTTCATAACATATTTGTAAGTATAAATATCAGGTGGATCAGTGAGTATACTTCCTTTTAGTTTAATATTTTTGCAAGTATGTTTTAGGCTAGCTTGACTTTCTCCTGCAGTCATTCTATCCTGATTATGCATGTTTATGAGTTTGATATAATATTGTTCTAGCTAGTAAATTCAATTACTTTTCCTTCCTGCTACTTTTTATGGAATTAATTGCAAAATATTTTAAAATTCAAGTTTGAAGGGAAAATTTTTTTTAAAAAAAAAACCTAACTTTATTTATCCTCAGTAGCCCATATATAATTTATTATCACTTTTAAAATGACTTGTGGTATGTGGTGTTTGACCAGAGAAAAATGTATTAAGAAATTCAAACCAATATTATATTAACTTTTGATGAAATTGCACTTTAAAGAATGGTATTTTCTATGTTTTATTGCAGATATGAAGAATTATAGGAAATGGAGCAAAAAGTTAGAAAAAGGAGCAAATTTGGAATGAAAAGGACTAAAAGAGATAAAAGAGATAAAAATTGAACTAGCCCGCCGACGGCGTGTTTTTCCCGAGAGCATTTGAGTATATTATAAAGGAGCCCACCGACGGTGAGATCGAGCCCGCCAACAGCGAGCCTGAGCAGTTAGCCTATGTTCTAGAAGCCCACCAACGGTGCCAACGAGCCCGCCAACGGCGAGAAGGTCGGTTCAAATAAGATACATTGAATCTGGACGCTTTTTGAAGAGGTGCTTAAGCAACCATTGCAAATCTTTCTTCCTCTTTAAATAGAGACGATTTTAGGCCGAATGTGTGTCTTTTTTGTGTCATTAGTGTGTCATTTATTAGTGTATTTAGTGTGTAAGTGTGTTCTGGAGAGTATATTAGTGAGTTTAATTGAGTGTGTTGTACAAGAAGGAAAAGTCAGAGGAACTTCAAGGAGTCTGCTTGGGGAGAAAATTCGAGAAAAGTTTTGTTTATTATTTTATAACTTTAATTTTATATGAAATCCAAGATTAGTATTATTCTTCTTATGCATTCTAAGTAGTCTTATCTATCTTTCTCCTAGTTTTTGAGATTTTTGTGAAATGGAAAATTGAATTAGTTGTGCCTAAAATATTAAATAAAAATTTTGATAATCTTTTACTCAAATCTTAATATACTTTCAATTTGGCCAATTGAACTGTTAAAATATGTTGATTTTACAACTAAAGTAAAGATTACATCCAAAATTCAGGGAAAAGCAAAAGCCTTGAAAAGAGGGTGCAAATAAATAGGGAAATATTATTTATCGGGTGTAGAATTGGATATTTTAGAGTGACAGACTAAAATCTTCAATTTGGTTCTATTGTTTGGGAGCTGAAGTGTAGATGTTAGCCCTCAGGCGAAGGGAATGTGGGAGCTCCGAAGTGAGAGCCGGTATCCTCCCAGCCTAGCCGCAGATTCAATAACCAAGCATTGGATTAGTCAAAATTCTTTATGCCTGGACCAAATGGTAAAGAATAAGAATGCTTCTATTTGACACAATACAATTCTAACTAATTTGATTATCCTTTCACTTAATTCTCTTAAACAAGGGGAGAGATACTTTTATAAATTGTAATCTTCCATTCAAAAATAGAGCTTAGTGTAAGTGTTATTTATTTCTGTATACTAGATAGTAATTGCATCTGCTAAAAATTAGTTCATAATCTCTAACTTCTCTGTGGGATCGATATCCAGGACTTCATTAGAGCCCTGTATTACTTGAACGATATATATACTTGCGTTGATAAAAAGGGGTAACTTGCTATTATTGAATATTATTTTTATACTGCTTAAACATTTATATAATAATACACTTTTTGCCCCGAGCCTGTCAAGTTTTTGGTGTCGTTGCCGGGGAAGTAATGTAATTATTAAGATAACTAATAAATAATTATTAAAATAATTACTAGAGTAACGGACTATTTAAAATTTACTTAAGTATTGTATGCATAAATTTGGAACCGAAAATTTAATACCTTACGATTCAGAATTAGAACGCACTATTAAAAAATTAGAAAACAGAAAAGAGAAATTATAAATTTAAATCAAATGGCAAATAATCCAGCAATGGTAAATACAAATCAACTGAGACCTTTAAGAGATTACG
Organism: Papilionanthe hookeriana x Papilionanthe teres; assembly: GCA_022702705.1. Lineage (NCBI taxonomy): Eukaryota > Viridiplantae > Streptophyta > Magnoliopsida > Asparagales > Orchidaceae > Papilionanthe > Papilionanthe hookeriana x Papilionanthe teres. The sequence continues at coordinate 73,967,614 of CM040430.1, forward strand.
AAAACCCTACATTAGATGAAATTCACTTAACTATTCAAAACCCTGATGTAGCGACAAATTCATTCGAGCTTAAACCTGCAATTATCCAAATGATACAGAATAATCAATTTAGTGGTTCACCAAACGATGATCCTAATTTACATCTGGCTAGTTTTTTAGAACTTTGTGCTAATTTTAAATATAATGGAGTATCTAATGATGCTGTTAGACTTAAGCTTTTTCCTTTTTCTTTAAGGGATAAGGCTAAGATGTGGTTAAATTCATTAGCACCTGGATCTATGAGAACTTGGGGAGAATTATCACAAAAATTTCTATCCAAATACTTTCCTCCTTAAAAAACTGCAAAGCTTAGAAATGATATAACCTCTTTTAGTCAGTTTGACAGAGAATCAATATACGAAGCTTGTGAGAGATTTAAAAATCTTCTTAAGAAATGCCCACATCATGTGTTACCAGATTGGTTAATCATTCAAACTTTTTATAATGGATTAGTAGGATCTCTTAGATCTATCATTGATGCTGGTGGTGGTGTTTCATTAATGTCAAAACCATTTGATGAGGCTTATTCATTAATTGAATAAATGGCTACCAACAATTTTCAATGGCCTTCTAAAAGGTTAAATCCTACAAAATAGCTAGTATCCATGATTCTGATGCAATATCTATGTTAGTTTCTCAGATTGCTGATTTATCTAAGAAATTAGATCATTTCGGAATGAATTATTCTCCTACTATAATAGAAGAAAATTCATCTGGACAATTTGTGGATGCTCAACCTTCTTATGAAACTTTAAATGCTATTAATAATAGACCCAATAATTCTTATGCAAATTATTACAACTCTGGTTGGAAAAATCATCCAAATTTTAATTGGAATAATAATTCTACTAATCAACAATAAATCCATTAGGAAATTTATCTAACAAAGGAAATTCTAATTATAAACCTTCTTATCCACCTGGATTTAATAATAACTCTCAATTTAAGGAAAAGAAGTTATCTATGGAAGAATTGATATTAAATATGGGTCAGCATTTGCAGAATCAAGGAAATCAGCTACAAATTCAAGGGAACCAATTACAAAATCAAGGAACTGCTATTAAAAATATTGAAACTCAACTTGGGCATATCGCTACTACGCTTAATAATAGAATTCCTAGAACTTTTCCTAGTAATGTGGAAATTAATCCTACAAACCAAGGAAAAGAACAAATCAAAGCAATACAATTACAAAGTGGAAAAGAGTTAGAAACAAGAGTACAAAAAGAAACATAAATTGAAAAAGAGAAGGTGGAAACTGAGAAAGAAAAGGATCAGCAAGAACAAGATTTAGAATATCCACTAATACCTATAAAAATTTCTGTAGAAAAATTATCACTACCATTTCCTCAGCGATTAAAGCAACATAAAAAAGATAAGCAATTTTCTAAATTCCTTGAAATTCTGAAGAAATTAACAGTGAACATACCCTTTGTAGAAGCATTAGAACAAATGCCCAATTATGTGAAATTTATGAAAGATATTTTAAACAAGAAGAGAAAATTCACAGACAATGAAACAGTTGCACTTAGCGAAGAGTGTAGTGCAATTATTCAGAAAAAGCTTCCTGAGAAATTAAAAGATCCTGGTAGTTTCACTATACCTTGTGCTATTGGAGAAAAATTTTATGGAAAAGCTTTATGTGACTTGGGAGCCAACATTAATCTTATGCCTCTATCCATTTTTAAAAGATTAGGATTGGGATAAGTCTCACCTACTTCAGTAACTCTTCAGTTAGCTGATCGTTTAGTGACTTATCCTAAAGGAGTTATTGAAGATGTGTTAGTAAAAGTGGATAAATTTATCTTTCCTGTGGATTTTATTGTTTTAGATATGGAGGAAGATAAAGAAATGCCCATAATTTTAGGAAGACCCTTTTTAGTTACTGGAAGAGCTATGATTGATGTTCAAAAAAGAGAATTAACTATGAGAGTAAACGATCAAGAAGTTACTTTCAATATAGCAAAATCAATTAAATATACTGCTATTGAAAAAGATGATGAATGTTTTCGAATGGAAATTCTTGAACATCTAAGAAATAAACATTTTAAAAAATACTTTAAAGATAAATAAGAAATAGAAAATACAGAATTATTTGAAGAAGCAGAAAATGAAGAATTAAATTATATACAAGAAAGATTTGAGATGTTGGATATTACGGAAAATGCTGAAAAGAATATAGTTACGTCGATTATCAAACCTTCTGAAATTGAGTTAAAAGTTTTACCTACTCATTTGAAGTATGCATTCTTGGGAAATTCTGTAACTTTACCGGTCATTATATCGGCAGAGTTAAACGAATTACAAGAGCAAAAACTTCTGGATACAATGAAAAAGTATAAGAAAACTTTTGGTTGGACCTTAGCAGATATTAAAGGAATTAGTCCTTCAATCTGTATGCACATAATCATTTTCGATAATGAACATAAACCAAGAGTTAATCCCCAAAGGAGATTAAACCCAATGATTAAAAATGTAGTCAAGAAAGAAATATTAAAATGGTTAGACAATGGTATCATATACCCTATTTCGGACAGTGCTTGGGTAAGCCTAATTCATTGTGTTCCTAAGAAAGGAGGAGTGACTGTTGAAGCTAATGAAAATAATGATTTAATACCTATCAGACAAATTACTGGATGGCGTATATGTATTGATTATAGAAAATTAAATGCAGCAACCAGGAAAGAACACTTCCCTTTACCATTCCTAGACCAAATGTTGGATAGACTTGCTGGGCACAAATACTTTTGTTTTTTAGACGGATATACTGGCTACCATCAAATTTCTATTGCTTCTGAGGATCAAGAAAAAACTACATTTACTAGTCCTTATGGAACGTTTGCTTTTCGAAGGATGCCTTTTGGACTATGTAATGCACCTGCAACATTCCAGAGATGTATGATGTCTATATTTAGTAAATTAATTGATGATGGAATAGAAGTATTTATTGATGATTTCTCTGTATTTGGAACATCATTTGACGCATACTTGGATCATCTTGAAAAAGTTATGGAGCTATGTGAAAAAACTAATTTGGTTCTAAAATGGGAGAAATGTCAATTTATGATTGCAGGAGGAATTGAATTAGGGCATAAAATTTCAGAAAATGGCATGGAAGTAGACTCTGCAAAAATTCAAGTTATAGCTAAATTACCACCTCCTACTACAGTGAGATGGGTAAGAAGTTTTCTTGGACATGCTGGATTTTACAGATGCTACATAAAAGCTTTTTCAAAAATTACCAAACCTTTATGCTAACTTTTAGAAAAAGGACAAGAAATTTGAATTCACTAAAGAATGCTTAAATGCTTTTGAATTATTAAAAGATAAATTAGTCACAGCACCTATAATAGTTTCACCTGATTAGAAGAAACCATTTGAACTTATTGTGATGCTAGTGATTATGCTATAGGAGCTGTTCTTGGACAAAGATACGATAAAATTTTTAAAGTCATATACTATGCTAGTAAAACTCTTAATAACTCTGAAATTAACACAGTTACAGAAAAAGAACTATTAGCTATTGTATATGCTTTTGATAAATTTAGATCTTATTTAATTGGAACTAAATGTATTGTGCATGCTGATCACTCTGCTATTAAATATTTGATGCAAAAAAGGATACCAAACCAAGATAAATTAGACGGATATTACTTATGCAAGAATTTGATTTTGAAATAGTTAATAGAAAGGGAACTGATAATCAAATTGCAGATCATTTGTCAAGATTAGAATATTGCGAATTATCTGACACTGACAATGAAATTACATACAGTTTCACTAACGAACAACTTTATAATATAAATGAGTGGAAAATACATTGGTATGCTGATATAGTTATTTATATTGAAAGTGATATTTTACCACCCATGCTAACTCTGGAATAACAGAAAAAATTCATTTATGATGCTAAAACGTATTTTTGGGATAACCATATTTATATAAGCAATGTAAGGATCTAATTATTAGAAGATGTGTGCCTTATGAAGAAACTGAATAGATTATTCAAAAATGTCACGATTCTGAGTTTGGAGGACATTTCGGGACTGATAAAACTGCATATAAAATTTTACAATCTAGATTTTATTGGCCTACTCTATTTAGAGATGTTTATAGATATATCAAAACTTGTGATATATGCCAAAGAGTAGGTAATATATCTAGAAGAAATGAAATGCCTCTGAATTTTATATTAGAAGTTGAAATTTTTTATGGTTGGGAATTAGATTTCATGGGACCATTTATTCCTTCATTTGGAAACTCATATATACTAGTTGATGTTGATTATGTTTCTAAATGGATTGAAGAACAGGCCTTACCTCGTTGTGATGCTAAGAGTGTTTCAAAATTTTTAATGAAAAATATTTTCACAAGATACGAAATGCCGAGAGTGATTATCACTGACGGAGGATCCCATTTTAGGAATAAATATATTCAATGATTGGCAGAAAAATTTAATATTATTCATAAAATATCGACTGCTTATCATCCACAGACCAGTGGATTAGTGATCCATAAAGAAAATATACCTATTTTTATGCCTTGATTTGTATCAATTTCTAAGGATATTATGCTTTAATGAAAGGTATTTTTGTGTTTTTGGATGTAGGTGATGTAAAAAGGTCCAAAAGAGGAAATAGGTGAAAAAAGAGTAAAAAGGAGCAAAAATGGAGCAAAATACAAGAATTATCAAAAATTATGGCCTGGAGCCTAGGCGCCAGAAGTTGGCGCCTACGCGCCAGACTCGATGCAAAAACTGTCAAGTTTTTGAAGACTTTTGGATGGTTATTTTGACGGAGTAAGCGGTTATTGGACATTCTATAGGACTGGTAGTTTTTCCTTGATAATAGGACATGTGATACATTGCATTTGGATGCTCCAAAACGGTTTTAATCACGAAGATGTGCGAGCCAAAGTGAAGAGGTGCAAAGAACTGGACGCGGTGCCTGGCGCCTAGGCGCCAGACAGACCTTCTAGAAGATTCATTGAATGTGGACATGTTTTGAAGAGGTGCCTCAAGGCAACCCTTGAAGCCTATAAATAGGAGTCCACTCCTTCAGAAAAACGTGCCCCCATTGTAACCCCTATCTCTTATCCACTTTAGGATCTCTCATCCTTAGAGAGAGAAATAGAGAGAAATTTAGGGCCACTTTTATTTAGTTTAGTGAGTTTATTTTCAAGTTGTTGCATCTAGAGTTCATTACACTGTGGAGTCAGTAGGAATCAGAAGATCTGTAGAAGGAGTATTTGAGATAAGTATTTTATTGTTGATTCAAATTTTATTTATTATGTTTTGTTGTTTATATTCAATGTGTTCTGAGTAGTTAGTTTACTTTCTTCCTTCAATTATGAAAAGATAAATAAGATAATATAAAATTCGATGGAGAATTGAAAATCAAAATATTTTCAAAACATTGTGAAGTATTAAATACCTGATCTTACTTTACTTTTTAAATTGGCCATTTAAATTGTTAAAACCTGTTGAAGAGTTTTGAGACCTAGAAGGAGAAGAACTCTTAACTTGTAGATATCACATGAATCCTTGGGTAGTCGAAGGCCATGCGCGGTCTATTCAAGGTGAAGTGCAAATAAATAGGAAGATAAGATTTAAAAGGGCGTAGAATTGATAAGTTTTTAGAGTGACAGACTAAATTCTTATAATTTGATTTATAGATAAGGAAAGGGTCACTAGTAGAGCCGACCATAGCCACCCTTGGACATCTAATAGTATGAGCCTAGATTAACCCATTCTACTAACAATACATCCGGACCTGATCTGTAGATTAGCCAATGTTCTTTGCGCCTGGATCAAAGGGTAAAGAATAGGAATGCTTCTATTTGGCACAATACCATAAAATAGATTCTCCAACGAATATTAAATTATCTTAAAAATCTTGGATTAATTGAAAGGTAGAAAGTTGTTTAATTTATATAGTTTTCACAAAATCATTTTCTTATTATTGTTTTCTTTACCTGCATATAGTAAATTAAAAGTAATTTAAAGTTAGATTAAAATATAAAAAGATTTTGAAATACAATATTTAAAAATTAATTACTATTTTTTCCCCGTGGGATCGATACTGGGGTCTTTGTTTCAAAGCCCTATATTACTTGAAACGATACGTATACTTGCGTAGTACCCCTAGTGTGTAAAATATTTTCTAAAATTTTACAACATTTTGATTTTATACACTAGCTGCTATTTATAAATTAGGTCAAGTTTTTTGCCATCTTTTGGAAGCGTATATTACTGCATTATTGCGGGTCGGGTCAAGTTTTTGGCGCCGTTGCTGGGGAAATAGAAGGTACATTTTTAAAATATTATATTTCCAAAAAAATAATAATAATAATAATAAATATAAAAATATAATATAAAATAAAAAAATATATATTTATTCCTTGCTTGATTTTTTTATGCTTAGTTTTGGTTCTGAAGGATTAATACCTTTAGATTCTGAACTAGAAAGAACAATTAGAAAAATTAAAAAGGGAAAACAAATTCAAAAATTTGAAGAAATGGCTACTTTACAAAATCCAATTGAACTTAATGATCAAAATGTTTATAAACCATTAAGGGATTATGCTAACCCTACAGTTGATGAACTTCATAGTAGTATTCAAATACCCACTGTAGACGCTAATTCTTTTGAACTTAAACCGTCTATTATTCAAATGGTGCAAAGCAATCAATTTGGTGGAACACCAAATGAGGATCCAAATTTACACCTTTTAGTTTTTTTGAACTATGTACTACCTTTAAATATAACAATGTTTTTGATGATGCTTTTAGACTTAGACTCTTTCCTTTTTCCTTAAGAGATAAAGCAAAGATGTGGTTAAACTCATTAGCAACTGGTTCTATTAAAACATGGGCTGAAATGACACAAAAATTCCTTGCTAAATATTTTCCTCCTTCTAAAACTGCTAAATTAAGAAATGATATTACTTCGTTTAATCAATTTGGCAGGGAAACAATATATAAAACTTGGGAAAGATTTAAAGAACTATTAAGAAAATGTCCTCATCATGCTTTATCTGATTGGTTAATTATTCAAACATTTTACAATGGATTAATTGGATCTTTAAAATTAATTATTGATGCTGCTGTTGGAGGTTCTTTAATGTCTAAATCATTTGAAGAAGCTTACATTTTAATTGAAGAAATGGCTAATAATAATTTTCAATGGCCTTCTAAAAGGCTTAATCCTAAAAAGATGGCAAGTATTCATGATAATGAAACCTTTTCTATCCTAGCTTCACAAGTAGCAGCAATGTCTAAAAAATTAGATAATTTTGCAATTAATATTTCACAAAATAACTCTGCTAATATTGAAGATTCTCAAACTATTGAAACTTTACAAGCTATTGCAAGTAAAAATAATCCTTATTCAAATTATTATAATCCTGGGTGGAAAAATCATCCTAATTTTAACTGCAATAATTAACAACAACAATGGGGTAATAATCAAGCTCATCCCACTGAAAATTGGAATAATCAAGTTAATCCAAATTATAAACCTCCTGGATTTAATAATCAACAGAAAAAGTTATCAATAGAAGAATTAATTTTACAAATGAATAATCAATTACAAAATCAAAATACTGCTATTCGTAATATTGAAAATCAAATAGGGCAAATTGCTACTTTAATTAATAACAGATCTGTAGGAACACTTCCTAGTAATGTTGAAATTAATCCAAAGGAAACTGGAAAAGAACATGAACATGTTAAGGCTGTGCAACTTATAAGTGGAAAGGAATTAAAAGAAAGAATGCAGAATGAAATTGAAAAAGAGATTGAGGTTGAAGAGATTGAAAAACCTAAAGAAACTCTCTCTCCTAATCAAGATCAGACTGTTATACCTATTAATGTGGAAGTTGAAAAACCACCACCACCTTTTCCTCAAAGACTTAAACAACAGAAACTTGATCATCAATTTTCTAAATTCTTTGAAATTTTTAAGAAACTTACTATTAACATACCTTTTGTTGAAGCTTTGGAACAAATGCCAACTTATGCAAAATTTATGAAGGATATTTTAAGCAAGAAACGAAAATTTGAAGCTTTTGAAACTGTGGCATTAAGTGAAGAATGTAGTGCAATAATTCAAAAGAAATTACCTGAAAAGCTTAAGGATCCTAGAAGTTTCACTATACCTTGTGCTATTGGAGAAAAATTTTGTGGAAAAGCTTTATGTGATTTAGGAGCAAGTATTAATCTCATGCCATTTTCTATCTTTCGAAGATTAGATTTAGGAGAGATTACTCCCACCAGTGTAACCCTTTAGTTAGCTGATAGATCAATCACTTATCCTAAAGGAGTTATAGAGGATGTCCTTGTTAAAGTGGATAAACTTATCTTCCCTGTAGATTTCATCGTACTTGATATGGAAGAAGATAAAGAGATACCTATTATTTTAGGGAGACCTTTTCTAGCTACTGGACGAGCTATGATTGATGTGCAAAAGGGAGAATTAACCATGAGAGTTAATAATCAAGAAATTAAATTCAATTTCTTAAATCAATGAAGTACCACGATAAAGAGAAATGTTATCGAATGGATATAATTGATTATTTAATTGAGAAACATTATCAAGAAAAATGTAAAGTCATTTCGAAGAAAAATTTGAATTTTTAACTGATGAAAATGAAGAAGTAAAAGAAGAAGAGACTCATTTTATTAAAGATAATTGGGAAACTTTAGACATAACTCAAAATGATATACTTTTACCATCAATTAAAAAAACCCCTGAACTGGAATTAAAAATATTACCTTCACATTTAAAATATGCATTTCTTGGAAATTCATTAACTTTATCTGTTATTATTTCTTCTGAACTGAGTAAAGATCAAGAAGAAAAATTACTAGGTGTGTTATAGAATTATAAGAAAGCTTTTGGTTGGACTATTGCTGATATAAGAGGAATAAGCCCTTCCATTTGTATGCATAGAATTTTAATGGAAGAAAATTTTAAACTTACTATTGAACCACAAAGAAGATTAAATCCTATCATGAAAGAGGTTGTTAAAAATGAAATTGTTAAGTGGTTAGATGCTGATATTATTTATCCTATTTCGGATAGTCAATGGGTAAGTCCTATTCATTGTGTTCCGAAGAAAGGAGGTGTAACTGTCATGGTCAATGATAAAAATGAACTAATTCCTACTAGACAAGTTACTGGATGTCGAATTTGTATTGATTATAGGAAATTAAATAACGCCACTAGAAAGGATCATTTTCCTTTACCATTCTTGGATCAAATGCTCGATAAATTAGCTGGACACCCATATTTCTGTTTTCTGGATGGATATTCTGGTTATCATCAATTACTTATTGCTCCTGAGGACTAAGAGAAAACAACTTTTACAAGTCCTTATAGAACCTTTGCTTTTAGAAGAATGCCTTTTGGTTTATGTAATGCACCTGCAACTTTTCAAAGATGTATGATGTCAATATTTTGTGATTTGATTGACAAAGGAATTGAAATATTCATGGACGTTTTTTCGATTTTTGGAACTTCTTTTGAATCTTTCATGGAAAACATTTCCAAGCTTCTGAAAAGATGTGAAGAAACAAACTTAGTTCTTAACTGGGAAAAATGTCAATTCATGGTCACAGAAGGCATTGTACTTGGTCACAAAGTTTCACAAAAGGGATGGAAGTAGATCGAGCGAAAGTGAAAATTATTACTGAATTGCAACCACCTACTACTGTTACTGATGTGAGAAGTTTTCTAGGTCATGCTGGATTTTATAGAAGATACATAAAGGATTTTTCTAAAATTACTAAACCTCTTTGTCATTTATTGGAAAAAGATGCGAAATTTGAATTTAACAAAGAATGTATTAATGCTTTTAATATTCTAAAAGAAAAACTAATAACTGCACCTATCATTGTTGCACCTAATTGGAATAAATCTTTTGAATTAATGTGTGATGCAAGTGATTTTGCAATTGGAGCTGTATTAGGACAAAAATATGAGAAGGTTTTCAAAGTTGTATATTATGCTAGTAAAACTCTCACTGAAACACAAAGAAATTACACTAGCCATCGAGAAGGAGCTTCTAGCTATAGTATATGCCTTTGATAAATTTAGACCTTATCTTCTTGGTACTAAATGCATAGTTCATACTGATCATTCTGCTATTAAATATCCGATATCTAAGAAGGATTCTAAACCTGGATCGATAAGATGGGTTTTACTTCTACAAGAATTTGATTTTCAAATAATAGATAGAAAAGGAACCGAAAACCAAATTGTCGATCATTTGTCTAGAATTAAAAATGATATTATTTCAGAAGAAAATATAAATGAGAAATTTCCTGATGAATCTTTATATGTTATTCAAGAATGCAAAACACTTTGGTATGCTGATATTGTTAACTATTTAGTTAGCAATATTTTACCTTATGAATTGGATAACAAATTTATTAAGAAATTTAAATATGATGCTAAATCTTTTATATGGGAAGATCCTTATTTATTTAAAATTGGAAAAGATTCTATAATTCGAAGATGCGTACCTTATGAGGAAACTTTTGCTATTATTCAAAAATGTCATGATTCCGATTTTGGAGGATACTTTGGCATAGATAAAACTGCATTGAAAATTTTAAATTCTGGATTTTATTGGCCTACCTTATTTAAAGATGTGAGACATTATGTGAAAACATGTGATCGATGTCAAAGGATGGGAAATGTATCTAGGAAGGATGAAAAGCCTTTAAACTATATATTGGAAGTTGAAATTTTTGATATATACTTTATGGGACCATTTGTTCCATCATCTGGAAAAATTTATATTTTATTAGCAGTTGATTATGTTTCAAAGTGGATTGAAGCTGTTGCTTTACCAAACTGTGATTCCAAAAGTGCTTCTAAATTCTTAAAGAAAATGATATTTTCAAGATTTGGAATGCCTAAGGTAATTATCACTGATGGTGGAAGTCATTTCAGGAATATAAGAATTCAATCATTACTACAAAAATTTGGAATCAAACATAGAATTGCAATTGCTTATCACCCACAAACAAGTGGAATGGCTGAAGTATCAAAACGGAGAAATTAAAAGAATTTTAGAAAAGATCTGTTAATCCTAAAAGAACCGATTGGGTTGATAGACTTGATTCTGCATTATGGGCTTATAGAACAGCTTATAAGACACCAATCGGAATGTCACCTTACCGGTTAATTTATGGTAAACATTGTCACTTACCTGTTGAACTTGAACATAAAGCTTGTTGGCCAATAAAGGAGTTTAATTTTAATTTGAATAAAGCAGGAGAAAAGCGATTATTGCAATTGAATGAAATGGAAGAGATAAGAAATGAATCATATGAAAATTCAAGAATTTATAAAGAGAAAATGAATATGTTACATGATAAGAAAATTTCAAGGAAAATTTTTGAGCCTAGACAAGAAGTGTTACTGTTTAACTCTCGTTTAAAACTTTTTCCTGGAAAATTAAGATCTAAATGGATTGGACCCTATATAATTAAGAAAGTATACCATTATGGAGCTGTGGATATTAAAAACCTCAAAACAAGAAAATTTTTTAAAGTAAATGGATTAAGATTGAAGCCTTATTTGGGAGTTATTAAAATGATTTATAAAGAGGCTTATCAATTGAGTCAACCTGATTAAAGATTTACTTAAGCCTGGCTGACGACGTTAAACCAAGCGCTCTGTGGGAGGCAACCCATAATTATCTTTTGTTTTGAGTGTTGTCTTTAATGTAAGGTTATGCCTCGATCTTGACTAAATTTATATTACTTTAGAAAAATTTGATGCTTATAAGTCTTTGTTGACTTAAGCTGAAGTTTATTTTGAAGTATGTAAGATTTATAAATTGGATCAGTCTATGAGTAAAAAGGAGATCAAGTTAACCTTCATTATGATTGCTTAGAATTTGTGTTATTGAGTCTAGATTACTCTTACCAGTATAATTTACCTATCTTGGAGAACGAAACTTTGAAATTTGACGATTAGGCGAAACGGAGTTGAACATAGTTCCGGCGCCTAGGCGCCAAGATTCGGCGCCTAAGTGCCTGAGTTACGCTATGTATCAATAGGTCAGGCGCCTAGGCGCCAGATTTGGCGCCTAAGCACCACGGTTACTGGGTCATGCAAAAACTAAAAATTTTCAGTTTTTCACACGAATTCCACCTTTAAATCAACCCATCTTCATCCCTAACCATCAAACAATCAAAGTTACGTCCATTACACTTCATTCTTGAGAGATTTGAGAAATTTTTGAAGAAATGGAAGGAAGAAATCATGGAGAAGAGGCTAGGGACAAGGTTTCAAAGGATCCTCAACCCTACTTCAATGGTTTCTTCGCGGTAAGTTTAGAAAAAATTTCTAGTCATTTGGATAAGTTTGAAGTGGAGTTTAAAAGCATTGGAGATCGCCTTCATGAGATGTTTCATCAGATTGAACATCTAGAATGGTAGATGAAACTTCAATTTGATCATTTTGCGGCTTATCAAGATGCTCAAGTTGAAATGTATGCGAAGAATAAGTGGATTGAAGAAAAGACGGCTGCTGATTTCCTGAGAGCGTTAGTGTTCTTTCCAAGTGGAATACACAATTTCCCTTGTGAAGATTAAAGTATTCTGGTAATGAAATCATTATTGTCTGGTTTGTTGAGTCGTTGTATCGGTGTAGTGAATCGATTGTGTGTGTTTATGTATTCGCTTTCATGTTCAATGTGTGTTGTTTTTGCTTAGAAATTGTTATGTTTGACTGTGAGTTAGGAATTTGAATCAAGTATGATACTTATCTGGAATATATTGAGTCAATATTGAAGATTATAAATGGAATTTAGTGAAGTTTGATTTAAACTTTATGTTTGATTGGTGGATTTAATATTTAATTTTTAAAATTTTTGAAAAATGTTTTGGCTGAAGCCCTACTCTAATGTGAGTAATTGGAAGTTGAATTTATGAATTTTGGTGGAAAATTAAATTTAAAAATAATTTTTTGTGAAAGGCGAGTCTGGCGCCTAGGCGCCAGAATTCGGCGCCTAAGCGCCGGTTCGGCCTGTACCCAAAAAATTCCTTAAATACCCCCAAAAGCCATTATCGACGCCTAAGCCTTCTTCTTCCTCCATTTTTCGTGAAAATCAGCCCTTAGAATCCATTTTGAGGTCAAAACATCAAGGATTTGAGCGCGAAACCACTCGATTTCTTTGTCTCAAGGTCAGACCAACACTTTAAACCATTTATTTTTAATTTTCACCATAAATTTCGCTAGGTTTTGCTAAGAACAGAAATTTTGAAAAAAAAATTTTGAGTTTTAGTGATTTCTTTGGATTTTTAAACTTATTTTAAGTTTTCTAAACTTAAAAAGAGTTTAAATTTTTTATTCCTAAATTTGTTCTTGTTTTCTTTCACGTTTAGATGGCTCCGAAATCTAAACGCGGGAAAGCACGAGACAACTTCGATAGAAGCAAATTTTCATCTGCGGCTGCGCATTTTCGATTCCACGAATTTGCGACATCGAGGAAGTTCATTTCAGAACGAAGTTTCTATCATCTGGGGGAGATGATTGAAAACACTATCGTTGCACACAACTGACAATGATTCTGTTATTTCACTGCTGTTGCTATTATCCCTATAGTTCGAGAGTTTTATGCAAATTTTTTGGATGCCGAAGATTATGAAGTTTTTGTCAGAGGTGTCGGAGTAGGATTTACTTCTGAAAGAATCAATGTATTTTATGGCCTGCCACCAACTATAGAGTGCCACTATTCTGGATTATCTCCATCTGAGGGAGATTTAGATATGATCATTGCTTATTTGGTCGACGAGTACTTGGATCTTGGAAGATCGGGAACGGAAAAAGGGTAAACTTCAAATCCTCCAAGTTAAATGGTATTTCTAAAGCATGACACTATTTTATTTCTGCAAGATTGTTACCTTCCAACCACTTGACTGAAGTGACTAGAGATCGAGCAATCTTAAACTACTGCGTTCAGGAAAGGAAGACTATTGATGTCGGCAGTATTATTTATGATTATGTGGATTCTACTGCGAGATCCAGCACTTCTGTTGGACTGGGATTCCCATCTCTGATTTATTCATTATGTATTAGCAATGGAGTCGCTGCAGATATTTCAGAGGAAAGGTTGAAGACTACTAAGCCGATTGGTCAGGAGAGTATTAGCATATATGATCGTCTTCAAGGGAAGAGATCGACTGCTCCTTCTTCTTCTGCACCCAATCCAGGTAGACCTTCTACTTCCCAACCTTCTACTTCTGCTGAGCCACCATCGAGTTTCTGGGAGTCAATGCATGATCATTTTATAGAGCAACAGCATGAGTTATTTCAAACTCACTGCAGAGTTGATACTATTGATAGGAAACTTGATCATTTATCTGATTATACCCAGAGGAACAGTAGCTATGATGCCGAGTATAATGAAGCCCTCGTCGGATTTCGAAGGGTGAGCGAGGATGTTAGTTTCCCTACTTTTCCTAGTTTCACACCATTTGTTGATCCTAAGGATGTTGAGTTTTCCTTTGGTGATGATGATGATGATGAGGCTACAGCCAGTGACTAGTAGTTGATAGATATCTATGTTGTGCTACTTTATTGTTAGTTTATTTTGTTTGGTTTGTTGGTTTGTTTGATGTTTGATGTATGTTGATTTGTTATGTACCTGTGTGGATTGATTAGTGTTAAGATTCTGTTCTTAGTATATTGTGTTTGAGACTGAGATTAGAGTTAATTTCTGATATGTTTGTTTCAGTCTACTGTTTAGTAATTAGTAATTTTGCTCTGCTTTTATTTTGTTTTAAATTTAATATAATCATAAAAATTAGGCTGCTTACTTTTTTTATACATGCTTCAATTTTATCTTTATTATTCATAAAAGCGTGATTAGAAGTAAATTTTTCTTTTAAGATCGTTTTTACATACTTATAAAAATTTCCTTTTTAAAATTTTGATTTTCTTTCTCTCATACTTTCAAATTTTCATGGTATACCAAAACTTAAGTTTGGGGGGAAAATACATTCAAATTTAAATTTTATTTGTCCTTAAAGAGCTAATATTTTCTTAAAATAAAAACTTTTTAACATAACTTAAGGAATGAAGAATCTATTTAAGATCACTTTTATTTTTGAAATTATAAACAATTTAGTGAACTTAACCAAAATTTTAATAACTTTGATTGATTTTAAGAATAGAATGATTTAACTTAAAGAAGAATAAGATTAAGGAATTTTTCTATTCATGGTAGAAATAATGGAATTTTAGAAGTATTAAGTGATAAAAAATTTTCACTTTAAAAAGAAAAGATTGAAAATCTTTTTGAAATTTTATTCATGCAATAATAATTAAGTGGAAATGTATAAGTTTTGAAAATATAAGTCAAGGATAGTGAAGTTCAAAATCATTAACAGGCTATCCAGATATAGTAATCCTCTAAATATATATATATAAAAAGAAAAAAAAAAGAGAAAAAAAGAGAAAAAAAAAGAAGAAGAAGAAGAGAAGAGGGGAGAAGCTTGAGGAAATGCCTAATAAAAAATTAGCTTCACTTGAATTATCTTATAAAAGGAAAACTAGTTACATATTTTACTTAATTTTTATGCATGAATCTTTATTTAGGAAAGAATTTTCAAGAAGATCTTTTTCTTGTAAATAATCTATGAGATCTTAATATAATAAACTTCTATTATTTTCAAAATGGATGAAAAATTTGAAATCTTATGATTTGGTAGTTGAATGTTCTCTAAATTCTTAAAATTAAACCTAGTTAGTGAAATTGGGTTAATAATTTACTAAAGACTTTATAAAATCAAAAACTATAAGTAATCTTAAATATTTATCTTTTATTCCAAAAGTTTATACATTTTATATAGTAAAAAGGGTTACTTGAGGACAAGTAACATTTATGTTTGGGGGATTTTGATGCATAAAGAAAATATACCTATTTTTATGCCTTGATTTTTATTAATTTCTAAGGATATTAAGCTTTAATGAAAGGTATTTTTGTGTTTTTGGATGTAAGTGATGTAAAAAGGTCCAAAAGAGGAAAAAGGATGAAAAAGGAGCAAAAAGGAGTAAAAATGGAGCAAAATACAAGAATTATCAAAAATTATGGCTGGCTCTTAGGCGCCTACGCACCAGACTCGATGCAAAAACTGTCAAGTTTTTGACGACTTTTGGACGGTTATTTTGACGGAGTAAGCAGTTATTGGACATTCTAGAAGACTGACAGTTGTTCCTTGATAATAGGACTTGTGATACATTGCATTTGGACGCTCCAAAACGGTTTTAATCGCGAAGAGGTGGAGCTAAAGTGAAGAGGTGCGAAAAACGGGACGCGGTGTCTGGCACCTAGGAGCCAGATTCTGGCGCCTAGGCGCCAGACAGACCTTCTAGAAGATTCATTGAATGTGGACATGTTTTGAAGAGACAAGGCAACCCTTGAAGCCTATAAATAGGAGTCCACTCCTTCAGAAAAACGTGCCCCCATTGTAACTCCTATCTCTTATCCACTTTAGAATCTCTCATCCTTAGAGAGAGAAATAGAGAGAGAAATTTAGGGCCACTTTTATTTAGTTTAGTGAGTTTATTTTCAAGTTGTTGCATCCGGAGTTCATTACTACTGTGGAGTCGGTAGGAATCGGAAGATGCTGCAGGAGTATTTGAGATAAGTATTTTATTGTTAATTCAAAGTTTATTTATTATGTTTTCATTGTTTATATTCAATGTGTTCCGAGTAGTTAGTTTACTTTCTTCCTTCAATTATGAAAAGATAAATAAGATAATATAAAATTCGATGGAGAATTGAAAATCAAAATATTTTCAAAACATTGTGATGATATTAAATACTCGATCTTACTTTACTTTTTAAATTGGTCATTTAAATTGTTAAAACACCGTTAAAGAGTTTTGAGACCTAGAAGGAGAAGAACTCTTAACTTGTAGATATCACATGAATCCTTGGGTAGTCGAAGGCCATGCGCGGGCTATTCAAGGTGAAGTACAAATAAATAGGAATATAAGATTTAAAAAGGCGTAGAATTGATAAGTTTTTAGAGTGACAGACTAAATTCTTATAATTTTATTTATAGATAAGGAAAGGGTCACTAGTAGGGCCTACCATAGCCACCCTTGGACATCTAGTAGTGTGAGCCTAGATTAACCCATTCTACTAACAATACATCCGGACTGATCCGTAGATTGCTCAATGTTCTTTGCGCTTGGATCAAAGGGTAATGAATAGGAATGCTTCTATTTGGCACAATACCATAAAATAAATTCTCCAACGAATATTAAATTATCTTAAAAATCTTGTATTAATTGAAAGGAAGAAAGTTGTTTAATTTATATAGTTTTCACAAAATCATTTTCTTATTATTATTTTCTTTACCTGCATATAGTAAATTAAAAGTAATATAAAGTTAGATTAAAATATAAAAAGATTTTGAAATACAATATTTAAAAATTAATTACCATTTTTTCCCCGTGCGATCGATACTGGGGTCTTTGTTTCAAAGCCCTATATTACTTGAAACGATACGTATACTTGCGTAGTATCCCTAGTGTGTAAAATATTTTCTAAAATTTTACAACATTTTGATTTTATACACTAGACGCTATTTATAAATTGGGTCAAGTTTTTGGCCATCTTTTGGAAGCGTATATTACTGCATTATTACGGGTCGGGTCAATTAGCTGAAGTTTCTAATTGAGAAATTAAATGAATTTTAGAAAAGACTGTAAACCATAGTAGATTAGATTGGTCTACAAGACTAGATAGTGCATTATGGGCATAGAGGACTGCTTATAAAACCCCGATTGGAATGACTCCTTACAGACTTATTTGTGGAAAGAATTGCCACTTACCAGTTGAATTAGAGCATAAAGCGTATTGTGTGATTAAAGAATTTAATTATAATTTGAAAGATGCTGGTGAGAAGAGATTGTTGCAGATTAATGAATTAGAGGAATTAAGGAATGAATCCTATAATAATGATAGAATTTATAAAGAGAAAATGAAGATATGGCATGATCGGAAGATTAACCAAAAGAATTTTGAACCAAGACAAGAAGCATTATTGTACAATACAAGGCTGAAATTATTTCCTAGGAAATTGAAATTTCGATGGTTAGGACTTTTCACTATAACTCAAATATTTACATACGGAGCTGTTGAAATTGAAGATCCAAAGACTGGAAACAGATTTAAAGTAAATGGACACAGATTAAAACCATATTTTGAGGATAAAAGACCAATTTTTACAGAGGTTTTAATGCTCAGTCAACCTGATTAACACCTTGAATAGGTCAGGTTGACGACGTTAAACCAAGTGCTTTATGGGAGGTAACCCATAGTTATCTTTATTTTTATGCGATGATTATGTATTTGTTTAATGTATTATTAGTTTGTAATTCTACTACTCGAATTTACCCTTATGATCATCACGATATTGGATCCATAGATAAATTTGGAAAGCATTCGGACCAGAGCAAAACTGGGCAAATTTTGCCTTGGCCGCCGACGGCGAGATCGATCCCGCCAACGGCGAGTGTTGCCCGCCAAATTCAGCTTATATTTTTTAAAGAATCCCACCGACGGTGAGATTGTTGTCGCCGACGGCGAGATCGGTGAATGAACGGTTTAGGGAGTTATTTTGACGGTTTCTGGCAATTCTAAGTGTTTTAATTCTTTAAAAACTCCTAGAACTCGAATTCTAAAACTATCTACTTCTTAAAAACAAATTGAAACTCCACCAAAACTCATCGTTATGGCATCCAATCACCTTGAAATCTCTAGATCTCGAGTGTTCAATCGAAGAAAATTTATCAGTTGCTAGGCCCAGCGAATCTTCAATAAGGTAATGATGAAAAAGAGATTGATCAAGGAATGAGGATTCGTGAGTAGAGGAGAACAGAATTCGACAACGCCTATCGAGGAGATGATTTGCAACGACATTGGGAAGTATTGTGCAATACCACTTCTGTAGTAGTCATCCCTGTGGTAAAAGAGTTCTATTCCAATCTACACAGAATCAATATCGGAGTTGTCTATGTGCGAGGCAGATGGGTAACCTTCACTCCTTCTAGAATTAATGAGTTATATTCAATTGAGAATACACCTGTTTGCCACTACTCCAACTTTGTCCCTAAAATCAATAATATGAATGAGATCTATCGTTATTTAACTGATGAAGTGGAAGATTGAGAAACAAGAGGAGACGTGTATGTTAGTTTTTCTGCATCACTTCTAAACCCCGTTTCTAAACACAGACACTTCTTTATTTCTTCAAAAATATTACCCTTTATGAGGGTCAATAAAGTTTCTAAGGAGTGTGCAATTTTGAATTATTGTATTCAAGCGGGACTTCATATTGATGTTGGTTCGATTATTGTAAAGTCTGCTTTAGGTCTGATTATTCATGGATCAATTTATGGGCTTGGACATCCTTCTATAATTTTTGCACTATGCAGTCAGTACCAAGTTTCATATGAAGCATGGGAGAAGGTACTTTTGCCTTGGAAATCTTTAGATCCAACTGATATGTTTCCTACACTGGATGATGATAACGATGAAGCCATTATTGTGGATCAAACATCTCAGAGTTCTTTTTCAATCAGGCCTTTGACTGATAAAACTGATCTGATCTTGCGGAAACTCAAAGGACTGGAAAAAGAGGTACAAAACGTAATGACTTCAATTAATAACATCTCTGATTTATTTGATCATATTGACTGGAGGATGAAGGAGAACTTCGATCATTCTCGACATCTTGAAGCTAGTTTCATACAGCTTATGAGAAAGAAAGGATGGATAGAAGAAGATTCTACTGAAGAATTTCCTTACAGACCCTTCTACAATCTATTCATTCATTTACGTTCTATCGGTGATATCATAGATGAGTTTAGCAGTGATCCTGAAGAGTACAAGACATTCGTATTTGTTTATGTGTTGTGTCAGTTTGAATTTAATTTTATGTAATCTGCACTTTTGATATTTTAGATTTTGATATTTGATCTCAATATAGATGAGATTATGCATTGTTTATTTGTTTTCAGAGTTTTGAGTATTGTGGTTTGGATTGCGATGCTGAATTTGATGTATTAAGGTTGAGAAAATACCATTGTTAGTAATCTGGTATACGAATATTGTAAACACTTAGATTTTATATAAAATTTGTGATGTTTTGTGTTGTGTGAATTTAATTGAGTTAAAATAGTATCTAATCACAGTAGAATATATTTAATCGATTGATCGGACATTAACGAGGCTTAAAACGAATTAAAAACATTAATAAATATTAAAAATTTTAATTTTCGAAAAAGCCCACCGATAGCGAGATCGACGCCGCCGACGGTGACTTTTTCCAGAGACTTTAACCTATTTAAATTAATTAGCTCGCCGACGGCGAGATTTTTCCCGCTGACGGCGAGGTCTCAAAAAATACCTTTATTTGACTGGTCAACAGCCACTATTCATCGTCCCCTTCCTCAAAACTTCGAAAAAATCGACCTAGGGCTTGAGAGATCTTAGATTTGGAGCAGTTTCAACACATTTTGAGACCGAATTTCATCTTCCCTTGGTAAGAGCTTCACTCCAATGCAAAAAACTTTTATTTTCACCATGTATTTCTTCCACATTTGGGAATTTTGGAAAAAAATTGAAATATGGAGAAAATAGTTGGAAGAAATTCATGGAATTCATTTTTGATTACTTTAAGTTACCTTTGGAAGCCATTCTAGTATTATTTTGGGATTTAGTTGAGAATGTTTTAAATTTGATAGATCAAGAAATGGCTCCACGACAAAAAAAGGCAACTAGATTTTGATGAGACAAGATTTGTGAATGCTAAAGCTTAGTCAAGATATAACTTTAGTGTAAAATCGAGAAAATGCATCCAAGATAAAGTTTTCAAGAATCCGGGAGGAGAAGTAGAACAGACGATCAAAGAGCGAAGATGGGAAAATTTCTGTTATACGCTAACAGAGCAGCTGTTGAAGTTGTAAAAGAGTTTTATGCCAATTTGACCCAGATAGAGGATGGACCTATAAAGGTTAGAGGATTTTTAGTTAATTTTAATGCTGCACGTATTAATTCTTTCTAAGTAGTACAAGATCTTCATACTAGTGAATACGATACGTTTGGAACAATGGAAGGACCGCTGGAGGAGGTAATTAACTTTCTCACTGATGGGAAAGGGACTTGGAAAATAAAGCTGCGTGAACGGGTAAACTTCCCTCTTTCTATGCTAAATGCAACCTCTAAGGTTTGGCATTATTTTATTTGCTCTACTTTTCTACCCACTTATCATCATAGTAAAGTTTCAAGAGATAGAGCAGTTCTGAATTTTTGTATTCAGAACTATAGAAGTATAAATGTGGGAAGTATTATTTATAAAAATATATTAGCAATTGCAAAGTGAAAGTGGAGGAGGACTAGGGCATCCTGGTCTGATTTATGCACTCTGCCAGCTATCTAGAGTAGAGGCAGGAGATGACGAGGAATGGGTTGAACCTATGAAACCCATTACCAAGGCTAATATAAAAACCTATGAATCCCATGAAGGATGGAGATCTGGGACTAGGAGCTCTGCACCTTCGACTAGTAGGGATATTCCCTCTACTAGTTATGACCCTCCTACCTATAGTTCTCCTACCTTTATGATTTGATGAATGAACTGACTCTGCAACGGAAAAGTTTTAAGAAAATGGATGAAAGGTTGGAGTGAATAGATCAAAGGATTGAAGGATTAGAACGGAGGCATGATTATGATAGTGACTATCTCCAGAGGCATTCTGAATTTGAGATGGCCTACTATGATGCTGAAAATCGTTATAGGAGAGGAGAGCTTAATGTTATATTTCCTGAGTGCCCTTGTTATACTCATTACCAGCCTACTCCACCTGTTGAATAAGGAGATGAGGATATAGTTTGGGATTTTGATGCTGAAGATTAGATTCTGTTATTAGATATTTATGTTATGTGTTTGTTTATTTTCTTCAATTCAGTACTGTTGTTTATTTTATGTATTTCGGATTATTGCGTTGTATAAGTCATTAAAACTTTGTTGTGTAAGTTAAATTTCTGTAGCTTTAAATTTTTATATTTCAGACCGTGATTGTAACTCTGAAATTAAATTAGTGAAAATATGTGGATGTTGTGTTAATTGTGCTTAGTACTTTAATTGGTAAAATAATTAAATGTAGTAGGAAATTGTGTTAGTATTTTGTATTTATTTCAAAATTTCTTTACTCGGCAAATTCTTTGATGTTATATGTATGTAGAATGTTATTAACAGTACAGGTTAATTAAGTGATGAAAAGAACCTGCAGAACTTCAAGAAGAGAAATACCTAAAGCACGAATGTATGATTTAAATTTACAGTATGTTTTCTTTTCACCCTATATGATTAGATAGAAAAATTTAAGTTTGTGGAGGGAAGAACAAAAATTTAATTATTAAATTGTTCTCAATTTTATATTTTCAAAAATTATTATGAAATGATTTTCTGTAGTTAATTTAATTCAATAAACTAGAATTGATTTATTTAACTATTATAAAAGGTTAAAAGAAATATTTTTAGTGATTAAACTAATTTTATAGATTAAGATATTTGGAATAAAAGTATAAGAATATAGTTAACTATTTAAAGTAAGGAAAACTATATTTTTAAATATTAAATTCTTAAGTATTTAGTTGAGAAAGAAAAGATTGAAACTCAATGAAGTGAAAACTATGAAATACATATAAGGTAAAGAAATGTTTCAAGTTTCAAATTTAGGAAGAGAAAAATGAAGTTCAAAATTATTAATAGGCTATCCAGATATAGTAATCCTCACTTGAAAAAGAAAAAAAGAAATATATATATATATATATATATATATATATATATATATATATATATATATATATATATTTAGGATTGAAAAGCAATCCAAATAAAAAGAAAAAGTATGTGAGGAGAAGCTTGAGGAGATGCCTTATCAAAAATTAGTTTCATTTGAATCAACCAAAAGGGTAGACCTAATAACATTTCTGAACTTATATATATATATATATATTAGTATTTTACTAAGTAGTGTTTTCATGAATTTCCTATGATCTGAATATCTTAAAAAATTTAATATTGTAATATATAGTCATTCTTGAAATAAATTGAAGACTATAAATCTTAAACTTGATTACTAAATAACCTTATATCTATAGAATTATCTAAAAATCTTTCTAATGAACTTTACTATAAAATTTATTTAAATCAAATTCATAGTATTTCTGAATTAAAGCTTTACTACAAATAATCATTGCTTTAATGTAGTATCAAGATTACTTGAGGACAAGTAATAGTTAAGTTTGAGAGATTTTGACCAGAGAAAAATGTATTAAGAAATTCATACTAATATTATATTAACTTTTGATGAAATTGCACTTTAAAGAAAGGTATTTTCTATGTTTTATTGCAGGTATGAAGATTTATAGGAAATGGAGCAAAAAGTTGGAAAAAGGAGCAAATTTGGAATGAAAAGGACTAAAAGAGAAAAAAGAGATAAAAATTGAACTAGCCCGCCGACGGCGATGAGTAGGCCGTCGACGGCGTGTTTTTCCCGAGAGCATTTTAATATTTTATAAAGGAGCCCGCCAACGGCGAGATCGAGCCCGTCGACATCGAGCCTGAGCAGTTAGCCTACGTTCTAGAAGCATGCCGACTGCACCAACGAGCCCACCGACGGCGAGAAGGTCGGTTCAAACAAGATACATTGAATCTGGATGCTTTTTGAAGAGGTGCTTAAGCAACCATTGGAAATCTTTTTTCCTCTTTAAATAGAGACGATTTTAGACCGAATGTGTGTCTTCTTTGTGTCATTGGTGTGTCATTTATTAGTGTATTTAGTGTGTAAGTGTGTTCTAGAGAGTATATTAGTGAGTTTAATTGAGTGTGTTGTACAAGAAGGAAAAGTCAAAGGAACTTCAAGGAGTCTGCTTGGGGAGAAAATTCGAGATAAATTTTGTTTATTATTTTATAACTTTAATTTTATATGAAATCCAAAATTTGTGTTATTCTTCCTATGCATTCTGAGTAGTCTTCTCTGTCTTTCTCCTAGTTTTTGAGATTTTTGTGAAATAGAAAATTGAATTAGTTGTGCCTAAAATATTAAACAAAAATTGTGATAATATTTTACTCAAATCTTAATTTACTTTTAATTTGGCCAATTGAACTGTTAAAATGAGTTGATTTTACAACTAAAGTAAAGATTACATCCAAAATTCAAGGAAAAGCAAAAGCCTTAAAAAGAGGGTGCAAATAAATAGGGAAATATTATTTATCGGGCATAGAATTGGACATTTTAGAGTGACAGACTAAAATCTTCAATTCGGTCCTATCGTTTGGAAGCTGAAGTGTAGATGTTAGCCCTCAGGCGAGGGGAACGTGGGAGCTCCGAAGTGAGAGCCGGTATCCTCCCAGCCTAGCCGCAAATTCAGTAACCAAGCATAGGATTAGTCAAAATTCTTTATGCCTGGACCAAAGGGTAAAGAATAGGAATGCTCCTATTTGGCGCAATACAATTCTAACTAATTTGATTATCCTTTCACTTAATTCACTTAAACAATGGGAGAGATACTTTTCTAAATTGCAATCTTCCATTCAAAAATAGAGCTTAGTGTAAGTGTTCTTTATTTCCGTATATTAGATAGTAATTGCATCTGCTAAAAATTAGTTTAGAATCTCTAACTTCTCTGTGGGATCAATATTCAGGACTCCATTAGAGCCCTGTATTACTTGAACGATACGTATACTTGCGTTGATAAAAAGGGATAACTTTGCTATTATTGAATATTATTTTTATACTGCTTAAAAATTTATATAATTATACACTTTCCGCCCTGAGCCTGTCAGTGTTACCTTAAGATTACTATAATTTTGATTTTAGGATTGTTAGAAAAATAACTTAGTTGAAATCCTATGTGAAGAAACTATTCTAAAGTTAAAATATTTTGTAGGAAACATTGGGGAAATGATTTTGCTACTTATGGTAGAAAGGAGTTGAATATTTGAAAAGTTAAAATTCTTAGATTTATACTTATTGAGAATTAAGCCTTTATTGAAATCTTTTTCAAACTAACACTTACACTTTAAAAAGTGAAGGAAAATTTTGAGTTTTGGATTTTAGAAAGAGGATAGTGAAATTCCAAACTAATATATGTATATCCATATATAGTAATCCTCACATAAAAAAAAAGATAAAAAAAGATTGAAAATGATCCTGAAAGAAAGGAAAAAAAAAAGAAAAGAAAAATAAAAGTGAAAAGAAAATATGTGAGAAGAATCTTGAGGAGAAGCCTAATCAAAAATTGGTTTCACTTGAATCTTTTTAAATGAAGACTTAAAAACAATCCTAAGCTTATTCTTATTTCAAACGTTATTGGTCAAATGGGCATATATAAGGTGTTTAAATTCTGTTTTTATAATTTCTATGAATCTTTAGTTTGACAAGTTTCACTAAATTTTGAAATAAATAGAAAATATGGATTCCTAAATTTAATATAAGATATTCTTACACTCTAGCCCTAGATTGATTTGCTAGAATTTTTCTTAAGTTACATTATAACATTTCTAAAATAAAATTATAGGAAACTCTATTGGAACTCACTACCTCAAATCAACAAATTTAGTTTTTAAAGTTATAGTGTTACTTGAGGACAATTAACAGTTAAGTTTGGGGGAGTTGACACGCCTAAAAAATGCTTGATTTTCATATACATTTTATGCTTCATTTTAATGATATTGTTCTTTAAAAGAAGTTATTTTGCATGTTTTTGTTTTAGGTACAAAAAATAGACTTTTGGAGAAAAAAAGCAAAAACGGTGCAATTTGGAGCAAAAATGAGAAAAAAACCAAAATTTTTTTGACACATTTCGATATGTTTTTCTATGCTTAATCTACTTAACATTTTTGCATAGTTTTTAATGAAATTACACATTAAAAAAATGTTGTTTTTATGTTTTATCTTGTAGGTGAAGACGTTAGGAATGTAACGCTACTGAAACGGGACAAAACAAAACTAAAACAGAGCTAAACGAAGATCAGGTGCTGACGACACCATAATCTCGAGAGCGACGATTTTGGGAGCCGACAACGCTAGAAAACGGAGCCGATGGCGTCAGGGACAGTTATTGGCCATATACATTGAATCTGGACATTTCTTTGAAGGTTTCTTGAGGCAATTTTTAGGAAATTCGTCCCTACACTGTGATAGAATGATTTTATGTCATAAAATGTGGTGTTTGTGAGTGGAAAAATGTGAAAAATGTTTATAGATCTTAGAATAGAAGCAGAAATGTAGATTTCTACCTTTTTGGAGAGGAGATTTTCAGAGAATCTGTAAGGGAATGTTTTAGCATTGCATGTATAAGCGGAAGACTATGTGGGAGAGATTTTCATATTTCTTTCAAGGAGAAAAAACTAAGTATAGTGCTCTTCATTATCTTACGATTTCGTAAACACTTTTCTAGTGGATTTGCTTTGATGTAATGAAGTTTTCTGTTGTGTTTTCTTTGTGCGTTGCGATGTATTTCTTACTCTTTCTTCTTATTTGGAAATAGTGGCATGAGAAGATTATGTCATTATTTTTCTTTTACTTTTCTTTTGCAATGAGTATGATTCATGTTTACGATATTGGGATGTACGCTAGAAGAACTCTTAATTATAAATGTGATGGTTTTTACTTGAATTTCAAATACATTACAATAAGAGCCCATTGTAGATGGATTGACAAGATGGACCCACAAATCCAATCTTTGAGGATAACTTATTTTCATACTCCTAAAGCTAGCAATGGGCCTACACACTGATTAACATCTTTAGGGAGTCACTCTGAGTCTTGTGTAATTGGTACTACCACCCCTACTAAATTAGCCTTTTTGGTATATGGGGACAAGATCTCACTTCCCCACATTCAGGTCATGTAATTATAAGTGTTTTGTTGGCTGATTAATATATTGCTTGCCATTTGGCATGTTTTTGGTTATATATATATATATATATATATATATATATATATATATATATATATATATATTTAAATGCAGATTTTCTCGACTTGTTTGGAGGTTAATCTTTCAAGACCGCCAACTCAACACACTAAGTCTTTCTTGGGATTGCCTCTACTCTTGCCGGTCGGATTGGAACAAGCAAGGGATTGGCGCGATCCCTCTTATTTGTGCTCGGTTCCTTTGGATGGCTAGGAACAAGGCCACTTTTGATGACATATTACCCGAGTGAACAAAAAGTTGCACAAAATTGCCTCTCCTACATCCAAAAACTCATCAGATATAACAATTTCTCAAATATCTGTGGGCTAGAGACCACACGTGAGACACCTTCCCATAGAATCACACTGATAAAATGGCAACCCCCCTATCCCCCTTTCCTCAAACTAAATTATAATGGCTGTTGCACTGAGGATGGTGCTGGATTTGGTGGCATCTTCAGGAATCACATTGGTAGATGTATGCTTTTCTTTCATGCACCAGTTGAGGCTGCTGATACTTTGGAAGCTGATCTCATTGCCATCTTTTGGGGGCTCTCCATGGCCATTAGTCATGAATCGGTACAATATTATTGTGGAAGGTGATAATGAGAAAACCATTACAATGTTGAACCTCTGCCCCTCCAACCTTCCCTGGCACCATGGTCACTGGAGGAGTAGAATCCATGCCATAGTTTCCAAACTCAATGTTCATTTCACCTTCATTCACAAGGAAGGGAATCAACCTGCTGGTTGGCTAGCTAAATTTGGAGCTACTTCCCATAATGTGAGGGCTTCAACCATCATTCCTACACAGCTAAAGACCCTTATCAACAGTGATAATCTTTCTGCCCCTTACATCAAGACTGCTACTTGATTCCCCAATTTTGGTGCTGGGATTATATGATGTCTCCACTGGCTCCACTCTGCTACTTGGTCTCATGTCTGAACTTCTGGATTTATGCAAGGATCCTTATCTCATCCATCAATTTGATATGGACATACTGAGTTACTGCCAGCTTCTCACTACAACACCTGAGTACAGCTCCAGGAAGAGTGGACTATGTCATTTTCTCTGCTTGCTATTTAATTAGAGCTGCTCTCTTAGTTTAAAATATATATATATATATATATATATATATATATATATATATATATATATATATATATATATATATTAGTGAACGGGATAAGAGTTTCTCATAGGCTATGGGGCCGAAACAGACAAAAGCCCACCCGATCTCCCACATCGCTAGTTCCCACACTTCATTTAAACACATTAATCTCCTTTAATCGGCTGTCGGTCTCGCCGTTTAGTTACCCCATAACGCATCATAACCTACAAACCACAGGCTGCACCTCATTTATTCGACTACATATATCAAAAGAATACACAGGCAGGACGTACTTCAAGACTGACCGCTTTGTAGTTCGTGTAGTGCTCCCTTGCCTTCGAGCTCGATCGCTTTCTTCATTATCTCTCCATAGCTTGGAGCTAGCTAGCTTCCTCTTCTACTAATTTTTCCCATCCCAATGCAGAAAACTGATTTAGTACTGGTACGTGCAGAGCTTCGTTTTTAAAAGAGGGAAACCGCGCGCCTAATTGCCCTCGGTTCACATATCGTACCCTGTGATCTGAAATAGCTTGCATATCTTCGCTGAACTGCGACGATGTTGCACTGGTTCGGTAATGGAAGCAGCGGCAGCGCGGCGGCGCCCTGCTCATTTTCCATTCTGTTCCCCGTTTCTGGGAAGCAAGTGATGGAGGATGTTGTCGACGGCGGTACTGTCTCTTCATCTGTTGACTGTACACTGACGTTGGGAACGCCATACACGCGTCATCTGTCCTCTTCTTCTACTTCTTCATCGGCAATGCAGAGTTCTTCTTCGTCGACTTCCTTGTGCTGGGACATAATGCCTCAGCCGGGTAAACACTCTTCCTCGGCGAGTGGAGGTGGAAGTTTCACGGCCTCCGTCGGTGGCAGGGTTGGCACTAATCTTAACGGCGATCCTTTCTTACTCGCCCGCCGCTGCGCCAACTGCGACACCACGTCCACCCCTCTTTGGAGAAACGGTCCCCGTGGACCAAAGGTTTGTCTCGGCCTTCAGTATATTTTTTCTGCGGAAAATACTTTTGATATACGCTCGCCTAAATTTATATAGTATTTAAATTTTATCCGACAAAAAAAAACTTGGTTTGCAAACATTTTTGCCCTATTTGAAAACAATATTAAAAAAAAAATCATTAAAAAAATGAATTTATTAGAATCGATTATTTGATTGAACGTATATATTATAAATTCAAATTACATTTTAAGCACTCCAAATAGTTTTAAAATCATAAAAAAATGTTTATAAAAAAATTGTAAATTATTAATCTAATATATGTTGTTATTTACAAGCACCTCTAAATTCAATTGAAAATTATGACGATCTGTTTTGTTAATAGCATTGCAAAAAAAATGTGTCCCAATTTACCTATGAATGATGTTTTTTATCAACGTCTTGATAATGTACTGTGCAGTCACTGTGCAACGCGTGTGGGATTAGGTACAAAAAAGAAGAACGGCGTGCAGCAGCTTCTTCTTCGGCAATGGTGGTACCTGCGGTGAGTGAGGGGATGGGCTACGGTTATACGAGAGGGCAGCCGCAGTACCCATGGAGTTGTTACACTCCGGCAACCGCTTCAGTGAATGCATCGTCGGTCTCTGTATACACCGGCGAGGCAGAAGAGCCTAGAGACCTATATCTCCCATGGCGGCTAAATGTTATTCCTCAACAGTTTCAGGCGGTCGCCGAAAGGGGCGGACTGTCTCGATACCAGTAGAGAAATTGAATGTGCTTCTATATTAAATGTGGTTGATATAGTTGCAATAACTACATTTTTTTTTCTGGAACTTCTTTGTAGTAGCGCAAGTCTTTCGTTTTATACTGCTGTGTCTTTTTCATGAGAGAATAGTCTCATCGTTATCCATATCTTCCTTCACTAACATAGTTTTTTCCGAGAAGAAGATTATGTTTGTAAGATTTGAGATTTTTTTTTGATATATATTTTGAATGAAATTTATGAATTATTATGAAAAAAATGGATTCAAGAGGATCTATCTTGGCAAAAGTGGAAAGAAAAGGATGAATGGATGGAGCATGGGAAGGAGTAGGGTTCTCTGACGGGTGGATATATGTGGATGAGCAGGGAAGAACGTTAAAAGCTAGTTATTATTTTGAAGGAAGGGATGAAAGAGGGCGTGACGGGTCCAATCAAATTGTAGCCGTACGTACGTTTTCTGGTTTCCCGGCTAGCAATTGTTGCTATCACAGGTTGCACATCTATATACTATTATCTTCGCCTCGCAGTATTTTGCTTTTATTCTATTTTGCGCATTTGTGATTCTTAGTTCTGTTTCTAGATTCTCCATTGCTCTCTTTTAGAAAAATTAGATGATGAATATTTTGAGTGTAATTTTTCATTATTTTAGAAAATTTTAAGTTAATAAAATTTATTGCTTAAAAATGTTTTGTTAAACGTGTATAGCGCAGGTATGTATTTTTAGAAGCTCTTTCCCTGCTAAAAATAATTTCATGCATTCACAGCGATCAGAATACATCTTAGCTGTTGAATTGATATTACGATGGTCCCTACTGCTGCCTTCGGCATCTGGCAGCAGATCACTACTACTGTCTTCGGTCACTCGTCACTTCGTTGAACCCGCAGGAATGTGATATTTCAAGTTAATAAAAATAATGACAAATATTATTATTATAATTTTATTTTTGAATAACTCCATTATTATCAGTACGATGCACTGCCTTCAAATAAATAAAAAACATTGAATCATTGGTAAATACGGAAGAAATCAAACGAAAGATTTCTACCCATAGATAAAGTTTAGTTTGTTTTTCATGCTACATAATTATTGATGGTCTATTATAAAGGTACATTTGGCTGCATGTTGATAAGGAATCATGTATACCAAAAAAATTTATTTATTTATTTATTTATTTGATATGTAGATGTAAGAACATAATATATGAAATTTAAAAATTAAACTGAACTTTCAAAACCGATATTGATTTCTAATTACCTTAAGAAAAAAAATTACTAAATTCATCATTTAAAAAATATATTTACTAAATTCATTTACCCAAAAGAACCCTTAGCTAGAAAATCATTTTGAAATTTATTTTAGTTTCTTAACAAATTAAATATAACTCTTTACTATCTAGGGACCATATGTTGGTGGAACTGTAATCTTGAATGAAATTTGTTTCTTATCAATTAAATGTTTATGAATACATGTGTTATATATATATATATATATATATATATATATATATATATATATATATATATATATAGATATAGACACACACACACACACACACACACACGTAGGGAGCCATAAGTGCTCCTTCCCCCAAAATACATACATACATACATACATACATATATATATATATGTATATATGTATATATATATATATATATATATATATATATATATATATATATATATATATATATATATTAACTTGTTGTATGCACTATGTAGTATTTCAAGAGATAATTTTAACTGTAGATCATTGAGAACTCGTTAAATAAGAAAGATAAATATTTTGAAGAAAAAGGCTAGCCAGAATGCTTAGTTAAAAGCTTTCTCCATGGAGTGTGAAAGTTAAAGATAAAATAAAAGCTTCATCGTTAGAATGAGAAAGATAAAGATATTGAAGAAATAAAAGGGCAATATCATTAAGTTAAAAGCTCTCTTCCTTGACTGAGAAGATAAAGATAAAGAGGTTATTTGATTGTAAAATATTTATTTCTATCCATTGATTTTCATATTTTTACTTTTTGTTTAGTGGATATTTCGTTGTATGTTTTCAGAATTAAGTGCAAGCATTTTAAGAATGCAATGAAAATAAACAAAATCAATCAATCAAATAAATGCAAATGATTGTAAACACCACAATGATATCAAATCATATAGCACTTTAAAGCAAAATTAATGTAAATGCAAAATTTTGATTTTCTTACAAACCGACGAAAATCAAACCTATTCTGCTTCATCTTCCCCTACCATTGCCTGAGGTGATCCCACGCCTTCCATTTTCATCGTTGTTGGCCTATCTTGACTGGTGGTTATGTCGACCCCTAAGCCTTTTCTATTGCATAAGCCTGATAATATTTCTTCATCTCTAACGTTGTCGACCTCATTCAGCCACCATCACAGTGACTTTCCTTGAACCCCTCACATATTGTTTTATCTTCCCTTCGCACTACTAGAGCCCAATCCCGTCACCCTCATCCATTTCTATGGAGGTTTCCCTTTACCAGCTCCAATCATCAGCCTCTTTCCCAACTCCTGTATTTACATTTTTCACACAAAACGACCAAATATTAAATTTCTTGTAAATTTAATTACAACAAAATATATATGCATTCTTAAAGTGCATGAATTTAATTTATTCTACATTCTTAGAAATGCATGCATCAACGGATGGAACAAACCAAATCCAAAGGTCAAAGCATTCTTAAATAGTTTCCAGTTTTAAGTTGTTTTTTGTCCTTACCGCAAAGATGCAGGACAGCTACAACTTGTTTTTCTTTTAAAGTTATATTTAAGATACAAGATGGAAGTGACTACGGTATTTAGTTTGAAAGATAAAAGATTGGAAAAATAATTGAGGCGGGATTATCAAGTTTCAATGGAAGCTAATAATCTGTTTAATGAGAGGGGAGCAATTCTTATTTATTTGACTTGCAAATCTTTTGAATTCTTTGTACCCATGAAGTGAAATTTATTGATTTGTGGCGACTAGCATTTCAGGTGGCATTCAGTGGCCAGTTCTTCGGGGGACTGGTGAAGAAAAAGAGCACAAAAATATAAGTTTTGATAGAGAAAATTCAGAGCAACTTTTTTGGAGAAACCCCTAATTTTACATTTCAGGGGTATCTAATAAAATTAGGTGTTTATAATTATTTTACTAGAGACATTATGATTTTTTATCACTTTTTCATAATTGTAACTCATGTAGGGACTCCTTCATATTCATAACTGACATTTGTAGTGTTTCGAACGTAACTAAATGATTTATGCAATTTAGCTTCGGAAATATCGGACGCTAAAATGTTAAAAATCAGACGCTAGCACAATTTAGAATGAGCATTGGATTTTGGTCGTATAAGATGTTGACTTTAAAAGGAGGGTCGGTAATTGAATGAGCGTTGAAATAAGTCAATGCCAATTGTTTGTGTTGATATTATCGCCCAAAAAAATTTGTTGTTAATCAGTTGTGACGTTTTCCGCTTCGACGCAATATTTAACGTTTGTTTTGTGTCTAAATTTATAAGACACATGTTTGTGTCACCTGAAAGTCGGATTGTATCGAATGGTGTCAGAATGATTGAATGGTTAGCATTAGAATTGTCAACACAGACTTGTAACACAAAAGTAAAAATATAAAAAAGAATGATTTAATTTTCATATCCTACATTAGAAAAAAAAAATAAAAAGAATAGTACAATGATTTACTTATCCATTATCACACCTTAGAATAGTACCAATAATGAAGATATATATATATATATATATATATATATATATATATATATATATATATATATATATATATATATATATATATATATGGAAGGGAGTCATTAATCTTATCAGCATCAACACTCTCCTCCTTGATTGGTATGATTTACAAAGCTGTTGGAAAGCAAAGGTGGGAGACTTTCCTTTTATCATTGCATGGTTTATTTGGATGCATAGAAACAGTGTGAAGTATGATGAAAAGACAAGTAGAGTCTTAACTGTTGTGGGGAACTGCCACTCCTTCTTAACCAAGCTCATCCAGCTGAAAAAGTTCCCCAACATTCTTAAGAACCCTGTAAATGATCTCCCCAAACTGTCTAAAATTATTCTTATCTACTGGAAAGCTCCAACCTACCCCTTTATCAAAGTCAACACTGATGGGTCTTTCTCTGATAGGGGTGCTGGCTGTGGGGGTGTGTTCAGGAATCACAGTGGTAAATGTCTTTGCTTCTTTCAGACACCTATTGTTGCTGAAGATGCACTTGTTTCTGAACTTGTTGCAGTATTTAGGGCCCTTGAGCTAGCTAACTCTTTTCAGTGGCATTCTTTAATTGTGGAATGTGATTCAACAATCCTCTTACAGTACATGCAGAATACCTTTCACCCACCTTGGCACCATTCTATCTGGATCAACAGAATTAAAGCTCTCTCCCAGAATTTCAATATCAAGTTCAAGTTCATTTTCAAAGAAGGAAATAGGCCGGCTAATTGGGTTGCCAGGAAAGCCAGTTCTTCACAACAAGTTTCTGTCTCCTCTGACCCCCCCCATCCCAACTATACTTTCTCATGGAAACTGATCGAATGAATGCTCCATATTTCAGAGTAGTTTGACATCTAGGCCATTCTTGTGATAATTTTGGCTCTTTCTCTGGGGAAGTTTTTTTTTTAGCTGTACCTGCTGTTTCCATGCTATCTCCTCAACTTGGAGCAGAAATTTTTTGGGGTGGGAATGTGTGATTGGTTTTTTTTTTATTTGTTTAGAGAGTTTGAGTTTTTGTGTTGATGGGGGTGTACTTAGGATAGGAAGTATCCTTTGGTCTGAAGTTTTTCTTTATTGTTCCTTAATTTTGATATGTGGTAAGTTTTGTAAACCTCAGATTTTTTTCTGATTAACATGTAGGGAGCTTTTAGCTCCTTTCTCCTATATATATATATATATATATATATATATATATATATATATATATATATATATATATATATATATATATATATATATATATATATATATATATAATGTAATCTAAATTCTAAAAAGTTCACATCTAAACTTATAGTAGATTTGCATGCTTAAAAAGAAAAAAAATAGATAAAAATCCTACTCATCCTCTTCCCCGTCCTCCTCCCCCATATCCATAGAACTAGTAGGTTGCTTGCCCCGTGATCTGCAATACTCTTTGTCAGGCGTGTTATGGTCCTCAACTCTTTGCTGGTTTTAGCACATCAAATCACGCATTTGACGAGGAGCTATTTATTTATAGCACTAACCCCCTAATAAGCTCCTCATGCTCCACCTATACCTAGCTCAAGCCACCCACACAATCACGGAAGTGCTCAGCCTCAAATGCTATCTCCTCTGTACCCAAGCCGTAGACCAACCCCTTCTTCTCCACCTTCTTCTGCGGCTATAACTCGAAATATGAATAAGCAATGGTAGACTATCACTTCTACTGGAGGATGCCAGAGTCTGGTTGGCGAAATGGCTCCCACAGAGCTACTCGAACTCCTTCTACATAATTATAATCAATAATTATTTGTTATTATTAACATTAAAAATCAAAAGAATGAAGAAAAATCAATTCTTTTACTTATATTAACCCACCCAGAGAGAGACCCATTGTCGATGCGACCTAACATGCAACTTCACAGTGGAGGGCAGACAACCAAACTCCTATTTTTATATAGCATGAGAAAATGGTTAATACCATATAACTACATCCATAATTGATTTTTTGAATCTTTAGATAATCTTACTTGCCTCCAGTAATGCTTTATTTGGGTGATCGAGACTCCAATATGGAGTACAACATCTTTAGCACCCTTTTCGTACGATTATGCTATTTTATCTACCTCTTTTGATACTCCGAAGACGCCCATGCTTTGTTCAAATTAACATAGATATTCTCCTCCACCCAGATGGGACATTCCCTTCCTGCGGACTATAGTGAATATATCACCCAGTTGATGTCTGCCACAAACCTTAAATCTATTGGCAACACTTCGACAACCAGTAAGACCCACGTGAGAGCCGCCCCGACCTCCTCGTGTCTTTTATGCTTTGTCTGTTGGTTTTCCTGGGAGAATAGTCAACCTATATATCATCGTGTAATCCCTTCTCGGTGTGAACTCTCTTCTATATCATATGATCTAGAGGAGAGAGAAATTGGAAAACAAGGGTATTTGATGAAGAAAACAAATGAGAAAAAATATTTAGAGGACTTTTGTGAAGTGAACTTGAAATATATAATTTTTGCAGCATATGACTGTTCAAACCAAAACATCTTGAAGCATGTCCGCGAAGAGGACCTTACAAAAGCAACCCACAACCAAAGATTCAGATCTTGTAACTGTCCTATGGTCTTCATCTTCCTATAAGAGCAAGCAATTATACTTAATCACATCTTAACTAACCAAAGCCACTTAAGAAAAATTTTGATTAAGGCTGTGTTATTGTTCTTAGGAGGTTGAGTTCTCACAAAAGGATTTTGATATTTTATCGGGATCTTTTATTAAGACTTATGCTGTGCAACATACGATCATGTAGGAGTCTGAAGTGAGGATTTAGATTGTAGCTAGAAGAAAACTCTAAGAATCATAGGGTGAAATTCATCAAGAGAAGGGAAGCTTCAAAACCCTTTTCTATATAAGCTTATACCCTGTTTGGAAAGGGATGCCATCAAAACCACCTAGCTCAATTTAAAATCATGCGTGGCCCATCACAATAAGCCTTATTACTTGATTATAAATAAAAATTCCTAGATAGTTACGACATGCATAATTTCCTAAGACTAATATGAAGATATTTTGAGATTTCAAATTCAGATGTTTTATATCTCACTATACTCAAATGTTAAGTTTTAGTTGGTGATCCACTTAAAATTTGGTAGCTTTTTACTATCCATTTCATACCTGTTTTTGATGATATTGCACTTTAAAGAAAGGTATTTTTCAAGATTTCATGTAGGTACAATTATTTTAGGTCTTTGGAGCAAAAGGAAGCGAAAATGAGTAAATTTGGAGCAAAAGGGGGCAAAAGTGCATTTTATTGAACTAGCGTTGAATGGTGTTGTCACCAGTGAACCACTACACGCACTTAGCGTAATTTTAATTTTCGTAACAAGTATATAATATATTCTTTAATCGCAGAGTTACTATTCAATGCAAGTATACGTATCGCTCAAGTAATACAAGGCTCTAATGGAGTCATGGATATCGACCCACAGGAAATATTTTAGAGGCTACGAACTAGGATTATAGAAATCAATTCAGAATCACAACTTGGAAATCGAAATTGCCTATTTGTCACTAATTTTCAATCAAAAATAATATTAAGTTTTAATAAACTAGTTCTACTAACAGATAACTAATTCTACTAATAAAGTGAAGTTCAAATATATAAGCAAAAATCTTTCTCCTTTGTTAAGAAATTTAAGTGAATGGATAATTAGAATTAGTTTTAAAAAATATGTTGTGCCAAATAGGAGCATACCTATTATTTACCCTTTGGTCAAGGCATAAAGAACTATGACTAATCATATGCTTGGTTACTGAATATGTGGCTAGGCTGGGAGGATACATGCTCTCACTTCGGAGCTCCCACGTTCCCCTCGCCTGAGGGGTAACATCTACACTTTAGCACCCAAACGATAGGACTGAATTGAGTATTTTAGTCTGTCGCTCTAAAATATCTAATTTTATGCCCGATGAATATTATTTCCCTATTTATTTGCACCTTACTTCCAAGGACTTTGACCTCCCTGAATCTCAGATGTAATCTTTACTTTAGTTGTTAAACTCAACATATTTTAACTAATCAATTGGCCAGATTGAAAGTAAATTAAGATTTAAGTAAAAGATTATCACAACTTATTTAAACTTTTCTTGGAACACTAATTCAATTTACAATTTCACAAAAATATAAAAATAAGGAGAAAAAACAGAAAAAACTACTCAAATTTCATGGAGAGGATACAATAAAACATGGATTTCATATATAAAAGCAAAGTTATACAAACTAAAATAAGTAAATACAACTTATCTTAAATTCCTCTCCAAGCAAACTTCTTGAAGTTCCTCTAAATCTCTTCCTTTCTTTACAGTACACAGAATTCTCCTTCGAAATGACAATGAGGAAGAAATCTCTCACTTCCCTTCCACTCTTACAATCTCTCGAAGAATTCCTCACAAATATCACTATCTAAACTCACTAATTAACACTATAGAAACTTTATGGACTCACTAGACTCACACACTTGACTCTCTAATGGATTAGATAGACACGTGGTGGACACAAATGGACGCTAGTGGACCCTTTTTTCGGCCCCAAATTTTCCTTTTAAAATAGTTGAAGAGTTTCCAAGAGTTTTCCAAGCATCCCTTCAAAAATATCCACATTCAATGCACTTTGTGAGAAAACTGACTTTCCCGCTGTCGGCGGCCTCGAGCTCGCCGTTGGTGGCCGTCTAAAATACTTAGCCTTGAACCCTTCTGCATAAGCGCCGCTGTCGGCGGCTTCGATCTTCGCTGTTGGCGGGCTCCCTTGTAATATATTCTGAACTCTCGGGAAAAATCCACCGTCAGCGCCGTCGATCTCGCCGTCGGTGCCCTAAATCAAATTTTAATAATTTTGGTCATTTTTGCTTATTTTTACTTCAATGTCCTTAAATCTTCATATCTGCAGAAAAACATCAAAAATACCCTTCTTTAAAGTGCAATATCATCAAAATCAATATAAAATAAGCATGAAAATCTTAACAAATTTTCAGTGGGATGATCCACCTGATATTTGTACTTACAAATATGATATGAAAATTGACAACGGCGACAGAAACTTGATCCTACCGGATATATATATGCTTATGATTTTGATTTATAATGTGGATACTACGCAAGTATACATATCGTTTATCAAGTAACATAGGACTTTCTGATTAAGCCCCGAGATATCGAACCCACAGGGAAGTGAAAAATCTTTAAATAAATAAGAAAATTATCTTTTTACTTTTTTAATTGGCTTTTGAAAGTATGTTTTGATTTTGAAAAGTTTGATAGTTGATTTCGCTCTTTAATTTTTCTTAT
This sequence comes from Papilionanthe hookeriana x Papilionanthe teres, assembly GCA_022702705.1. NCBI lineage: Eukaryota > Viridiplantae > Streptophyta > Magnoliopsida > Asparagales > Orchidaceae > Papilionanthe > Papilionanthe hookeriana x Papilionanthe teres. The sequence continues at coordinate 74,006,567 of CM040430.1, forward strand.
AAAAGTCAAACAAGAAATTAAAATGATAATAACTGTACACACGGCATGAAAAACACTATTAACTAGAATATCTTTTTCTTTCTTTTATAAAGTAGTAATAATTATGAAAGTATTGTTGTGGAAGTATTTAAATTTTTTGTGATAAATAGAAGCAAATGTATTCTTTACCCTTACTTGGTTCTATAAAGAACATTGGTTAATTTGAAATTTTATCATTTTGAACATAGTTAGGCAGGGAAGATACCAGCTCTCACTCTAAAGTTCCCTCAATTCCCTCCACTTGGGAGCTAACTTCTCATAACAAAATTCAAAACTTCAAATCAAATTAGGGGCTTTTAGCCTGTCACACTAAAAATCCTCTAATTTTACTCCCCTTTAAAACATCTTCTAATATATTGCATTCAATTATATGAACTACAAATTTCACCCATACAATTGCATGTGATTCTTACTAACTTTTATGAGACAATACCACATTAGATCTTACATCATCTCACCAAAAATTTTACATCTTAACAGGCCAAATTAAGAAGTAAATAAATTTTATAGAATCAATCTTCACAACTTCTTCCAACTTTAAACACATATAAATTCCACAACAATTTTTCATGAATTACTTACTTCTTCATTTATGAAAGAAAAAGAAAAAGTAAACTACTCAGAATGTATTGAGAAAATACAAAAACACATTAATTTGAAATTAAAAACCATAAGAAAAACAACAAACACAACAAGTATTAATTAAAAACTAAATGCAAGAACAAAAGTAAACACTTATCTGAAAATCCTCTCCACAAGACTCAGGAAGTTCCTGTAAAACTTTGACTCTTCACTAAACTACTCCTCAGAGAAAGTCTCCCAACTTCGATGACTTGAAACAAAATTCAAACTTCAATAAAAACTAAACTAAAGGAAAGGAAAGAAGTGGGAAGAAGAAGGTTTCAATCCTACCCTTTTCTCTTTTCTACTCTCTACTCCTACTCCTAATGAAATACAATAAAAAGTCTGTAAAAAACTCTCTTCAAAATACAATGGAAGAGCCCCTTAATCTTTCCTAAGACTCTCTTTAAAAATTAAACCAAAAGGTGCCTTGGTGTCTCTTCAAAATGTGTCCAGATTCAATGTATCCACCAAAGAATGCACCCCTTCATTCAAACTTGCTGCCCAAAGGAAGTTATGGAAGCTACCACCAAGAGTTACATCCCATCTCCTTTGAAAATGGCGCCAAATTCAAGTTAATCTCGTTTTTTAACTGTGGCGGCTAAGCGCCGGCCCAGTGGCACTTAGCTGTCAGTGCCCAAATTTTCATTTTTCATTTTTTGCTCCAAATTTGATCTAATTTTGCTCCTTTCATCATAATCACTCGTTTTCATCATACCTGCAAGAAAAACACAAAATACCTTCCATTAAAGTGCAATATCATCAAAAATAGGTATAAAAATGTGCATAAAAAATACTATATATTTTAGGTGTATCAAAATCCCCCAAACTTAAAATGTTACTTGTCCTCAAGTGATAGTTAATCTCATAGAAAAATTTTAACATGCAAATTTTGTAATGAGTTTCTTAGGAAGATAATAAAATTTTTTTCTAGAAATGGAATAGTCTAATTTAGAAAAAATTTCAGTAATTAAGACCAACTTAAAGTTTAGAAAGTTCTTAAGGAAAGAAAAATGATAAATATAAGTCTCTATCTAATTCAGAAATATTTGTAGATTCTTCAAAATATAGGATTCAAACATCTTATTTTTCTCACTTAAAAATCTTTATTTAAAAATAATTTTACTTATTATATTAAAACCTTAAGCTTTAGATTTTCTCTGAACTTATATGTTAAACTTTAAGTATGGAACCAATTTTTGATTAGGCCCTTAAATCCTCAAGCTTCTCCTCCTTTTTTACATACTATTTTTCACTTTTTCTTTTTTCTTTTTCTTTTCTTTTTCTTTTTCTTTTTTTCTTTTTTTTTCTGTTTTTTTTTTCTTTTTCTAAGACAGGGATTACTGTATCTGGATAGGCCTTTAATGATTTTGAATTCCACCCTTCCATTTAAAATAAAGGTCAGATACATATCTTTCACTTAAAAATTATAATAATAGTATTTGAAAATTATTCCTTAATAAAAGAAATTTAAGCTTTGAAGAATAAAAGTTAAATCTTCTATTTATCCAAAAATATAAAATTTCTTACTAAAGATAGATAGCTATATTTAACATCTCTTCACTAAGAAAATTTTAACTTTAAGTTTTTCATGATTAATATAAATTTTCAAAAAAATTCTTTTATTCATTTCTATATTCAAAATTTTAGTTCCCCTAATATAACTTCATATACATAATTATTCTCAGTCAAGAAATAAGATTTATTTTAGGTATCCTTGAGAACAAATAAAATTTTAGGTTTTTGAAAAATTTTTGTTTTTAAAATTCCCCCTCAAACTTTAATTTTTAGTTAGGATAAAACCTTTAAGCATAAGAAATGATACATGGGCGAGAATTAAAGATTAACATAACATGCTTGTAGGAATTTAAAAATCCTAAATATGCAAGTATAACAATTTAAACAACAGGAGTAAAATGAAATCATATTCAGTTTTTCAAAACATTTCCTTTTTATAATAAGAAAAGTAAAAATCTCAAAAGACTTCTACAGTAGTGGAGGTTTTCAAAGCAAATACACACCAACTGAAATCACACTGATACTAGATAGCAAATGGTAGTGGTAGATGATCGAGGCGGGGGCTATGTTATGTAACTAAATAAGTGTTTAACTGGTGTAAAAATAGTTTTCAATAATAGCAAAGTTACCCCTTTTATAAATGCAAGTATACGCATCGTTCAAGTAATACAGGGCTCTAATGGAGTCTAAGATATCGATCCCACAGAGAAGTTAGAGATTATGAATTAATTATAGCAGTTGCAATTACTATCTAGTATACGGAAAGAAAGAACACTTATACTAAACTCTACTACTAATTTTTTTTTGAATGGAAGATTGCAATTTAGAAAAGTATCTCTCTCCTTGTTAAGAGAATTAAGTGAATGGATAATTAAACTAGTTAGAAATTTATTGTGCCATATAGAAGCATTCCTATTCTTTACCCTTTGGTCCAGACATAAAGAATATTGACTAATCCTATGCTTGGTTACTGAATCTACGGCTAGGCTAGGAGATACCGGCTCTCACTTTGGAGCTCCCACGTTCCCCTCGCCTGAGGGCTAACATCTACACTTCAGCACCCAAACGATAGGACCGAATTGAAGATTTAAGTCTGTCACTCTAAAATATCCAATTCTACGCCCGATAAATAATATTTTCCTATTTATTTGCACCCTCCTTTCAAGGCCTTTGCTTTCCCTGAATCTTGGATGTAATCTTTACTTTAGTTGTAAAATCAACATATTTTAACAGTTCAATTGGCCAAATTGAAAGTAAATTAAGATTTAAGTAAAAAATTATCACAATTTTTACTTAATATTTTAGGTACAACTAATTCAATTTTTCATTTCACAAAATCTCAAAAACAAGGAGAAAGACAGAGAAAACTATTCAGAATGCATAGGAAGAATAACACAAAACTTAGATTTCATATAAAATTAAAGTTATAAAACAATGACAAAACTTATCTTGAATCTTCTCCCCAGCGTACTCCTCAAGTTCCTCCGACTCTTCCTTCTTGTACAACACACTCAATTAAACTCACTAATATACTCTCTAGAACACACTTACACACTAAATACACTAATAAGATACTCAAAATGACACACCAAGGACGCAAAGAAGACACACATTCGGCCTAAAATCGTCTCTATTTAAAGAGGGAGAAAGGTTGCTTAAGCACCTCTTCAAAAAGCGTCCAGATTCATTGAACATTGCTTAAACCGACCTTCTCACTGTCGGTGGGCTCGTTGGTGCCGTCGGCGGACTTCTAGAACATAGGCCAACTGCTCAGACTCGCTATCGGCGGGCTCCTTTATAATATATTCAAATGCTCTCGAAAAAAACACGCCGTCAGCGGCCTATTCCTCGCCGTCGGCGGGTGATCCATGAAAAAAAATACCTATTTTTATGCCTTGATTTTTATCAAATTTTTAAGGATATTATGCTTTAATGAAAGGTATTTTTGTGTTTTGTATGTAGGTGATGCAAAAATGTCCATGAAGAAAAAAATATGAAAAAGGAGCAAAAAGGAGCAAAAATGGAGCCAAAATGCAAAATTGTCAAAATAATTGGCCTGGCCCCTTGGCGCCAGAATCTGGCGCCTAAGTGCTAGTTCGATACAGAATTCTGTAAGATTTTTGACGACTTTTGGACGGTTATTTTGATGGTGTTAGCGGTTATTGGACCATCTAGAAGATTGGCAGTTATTCCTGGATTATAGGACATGTGATACATTGTATTTGGACGCTTGGAAATGGTTAGGATCGCGAAGAGGTGCGATCCAAAGTGCAGAGGTCCGAAGAACTGGACGCAGAGTCCGGCGCCTAGGCGCTAGACACACCTTCTAGAAGATTCATTGAACATGGACACATTTTGAAGAGGTGCCTCAAAGCAACCCTTGAAGCCTATAAATAGGAGGCTACTCCTTCAGAGAAAAACGCCCACAACCCAACCAAAAGCCACCAACGCCTAGCCCCTTAGTTCCATTTAGAGAGAGAAATTAGAGAAATATTTTAGGGCCATATTTATAGTTTCTTTTATTAATTAGTGAGTTTATTTTGGAGTTTATATTAAGAGTATTTGAAGAGTCGGTGCTTTTGAAGTCTATTTACTTTGGAGTCAGAAGGATTCAGAGGTTCAGTTGGAGAAACACTTGAGATAAGTATTTGTATTTTGATTCAAAGTTTTATTTATATGTTTTGTTGTTTAAATTCAATGTGTTCCGAGTAGTTACTTTACTTTCTTCTTTCAATTATGAAAAGATAAATAAGATAATATAAAATTCGTTGGAGAATTTATATATATATATATATATATATATATATATATATATATATATATATTAAACATTGTAATGATATTAATACTGGATCATAATTTACTATTTAAATTGGCCATTTAAATTGTTAAAATCTGTTGAAGAGTTTTGAGACCTAGAAGGAGATGAATTCTTAACTAGTAGATATCACATGAATCCTTGGGTAGTCGAAGGCCTTGCGTGGGTTATTCAAGGTGAAGTGCAAAGAAATAGGAATATATTATTTAATGGGCGTAGAATTGATAAGTTTTTAGAGTGACATGCTAAATTCTTGTAATTTGGTTTATAGATAAGGAAAGGGTCACTAGTAGGGCCGACCATAGCCACCCTTGGACATCTAGTAGTGTGAGCCTAGATTAACCCATTCTACTAACAATACATCCAGACCTAATCTATGGATTAGCCAATGTTCTTTATACTATCGAGCGAAGGTAAAGAATAGGAATGCTTCTATTTGGCACAATACCATAAATTTATATTCTCCTTGAATATTACATTATCTAAAAAGTCTTGGATTAATTGAAAGGAAGAAAGTTGTTTGCTTATTTTTATTTACATCAATCATTACTTTTTTACTGCTTTATTTATGCATCTAGTAAATTAAATATCAACTTTTTAACTTTAAAAGAAATATATAAAAATAAAATCAAAATATTAAAAAAAAATCTATAATCCTCCTCATTGGATCGATACTGGGGTCTTTATTTAAAGCCCTATATTACTTGAAGCGATACGTATACTTGCGTAGTACCCCTAGTGTGTAAAATATTTTCCATAAAATTATATTTATATACACTAGCCACTATTATTATTTGAGTCAAAGTATTGGCTATAACATATTTTTGATAAGCATAAATTACTCGCATAGTTTGGCGATTGCAAACCAAGTTTTTGGTGCATTCGTTGCGAATCGAGGGTCAAGTTTTTTGGCGCCGTTGCCGGGGAGGCAAAATTTATAGATTTTAAATATTTTATTTTATTTATTTCTTTTATTTTCAAAAATATAAAATACAAAAATGTAAAAAAAAAACAAAAACAAAAAAAAATAATAATAATTTTATTCTTGCTATTTTACTTTTTATTTACTTTTTATGCTTAGTTCTGGATCTGAAGGATTATTACCTTTAGATTCTGAATTAGAAAGAACTGTTAGAAGAATTAAAAAAGGAAAACAAATTCAAAAATATCAATAGATGGCTAATTTACATAATAATTTACAAAATCCAATTGAAATTAATGAACAAAATGTTTACAAACTATTAAGGGATTATGCTAGCCCTACAGTTGATGAACTTCATAGTATTATTCAAATACCTACTGTAGATGCTAATTCTTTTGAGCTTAAACTATCTATTATTCAAATGGTTCAAAATAATCAATTTGGGGGAACACCAAATGAGGATCCAAATTTACACCTTGCTAGTTTTTTAAAACTTTGTGCTACCTTTAAATATAACAATGTTTCTGATGATGTTATTAGACTTAGACTCTTTCTTTTTTATTTAAGAGATAAATCAAAGATGTGGTTGAACTCATTAGCAACGAGGTTCTATTAAATCATGGGCTGAAATGGCACAAAAATTCCTTGCTAAATATTTTCCTCCTTCTAAAACTGCTAAATTGAGAAATGATATTACTTCATTTAGTCAATTTGACGGGGAGACAATTTATGAAACTTGGGAAAGATTTAAAGAACTATTAAGAAAATGTCCTCATCATGATTTACCTGATTGGTTAATTATTCAAACATTTTATAACGGACTAATTGGATCACTTAAATCAATTATTGATCGTCACTTGTCGGAGGTTCTTTAATGGCTAAATCATTTGAAGAAGCTTATACTTTAATTGAAGAAATGGCTAACAATAATTTTCAATGGCCTTCTAAAATGACTAATCCTAAAATAATGGCAAGTATTCATGATAACGAAGCCTTTTCTATCTTAGCTTCACAAGCAGCTGCTATATCTAAGAAATTAGATAATTTTGCTATCAATATATCACTTAACAACTCTACTAATATTGAAGATTCTCAAACTATTGAAACTTTACAAGCTATTGCTAGTAAAAATAACCCTTATTCCAATTATTATAATCCTGGATGGAAAAATCACCCTAATTTTAATTGGAATAATTCACAACAACAATGGGGTAATAATCATTCCCATCCAACTGGAAATTGGAACAATCAAGTAAATTCAAACTATAAACCACCTGGATTTAATAATCAACAGAAAAAGTTATCTATAGAAGAATTAATTTTACAACTAAGTAATCAATTACAAAATCAAAACACTACTATTCATAATATTGAGAATCAAATGAGACAAATTGCTAATTTAATTAATTACAGACCTCCAGGAACACTTCCTAGTAATGTTGAAGTCAATCCAAAAGAAACTGGAAAAGAACATGAACATGTTAAAGCTGTACAACTTAGAAGTGGAAAGGAATTAAAAGAAAGAATGCAGAATGAAATTGAAAATGAGATTGAGGTTGAAGAGATTGAAAAACCTTAAGAAACTTCTTCTCCTACTAAAGATCAAACTGTTATTCCTATTAATGTGGAAGTTGAAAAAACACCACCACCTTTTCCTCAAAGACTAAAACAGCAGAAGCTTAATCATCAATTTTCTAAGTTCTTAGAAATTTTTAAGAAACTTACCATTAACATACCTTTTGCTGAAGCTTTGGAACAAATGCCAACTTATGCAAAATTTATGAAGGATATTTTGAGTAAGAAACAAAAATTTGAAGCTTTTGAAACTGTTGCATTAAGTGAAGAATGTAGTGAAATAATTCAAAAGAAATTACCTCAAAAACTTAAAGATCCTGGAAGTTTTACTATACCTTGTGCTATTGGAGAAAAATTTTGTGGAAAAGCTTTATGTGATTTAGGAGCAAGTATTAATCTTATGTCATTTTCTATTTTTCAAAGGTTGAATTTAGGAGAGATTACTCCCACCACTGTAACCCTTCAGTTAGCTGATAAATCTATCACCTAACCTAAAGGAGTTATAGAGGATGTTCTTGTTAAAGTGGATAAATTTATTTTCCCCGTGGATTTCATTGTACTTGATATGGAAGAAGATAAAGAAATACCAATTATTTTAAGAGACCTTTTCTAGCTACTGGACGAGCTATGATTGATGTGCAAAAAGGAGAATTAACCATGAGAGTTAATGATCAAGAGATTAAATTCAATGTTCTTAAATCAATGAAGTACCACGATAAAGAAAAATGTTATCAAATGGATATTATTGATTATATAATTGAAAAACATTATAAAGAAAGATGTAAAGTCATTTCTGAAGAAAAAATTGAATTATTAACTGATGAAAATGAAGAACTAAAAGAAGAAGAATTATCTAAACAAACTCATTATATTAAAGATAACTGGGAAATTTTGGACATAACACAAAATGATATACTTTTACCCTCAATTAAAAAAGCCCCCGAACTCGGAATTAAAAGTGTTACTCGCACATTTAAAGTATGCTTTTCTTGGAAATTCATTAACTTTACTTGTTATTATTTCTTCTAAACTAAGTTTAGATCAAGAAGAAAAACTGATAGGAGTGTTAAGGAGTGGTAAGAAAGCTTTTGGTTGGACTATTGCTGATATAAGAGGAATAAGCCCTTCCATCTGTATGCATAGAATTTTAATGGAAGAAGATTTTAAACCTACTATTGAACCTCAAAGAAGATTAAATCCTATCTTGAAAGAGGTTATTAAAAAAGAAATTTTAAAATGGTTAGATGCTGGAATTATTTATCATATTTCAGATAGCCAATGGGTAAGTCATATTCATTGTGTTTCGAAGAAAGGAGGAGTAACTGTCATTATCAATGATAAAAATGAACTAATTCCTACAAGACAAGTTACTGGATGGTGAATTTGTATTGATTATCGAAAATTAAATGACGCCACTAGAAAGGATCATTTTCCTTTACCTTTCTTGGATCAAATGCTTGATAAATTAGTTGGACACTCATATTTCTATTTTCTGGATGGATATTCTGGTTATCATCAATTACCTGTCGCTCCTGAGGACCAAGAGAAAACAACATTTACAAGTCCTTATGGAACATTTGCGTTTAGAAGAATGCCTTTCGGTTTTTGTAATGCACCTGCAACTTTTTAAAGATGTATGATGTTAATAATTTGTGATTTGATTGACAAATGAATTGAAATATTTATGGACGATTTTTCAGTCTTTGGAACTTCATTTTGAATCTTGTTTGGAAAATATTTCCAAATTTTTGAAAAGATGTGAAGAAACAAATTTAGTTCTGAACTGGGAAAAATGTCAATTTATGGTCACAGAAGGAATTGTACTTGGTCACAAAATTTTACAAAAAGGGATGGAAATTGATCAAGCAAAAGTGAAAATTATCGATGAAGCTGCAACCACCTACTACATTGTCGATGTGAGAAGTTTTCTGGGTCATGCTGTATTTTATAGAAGATATATAAAGGATTTTTCTAAAATTGCTAAACCTCTTAGTCATTTATTGGAAAAGGAAGCTAAATTTGAATTTAATGAAGACTGTATTAATGATTTCAATATTTTAAAAGAAAAATTAATAACTGCACCTATAATTATTGCACATAATTGGAATAAACCCTTTGAATTAATGTGTGATGCAAGTGATTTTGCAATTGGAGCTGTATTGGGACAAAAATATGAGAAAATTTTCAAAGTTATATATTATGCTAGTGAAACTCTTTCTGAAACTCAAAGAAATTACACTACTACTGAGAAAGAGCTTTTAGCTATAGTCTATTCCTTTGATAAATTTAGACCTTATCTTCTTGGTTCCAAATGCATAGTTCATACTGATCATTCCGCTATTAAATATTTAATGACAAAAAAAGATGATAAGCCTAGACTGATAAGATTGGTTTTACTTCTACAAGAATTTGATTTTCAAATAGTGGATAGAAAAGGAACTGATAACTAAATTGCTGATCATTTATCTAGAATTAAGAATGATGTTATTACTGAGGAAAATATAAATGAAAAATTTCCTGATGAACATTTATATGTTATTCAAGGATGCCAAACACCTTGGTATGCAAATATAGTTAACTATTTAGTTAGCAATATTCTACCTTATGGATTGAATAACAAATATATTAAGAAAATATAAAAATGATGCTAAATCTTATATTTGGGAAGATCCTCATTTATTTAAATTAGGAAGAGATTCTGTAATTCAAAGATGTGTGCCTTATGAAGAAACTTTTGCTATTATTCAAAAATGTTATGATTCTGATTTTGGAGGACACTTTGGAGTAGATAAAACTGCATTTAAAATTTTAAATTCAGGATTTTATTAGCCTACCTTGTTCAAAGATGTGACACATTATGTGAAAACATGTGATCGATGTCAAAGGATAGGAAATATATTTAGAAAAGATGAAATGCCTTTAAACTATATATTGGAAGTTGAAATTTTTGATATATGGGGTTTAGACTTTATGGGACCATTTGTACCATCATCTGGAAAGATTTATATTTTATTAGCAGTTAATTATGTTTCAAAGTGGATTGAAGCTCGTAGCTTTACCTAACCGTGATTCCAAAAGTGTTTCAAAATTTTTAAAGAAAATGATTTTTTTAAGATTTGGAATGCCTAAGGTAATTATCACAGATGGTGGAAGTCATTTTAGAAATATAAGAATTCAATTATTACTGGACAAATTTGGAATCAAACACAAAATTGCAACTGTGTATCACCTTCAAAAAAGTGGAATGGCTGAAGTATCAAACAGAGAAATTAAAAGAATTTTAGAGAAGACTATTAATCCTAAAAGAACTCATTGGGTTGATAGACTTGATTCTGCATTATGGGCTTATAGAATAGCTTATAAGACACCAATCGGAATGTCACCTTACCGTTTAATTTATGGTAAACATTGTCACTTACTCGTTGAACTTGAACATAAAGCTTATCGGGCGATAAAGGAGTTTAATTTTGATTTGAATACTGCAGAGAAAAACGATTATTACAATTAAATGAGATGGATGAAATAAGAAATGAATCATATGAAAATGCAAAAATTTATAAAGAGAAAATGAAGATGTTACATGATAAAAATATTTCAGGAAAAATGTTCGAGCCTGGACAAGAAGTATTATTATTTAATACTCATTTAAGACATTTCCCTGGAAAATTAAGATCTAAATGGATAGGACCATATATAATTGAGAAAGTATACCATTATGGAGCTGTGGATATTAAAGACCCCAAAACAGGAAAAATATTTAAAGTTAACGGATTAAGACTGAAGCCTTATTTTGGAGACATTAAAATGATTTATAAAGAGGCTTACGAGTTGAGTCTACCTGATTAAAGACTTAATTAGGTCGGCCTGACGACGTTAAACCAAGCGCTTTGTGGGAGGCAACCCATAATTATTTTTGTGTGTTTTTACATTTTTTATTAATGTAAGGTTATGCCTCGGTCTTGACTAATTTTATATAACTTTAGAAAATTGGACGCTAACAAGTCTTCATTGACTTTAGCTAAAAATTATCTCGAAGTATATAAAGTTTGGACTTTGGATTACTCCATTTCATATGTGAGTAAAAAGGAGGTCAAGTTAACCTTCATTATGATTATTTATAATTTGTGTTACTAAGTCTATATCGATCTTACCATTCTAATTTACCTATTTTGGAGAACGAAATTTTGAAATTTGATGATAGGAGAAACAGAGTAGAACATGGTTCCGGCGCCTAGGCACCGAAATTTGGCGCCTAAGCACCAGAGTAAAACTGTGTATCGATGGATCCGGCGCCTAGGCGCCAGATTTGGCGCCTAAGCGCCACAGTTACTGGATCATGTAAAAACCAAAATTTTCAGTTTTTTCACACAATTTTCTTCTTTAAATTACCCCATCTTCGTCCACAATCCCTAAGCAATCAAAATTACGACCTAGACACTTCATTCTTGAGAGATTAGAGAGGATTTTTGAAGAAATGGAGTGAAGAAATCTTGGAGAAGAGGCTAGAGACAAAGGTTCAAAGGATCCTCAACCCTACTTCAATGGTTTTTTCGCTGTAAGTTTAGAGAAAATTTCAAGTCGTCTAGATAAATTTGAAGCAGAAAATAAAAGTATTAGAGATCGCCTCCATGAGATGTATCATCAAATTGAACATCTGGAATGGCAGGCGAAGCTTCAATTTGATCATCTAGCGGCTTATCAAGATGCTCAAGTGGAGATGTATGCGAAGAACAAATGAATCGATGAGAAAATGACTACGGATTTTCCGAGGGTGTTAGTATTCTTCCCAAGTAGGCCTAGTAATCTTCCTTGTGAAGAGAATGAAAATTTCTAATTTGAAGATTAGATAGTTATTGTGGTGTGATCTAGACTTTTATTAGTGTGTCGTTGTATCGATTTAGTAAATCGAATGTGTTGTTGGTGTGTTTGATTTATTGTTCAATGTGTGTTATATTTGCTTTGAAATTGTGTAGTTTGATTTTTTGTTGGGACTTGAATCATATTACTATACTTATCTGTATTGTATTGAGCCAAAATTGAACATTATGAATGGAATTAGAAGAGCTTGATTTAAACCTCATGTTTAATTGGTGGATTTAATTTTTAATTTTTAAAATTTTTGGGAAATATTTTGGAAGTTGGAAACTGAAGCACTACTCTAATATAAGTAATTGGAAGTTGAACTTATGAGTTTTGGTGGAAAATAAAGTTTTTAAAGTGGTTTTTGTGAAAGGCAAGTCTGGCGCCTAGGAGCCAGAATTCGGCGCCTAGGCGCCGGTGCCTGTTTACCGAAAATTAGCATTTAAACCCCATTAGCCATGGTTGACACCTAAGCTTCATCTCCTTCCTCTTTTTCATGAAAATACACCCCCTAGATCCATCTTGAGGTCAATACATCAAGTTTTTGAGCCCGAAATCACTTGATTTCTTCATCTCGAGGTCAGATCTACCTTCTAATCCATTTATTTTTTATTCTTACCATAGTTTTTCCTATTTTTTACTAAAAACCAAAATTTTGAGAAAAATTTTTATTTTTAGAGTTTCTCCGTGGATTTTTAAACTCATTCTAAGTTTATCAAGCTTAAAAAAAGTTTAAATATTTGATTCCTAAATTTATTTGTGTTTTCTTTCACGTTTAGATGACACCAAAATCTAAGCGAGGAAAGGCACGAGAAAATTTCGACAGCAGCAAGTTTTCGACTGTGGCAGCGCATTTTCGTTATCACGAATTTGCGACATCAAGAAAGTTTATCTCGGAGCACAGTTTTTACAATCCTGGTGAAATGATCAAGAACAGGATCGTTGCACACAACTGGCAACGATTCTGTTATTTCACTGTTGTTGTCGTTATTCCTATTGTACGTGAGTTTTATGCCAACTTTTTAGATGCGGAAGACTACGAAGTCTTCGTTAGAGGTGTCAGAGTAGGATTTACTCTGTAACGGATCAATATTTTCTACGGCCTACCACCTACCATCGAGTGCTACTATTCTGGTTTATCTCCATCTGAGGGAGATCTTGAGATGATTATTGCATATCTGACTGATGGCACTGGAACTTGGAAGATCCGGAATGACAAATGGGTAAACTTCAAATCTTCTAAGCTAAATGGTATTTCGAAGTTATGGCATTATTTTATTTCTGCTAGACTTCTACCTTCCAACCACCTGGGTGAAGTTACCAGAGATCGAGCTATCATGAACTACTGCATTCAGGAGAGGAAGCCGATAGATGTTGGCAGTATTATTTATGATTCAGTGGAATCGATTGCTAGATCCAACACTTCTGTGGGATTAGGATTCCCATCCTTGATTCATTCTTTATGCATGAGCAATGGAGTTTCTGCTGATATATCAGAGGAGAAGTTGAAGACTACAAAGCCAATTGAGCAGGAGAAGATCGTTTCTGCTGATATTATAGCATTTATGATCGTCTTCGAGGGAAGAGATCTACTGGTCCTTCTACTTATGTACCTACTCTAGGTAGAGCTTCTACTTCTAGACTTTCTAATTCTCATCGTCGAGCCACCATCTAGTTTACGGGAATCGATGCATGATCAATTTCTGGAGCAAGCGAATGAGTTATTTCTAACTCACTCGCGAGTAGATACTATAGACAAGAAGATTAATCATTTATCCGAGTTTACCCAAAGAAAAAGTGAGTATGATGCTGAGTATTCAGAGTCTTTAGTGAGATTCTTGAAGGGTGAGCATGATGTTCAGTTTCCTACCTGTCCTAAATTTTCATCGTATGTTGATCCAAAGGATGTGGAGTTTTATTTTGGTGATGATGATGACGAGGCTACAGATAGTGATTAGTACCTTGATTTACCTTTGAGATGTTCTAATTCTGTTTTTAGTTTATTTCTTGTTTTCTAGTGTTGTTTGTTGTTTAATGTTTGTTAGTGTAGATATGTTTATGAAATTTTGTGTGGATTGTTTGATGTTGAGACTGTTTTAAATATTTAGTGTATTGTGTTGAAGACAAAAATTTGGATGAATTAATGTTTATTTCTATTTCGGTCTACTGTTTAGTATTCTTAAATAGTTAATAATGTCGTTCTGTTTCTATTACTATTAGTAGTATAGTCATTTAATTCAGCTACTGATATATTAAAAAAAAATGATGAGCCTGCTTACTTTTATATATGCTTCGTTATTTCAGTAATATTCATAAAAAGCATGTGTAGAAGTAAATTTTTCTTTTTAGACTGTTTTTACATACTTATAAAAATTCCTTTTTAAATTATACCTTTATTTCTCTCATACTTTAAATTTTTTTCATGATATACCAAAACTTAAGTTTGGGGGAAGGGAAAATACATGCAAATTTAAATTTTATTTGTCCTTAATGAACTAATATTTTCTAAAAAAACATATTAACATAACATAAGGAATGAAGAATCTATTTAAGATCATTTAAATTTTTGAAATTATAAATAATTTAGTAGATTTAACAAAAATTTTAATAACTTTGATTGATTTTAAGAATAGAATTATTCAACTTAAAGACGAGTAAGATTAAAAAATTTTTCTATTCACAGTATAAATAATTGAATTTTAGAAGTATTAGGAAATCAAAAATTATAACTTGGAAAAGAAAAGATTGAAATTCTTTTTGAAATCTTTTCATGTTATAGTAATTAAGTGAAAATGTATAAGTTTGAAAATATAAGTTAAGGATAGCGAAGTTCAAAACCATTAACAGACTATCCAGATATAGTAATCCTCTCTGTAAAAATAAAAAAATAAAAAAAGAGAGAGAGAGGAGAAGCTTGAGGAGATGCCTAATAAAAAATTGGCTTCACTTGAATTAGCTTATAAGAAGACAACTGATTAAATATTTTACTTAATTTTTATGCATGTATCTTTATTAAAAAAGATTTTCATGAAGATCTTTTTCTTATAAATAATTTACGTGATCTTAATATAACAAACTACAATTATTTTCGAAGTGAATGAAAAATTTTTGAAATCATATGATTTGGTAGTTAAATATTCTTTAAATTCTTAAAATTAAACTTAGTTAGTTAAATTTGGTTAATGATTTACTAAAGCCTTTATAAAATAAAAAATTATAAGAAATCTTAAATATTTACCTTTATTCCAAATGTTATACATTTTGTATAGTAAAAAGAGTTACTTGAGGATAAGTAGCGTTTAAGTTTTGGGGATTTTGATCCATGAAAAAAAATACCTATTTTTATGCCTTGATTTTTATCAATTTTTTAAGGATATTATGCATTAATGAAAGGTATTTTTGTGTTTTGGATGTAGATGATGTAAAAATGTCCAAGAAGGAAAAAAAGATAAAAAAGGAGCAAAAATGAGCAAAAGTGGAGCCAAAATGCAAAATTTTCAAAATAATTGGCCTGGCGGCGCCAGAATCCGGCGCCTAAGCGCCAGTTCGATACATAATTCTGTAAGATTTTGGATGACTTTTGGACGGTTATTTTGACGGTGTTAGCGGTTATTGGACCATCTAGAATATTGCAGCTATTCCTGGATTATAGGACATGTGATACATTGTATTTGGACGCTTGGAAACGGTTAGGATCGCGAAGAGGTGCGATCTAAAGTCAAGAGGTGCGAAGAACTGGACGCAGAGTCCAGCACCTAGGCGCCAGATTCTGGCACCTAGGCGCCAGACACACCTTCTAGAAGATTCATTGAACATGGACACATTTTGAAGAAGTGCCTCAAAGCAACCCTTGAAGCCTATAAATAGGAGGCTACTACTTCAAAGAAAAACGCCCACAACCCAACCAAAAACCACCAACGCTCAACCTAGCCCCATAGTTCCATTTAGAGAGAGAAATTAGAGAAATATTTTAAGGGCCATATTTATAGTTTCTTTTATTAATTAGTGAGTTTATTTTAGAGTTTGTAATAAGAGTATTTGAAGAGTCCATGCTTTTGAAGTCTATTAACTTTGGAGTCAGAAGGATTCAGAGGTTCAATTGGAGAAACACTTGAGATAAGTATTTGTATTTTGATTCAAAGTTTTATTTATATGTTTTGTTGTTTAAATTCAATGTGTTCTGAGTAGTTACTTTACTTTCTTCTTTCAATTATGAAAAGATAAATAAGATAATATAAAATTCATTGGAGAATTAAAAAATATATATATATATATTTTAAACATTGTGATGATATTAATACCGGATCTTAATTTACTATTTAAATTGGTCATTTAAATTGTTAAAATCTGTTGAAGTGTTTTGAGACCTAGAAGGAGATGAATTCTGAACTAGTAGATATCACATGAATCCTTGGGTAGTTGAAGGCCTTGCGCGGGTTATTCAAGGTGAAGTACAAATAAATAAGAAGATATTATTTAATGGGCGTAGAATTGATAAGTTTTTCGAGTGACAGGCTAAATTCTTGTAATTTGGTTTATAGAGAAGGAAAGGGTCACTAGTAGGGTCGACCATAACCACCCTTGAACATCTAGTAGTGTGAGCCTAAATTAACCCATTCTACTAATAATACATGCAGACCTGATCTATAGATTAACCAATATTCTTTATACTATCGAGCGAAGGTATATAATAGGAATGCTTCTATTTGGCACAATACCATAAATTTATATTCTCCACGAATATTACATTATCTAAAAAGTCTTAGATTAATTGAAAGAAATAAAGTTGTTTGCTTATTTTTATTTACATCAATCATTACTTTATTACTGCTTTATTTCTACATCTAGTAAATTAAATATCAACTTTTTAACTTTAAAAGAAATATATAAAAATAAAATCAAAATATTTTAAAAAATATATCTGTAATCCTCCTCGTGAGATCGATACTGGGGTCTTTATTTAAAGCTCTATATTACTTGAAGCGATACGTATACTTGCGTAGTACCCCTAGTGTGTAAAATATTTTCCATAAAATTATGTTTATATACACTAGCCGCTATTATTATTTGAGTTAAAGTATTAACTATAACATATTTTTGATAGCATAAATTACTGCATTGTTTGGCGATTGCAAACCAAGTTTTTGGTGCATTGCTGCAGATCGAGGGTCAGCGGGCTAGTTCAATTTTTATCTCTTTTAGTCCTTTTTGTTCCAGATTCGCTCCTTTTCCCATCTTTTTGCTTCATTACCTATAAATATTCATATCTGCAATAAAACATAGAAAATACCTTTCTTTAAAGTGTAATTCATATAAAATTGGTATGAATTTCTCAATACATTTTTCTTTGGTCAAAATCCCTCAAACTTAACCATTACTTGTCCTCGAGTAATCTTGATACTACATAAAAGTAATGATTATTTGTAGTAAAGCTTTAATTCGAAATACTTTGAATTTAATTTAAATAAATATTATAGTAAAGTTTATTAGAAAGATTTTTAAATAATTAAATTAATTCTATAGATATAAGGTTATTTAGTCATCAAGTTTAAGATTTCTAGTCTTCTATTTATTTCAAGAATGACTATATATTACAATATTAAATTACTTAAGATATTCAGATGATAAGAAATTCATGAAAACACTACTTAGTAAAATACTAATCCATATATATAAGTTCAGAAATGTAACTGAGTTTACCCTTTAGGTTGATTCAGATGAAGCTAATTTTTTATAAGGCATCTCCTCAAGCTTCTCCTCACTTATTTTTTTTTCTTTGGATTGCATTTCAATCCTATTTTTTTTTCTTTTCTTTTCAGGGATTGTTTTTCAATCCTTCTTTTTCTTTTTCAAGTGAGGATTACTATATCTAGATAGCCTGTTAATGATTTTGAACTTCACTTTCCTCTTCCTAAATTTGAAACTTGAAATATATTACCTACTTGTTGGCATTTATCACAAGTTTTGATATATCTATAAACATCTCTAAAAAGAGTAGGCCAATAAAATCCAGATTGTAAAATTTTATAAGCAGCTTTATGAGTCCCAAAATGTCCTCTAAATTCAGAATCTAACATTTTCGAATGATCTGTTCAGTTTCTTCATAAGGCACACATCTTGTTAGCATTAGATCCTTACATTGCTTATATAAATATGGTTCATCCCAAAAATACATTTTAGCATCGTGAATGAATTTTTTCTGTTGTTGCAGAGTTAGCATGGGTGGTAAAATATCACTTACAATATAATTAACTATATCAGCATACCAAGGTATTTTCCACTCATTTATATTATAAAGTTGTTCGTCAAAGAAGCTGTCTATAATTTCATTGTCAGTGTCAGATAGTTCACAATATTCTAATCTTGACAAATGATCTGCAATTTGATTATCAGTTCCCTTTCTATTAATTACCTCAAAATCAAATTCTTGCATCAGTAATATCCATCTGATTAATCTTGGTTTGGTATCCTTCTTTTGCATTAAATATTTAATAGCAGAGTGATCAATATGCACAATACATTTAGTTCCAATTAAATAAGATCTAAATTTATCAAAAGCATAAACAATTGCTAATAATTCTTTTTCTGTAACTTTATAGTTAATTTTAGCATTATTAAGAGTTTTACTAGTATAGTATATAACTTTAAAAATTTTATCATATCTTCGTCCAAGAACAGCTCCTATAGCATGATCACTAGCATCACACATAAGTTCAAATGGTTTCTCCCAATCAGGAGAAACTATTATAGGTGCTGTGATTAATTTATCTTTTAATAATTCAAAAGCATTTAAGCATTCTGTAGTGAATTCAAATTTATTGTCCTTTTCTAAAAGTTGGCATAGAGGTATGTTAATTTTTGAAAAATCTTTTATGTAGTGTCTGTAAAATCCAGCATGTCCAAGAAAACTTCTTACCCCTCTCTCTGTAGTGGGAAGTGGTAATTTAGCTATAACTTGAAATTTTGCAGGGTCTACTTCCATGCCATATCTTGAAATTTTATGCCCTAATATAATTCCTCCTGCAACCATAAATTGACATTTCTCCCAATTTATAACTAAATTAGTTTTTTTGCATAGCTCCAAGACTTTTCAAGATGATCCAAGCATGTGTCAAATGATGTTCCAAACATAGAGAAATCATCCATAAATACTTCTATTCCATCATCAATTAATTTACTAAATATATACATCATACGTTTCTGGAATGTTGCAGGTGCATTACATAGTCCAAAAGGCATCCTTCGAAAAGCAAATGTTTCATAAGGACTAGTAAATGTAGTTTTCTCTTGATCCTCAGGAGCAATAGGAATTTGATGGTAGCCAGCATATCCATCTAAAAAACAAAAGTATTTGTGCCTAGCTAGTTTGTCCAACATTTGGTCTAGGAATGGTAAAAGGAAGTGATCTTTCCTGGTGGCTGCATTTAATTTTCTATAATCAATACATATACCCCATCCAGTAACTTGTCTGATAGGTATTAAATCATTATTTTCATTAGCTTCAATAGTCACTCCTCCTTTCTTAGGAACACAATGAATTGGGCTTACCCAAGTGTTGACCTCATTTTTGATGAGGTCTTCTCTTCTCTCTTTAGTGTTTAGGATCTAGCCTTAGGCTTTTCCTTTGACTATCTTAGAGGATTAGAATTGGGACCCATCCCTTAGAAATTTGAACCACTTCTTGCCTCCCTGCAAACCCCACAAGCTTGATTGTAGACCCCTAATTACCTAGAGGGTTGAAATCAAATGTGAAGGTTTAAAGGATGAGTTCCCTATAGGACTCTTTGGCCTTATGACCACCCTAGGTGGCTTGGTCTGGTGAGGGTTAACCTACACACTCACTACACTCACACTCCACACTCTCACACACACAATCCAGATCCTAAAACCACACCCATACCCAACTTGACTCCTTGACTCATGTAGGTAATTCATATGGATGGACCTTAACCCCTAAGCCCCTGGCTAAGAGGGTTAGGAATAACATAGTGAATGCCTCAAATGAGTCCTCTCATGGCTCATATAGGCTTAACATGGCTTCATGGCTCAACCAAAGTGCCTCAATTTCACTCATATTTGATCAATCTTCTTTTTTCCAAAATTTCAATTTTTGACCCCGGGACCCTACACCCATCAAACCTACTAAAAGCCCTTAAAATCGCCTCAAATCCTCCAAAATTTCCAAATCACCCAAAATTCCCCAAAATTAACCTTGAACATTTCCTCACCAATCAAATTGATCATCCATAGCCAAAAATACTAAAAATTCCAAAAATACCCCCCAATACCCTCCAAATACCCAAAATGCCCCCCCTTAGCCAAAAAATCCAAAAATTCAGAAAATTCCCAAAAAATTCCAAAAAATCCAAAATATTCCCAATTTTATTTTGTCCAACTACACCATGGGCCAATTTTGTCAATTTACCCCACTTTTACCAAAACCCCCAATTTAGCCCATTCTTAACCCAAGTGAACCCAATGTCAAACCAAACCTACCCAATTGACCCCAATTTTTCTCCAATTCAATTCTAAACTCCAATTAAATATCCACAATATCAATCTAGACCAAATCCAAGTCCAATTTGATTGACATTTGGGTCCAATTTCACTTTTGACCTTAAAGCCCAATTTGGACCCATGACCCAAACTTAGCCCAAACCAAACCAATTCAACTTCAATTGACCCCAAAACTTTTCTAAACCTTCCCTAAAATCCCCACAAACAAAGCACTAACATAATTTGCCCAAGATTTGGACCCAAACCCCACTCAAATTCAACCCAAAACCAAAAAGCCCAATTTTGACCTAAACCCAAACCTAACCCAAATAAGCCCAAGTCCCAAAACCAAAACCCAACCAAAGTTGAAACCACTTTGAAACACTCCCATAAACATTTCCCAACATTAATTTTACATCAATTTCAACCCTAGCCCAACATTGGCCCAAATTAGCCCAATTTGACCTACATTGGCCCATGTACCAAATTACCCAAATCCAACCCAATTCAAGCCCAAATCACCTCAAATTTATTTCAAATCACTCATGACACATCTCTAAACCAAACCCAACAATTATTTGGCCTAAACTTCTACAAAATTCCCATCCATGAATTCATTCTTAAACCTAAAGGCTCATTCCCTTAAGCCTTCCTAAAAGCCCATCCAAAATGATTTCAAAAAGCCCAAAATATATCTTGAAGCCCATATGACAATCCTCTATCATCATCCATTTGATAAAACCATCTCCTAAGTTCTAAATCCATGATGAAATAATTCCAAATCAAGCCATATGCCAAATCCCATCAAATCACCCCTAAATTACCAAAATTTCTAAAACCCTTTTTCATGTAAATGACCAAGCTTTGTCCCAAGCCACATGGAGCCATGAGCAAGCCATTTACAAGCCATATGAAGCCATGGAAGGTTTGACATGTGACCAAGCCATTAATGGCAAAAGGAGGGCCCCCTTTCCTAATCCTTCATTAAGCCTTTTTAACCATAACCATGTCACACACTAAACCAAGTTTAGCAACCTCACCATGGATGGAGACTTCACCACTCCATGCAGTGACCCAACCGATTCACCCAGCCCAAAACTAGGTCATGGGGAGGTGAACCAAGCCCAAAATCATGGGTTGACCAATTTGAGTCCAAAATGAGCCCTTACCCTTTCCATTTCAAGCCATCCTCTTTACACATGGCAAAGCTCGATCGCTCGCACAAACCTCCAGCCCTGACCCACCTGGACTTGAGGGTGACCCATGCCTGCCGGCCAGCCGCCTGGATCGCCGGAAAACACCATGGCCGAGACCTTGGGAGGAGCCAAACTTTTCAATTCTGCCTTGTTGAAGTGTCCCAGCCCAATTGAACACCATGGCTGTTCTTCTCTTGCATGGAGCAGCTGATCCCAAGCCTTAAACCCCCCTGGGAGGCCCTCCACCCTCTCCTATAAAAACACCACCTCCTCTCGGCCATGAGAGGTGCTGAACCAAAACTTACCGAAACCACCGCCAAAATCATCCCGGATCACTCTCTACACATAGAGAACTTGATCCCCATCGAAATCCCCTGCCATTTCCTCTCGCGAGCTGAATTTCGTAGTTGAAATTCAAGCCCAAAACCAGGACACTTCACCACGGTGAGCCAATCTCCAAATTGATTGGTCCTACACCTTCACCGGACCGAGAGGAGAAGTTTCCCGGCAAAAGCCCCCTCACCGAGCCAGCCATTGCTCTCGGCCTCCAAGCTTTGTGATCGGCCGTGGTCGAAATCATACCTGGACAATTCACCGGGCCAAGGGACTTCATCCGGAGCTTGCTTGGACCCAATCGAACGTGACACAACTCTCGGATTGAAGCTTCACTTCTGCGAGCAAAGGTATGGACTCACTCTTCTTCCCGAGCTTACAGAGATTCTTCATTTAATTTGAATCAATTTCAATGCATGTTTACTGTATGGATGTGTTCGTCTCTTCAAGACGAATCCATAGAGCATAAGAACTTAAAAATCCGTTGAGAATCGAGTGAGAAATTAGGGTTAGAAGGTTGACGGTCACGGGTTCACACCAGTCGTAGAAGATGACTGGGAACCGTTGGATCGCGCGTGTATCGAGTGGACGGCCAGGATCGCGCCGGACGGAGCAATGGGACATGAAGCGCGGGCCCCTGGAGCGCTGAGTCGGATGGCAGCGCCGAATCAGAGTGCGCCGCGTGGCCCTTCGGAGCTGCCGAGGATGGCGTGGCGCCGCGTGGATAAGTAAGAAAATAGGGATTTTTCTTATTTATTAAATAACCAGAACTTCAAAAATTCATAACTTTGTGTGGAAAAATCCTAAAAATAAAATAAAAATACTCTCTTGCTCAGTGAATAGAGGAGAATAATGTGGAAAAGAAATCAAGTAATTTCATTAAGTATTTTATTTTTAATGATTTATTTACTCTCTGCACTATTTTAATTCTCCATGCATATAGGAAATTCACCATGGCATGAGACCATAGGGCTTTTGAAGCCTCTGAACTTGGGAACATTCCCTAAATTTTCCAAGGTCAGAGGCCATCCCTATGAGAAGTTATTGATTTTTCAAGTTCATGTTACTATTTTGAGTATTTTAATTCCAATAATTAGCATGTTGAGAAATAAATTCTAGGAAAATTTGGTGATGTTTCTTATGACCAGAGAGACCTAGGAAAAATAATTTTTGAGCTAATTCACTTTGAACAACCCTAATTGGCCTAAATACCCAAAATTGAACTTTAATTAATTAGGGTTAACCATTCATCAAATTAACTTAAAAAAAATTCTCCACTGTCCTCTAGGGATAGGAGAACACCACATAAAAATTTGAAACCAATTGGACTTGGTTAACTCCACCAAATGGGTTGATTAAGGGTCTGTTTGGTTCGGTCACGGCTTCTCGGCTTTGCGTACTGCATTCTGTTCTTGATAGCGATACTGAGGGGAAGCAACTGTGGGGAAAATTGTTGTCTGTTTAGTTGCGAACTTGTGGAAAAACGACTACGGGGTAGAAAATGACCAGACTGCCCCTGTTTATGAAAACTGTTTGAAAATTTTTTTCTTTGCTCAAGATTTTGCTCGAATCTGAAAGAAGCTCGAAGTATAACACAAACGAAATAAAAATGGAATTGTGTACATGCGAGTGATTATTGTTCGTGAGTTTTTAGGAAAGATCCTGACAGTGAGTATGCGGAAAATGTGATTCTTACGACTCAATTTTCAAGTGAAGCGAGGAATCTATTTTAGGGAATACAATCATAATCGGAAGCATAATATCATTCTAACATTTTCAACAAAAAATTTCAGCATGAGTTGAACTCGTTAGAACTGATCCAAAGGAGGCGAGTTCATATGATTAATAAGAGATTTCAAGACAGAAATAGCTGATGGCAAGCTTGGGAAGTGATTTCTATGCAGGTGGAACTGATTCTCCGAGTGTCAACCATCTTCATTCTCTCAACCTAACTCTTCTCGAGAACGAACCCAAATGCCCTCATAAATTCCTTCTCCGCCAGCTCCAGCTCCAGCTCCAGCTCGTACCCGGGTGTCATCGTTGACAGAAGAGATTTGGCGAGAGGGATGTGTTTTGCGAGGGTGAAGGAGCAAAACGAAACGAGGAGGGCGAGGGCAAGCGAGGGACTTCCTTACCTAACGCGAGGTACGAAGCTGGGCCGCGGGGTTTATCCCGCGGCCGGCTTTCAGCTAAACTTCGCGGCATGTTTCCGCGAAGACTTCTCCCAAACAGTGCCGCGGTGAAATTTCGCGGCACTTCTGCCGCGCTGCGGGCGAAAAAGTGGAACCAAACGGGTCGTAAGCCTCTTAAGCAAAAATGGGTAAAATTAAACTTTAAAAATTCATTACTCACAAAATACTTTTCAAAAATTCACAAAAATGGTTTTGGAGCTTCTCTAATATCAGAGGAACTTAGGAAAATTAAAATTGTAATTTTCTAAAAAAGTTGATTTTTATCATTATTTTAATATTTTTAATAATTAAAAAATAATAAAAATCACAAAAATATTAAAAATCATCAAAATGTCATATTTTGAATTCTAAACACTTAGGAACAAACCAAATATTTTTCTTAAGTTCCTAGGATAAGATATTGAGTTTTAAAGGTTTAATGTAATTTTTAATATTAAAAATGTATTTTTCAACCTTTTCACTAAAATAATTCTAATAAAACAAAGAAAAATTAGAAAATTATGAAAATTAGTTCCCTGGTTTCTCTAATATCAGAGAGATTTTTGAAAAATATAAAATTCATTTTTCAACCTTTATTTTATTTTTAAATTAATTAATACTCCAAAACTCAAAATAATTATAATAAATAAAATAAAATTAAAAAAATCACCAAAATTAATCTAAATGGTCCTCTGGTCATTAGGAGTGCCCCATAATTTTCTTAAGAATAGAAAAATTTCCTGGGTTATCTTATTGAATTTTCCTTGGAAATCCCTATTTTCTACAAGAAATAATTATATAAATAAATTCAATACAGAAAAATCACATTTTCTCCTCTAATGTCTTAATTGACATGTGAGTGAAGCCACATAAAAATTTCAAATTCATTTAAACTCAATTTAGTGAGTTATAGAATTATTAAGCTTGAAGGGCAAAATGGTAATTAAAATTTTAACCCTTAATTAAAACTTTAGGCTTAATAAAATGAAAGAGTGAAATATTTGATCATAATCTGATTTGGATGATTGAAATTTAAATAATTAAAGGGTAGAAACCCATCAATCATTTTTAAGAATAAACCTTAATCATTTAATTAATGAAATTTGGAAGATTAATAAAAAATTGAAATTATTAAAATAGGGATATTATTTAGAAGACATTTATTCTTTAATTTAAGAGTCCCTAAATTAATCACCTCAATAATACTTAATTCCTAATTAAAATGATAATTCAAACTCAAAATTTAAAATACTAAAAGACTTAATCATTAAATTAAATTAAAATTAAAATATTTAAATTAAATCCTTCCAAAATTTCAATTAAATTAATACTTTAACAATTAAATTAAATCATCTTTAAAACATAAAAAATAAAATATTAAATTAAAATTAAAATTAAAATTAAATTAAAATTAAAATTAAATTAAATTAAATAAAAAAATAAAATCAAATTAAAATAAAGTCTAAATTAAATTAAAATTAAAAAAAATTAAATTAAAATTAAAACTAAACCAAATTAAATTAAATTAAATTAAATTAAATTAAATTAAATTAAATTAAATATAACATCACCTAAGACATAAGGAATTCAAAATAGATCTGAAACAACTTGAACACTATTCCAAACTTAAATCCATTAATTAAAATTAAATTAAATCACAAAAATATCAATTTGCCCTTAAAAGCTCTTGTTATCATAACTCCTAAATGGAGTATTAGGTGAAGTGTCACTTCATTCATAGGATATTCAAACATCCTAGTTCATCGAGCAAAAGAACAAAACTTAATTAAACCTCGGATGATTACTTCACTCGATTAATTAAATCCAGTTGGACTTAGAACAATTCCAGAATATTGAAAAGATGTTTAAGACTCGTCTTAAACACTTCCTCAATATGATAGGATGTTTATAAGAACAGTTGAACTTAATTGTTCTTTGATGAAGAAAATCGTCCTTAAACCAAAATACAAGCACCTAGACGTCATAGGAGATGACTAGCTATAGGATTAGGACTTTGATAGACAACCAAAACCTTTCCCTTAGCTTTACCTAGGTACTTGTTGAAATATTTAAATGCCTTAACATGTGCTTTAAGTGCAGCTTGGGATGACGGGAAGACCCTCCAGGTACGCTTTTATTTTATTGCAATTTACTTTATTGCAAATACACTTTACTTTTCTTGCATGATAAACAATTATTGCATGAAAACCAAAACCTTTAGGGTAGTCCCTAAAACTGAAACCAAAACTAAATTAAAAGTCATTACAGGATAAAAATCACTGCCACAACATTTCAAAATATAAAACAACTCAAAATTTAATCACAAACAGAACACAAAACTACAATTGCAACTAAATTAAAACGTCTCATTGAATGATCGGGAATACCTCGGATGATGTAACCCACGTGTTGCTAACGGGATTTCCCACGGTCTAAATGAAAGTGTGGAACTCATTCAGTTGAGTTTAGCAAATTCATCCGGACTAAGTGAATTCAATGAAAATAACGGTGCCGGGATGACGGAACCGTGGGATCTTAATCGGTTCTGTTATAATCAACTTTAAGATTTGTTTTAATTAAAATATTAAAAACACTTGGATTTTAAGATTTCTAAACCAAAATACTTCTCTCATCTCCTGATTTATGACTTCTAAAACTAAACCTCTGCAACAACAAGGAGCTCGGAGCATGGTGGACAGCTCGGCCATCGTCGTCAGCAAAACTCGGATCTACATCAGCTAAACTTTCTTAGAATTAAATAACCAAGCCATAGGACTTCGAGGTGGTTTGTCTAGTGCAACATAAATCCTCAACTTTTCATTAGGCATTTGCATAATCATATTATGTAAATTAAGCCCTAACTGGTTTTAGGATTCCGAGGTAGTCGTTTGGTACGACATAAACCCTCACATCTTCGAGGCTGATTGTATGATTATGTCATACGAACATAAGTCCTAATTAACTAAAATTGGCAAGACTGAAATATCAGATAATATTAGGATTTTCTCAAATCTAAGCCAAACAATAGGATAGTTTGAGAAGTTGCCAAGATTCTTCTTGGATCCTCAGCTTCTTCTACTTCTTTTCCCTTTGGATTCTCAAAAATAAAATTGTTCCAAATTTTGAGTCATTCCCTTTTGAATTTCCAAAAATCCAATCCTTTGAAAATCTTAAACTTTGAAATTCTTGAGAGCAAAACCACTGATCATTATCGAGAGTTTTCTTAAATGATTCCCGTCATTTAAGATGTAATTAACTATAGGGGCTTGCCCTTATAGGGAACTTTAAAAACCCAGGTAATATAAACCCTGCTTAATTCATTTATATTAAGCAGGGGAACTTGTCGGCTTATAAAATTGGTTCACAGACCAAACGGATGTCACAAATCTCCTAGTTTATTTAATCGAGCCCCATCATCAAGCAGTGTGTCTATTCTTAGGGATAGATACACGGTTTGTGGTGCGGTGCTCGTTTATATAAACTATTTGGGATGTGAGATCGGTTTGATTTCATATCTTAAAACTTTTAAACTTAAAATTACTTTCAAAATCAAATGTTATCTTTTAAACTATATATTTAAATTAAATTTAAAACATAAAAAATTCGCCGACAATTTCTGTAGGCGACCCCCTTTTCAAAAATACAACACACAAACCTAAAAATATGCCGACAACTTCTGGCGACTCCGCTGGGGACTAGTTCCTCTCTCCATTTTGATCAGATAGTTTTGCTCTCATAAATCGGTAGTGAGTCCACGCCCCTAGTGGGCCAAACTACCATTCTTCCATTGAAATATCCCGTTCATTTCTGTCTTGAATGAGTATAACCAACTCCTCTCGGATTTAGGAGCCACTGTTTAGACACCCCTAAAGGGAGAGGTTCCGAGATCCTTTTACCTCTTTTCTGAGGTGGGGTGGACCCCCAATAGGTGTTAGTTTAGGAGCGGTCCTTCGAGTCGAGAAGTCCTGCATAAGACTTTCTCTTCCTTTCCAATTCTGAATTGGATTCCTTACCTTCTCTACACCTTTGAACATTCCGTTCCTAATAAACAAACCCTCTAATGAATGACTCTTTTAACAAATAACTCCTTTTTATAAATACATGAACAAAAATGTGTTCGGACTCTTTTCGATTCTTTTCTTTTCGTCTCGATGAGAAGAAGCATAACTCAGGACGACAATCGAATCTACCTTGCGGAAGATGTACGCCCAAAGCTGATTTTCTCCTTCACCAATGGATGGACTTCGCTTTTTACAAAGATGAGCCGCCCGACAATGGGATCATCCGAGTTTGGACAAGGATTCGAGAACACAAATGTCAAGATCACCGACGTTACCCTTTTCACACTTACGGACAAAGTACCACTAAGCCGAAAGACCTTTGATCGAATTCGACCTCGAGTCGACTCGAGAGTTCCCTCCCCTGCAAAGGGTTCCGGTTGAGAGGAATACTACTGTCCATAGGAGGACCGTTATCTCTACCCCCGCCGGTCTAGTCGTCTCCGCACCTACCACGGCTTCCACCAGACCGAAGGGGAAGGAATTTCAAATTTGTAACGAGCATGTTACCGTGGAGGGTACGGATTTCCGTGCGAGACCTTCGTTTTCGAAATTGGGTCCGGCTCGAGGGTTCCACCCCTAACACGGACTCAGAGAAGAAACAGAGGTAGAAAGATTGCCAGAAAGGCCAGAGCTGCTGAAGTCGCTTTCTTAGAAGAAATCCACGAGTACACACCACTACCTAAGTACATACCATTGCCTGAGTATACACCGCTTTTGGAAGGAAGTAGATTCCATCCCTTTCCGCCGCATGGTGACGAGGAAAATGTCCGCGAGGATTGCTTCTACATTACCTCGACCCGCATACTTATAGCGATAGCCGAAAGAAAAGGGCTAGGATTACACCATTTGCCCGACTACAGACTGTGATAGAGAAGTTAGCAAAGAAAGAGAAATGTCCTGTATCAGAGATTTTAAGAAGAATAGGGCGGGTGCCAGCCAAGTCCCGTCTTGGGCCGCGAGTAGAACCCGTTGTCGCCACAGAAAAGCCGAATAAGAAGATGAAGGCTAGTCCACCTGTTGTTGTTTCAGGTTTACGGATCGGGGAGGATACCACCTTCCGACGATTCGGTAGACGAGACCATCCAGGTCCTAGGCCTTCTGTTGCTAGAAGGATGGTATGGCGTCCTACTAGCGGCGATTAAGGCCGAAACAACGACACGAAAAGGAAAGTCTCGTTAGGAGACTCGAGTACGAAGAGAGCGCCACGCTGCGATAAGGGGACTCCCAAAAAGGAAATCCAACAGCCATCACATGATAACTGCGAAACCGTATGAAAAAGACCATTGGAGGACGCTATGGAAAAGCTAAGAACCGACATTCAACGATTAGCAAGAGAAAGAGGAGAAAATTTTGGAGATGAAGTTGACTTGTCAGAGTTCATGGATGACGAATATGTGGAGATCAACATGGTTGAAACACGAGGATCGTCAGCTTCGCAAGGTGCCCCGGCAGCTACGGAGAGAGATGAACCGGAAGCATTAAGAGGACAAATTCGGGAAAAAGATGATACAATCTCTCAAATGGCAAAAAGGATGGAAGAGATGGGCTGCGGCCCTAGCCACTCTTCGAGTCGAGCTCAACCCCCAAGAGAAACGCCTCCGGAAGTTATTCATATTACGGACGGAGGAAAAGAGATTACATTCGTTAATGGAGACGATCGGCCGAAGAAAGATTCTACCCGGAATATGATTCCGGAGAAGGACATCAAGAACATGGTGGAACAGCGAGTGAGAGAAGCCTTAGCACGGTCTAAGAGCGGAACATCTATTCGGACGGGTAGACCTTACCCCGAAGAATTTGATGCGAGTACAATACTCAAAAGGCTTCGTACCACCTCCGTTCGAGACTTTCGATGGTACCGGAAACCCTCGACAGCATGTTGCACATTTTCGTGCTAGTTGTTGCAACGCCGGTGGGAGTGACGCCTTACTCTTTCGACAATTCGTCAGCAGCCTGTCAGAGATCGCCTTCGATTGGTACGCAGAGTTACCGAACGGTTCGGTAAAGACATTTTCAGAATTGGAAAATCTCTTCGTGAAACGGTTTGCCGGAGCTCAGCACCATATCACCATCGGTGACTTAGTGGTGGAGAAACAGAAACCGAACGAAACCTTAGTGGACTACATACTTCGATTGAGAAATCTAAGCATGAAGTGTGAGCCACAACTACAAGAGCAGCATGCAGTCGGTATCTTGCTTAAAAGCATTCACGGCCTGATAGCACTTCTCCTTAAGGGATTTACAATTAAGACTTTTGAGAAGTTGTTAAGCAAGGCCGGAAGCTTGCAAGAGGAAGCGAAACAACCAAGTTTCATCGACAAAATAGACAAACAGAAGCCTATGAAGACATTTGAAAAGAAATGCGGGATCGTCGCTGCGGTCGATAAGGGCGAGCGACCAATGCAAATACGGCGGAGCGGCCGCGGCCCGACTATCAACAATCTCGGCGAGAACTACCAACAACCTCGACTCGGTTATCGATCCAACTCGACAATATGAGCAATCGCCTCGCCCACGGCGCACGTTAAAGGAGCTTATAAACGGAGAGTATCCATTCGAGAATGAGGCGATGCCAAAAATGTTCCGCAGTTTGATGAAGACTTCGATTTTCGGCCGCGAATCCGGGAAGCCAGAAGAAGTCAACAAGAAAGACCATCCCAACCTACGCCCTTACCACCGGATGCTTGGACATAAGATAGCGGATTGCATCACCTTCAAAAGTTGGCTTGACAACAATCTCCGAAAGGGAACATAACGATCCCGAAGGAATACATGAAAGAATCCCGGAAAGGAGGTTCGTCGATGTCATTTCAACGGATCCCATTGTTCGATAGACCCTTACACGACCAATGATGGATGGAGTACCGCTTGGACGAAGTCATCGAAGAAAATTTTGGATCACATCCAAACCGCTTCGGCGCATGCTTCAACTCAGAGTTTGAAACCTGTCAAGCCGGTGCTGTCGCTTGCAATTGAAGAACCGCCCCAGGAAGAAAAGATCGTAGAAAAGAAGGAGATCGTAGAAGAAGAAAGGACCGAGGCTCCTAAGGCTAGACTAGGGGCTGCTTATCCTAGGATGGTTGTTTCCGATTCGGGGGAAAAATTCCTCGAACCTCTGACTCTGTATGATTATTTGCTCGCTTCGGTGGGATCTTATAATGATAAGAGTTATGGCGATGGCTACGTTTTGACTGTTTCTAGCGATTACATAACTAACGACAACCAATCTAATCCGGATCTCGATTTCGATACCAATAACAATTCTCAAATCATACACAACCTCGACAATCACGATGACAAAGAAGACATTCACCAAGAAGGCTACGAAAGTTCAACAAGCAATGAATCTATTTGTGAATTCCAAGGAGCTCCAATCACAATAGAGTTAGAGCTTTCAGATTCCGAAGCGAATCCAGAAGAACCTGTCATGCCGATTCAAAAGGAGACACCAGTAAACTCAGTACCAGAATCAAAAGAAATCACAGAAGTTAACTTAAGGAGCGGAAGAGTTCTAACTCCGAGAATGGGTCCAAAAGACAAAGGAAAGCAGGTGGTTGTTCAGGAAGAATCAACCCCAACAGAAGAATTGCCCATTCGGGATGAAACTGAGACACATGGTAACAAAGTGGACTATAACGTGCTAGCCCATCTTAGGAAACTACCGACCAAGCCGAGCATCTACGATGCTCTCATCTTATCAAAAGAGATGAGAGAAGCTCGATCAAGGCCTTACTTGATCCGGAGATTTGTTTAGCTCGGATGGCCGGAGAATCCTTGAGACGAGGTTTGCTCGTTAAAGGAACGACGAGGTGTTACCTTCACGGACAGTGATCTACTACTTGGGACAGCTGATCACAACCGACCGTTGTACATTTCAGTCACAATCGGAAAGTTTACGCTCTCCAGAGTATTGGTGGATCCAGGAGCATCAATCAACATAATGAACCTTCGGACGCTAGCATACTTGGAAATTGACGCTCACGAGCTTGAAGCGGACAAGATGTTACTAAGAGGATTCAACCAGAAAGGAGAAAGAGCCCTTGGATCAATAACACTGTTGATGAAGACCGGTGACTTAGCAAAGACAACCACAAAATTCTACATAATTGACTGCGAGACATCGTTCAATGCTCTACTGGACCGACCGTGGATCCATGAAAACCGGATGGTACCATCGTCTCTGCATCAGTGCATAAAATACTACGAAGGAGGAGAACACTGCATTAAAGGTGATTTGCAACCTTTCTCCGTAAATGAGATTGGAATCCAAGAAGATGCAGCTTATTACGCACCTCCGAAGAAAACAATCTTCTCTAGAAACACCGTGCCAAATGAAGCAAAAGAAATTCGACACAATGAAGAACCTGAAGTTCTAGTCCAACAGTCACTCACCACTCCCTTACGGCGAGATGGTGATGGTTTCTCCAGAACTCGCATCCGAGGTCGAGGCCGGGGACGAGGTCACGGAAGAGACACTGGGACAGTTGGGCAGAAAAAGCCGATGATCAACGTTGATTGGGAAGACAGCTCTTAGGAAGAAGAGGAAATCAAGAAAGAAGTAGCTACAATAAACCGAAAGAAACCACAATTCAAGATTTCTCTCGAAGATGAGAAGAACAAAGAATACAAATCGATGTACGAGAAGATTAATCACTATGTACACACTATGACCACGACCCCGATCCGATCTAATAAGATCGAGGGTATGGTGGTCGAAGAAGTACATAGCGGCGGTCTGAAGCCGATCAAATTTTACCGTGGCACTTCTTCTTCCAATACCGAAAACAATGTACAATTTGAAGATGTCACTTCTTCAGAATTAATGGAATTACCTTTTGAGTGGTACTCTCCATGTGTTCAAAATTTAATTCGGCGTGGTGTCTTACCTCGACAATGGACAAAAGGCCGATCACGATACTTCGAAAAATTATGGAATAATTCGGTCGGCCTCCCAATTCAAAACATGGTCTCGGATTCGGCACAGTAGGTTCAGTTGACGATACGAAATTTTGTTTGGTTGTCACTTGCGAACCTAATGAAGACTGCTTGGAAACTACAGAAGAGCTTGAAGATCTGCAAATTGGAGACGCTCCACCAGAGTTCAAAGAAGAAATCAAATCTACAATAGATGAGTTAATGGAAGTTAACTTAGGTACTAACGAAAAGCCTAGACCAACCTTTGTTAGCTCCTTACTCAATAAAGAAGATTCCGAGGAAATGATCAAGCTATTAATGGAATTCAAGGACTTGTTTTTCTTGGAGTTACGACGAAATGCCGGGATTAGCTCCGAAGTCGCGGTTCACGAGGCTAGGAGTGGATCCTACTTCCGTTCCAGTCAGACAAGCTTCCAGAAGAATGCGTTTGGAAATTGAACAACAAGTAATAACTGAAGTTAAGAAGCTAATCGACGCTAATTTTGTCCATGAAGAACAATACCCTACTTGGGTAGCCAATGTGGCACCAGTCAGTAAGAAGAATGGTTAGATCAGAATCTGCATGGATTTCAGGGATTTGAACAAAGCATGCCCAAAGGATGAATTTCCGCTACCAATTACAGAATTTATGATCGACATCGCTTCGACACATGAAATATTCTCTTTCATGGATTGATCATCACAATACAACCAGATAAAGATGGCGCCAGAAGATGAAAAGCTCACGACATTCGAACACCAATCGGAGTGTATTGCTTACACGGTAATGCCATTCGGACTAAAAAACGCAGGAGCAACATACCAAAGAGCAATGACAAAGATTTTTGATGAGCTCATTCACAACCAAGTTGAGTGCTTATGTGGATGATGTGGTCATCAAAAGCAAACTGAAGGAAGATCACCTGTATGATTTGAGAATTGTCTTCGAGCGACTAAGGCAATACAACCTTAAGATGAATCCCTTAAAATGCGCCTTTGGCGTTACCTTCGGGAAATTCTTAGGATTTGTTGTCCGACATCGCGGGATTGAAATTGATCCGGAAAAGATTAAAGCTATCTTAGAAATGCCGTCTCCCGAAAACCTTAAAACGACTACGATCCTTTCGAGGAAGGCGGCATATCTTCGATGCTTTATCTCGAACTTGTCGAGGGTAGGTGTCGGCCCTTCTCGGCATTAGTTAAAAAGGACGCCAAATTCGTTTGGGAAGAGAAATGCCAACGGGCCTTCGAGGACATTAAACAATACTTAATGACACCTCTGTCTTAGCGGCCCCGGTCTACGGTAGACCGTTGATACTTTATACCACGGCTCTAGACGACTCCTTGGAGCCTCGCTAGCCTGGGTCGATGATGAGGAAAAGAAAATGCTCTTTACTACTTAAGCCGTCGTTTGGTTCCGATGGAAGTAAAGTATCCTCCAATTGAGAAGCATTGTTTAGCCCTGATCTTCGCCGCACAGAAACTCAGGCATTACATGCTCTCTCATAAGGTCAACCTCATCACGAAAGTTAATCCGTTACAATATTTGATGACGCGCCCAACACTTTCTAGCAGACTTGCCAGGTGGTCTATGATACTATTGCAATTCGACATAACTTTCGTTCCTCTTCGTGCCGTAAAGGGACAAGTTCTAGCTGATTTCCTTGCGGCACACCCTTTACTGGCGGATTCGCCTCTCGACGACGATTTGCACGACGAGCGGATAATGAGCCAAGAAGACACTGATGATCGACGTTGGGAACTATACTTCGACGGAGCATCCTCAGCACAGAAAGACAAAGAATTGCAAACGATAGTGCCCGGTAAGGCAAGAATCAGACTAATCTTTATAACACCGGAGCGGGGGAGGTTAAGATACTCCTACCACTTAACAGAGCCGTGTACAAACAACGAGGCAGAATACGAAGCCCTCATAACAGGACTAGAACTGACCATTCAAATGGGAATAACGTATATCAAAGTCTACAGAGATTCTCAGTTGATCATTCAACAGGTCGCCGGACAATACGGAATTTTAAAGCGAAGACTCGAGCAATACTTTTAATATGCCATGAAAGCTGTTGGAACAAATTCGAATGTAACAATCTACAAGATCCCCGAAGAGAAAATGCTCTCGCGGATGCGCTAGCTCGCCTTGCAAAAGAATTTGCCTGCTCGCAAGATGAGTCGGTTGAAGTGTTAGTTCGAGGACGACGGGTCCTATCACGAGCTCGACATGGATATGATACGAAATCGGAAAAAATAGAGGAATCG
The DNA here is from genome assembly GCA_022702705.1 of Papilionanthe hookeriana x Papilionanthe teres. Taxonomy (NCBI): domain Eukaryota; kingdom Viridiplantae; phylum Streptophyta; class Magnoliopsida; order Asparagales; family Orchidaceae; genus Papilionanthe; species Papilionanthe hookeriana x Papilionanthe teres. The sequence goes on from CM040430.1 coordinate 74,042,365, forward strand.
ATTGCAGCGGTGACGAGAAAACACGGAAGATTGGCGTCGGCCGCTAATAGACTACACTACGAACAGGGAAATTGTCGGACGATAAGTCATTAGCGCATCAAATCAAGAAAAGAGCTCGTCTTACGCATTAATAAACGGTACATTATACGAAGGTCTTTTGATCGAATGTGGTTAAGATGCCTAAACGGGTCCGAGGCTCGTGAAATTGTCGAAGAATTGAATTCGGGACTTTGTGGCGCTCATCGGTCGGGTCAGAAAATGAAAATGAAAATTAAAAGACTAGGGTATTGCGGCCCTCAATGATGACCGAGTGCATGAAGATTGCCAAAAGTTGTCACCGGTGCCAAGTGCACGGAGTTGTTCTACACCAACCTCCGAACGTGCTACATCCAGACAATTGCGTCGTGGCCATTTGAGTGTTGGGGCACGGATATAATGGGTCCGATAGAACCACCTTCTTCGAGAGGACATCGCTTCATCCTTGCGGCTACGGACTACTTTTCTAAATGGGCGAAGCGGTCCCACTCGGAGAAGTAAAGGCACACCACGTGCTACGAGTTTTCAAAAATCAAGTTGTTTACCGTTTCGAATATTGCGCGAGAATCATTTCGGATAATGGGTCCGCATTCGAAGCACAAAAATCAACAATTTTGTCGAGAAGACATGGAATCGATTGGCGATACTCGAAAATCTACTACCCAAGAGCAAACGGCTTGGCCGAGGCTTTTAATAAAACTCTCGTTCGAATTTTAAAGAAAACTTTGGATGACAACAAAAGAAATTGGCACGAGAAGTTGTTAGAAGCCTTATGGGCCTACGGGACGACTTTCGGGACTCTACTCGGTCTACGCCTTATGCTTTAGTATACGGGTCCGAGGCGGTGTTACCATTGGAAGTCCGGCTTCCATCACTCGGGGTTGCGGTTGCAAATAAAATTACTACGAAGAAAATGCCGGATTACGGTCGGAAGAAGCGAAAAACTTGGAAGGAAAAAGACTTGCGAGCGCAAAAAATTTGGAATTGTACCAAGCTAAGATGATCTAGGCCCATGATAAACTGGTCCGCCCGAGAACTTTCAAAGTTGGTGACTTAGTTCTTGTTCTCAGAAGACCTATTCTTTCACATCGCAAGATAGGAGGCAAATTTAAACCAACTTGGGAAGGGCCGTTTGTGGTCGAGGCGATCTACTCGGGAGGCTCCTACCAACTTGTGAATTACCGAGGAGAATGACAAATGCTTCCAATCGATGGACGATATTTGAAGAAGTATTACGCGACTCGATGTTTCGAAGGGTGGCCTCTAAAATAGAGTCTTATCCCTAGAAACACGGGTGAAGCGATCACTTTGTGACTGGGTCCGAACCCAAAAAACATAAAAAATGGATAAAATAAAATATGTGCTAAAAATAAACTATGTGAAATCATAATAATAAAGTTTTACCCTTCCTTTCAAATCAAATATTTTTCCTGATCTTTCTTTATCTTTTCCTATTTTCCTTAAAAATTAAAATTGGAATAAGTGAATAAAAAATCTTCAGTGATAAATACTTTCTTAATGTTCTTGTTCTTAGTACAGCCCCTGATCCTTTCCTTGTCTTCTTTGCAGGGAAATGTCGAACGGGCGGTTGGTCCTAAACTTTAAAAATGGCGTGAGTCTCGCACTCGATGAAAAGAGGGTGAAGGATGGAGCGGTGATAGAAATTGATTCGACTTCACACCGGCCGGCCTACGGTATGAAGAAAATGGCCGGGTCCCAGTGGATCGAGAAGAGCTCCACGGCCGGACGGTGATGAAGATGGGTGGCCCGAGCCACCAATCCGGCAACAAGAAAAGAAAGACAAACATCGAAGAAAGCAAGAAAATCGAGTCGGTAGTTGCCACGACGGAGGGCGAGGCTCGTCGGCGCCGCGCCGCCGAAATTCAAGAAGTGAGGAGAGCTACGCTCACTGCCTACTCGAAAGAAGGAATAAAAATCACCGTATCCGCAAGATGTTGACTAAGCTTGCGGCGGATCAACACGAGGAAACGACCACCTTCGCAGACACACACATTTCAAAGATACCGGTTTGGCAGGAACCAGAAAGAAGAAAGTCAACGCCGAGAGAATCAAAACAGATCGAAGAAGTGCCAAGAAGGACAGAGATAGAATCAGTGCCTCGACGCCAGGCAGAGATACCATATTTGAAGAACCTTGTTGCGGAAGCAACCCGGAGGATGTCCGACGGAGACAATCCCCAGGAGCCAAGGTATGCGGGAGAACGTGACGGGATTGAGCCATACATCCCGCAATATGTTACTAGGCCTCGTCACTTGCAAATCATCCCGAGAATATGAACTAGAAAGAATGCAAAATGTTGAGAAGAAGACTTTCGAATACTTTGAAAGGATTAGAGGCGAGAAGAATCAACATTTTGGAAGGCCTCGAGTTACACACATGTGTATTCTCGGAGTACGAGCAACAGCAGATTGTGGATTACATTTTAGAACTTCAGAAGATGGGTTGAGCAGGCCGTCTGAGAGAAAAGACTTATTCGGAACCCCGGAAATGGATGCCAGGGAAAGGAAGAGTCACAATACAATGCGGATGTTGCTATAACTTCGTAGAGGGCAAAAAAGGAAATCCACCAGGGATACTCCGTCACGGTGAGGTGGATCCAATGCCGAGAATAATTAAAAGAATGGTGAAAAGAATGATAACGTGGAGAGTGCGCCGACGGATTGCGTACCTAACGGTTGCATCATCGACATTTATTAGAAGGGCGGCTGCATACCTCCACACATAGACCACCACGATTTCGTCAGACCTTTCTGCACAGTTTTGTTCGTCAACCAATGAAATATCATGTTCAGATCTGACCTCCGGATAGCAGGCCCGAGTAAGTTCCGAGGGCCGGTGGAGATACCACTTCCGGTAGGTTCCGTCATGATATTACAAGGAAATGGAGCAGATGTCGAAAAGCATTGCATACCGGGAGTACCAGTGAAACGGATCTCAGTCACTTTTAGAAGGATGGACGACAGAAAGGCACCATATCACTTCCAGCCAGATCCAGAATTGGAGAATCTCCGGCCCTACGAGCTGTGACTTACATGGGAAATAGCACACCTCCAATGCACATCCATGCGGCCTTCCTGCCAAGGATGGCTTGGAAGGTGATGTTATTGATCGTGTATCTCATTATTCGGACATGGATTTGACGGACACTTTTTGGATGGATCAACGAGAATCATACATAGTCCATTTTGAGTCATGGATTGTATGAGAGATATTTCGGATCGAGTTGTATGATGTATCTTCAACAAGATTGGAATGAAAGTGACCATGTCACATTTTGCCTTCACCTCTTTTTGTGCGAATTAGTTAGGAAACGCCATTAAAGTTAAATGAACTTCAAACAAAGAACAGAAAAGAAAAAGAAAATAAATAAGAACTCTCTTCCATAAAAATCCAAACATTAAAAAGAATTTCAAATCCACATGAACACCAAACAAAAAAATGTGATAGTTAAAGAACAAACAAAACAAACCTAAAGCTCAAATTGAATTCCAGTTTACGTCCATCTTTTCAAATCCTCCAATCCTTCTTCAAATCAAGATCTATTCCGGACTTCCTCTGAAACCCTCTCTCGGGATGATTTCAGAATAACGAAGAATTTTCAATTTGATTCGGATGGCATGGGTTTGTACCCTTCGCCAAGTAATCAGACTTTGATTGATTCCCATGGGATATGGAACACTTTCATATCTCATTTCGATCTCCAGCTAAATCCAAATCTCAGTAAAATTCTGCATAGTCACAGCATAAATCAAATATCGACAAATTTTTTCACAACCACTGCATAAACTAAATCTCAGCAATCGGGATAGGCCTCCGCCCTACTCCCATCTCAGCAATCGGGATAGGCTTCCACCCTACTCCCATCTCAGCAATCGGGATAGCATTCCGCCCTACTCCCATCTCAGCAATCGGGATAGGCCTCCGCCCTACTCCCATCTCAGCAATCGGGATAGGCCTCCGCCCTACTCCCATCTCAGCAATCGGGATAGGCTTCCACTCCCATCTCAGCATTCGGGATAGGCTTCCGCCGTACTCCCATCTCAGCAATCGGGATAGGCCTCCGCCTACTCCCATCTCGGCGATCGGGATAGGCTTCCGCCTGCTCCCATCTCGGCGATCGGGATAAGCCTCCGCCCTACTCCCATCTCGGCGATCGGGATGGGCTTCGCCCTACTCCCATCTCGGCCAATCGGGATAGGCCTCCGCCCTACTCCATCTCAGCAAATCTCAGCATTCGGAATAGGCTTCCGCCCTAATCCCATCTCAGCAATCTCAGCATTCGGGATAGGCTTCCGCCCTACTCCCTTCTCAGCAATTCTCAGCACTCGGGATAGGCACAGTCCTACTCCTTTCTCAGTAATCTCAAAATTTGAATTAAAGCACTCTGCATTCCGGATAGGCTTTGTCCTATTCTTCCTCAGCATTTGGAATAGGTTCAGTCCTGCTTCCTTCTCAGTATACAAATGCATTCGGGTGGGCCTCAGCCCTACTCTTTTCTCCGCGTAAAATTAAAATTGAAACTCGAATCGAAATTCAAACTCAAAATTAAAACTTGAGATAAAAAATGAAACAAATCTAAGATCCAATCTCTTGAAATCTTGTGATGCGAAATTCACCTCCTTTTCCCAGGCGAGAGTTACGGAATCTTCGATCTTGGATATTTACCGATACTCCCCGGCGAAAATTCTTCTACTTCGTCCTAAGTTTGTCACTTGGACATCTGTGTTGGTTTTGTCGATCTCTTCGGTCAACACCAATACGCGCGGTGTGCTTCGTTAGCACACCACACCTATTGGGGGTCCATTTGTTGACTTCATTTTTGATGAGGTCTTCTCTTCTCTCTTTAGTGTTTAGGATCTAGCCTTAGGCTTTTCCTTTGACTATCTTAGAGGATTAGAATTGGGACCCATCCCTTAGAAATTTAAACCACTTCTTGCCTCCCTGCAAAACCCACAAGCTTGATTGTAGACCCCTAATTACCTAGAGGGTTGAAATCAAATGTGAAGGTTTAAAGGATGAGTTCCCTATAGGACTCTTTAGCCTTAGGACCACCCTAGGTGGCTCAGTGCAGTGAGGGTTAACCTACACACTCACTATACTCACACTCCACACTCTCGCACACACAATCCGGATCCTAAAACCACACCCATACCCAACTTGACTCCTTGACTCATGTAGGTAATTCATATGGATGGACCTTAACCCCTAAGCCCCTGGCTAAGAGGGTTAGGAACAACATAGTGAATGCCTCAAATGAGTCCTCTCATGGCTCATATAGGCTTAACATGGCTTCTTGGCTCAACCATAGTGCTTCCATTTCACTCATATTTGATCAATCTTCTTTTTTCCAAAATTTCAATTTTTGACCCAGGGACCCTACAGACCATCGAACCTACTAAAAGCCGCTAAAATTGCCCGAATCCTCCAAAACTTCCAAATCACCCAAAATTCCCCAAAATTAACCTTGAACATTTCCTCACCAATCAAATTGATCATCCATAGCCAAAAATACCAAAAATTCCAAAAATACCCCCCAATACCCTCCAAATACCCAAAATGCCCCCCTTAGCCAAAAAATCCAAAAATTCAGAAAATTCCCAGAAAATTCCAAAAAATTCCAAATATTACCAATTTCATTTTGTCCAACTACACCATGGGCCAATTTGTCAATTTACTGCACTTTTACCAAAACCCCCAATTTAGCGATTCTTAACTGAAGTGAACCCGATGTCGAACCGAACCTACCCGATTGACCCCGATTTTGGTCCGATTCAATTCTAAACTCCAATTCAATATCCACAATATCAATCTAGACCAAATCCAAGTCCAATTTGATTGACATTTGGGTCCAATTTCACTTTTGACCTTAAAGCCCAATTTGGACCCATGACCCAAACTTAGCCCAAACCAAACTAATTCAACTTCAATTAACCCCAAACCTTTTCTAAACCTTACCTAACATCCCCACAAACAAAACACTAACATAATTTGCCCAAGATTTGGACCCAAACCCCACTAAAATTCAACCCAAAACCAAAAAGCCCAATTTTGACCTAAACCCGAAACCTAACCCGAATAAGCCCAAGTCCCAGAAACCAAAACCCAACCAAAGTTGAAACCTCTTTGAAACACTCCCATAAACATTTCCCAACATTAATTTTACATCAATTTCAACCCTAGCCCAACATTGGCCCAAATTAGCCCAATTTGACCTACATTGGCCCATGTACCAAATTACCCAAATCCAACCCAATTCAAGCCCAAATCACCTCAAATTTATTTCAAATCACTCATGACACATCCCTAAACCAAACCCAACAATTATTTAGCCCAAACTTCTACAAAATTCCCATCCATGAATTCATTCTTAAACCTAAAGGCTCATTCCCTTAAGCCTTCCTAAAAGCTCATCCAAAATGATTTCAAAAAGCCCAAAATCCATCTTGAAGCCCACATGACAATCCTCTATCATCATCCATTTGATAAAACCATCTCCTAAGTTCTAAATCCATGATGAAATAATTCCAAATCAAGCCATATGTCAAATCCCATCAAATCACCCCTAAATTACCAAAATTTCTAAAACCCTTTTTCATGTAAATGACCAAGCTTTGTCCCAAGCCACATGGAGCCATGAGCAAGCCATTTACAAGCCATATGAAGCCATGGAAGGTTTGACATGTGACCAAGACATTAATGGCAAAAGGAGGGCCCCCTTTCCTAATCCTTCATTAAGCCTTTTTAACCATAACCATGTCGCACACTAAACCGAGTTTAGCCGCCTCACCATGGATGGAGACTTCACCACTCCATGGCGGTGACCCAAGCTGATTCACCCAGCCCAAAACCAGGTCATGGGGAGGTGAACCAAGCCCAAAATCATGGGTTGACCAATTTGAGTCCAAAATGAGCCCTTACCCTTTCCATTTCAAGCCATCCTCTTTACACATGGCAAAGCTCAATTTCCGGCACAAACCTCCGGCCACGACCCACTGGACACGAGGGTGACCCATGCTGCACGGCCAGCCGCTGGATCGCCGGAAAACACCATGGCCGAGACCTTGGGAGGAGCCAAACTTTTCTATTTTGCCTTGCTCGAAGTGTCCCAGCCAATTGAACACCATGGTCGTTCTTCTCTTGCATGGAGCGGCTGATCCCAAGCCTTAAACCCCACAGGAGGCCCTCCACCCTCTCCTATAAAAACACCACCTCCTCTCGGCCATGAGAGGTGCTTGAACCAAAACTTACGAAACCCTGCCAAAATCATCCCGGATCACTCTCTACACATAGAGAACTTGATCCCCACCGAAATTCCCTGCCATTTCCTCTGCGCGAGCTCGATTTCGAGTTGAAATTCAAGCGCAAAACCGGGACTCTTCACCACGGTGAGCCAATCTCCAAATTGATTGGTCCTACACCTTCACCGGACCAAGAGGAGAAGTTTCCCGGCAAAAGCCCCCTCACCGGGCCGGCCATTGCTCCCGGCCTCCAAGCTTTGTGATCGGGCGTGGTCGAAATCATACCTAGACAATTCACCGGAGCCGAGGGACTTCATGCGGAGCTTGCTTGGACCCAATCGAACGTGACACAACTCTCGGATTGAAGCTTCACTTCTACGAGCAAAGGTATGGACTCACTCTTCTTCCCGAGCTTACGAGAGATTCTCCATTTAATTTGAATCGATTTCAATGCATGTTCTACCGTATGGATGTGTTCGTCTCTTGAAGACGAATCCATAGAAGCATAAGAACTCAAAAATCCGTTGAGAATCGAGTGAGAAATTAGGGTTAGAAGGTTGGTCATCACGGGTTCACACCGGTCGTAGACGATGAGCGGGAACCGTTGGATCGCGCGTGTATCGAGTGGAAGGCCGGGATCGCGCGGACGGAGCAATGGGACATGAACCACGGGCCCACAGTGCGGCGAGTCGGATGGCGGCGCCGAATCAGAGCGCGCCGCGTGGCCTTCGGAGCTGCCGAGGATGGCGTGGCGCCGCGTGGATAAGTAGGAAAATAGGGATTTTTCTTATTTATTAAATACCCAGAACTTCAAAAATTCATAACTTTGTGTAGAAAAATCCTAAAAATAAAAAAAAATACCCTCTTACTCAGTGAACAGAGGAGAATAATGTGGAAAAGAAATCAAGTAATTTCATTAAGTATTTTATTTTTAATGATTTATTTACTCTCTGCACTATTTCAATTCTCCATGCATATAGGAAATTCACCATGGCATGAGACCATAGGGCTTTTGAAGCCTCTGAACTTGGGAACATTCCTTGAATTTTCCAAGGTCAGAGGCCATCCCTATGAGAAGTTATTGATTTTTCAAGTTCATGTTACTGTTTTGAGTATTTTAATTCCAATAATTAGCATGTTGAGAAATAAATTCTAGGAAAATTTGGTGATGTTTCTTATGACCAGAGAGACCTAGGAAAAATAATTTTTGAGCTAATTCACTTTGAACAACCCTAATTGGCCTAAATACCCAAAATTGAACTTTAATTAATTATGGTTAACCATTCATCAAATTAACTTAAAAACAATTCTCCACTGTCCTCTAGGGATAGGAGAACACCAAATAAAAATTTGAAACCAATTGGACTTGGTTAACTCCACCAAATGGGTTGATTAAGCCTCTTAAGCAAAAATGGGTAAAATTAAACTTTAAAAATTCATTACTCACAAAATACTTTTCAAAAATTCACAAAAATGGTTTTGGTGCTTCTCTGATATTAGAGGAACTTAGGAAAATTAAAATTGTAATTTTCTAAAAAAGTTGATTTTTATCATTATTTTAATATTTTTAATAATTAAAAAATAATAAAAATCACAAAAATATTAAAAATCACCAAAATGTCATATTTTGAATTCTAAACACTTAGGAACAAACCAAATATTTTTCTTAAGTTCCTAGGATAAGATATTGAGTTTTAAAGGTTTAATGTAATTTTTAATATTAAAAATGTATTTTTCAACCTTTTCACTAAAATAATTCTAATAAAACAAAAAAAAAATCAGAAAATTATGAAAATTGGTTCCCTGGTTTCCCTGATATCGGAGAGATTTTTGAAAAATATAAAATTCATTTTTCAACCTTTATTTTATTTTTAAATTAACTAATACTCCAAAAATCAAAATAATTATAATAAATATAATAAAATTCAAAAAATCACCAAAATTAGTCTAAATAATCTTCTAGTCATTAGGAGTGCCCCATAATTTTTTTAAGAACAAAAAAATTCCCCTGGTCATCTTATTGAATTTTCCTTGGAAATCCCTATTTTCTACAAGAAATAATTATATAAATAAATTAAATACATAAAAATCACATTTTCTCCTCTAATGTCTTAATTGACATGTGAGTGAAGCCACATAAAAATTTTAAATTCATTTAAGCTCAATTTAGTGAGTTATGGAATTATTAAGCTTGAAGGGCAAAATGGTAATTAAAATTTTAACCCTTAATTAAAACTTTAGGCTTAATAAAATGAAAGAGTGAAATATTTGATCCTAATCTGATTTGGATGATTTAAATTTAAATAACTAAAGGGTAGAAACCCATCAATCATTTTTAAGAAACCTTAATCATTTAATTAATGAAATTTGGAAGATTAATAAAAAATTGAAATTATTAAAATAGGGATATTATTTAGAAGACATTTATTCTTTAATTTAAGAGTCCCTAAATTAATATCCTTAATAATACTTAATTCCTAATTAAAATGATAATTCAAACTCAAAATTTAAAATACTAAAAGACTTAATCATTAAATTAAATTAAAATTAAAATATGTAAATTAAATCCTTCCCAAATTTCAATTAAATTAATACTTTAACAATTAAATTAAATCATCTTTAAAACATAAAAAATAAAATATTAAATTAAAATTAAAATTAAATTAAAATTAAATTAAATTAAATTAAATTAAAACATATTGAATTAAATTAAATTAAATAAAAAAATAAAATCAAAGTAAAATAAAGTCTAAATTAAATTAAAATTAAAAAAAATTAAATTAAAATTAAAACTAAACCAAATTAAATAAAATAAAATAAAATTAAATTAAATTAAATATAACATCACCTAAGACATAAGGAATTCAAAATAGATCTGAAACAACTTGAACACTATTCCAAACTTAAATCCATTAATTAAAATTAAATTAAATCACAAAAATATCAATTTGCCCTTAAAAGCTCTTGTTATCATAACTCCTAAATGGAGTATTAGGTGAAGTGTCACTTCATTCATAGGATATTCGAACATCCTAGTTCAGCTGAGCAAAAGAATAAAACTTAATTAAACCTCGGATGATTACTTCACCTGATTAATTAAATCCATTTTGACTTAGAACAATTCCAATGAATATTGAAAAGATGTTTAAGACTCGTCTTAAACACTTCCTCAATATGATAGGATGTTTATAAGAACAATTGAACTTAATTTTTCTTTGATGAAGAAAATTGTCTTTAAACCAAAATACAAGAACCTAGACGTCATAGGAAATGAGTAGCTATAGGATTAGGACTTTGATAGACAACCAAAACCTTTCCCTTAGCTTTACCTAGGTACTTGTTGAAATATTTAAATGCCTTAACATGTGTTTTAAGTGCAGCTTGGGATGACGGGAAGACCCTCCAGGTACGCTTTTATTTTATTGCAATTTACTTTATTGCAAATACACTTTACTTTTCTTTCATGATAAACAATTATTGCATGAAAACCAAAACCTTTAGGGTAGTCCCTAAAACTGAAACCAAAACTAAATTAAAAGTCATTACAAGATAAAAATCACTGCCACAACATTTCAAAACATAAAACAACTCAAAATTTAATCACAAACAGAACACAAAACTACAATTGCAACTAAATTAAAACGTCTCGTTGAATGATCGGGAATACCTCGAATGATGTAACCCACGTGTTGCTAACGGGATTTCCCACGGTCTAAATGAAAGTGTGGAACTCATTCAGTTGAGTTTAGCAAATTCATTAGGACTAAGTGAATTTGATGAAAATAACGGTGTCGAGATGACGGAACCGTGGGATCTTAATCGGTTCTGTTATAATTAACTTTAAGATTTGTTTTAATTAAAATATTAAAAACACTTGGATTTTAAGATTTCTAAACCAAAACACTTCTCTCATCTCCTGATTTATGACTTCTAAAACTAAACCTCTGCAACAACAAGGAGCTCGGAGCATGGTGGGCAGCTCGGCCATCGTCGTCAGCAAAACTCGGATCTACATCAGCTAAACTTTCTTAGAATTAAATAACCAAGCCATAGGACTTCGAGGTGGTTTGCCTAGTGCAACATAAATCCTCAACTTTTCGTTAGGCATTTGCATAATCATATTATGTAAATTAAGCCCTAACTGGTTTTAGGATTCCAAGGTAGTCGTTTGGTACGACATAAACCCTCACATCTTCGAGGCTGATTGTATGATTATGTCATACGAACATAAGTCCTAATTAACTAAATTTGGCAAGACTGAAATATCAGATAATATTAGGATTTTCTCAAATCTAAGCCAAACAATAGGATAGTTTGGGAAGTTGCCAAGATTCTTCTTGGATCCTCAGCTTCTCCTACTTCTTTTCCCTTTGGATTCTCAAAAATAAAATTGTTCCAAATTTTGAGTCATTCCCTTTTGAATTTCCAAAAATCCAATCCTTTGAAAATCTTAAACTTTGAAATTCTTGAGAGCAAAACCACTGATCATTATCGAGAGTTTTCTTAAATGATTCCCGTCATTTAAGATGTAATTAACTATAGGGGCTTGCCCTTATAGGGAACTTTAAAAACCCAGGTAATATAAACCCTGCTTAATTCATTTATATTAAGCGGGGGAACTTGTCGTCTTATAAAATTGGTTTGCAGACCAAACGGATGTCACAAATCTCCTAGTTTATTTAATCGAGCCCCATCATCAAGCAGTGTGTCTATTCTTCGGGATAGATACACGGTTTGTGGTGCGGTGCTCATTTATATAAACTATTTGGGATGTGAGATCGGTTTGATTTCATATCTTAAAACTTTTAAACTTAAAATTACTTTCAAAATCAAATGTTATCTTTTAAACTATATATTTAAATTAAATTTAAAACATAAAAAATTCGCCGATAATTTCTGTAGGCGACCCCCTTTTCAAAAATACAACACACAAACCTAAAAATATGCCGACACCAAGCACTGTCCGAAATAGGATATATAATACCATTGTATAACCATTTTAATATTTCTTTCTTGACTACGTCTTTCATTATTAGGTTTAATCTCCTTTGGGGATCGACTCTTGGTTTATGTTCATTATCCAAAATAATTTTGTGCATACAGATTGAAGGACTAATTCCTTTAATATCTGCTAAGGTCTAACCAAAAGCTTTCTTATACTTTTTTAATGTGTCCAAAAGTTTTTGCTCTTGTAATTCGTTTAATTCTGCCGATATAATAGCCAGTAAAGTTAAATAATTTCCCAAAATACATACTTCAAATGAGTAGGTAAAATTTTCAACTCAAGTTCAAGAGGTTTTATAATCGACAGAACTATATTCTTTTCAGCATTTTCCGTAATATCCAACATCTCAAATTTTTCTTGTATATAATCTAATTCTTCATTTTCTGTTTTTTCAAATATTTCTGTATTTTCTATTTCTGATTTATCTTCAAAGTGCTCTTTAAAATGTTTATTTCACAGATGTTCAAGAATTTCCATTCGAAAACATTCATCATCTTTTTCAATAGCAGGATATTTCCTAAATTTTACAATTTTAAAAGTTACTTCTTGATCATTTACTCTCATAGTTAATTCTCCTTTTTTAACATCAATCATAACTCTTCCAGTATCTAAGAAGAGTCTTCCTAAAATTATGGGTATTTCTTTATCTTCCTCCATATCTAAGACAATAAAATTCACGGGAAAGATAAATTTATCCACTTTTACTAACACATCTTCAATAACTCCTTTAGGATATGTCACTGAATAATCAGCTAACTGAAGAGTTACTGAAGTAGGTGAGACTTCACCCAATCCTAATCTTTTAAAAATTGATAGAGGCATAAGATTTATGCTGGCTCCCAAGTCATATAAAGTTTTTCCATAAAATTTTTCTCCAATAGCACAAGGTACAGTGAAACTACCAGCATCTTTTAATTTCTCAGGAAGCTTTTTCTGAATAATTGCACTACACTCTTCGCTAAGTGCAACAGTTTCATTATCTGTGAACTTTCTCTTCTTGTTTAAAATATCTTTCATGAACACATAATTGGGAATTTGTTCTAATGCTTCTACAAAGGGAATATTCATCGTTAATTTCTTCAGGATTTTAAGAAATTTAGAAAATTTCTTATCCTTTTTATGTTGCTTTAATCGCTGAGGAAATGGTGGTGGTCATTTTTCTATAGAAATTTTCATAGGTATTAGTGGGTATTCTAAATCTTTATCTTGCGGATCTTTTTCTTTTTCAGTTTCTACTTTCTCTTTTTTACTTTCCTTTTCTTTTTGTACTCTTATTTATAACTCTTTTCCACTTCGTAATTGTATTGCTTTGATTTGTTCTTTTCCTTGGTCTTTAGGATTAATTTCCACATTACTAGGAAAATTTCCAGGACTTCTATTATTAAGCGCAGTAGCGATATGCCCAAGTTGAGTTTCAATATTTTTAATAGCAGTTCCTTGATTTTGTAATTGGTTCCCTTAAATTTGTAGCTAATTTCCTTGATTCTGCAAATGCTGACCCATATTTAATATAAATTCTTCCATAGATAACTTCTTTTCCTTAAATTGAGAGTTATTATTAAATCCAGGTGGATAAGAAGGTTTATAATTAGAATTTCCTTGGTTAGATGAATTTCCTAATGGGTTTACTGAGTTGTTCATCCATTGTTGATTAACAAAATTGTTATTCCAATTAAAATTTGGATGATTTTTCCAACCAGGGTTGTAATAATTTGCATAAGGATATTTGGTTTATTATTAATAGCATTTAAAGTCTCATAAGAAGGTTGAGCATCCACAAATTGTCCAAATGAATTTTCTTCTATTATAGTAGGGGAATAATTCATTTCAAAATGATCCAATTTCATAGATATAGCAGCAATCTGAGAACCTAACATAGATATTGTATCAGAGGCATGGACACTAGCTATTTTTTTAGGATTTAGCCTTTCAGAAGGCCATTGAAAATTGTTGGTAGCCATTTCTTTAATTAATGAATAAGCCTCATCAAATGGTTTTAACATTAATGAACCACCAGCGGCAACATCAATGATAGATATAAGAGATCCTACTAATCCATTATAAAAAGTTTGAATGATTAACTAATTTGGTAATGCATGATGTGGGAATTTCTTAAGAAGATCTTTAAATCTCTCCCAAGCTTCATATATCGATTCTCCGTCAAACAGACTAAAAGAGATTATATCATTTCTAAGCTTTATAGTTTTTGAAGGAGGAAAATATTTGGATAGAAAGTTTTGTGATAATTCTCCCCAAGTTCTAATAGATCCAGGTGCTAACGAATTTAACCACATCTTAGCCTTATCCCTTAAAGAAAAAGCAAAAATCCTAAGTCTAACAGCATCATTAGATACTCTGTCATATTTAAAAGTAGCATAAAGTTCTAAAAAACTAGCAAGATGTAAATTAGGATCTTCGTTTGGTGAACCACTAAATTTATTATTCTGTACCATTTGGATAATTGCAGGTTTAAGCTCAAATGAATTAACAGCTACATAAGGATTTTGGATAGTTAAGTGAATTTCATCTAATATGGGGTTTGTGTAATCTCTAAAAGGCCTCGGTTGATTTGTATTTTCAATTGTTGGATTATTTGCCATTTGATTTAAATTTATAATTTCTCTTTTCTGTTTTCTAAATTTTTTAATTGTGCTTTCTAATTGAGAATCTTAAGGTATTAAATTTTCGGTTCCAAATTTACTCATACACAACTTAAGTAATTTTAAAATAGTCTGTTACTCTAGTAATTATCGTCATAATTATTTTATTAATTACTTTAATAATTACTTTAACTCCCCGGCAACGGCGCCAAAAACTTGATCGGGGCGGGGGCTATGTTATGTAACTAAATAAGTGTTTAACCAGTGTAAAAATAATTTTCAATAATAGCAAAGTTACCCCTTTTATCAACGCAAGTATACGTATCATTCAAGTAATACAGGGCTCTAATGGAGTCCTAGATATTGATCCCACAGAGAAGTTAGAGATTATGAACTAATTATAACAGTAGCAATTACTATCTAGTATACGGAAATAAAGAACACTTATACTAAACTCACCGACTATTTTTTTTTCAATGGAAGATTGTAATTTAGAAAAGTATCTCTCTCCTTGTTAAGAGCATTAAGTTAATAGATAATTAAACTAGTTAGAAATTTATTGTGCCACATAGGAGCATTCCTATTCTTTACCCTCTGGTCCAGGCATAAAGAATATTGACTAAACCTATGCTTTGTTACTGAATCTGCGGCTAGGCTGGGAGGATACCGGCTCTAACTTCGGAGCTCCTACTTCCCCTCGCCTGAGGGCTAACATCTATACTTTAGCACCCAAACGATAAGACCGAATTGAAGATTTTAGTCTGTCACTCTAAAATATCCAATTCTACGCCCGATAAATAATATTTTCCTTTTTATTTGCACCCTCCTATCAAGGCTTTTGCTTTCCCTGAATCTTAGATGTAATCTTTACTTCAGTTGTAAAATCAACATATTTTAACAGTTCAATTGGCTAAATTGAAAGTAAATTAAGATTTAAGTAAAATATTATCACAATTTTTATTTAATATTTTAGGTACAACTAATTCAATTTTTTATTTCACAAAATCTCAAAAACAAGGAGAAAGACAGAGAAAACTACTCAGAATGCATAGGAAGAATAACATAAAACTTGGATTTCATATAAAACTAAAGTTATAAAACAATAGACAAAACTTATCTTGAATCTTCTCCCCAAGCAGACTCATTGATGTTCCTCTGAATCTTCCTTCTTGTACAACACACTCAATTAAACTCACTAATAAACTCTCTAGAACACAATTACACACTAAATACACTAATAAGATACTCAAAATGACATACCAAGGACACAAAGAAGACACACATTCGACCTAAAATCGTCTCTATTTAAAGAGGGAGAAAGGTTGCTTAAGCACCTCTTCAAAAAGCATCCAGATTCATTGAACATTTCTTGAACCAACCTTCTCGCTGTAGGCGGGCTCCTTGGCGCCGTCTGCGGGCTCGTTGGCGTCGTCGGCTGGCTTCTAGAAAACAGGCCAACTGCTCAGACTCGCTGTCATCAGGCTCGATCTAGCCGTCGACGGGCTCCTTTATAATATATTCAAATGCTCTCGAAAAAAAAATGTCGTCGGCGGTCTATTCCTCGCCGTCGGCGGCCTATTCCTTGTCGTCGGCGTGCTAGTTCAATTTTTATCTCTTTTAGTCCTTTTTGTTCCAGATTCACTCCTTTTCCCATCTTTTTGCTCCATTACCTATAAATCTTCATACCTGCAATAAAACATAGAAAATACCTTTCTTTGAAGTGCAATTTCATATAAAATTGGTATGAGTTTCTCACTACATTTTTCTTTGGTCAGTAGATTTTTTTTTTAAAAAAAGTTTTTAAGCATGCAGTTTCCAGAATAGTAGTTTCTATAGTGTTCTCTAATCTCCTAACAGTTTTAGAATTAAAGTACACCCTAAAAAAGACTCAAGTACAACATACACATTAAAACATTTACTACCACACATACTACACTCAAAGCAACATATAAAACATCAATCCAACAACAATACATATGAATATGTATAATAGATAAATAATACAACTACAATCTGCATACTATCAAAGTTCACATCACAACACAATCATCAAACAAAATACTAAACAATGTACACAATAACACAGTACAACAACACAACAACTAAAACAAACAACATACATCTACTCTTCATCCTCATCAACATCGTCATCATGCTCATTCCAATCCCTGGATGGCACATAAGGTATATAGAATGAATGAGGGGCATCTGATCACCTCTAATCTGTCTATCAAAATAATGCTGATAATTATCCTCATACTCATCATGTTTTACAATATATCTCTCCACATTATCCATCTTACCATCCATATCTTTCATATGCTCTCGAGTAAGACTCACTTTATTCAAAATTTTTCTTAATAAACCAGTCCGTGAATCGAGTAGATGATGAAGCACGTGAAGTAGTAGCTTGAGAAGTAGATGCAGCAGAAGCAGAAGCAGTAGACGCCCTACCAAATCCTCCTCTCCAACCAAATTCTGAATGTACAGTGTAAGCTCCAACGTTTACACTAGTAATAAGTCTCAAAGGCTGAAGTACCTCTTCCCAAGTTTCAAATTTCACTTCAGACCGTTCAAATAATAAATGAATCAGTGAAGGAAATCCCATACCTGCAGTAGTGGTAGATCTGGCACAATTCACAATATAATCATAAATGATCGCTCCAATATCTATAGGCTTCCCTTGTTGAATGCAATGGTTCAAAACAACTCTTTCCCTCGTCACTTCACTAGTATGACTTGAAGGCAACAGTTTAGAAAAGATAAAATAATGTCATGCCTTAGAAGTGGCATTTAATTTGGAAGCAATAAAATTCACTCTTCTATCATTTGTTATTTTCCATAATTCTCTTCCATCAGTCAAAAATCCCATTATCTCATCTAACGCTCCCTCCATAGGATGAAAATTAGAATAAATACAATACATAGCAGGAGGCAGTTGATAAAAAAAGTTAATTACCCCAAAAGAACAGTTCACATCTTGCCCCCTAACCATCACCGAATTCTCTTCTGATGCAGGCAAATTTGCATAGAATTCTCTAACAATAGAAACAACAGCAACAGCGGAGAAGCAACAATAGTTCTCCCAGTTCCTCCTAGCAATTATATCTTCAATTACTTCTCCTGGCTTACTGAACACTCTCTCAGGAATCAATTTACGTGACTGCAACGCATCGACATATCATTCCTCAGCCCTCGCACTAAAAATTTTATTGGAATCAAACTTCGTCTTTCCTCTCGCGCGTTTTGATTTTGGAGCCATCTCTAAAAAATCATGAAAAATTTACCATACATTTCAAAATCAAACTAAACTTGCTAAATTATCTTCCAAAAGATGTTCCCACTAAATCCAAGAAATTTCTTAAGTTTTTCCTCAAATCTTCACCATGAATAGTGATTTTAAGATTTTTGTAAAATGTACTCAAAATACATGGTGAAAATCACAAAAATTTACTTAGGAGTAGTGCTCTTACCTCAAGGAATCGAAATTTACAAATTTTTGTTGAGATCGACTCTTAAATGGTTCAAATCAAGGATGCCCTAGACTCTCTCTCGCATGAAAACGATGGGTTGAAGATGAACAGAGGAGTTAAAATGGCGATTCACGGGTTTTTAACTGCTGGGAACCAATTTTCGCAAACTGGCACCTAAGCGCGAACCCTTCGGCGCTTAGCCGCGAAATCTGGTGTTTAAGCGCCGGCACTCTGGCGCTTAGCCACCAATTCCCAGATTTTCACAATTAAGGTATATGCTTTAAACCACTTCTTTAATCACCCTTAATCTCTTTAAAATAATTATCTCTTCCCCATAAATCTTCCAATGCTCCAATTCAAATGTTTAATATTCATCGATTCCAAAAAAATTTAATCCAAACACAAACTTATATTCATTAAAACAAACATAGCACTTAATACAATCCTAGAATTTCTATCCACATACATAGGATGAAATTCTCTAAATACAAGACTTAATCTCAAACAGATAAGTTTACATCTCTAGGATGTAACTATCACATCATAAGGCATTATTAAAACTCAAACATAAACACTAAATACACCAAACAAAACACATAAGAACACTAAACATATAAGAACAAAGCACACTTAAGAACACAAAACATATAAGAACAAAGCACACTTAATTCTACTCCCCATTAGGCAGATTATATCCAGGACCACTATTATTCTCATTTGACCCTTCTGGAATATAAATCTGATAGAACGAGCGATAATTGTTCATTCTTGTATCTTCTTCTTTAATTCATTTGTTCTTCAAAAACATCGCCTTATCCGCTTCTTCCACGTATCTTTAATGACTGAATTGCATCTTGAGTTGCCATCCCATGTGCTACAAATGTAAGTTAGTTTCATTGATCTTTGCTTCCATTGAAGTCACTCGGGCTTCAATTTTTGCAATCATTTCTGTAATCCCTAGAATACTAACAGCGAGAAATCCATTGAATAAATCTTTAGCACTGTCACTAATGAACTTACTCTTGTCAGAATCTTGCTTCTTCCTAATCTCATTCTCCCAGGAAGACATGATGTACTCAAAATACTCTTCTTAAGATTTAGAAATGAAAATAGGACTTTGGGCAAGTGTTTCTCTTAAATCAGGTTCTTTTTATAGACTTGGGAAGTGCTAAAACTACCCCCAAGACGTTTTAAAACTCCAAGATAACTTCCAAAACCTCTTCCCCATGATCTAGACTTCTAGAATCTCATTTTTCACATTTTTTGTAACTCCGGTGCCTAAGTGCCAACTAGGCGGCGCTTAGCCGCCAGTGCTCAATTTAGCACAGGTCTGCCAAATGTCTAAATTTTCATTCTAACTCCTCTAAGTCATCAAATAAGATCACAAAAACTCTATTTAGTTTAAAAACTCCAAATTACTAGCACTAAAAACATAAAAACAAACCAAACAAAGCAAACAAAGCACACAAAACAAACATAAAGCAAAGCACACCGATAATTATGGGTTGCCTCCCACAAAACGCTTGGTTTAACGTCTTCAGCCTGACAAACCCAGAACTCATTCTAAGTGATCCAACATTAGATTCTCATTAGAATTAGCTTGATCGACTGAAAAATATGGTTTAAGTCTATTTCCATTAACTTTAAATATTTTTCCAGTCTTAGGATCTTGAATATCCACAGCTCCATAGGAATAAATTTTCATCACAATAAAAGGACCCATCCACCTGGACTTAAGTTTTCCAAAAAAATTCTCAATCTGGCATTATACAACAAAACTTTCTGTCCTGGCACAAGATTTTTAGTAATAATCTTTCGATCATGCCATAACTTCATCTTTTCCTTATAAATCTTAATACTTTCATACGATTCATTCCTTATCTCTTCAAGCTCATTTAATTGTAATAATTTCTTCTCAGTAGCATCTTTTAAATTATAATTGAACTCTTTAATTGCCCAAAATGCTTTACGCTCAAGTTCAATAGGTAAATGACAAGCTTTTCCAAAAATCAGCCTATATGGGGACATTCCTATAGGGGTTCTGTAGGCAGTCCTATAGGCCCACAAAGAATAATCCAATTTGATTTCCCAATCCTTTCTATTTGGATTAACAATCTTTTCCAATATTCTTTTAATTTCACGATTGGATAATTCAACCAAACCACTTATCTGCAATGCAATGATTAATATGATATTTCTTTGCTTACTTTCCAATAATCGCATTTCTAAAATGACTTCCCACATTAGTTATGATTACTCTTGGCATTCCAAATCTACAAAATATATTCTTTCTTAAAAACTTTGCAAAACTTTGAGCATCACATCGAGATAAAGTAATGGCTTCAATCCATTTGGAAACAGAGTCTACTGCCATCAAAATATATACATTTCCGAAAGATGGTGTAAATGGTCCCATAAAATCTAATCCCCAAACATCAAATATTTCAACTTCCAACATATAATTGAGGGGCATCTCATTTCTCCTGGAAATATTGCCTACATGCTGACATCTATCACAATTTTTAATATAAGCATTCACATCCTTAAAAATTGTAGGCCAATAAAATCCAAATTGTAAGATTTTATATGCAGTTTTATCACTTCTAAAATGTCCCCCATAATCAGAATCATGACATTTTTGAATAATTTCATAAGTCTCTTCCAAAGGTACACATCTTCAAATTATAAGATCCTTTCTTTGTTTATATAAAAATGGGTCATCCCAAAAATAATTCTTAGCATCAGACAAAAATTTCTTCTTTTCCTGATATGTCAAACCATAGGGTATAATATCACTAACAATAAAATTTACTATGTCTGCATACCACGGAACGCGCCACTCATTAACAGTGAACAATTTTTCATCAGGAAAATGTTCATTAATTTCTTCAACATCACAGAGAGATTTTTCAATTTCAAGCCTGGACAAATGATCAGCAATTTGATTATCAGAACCCTTCCTATCTATTATCTTAAAAATCAAATTCTTGCAAAAGAAGAATCCATCTTATAAGTCTCGATTTTGCATCATTTTTCTTCATTAAGTATTTGATAACAGAATGATCAGTATGCACAACACATTTAGTTCCAATTAAATATGATCGAAATTTGTCAAAGGCAAATACTATAGTTAATAACTCTTTCTCAGTAGTGGTATAATTAAATTGAGCTTCATTAAGAGTTTTACTAGCATAATAAACAACTTTGAAAATCTTATCATATTTCTGAACCAAAACAGCACCAATAGCAAAATCACTAGCATCACACATTAATTCAAAAGGTTTTTCCCAATTTGGTGAAATTATTACAGGTGCAGTGATTAATTTTTCTTTTAATGTATCAAAGGTTTTGAGGCAATTATCATCAAAATTAAAAATTGCATACTTTCCAGTAAATGGCATAAAGGTTTTGTAATCTTTGAAAAGTCTTTGATGTAACGCCTGTAGAATCCAGCATGTTCTAAAAAACTTCTAATTCCCCTTACATTGGTTGGGCAAGGTAAATTAGATATAACTTGAATTTTTGCAGGATCTACCTCCAAACCTTTTTCTGAAATTCGATGTCCCAAAACTATCCCTTCTGCTACCATAAATTGGCATTTTTCTCAGTTAAGAACCAAATTAGTTTCTTCACAGTGTTTTAGAACCATAGATAAATGTTCTAAACATGATTCAAACGAAGTTCAAACACTGAAAAAGTCATTCATAAAAACTTCAATCCCTTTTTCAATTAAATCACAAAAAATAGCCACCATACATCTCTGAAATGTAGCAGGGGCATTACATAAACCAAAAGGCATTCTTATAAAAGCAAACGTACCATAAGGACTGGTAAACGTAGTTTTCTCTTGATCCTCAGGAGCAATTTGAATTTGGTGGTAACCAGTATATCCATCCAGAAAACAAAAGTATTTATGCCCAGCCAGTCTATCCAACATTTGATCCAGAAATGGGAGTGGAAAGTGATCTTTCCTTGTGGCAAGATTTAATTTTCTATAATCAATGCATATTCGCCACCCTGTAACTTGTCTTGTTGGTATTATTTCATTCTTTTCATTAACAGTCATGATCACTCCTCCTTTCTTAGGAACACAGTGAATAGGACTAACCCATGCACTATCTGAAATAGGGTAGATAATTCCAGCATCCAACCATTTTAAAATTTTTTTCTTAACAACGTCTTTCATGATAGGATTTAATCTCCTTTGGGGATCAGCCCGCGGTTTGCAATTATCTTCCATAAGAATTCTGTGCATACAATTTGAAGGACTGATTCCTTTAATATCAGTAATTGTCTATCCAAATGCTTTCTTGTACTTCTTCAAAATTTCAAGCAAACTCTCTTCTTCTTTTTCAGTTAATTGAGAAGAAATTATAACAGGCAAGGTTGAGGATTCACCTACAAAAACATACTTCAAATGATCATGAAGCATTTTTAGCTCAAGTTCAGGAGGTTTTTCAATTGATGGACCATAAGATTCGTCTTTTTCAGTCAAATCCAACAATTTAAAACTTTCACGAACATACTTTAAATCTTCCTTTTGAAAATATTCAGAATCAAGTAACTCCTTTTCTTGCTTATGTTCCAATTCTTCTCTTTCAAATTTCTCTTCATAAGTTGATTTGAAATGACATTCACTTAAATATTTGATAACATCCATCCTATAACATTCATCTTCTTTACCTCTAGCAGGATATTTCATCGATTTTGAAATATTAAATGTAACAGTCTGATCATTAACCCTCATCGTTAATTCCCCTTTTTGCACATCTATCATGGCTCGGCCTGTAGCTAGGAAAGGTCTTCCCAAAATTATAGGTATCTCTTTATCTTCCTCCATATCTAACACAATGAAATCAATAGGAAAAATAAATTAATCCACTTTAACCAAAACATCTTCTATAACTCCTTTAGGATATGTGATCGAACGATCTGCTAATTGCAAAGTTATAGTAGTTGGGGTTATTTCTCCTAGTCCCAGTCTTTTGAATATTGATATAGGCATAAGGTTAATGCTTGCACCCAAATTACATAAAACTTTTCCATAGAATCTGTCTCCGATTACACATGAAATTGTGAAACTACCAGGATCTTTAAGCTTTTCAGGAAGCTTTTTCTTAATTATTGCACTGCACTCCTCACTAAGTGCAACAGTCTCGTTATCTTCAAACTTCCTTTTCTTGTTAAGATTATCCTTCATAAATATCGCATAACTTGGCATTTGTTCTAAGGCTTCAGCAAATGGAATATTAATAGTAAGCTTCTTAAATATCTCCAAGAATTTTGAAACTTGCTTATCCAACTTTTTTTGACGAAGTCTCTGAGGAAATGGAGGTGGTGGCTTTTCTAAATCAACCTTAGGTGGAAAAACAGGTCTTTCCAAACCTTTCGGAGCGTCCTCTTTTGGTTCTTCAATCTCATCTTTCTCTACTTTAGTTTCTTTTTTAACTCTATCTTCTAATTTTCTTCCACTTCTCAATTGAATTGCTTTTACTTGTTCTTTATTCTTTTCTCTTGGATTTACTTCAGTATTATTTGGAAGCATTCCTTGGGATCTATTACTTAAGGCATTTGCAATTTGTCTAAATTGATTTTCAATATTTCTGCTGGTTGTTCCTTGAATTTTTAATTGATTTCCCATATGTGACACCACTTCTTCAATACACAACTTCTTCTCCTTTAATTGTAAAGCATTGTTATAACCTGAAGGATAAGTTAATTTATTATTAATATTATTATTTCCTTAATTGTTCCAATTCCTCAATGGGTTTACTTGGTGATTCCCCCTTTGTTGATTAACACCACCCTGATTATTTGTATTCCAATAAAAATTTGGATGATTCTTCCAACCTGGGTTATAATAAATGGAATATGGGTTATTAGGCTTAATTATAGCGTTCATAGTTTCTAGTGAAGAATAAGAATCAACCATTTGGCCTAATGAATTTTCTTCAATCATGGAATGTGGCTGAGAAAAATTCATCCCAAATTGGTCTATCTTCCATGAAACAATAGCAACATGATTTGCTAACATTGTAAAAGCATCATTTTCAAAAACACTAGCTACCTTTTTAGGATTTAACCTTTCAGAAGGCCATTGAAAATTATTAGTAGCCATTTCTTCAATTAAAGCATAAGCATCAAAAAATGGTTTAGACATTAATGATCCACCAGCAGCAACATCGATGATCGATCTAAGAGATCTAACTAATCCATTATAAAAATTTTGAATTATTAAACAATCTGGTATCGAATGATGTGGACATTTCATGAGGAGATCTTTAAATCTTTCTCATGCTTCATATATTGATTCCCCTTCAAACTGACAAAAAGATGTAATATCATTTGCCAACTTAGTAGTCTTAGATGGTGGAAAATATTTAGCAAGAAATTTTTGTGACAGTTCACCCCAAGTTCTAATTGATCCAAGTGCTAACGAATGTAACCATATTTCAGCTTCATCCCTTAGTGAGAAAGAAAAAAGTCTAGGTCTAATAGCATCATCCGAAGCACCATCATATTTAAATGTAGCACACAACTCTAGAATATTAGCAAGAAGCAAATTAGGATCTTCAGTTGTTGCTCCCCCAAACTGATTATTAGACACCATTTGCAAAATAGCAGGTTTAAGCTCAAAAGAATTAGCAGCTACAACAGGGTTTTGAATACTACCACGAAGTTCATCCGCTGTAGGGTTAACATAATCTCTTAAAGGTCTTAATTCTTGATGGATGCCAAAATTTTGATCTTGATGATTTTCCATTTCTTGAATATTTTTATCTTTTTTTGTATTTTTATTTTTTTTATTTTTCTGATAGTTCTATGTAATTCAGAATCGTAAGGCACAAGTCTCTCAGAACCTGAGCTACGCATACAATAATAAAACAAAACAAAACACAACACACTAACAAAAATAAAAAAAATTTAAAATTTAAAATTTCTTAATTTTCTTTAAAATGTAATTTTAATTAATTTCGATCCCCAGCAACGGCGCCAAAAACTTGACTCCGCACTGAATTTTTATACTTACAAATATGATATGAAAATTGGCAATGGCGACAGAAACTTGATCCAGCCGGATATATATATGCCTATGATTTTGATTTATAATGTGGATACTACGCAAGTATACGTATCATTTATCAAGTAATATAGGACTTTCTGATTAAGCCCCGAGATATCGAACCCATAGTAAAAGTGAAAAATATTTACAGAAATAAGAAAATTATCTTTTTACTTTTTTAATTGGCTTGTGAAAGTATGTTTTGATTTTGAAAAGTTTGATAGTTGATTTCACTCTTTAAATTTTCTTATAAAAGTCAAACAAGAAATTAAAATGATAATAACTGTAAACACAGTATGAAAAACACTATTAACTAGAATATCTTTTTCCTTCCTTTATAAAGTAGTAGAAATTATGAAAGTATTGTTGTGGAAGTATTTAAATTTGTTGTGATAAATAGAAGCAAATGTATTCTTTACCCTTACTTGGTTTATAAAGAACATTGGTTAATTTGAAATTTTATCATTTTGAACATGGTTACGCAGGGAAGATACCGGCTCTCACTCCAGAGTTCCCTCAATTCCCTCCACCTGGGGACTAACTTCTCATAACAAAATTTAAAACTTCAAACCAAATTTGGGGCTTTTAGCCTGTCACACAAAAAATCCTCTAATTTTACTCCCCTTTAAAACATCTTCTAATATATTGCATTCAATTATATGAACTACAATTTTCACCCATATAATTGCATGTGATTCTTACTAACTTTTATAAGACATACCGCATTGGATCTTACATAATCTCACCACAAATTTTACATCTTAATAGGCCAAATTAAGAAGTAAATAAATTTTATAGAATCAATCTTCACAACTTCTTCCAACTTTAAACACATATAGATTCCACAACAATTTTTCATCAATTACTTACTTCTTCATTTAAGAAAGAAAAAGAAAAAGTAAACTACTCAGAAAGCATTGAGAAAATACAAAAACAAATTGTTATGAAATTAAAAACCATAAGAGAAACAACAAACACAACAAGTATTAATTAAAAACTAAATATAAGAACAAAAGTAAACACTTATCTGAAACTCCTCTTCACAAGACTCAGGAAGTTTCTCTGAAACTTTTGACTCTTCACTAAACTACTCCTTAGAGCAAGTCTCCCAACTCCGATGACTCAGAAATAGACTTCAGACTTCAATAAAAACTAAACTAAAGGAAAGAAAAGAAGTGGGAAGAAGAAGGCTTCAATCCTACCCTTTTCTCTTTTCTACTCTCTACTCCTACTCCTAATGAAATACAATAAAAATGCTGTAAAAACTCTCTTCAAAATGCAATGGAAGAGAGCCCTTCAAAATGTAATGGAAGAGCCCCTTAATCTTTCTTAAGACTCTCTTTAAAAGTTAAACCAAAATGTGCCTTGGTGTCTCTTCAAAATGTGTCCAAATTCGATGTATCCACCAAAGAATGCACCCCTTCATTCAAACTTGCCGCCCAAAGGAAGTTATGGAAGTTACCACCAAGAGTTGCATCCCATCCCCTTTAAAAATGGCGCCAAATTCAAGTTAATCTCAATTTTTTACTGTGGCGGCTCCAGTGCCCAAATTTTCATTTTTCTTTTTTTTTGCTCCAAATTTGATCCAATTTTGTTCCTTTCATCATAATCACTCATTTTCATCATACCTGCAAGAAAAATACAAAATACCTTCCATTAAAGTGCAATATCATCAAAAATAGGTATAAAAATGTGCATAAAAAATACTATATATTTTAGGTGTATCATGGGTTAAAATCCCCCAAACTTAACTATTACTTGTCCTCAAGTAATCTTTAGTACTACATAAAAGTTATGATTCATTGTGGTCAAGTTTTAATTCAAAAATACTATAATTTTGATTTAAATAAATATCATAGTAAGACTTCTTAGAAAGATTTTCAAGTAATTAGATTAATTCTGCAGATATAAGGCTATCTAGTCATCAAGTCTAAGAGTTCTAGTCTTCTATTCATTTCAAGAATGACTTTATGTTGTAATATCAATTCAGTTAGAATATTCAGAAGATAGGAAATTCATGAGGACACTATTAGTAAAGAAACTAGTCATAAATGTAAGTTCAGAAATGTTTTTAGTTTTCACTTTAGGTTAATCCAAGTGAAGCTAATTTTTGATAAGGCGTCTCCTCAAGCTCCTGTTCACTTACTTTTTTTCTTTTCTTTTTTTCTTTTGGATTGTTTTTCAATCATATATATTTTTCTTTTCTTTTCAGGGATTTTTTTTCTTTCCTTTTCTTTTTCTTTTTTCTTTTTCAAGTGAGGATTACTATATCTGGATAGCCTGTTAATAATTTTGAACTTCACTCTTCTTTTCCGAAATTTAAAACTTTAAAACATTCTTTACCTTATATGTAATTCGTAGTTTTTACATCATTGAGTCCCAATTGTTTCTTTCTTAATTAAATTCCTAAGATTCTTAATATTTCAAAATATAGTTTTCTTTACTTTAAATAGTTAACTATATTCTTATCCTCTTATAATAAATATCTTAACCTAGAAAATTAATTTTCATTACCAAAAATATTTCTTTGAATCTTCTATAATATTTAGATAAAATCTAAATATAGTTATTTGAATTAAATTTTATCACAAAAATCATATTTATAAATTTTGAAAATATTTTAATTGAGAACACATAATAGTTAATAATTTTCTCCCCCCCCAAACTTAAAGTTTTCCATAATAGAAATAATACAGGGTGGAAAGAAAAATTCTGAATATAAATCATACCTTTGCACTTTAGGCATTTTTGTCTTTTTGAAATTTTGGAGGTTCTTCTAAAAAATTTTTAACTTTAACTGACCTGTAATATTAAAAACCTTTTAACACATATAACAGTTTAGAGAATTTGTTGGGGTAATAATATTTTAAAACAAGTATATAAACTAAAACATTTAACAACAACAATTAACTACACATGACATATGCATTTCACAACACAGAACAAACAGTCTACTATTTTTAACTTAAAAGTTCACAATTACAATTACAATCACAATCCATCACAAACATTCAGAAATGAAAATACAAACTACAAAACTAAACACATATCTCAGAAACAAAACATAGTCCACAGAATACAAATAATAAAAATGAAAGTACTACAACAAAACAAACACATACATCACATCACATCACAAAGATCAGACTTCAAAATCCCATGCTAAATCTTCATCTCCCTGGTCAGTAGGTGGATTGGGTTGATAATGAGTATAACGGGGGCATTCAGGAAAAATGACATCAGGCTCTCCTCTGTAGTACCTAGCCTGAGCATCATAATAAGCAATCTCAAAATCAGAGTGCCGCTGAAGATACTCACTATCGTGATCATGTCTCCACTCTAAACCTTCAATCCTATGATCAATTCTTTCCAATTTTTCATCTAACTTTTCAAAACTTTTCTGCTGCAGGGTCATCTCATTCATGAAATCATAAAGAGTAGGAGAGCTAGATGAAGGAGGGTCATAACTAGTATAAGGGATGTCCCTACTAGTAGAAGGTGCCTTGCTCCCAGATCTCCATTCCTCATGGGATTCATAAGTCTTCAAATTAGCTTTACTAATGGGTTTCATAGGATATACCCAATCTTCATCATCATTAGCTTCTACTCCAGATAATTGACAAAATGCATAAATTAGGTCAGGATGTCCTAAATATCCACTTGATTCATTCTTCGTCGTGTCCATAATATTCTTGTAATTTATTCTCCCCACATTTATACTTCTATTGTTCTAAAAACAGAAATTCAGAACAGCTCTCACTCTTGATACTTCACTATGTTGATAGGTGGATAGCAAAGTAGAATAAATTAAGTAATGACATGCCTTAGCTGTGGCATTCATCATAAACAGAGGAAAGTTAATCCGTTCTCAATTCTTAATTTTCCAAATCCCTTTTCCATCAGTGAGAAAGTGAATATCATCGCCTAACAGACCTTTCATAGTTCCAAATGTTTCGTACTCTCTAGAATAGTAATCGTGAAGCTCGTAAAAAGAATTAATGCGGGTAGCATTAAAATCGACAAAAAATCCTCTTACTTGGACAAGCTCTTCCTCAAGTTGAGTCAGATTAGAATAGAACTCTCTTACAACTTTAGTAGCAGCTTTATTTGTAGTGTAACAAAAGTTCTCCCATCTCCTTTCTCTAATAACTCGTTCCACTTCTCCTTTGGGATTATTGATGCACCAAAAATATATACTATTTTTGCTATCTAATTTTACCCATTTTGGTGATATTGCACTTTAAAGAAAGGTATTTTTCATGATTTATTGCATGTATGATGATTTTAGGTGATTGGAACGAAAAGATGCAAAAAGGAACAAATTCGGAGCAAAAAGGAGCAAAATGGTGAAAAAGTGTTTTGGGGTCGCCGGCACCAGAATGGGCACCACCGGCGCCCAAATCCAGAGACTCCAAAATTAATTGGCACGATAGAGCACCGCCGGCGCCCTATCTGGCGCCGCCGGCGCCCAAAGTCGGTGGAATTCAAAATTTGAGAGTTTTGGTGAAATTTTGAAGGGATGTCTATGGAATCTCTTGGGATTTCATCCCTAACTCTTAAATAAGTTATTCTGGACGAGAGAAGGGGGCTCTCTTGCATTCTATTGCTCTCTCTTAGTGATTTAGTGTGTGTTAAGTGTTAGGGTTTAGTAGAGTAGTGTGTAGAAGAGAGGATTAGAGAGGAATTCTTCTCTAAGGAGTGAAGGAGAAGAAGTTAAGTGAGAGATTGCTTCTTCCTTTCCATTCTAAAGAGAGAATCAAGTATTGTAAAGAAGAGAGAAGATGATTCAAAGGAACTTCAAAGGGATTGCATTGGGGAAGAGAAAGAGATAAGTTGTACTTTCTTTTGTGGTTTGTATGAATTTTCTTTTATATATAAAATCCATGTTTTATTATATCTTCTCCATGAATTCTGAGTAGTCTTATTTGTCTTTCTTATTGCTTAGAGATGTGATGATGGTTTGATGTGGATTTGATATGCTTTTAATGTATTGAAAATATTGCGATGGTTTTTCATTTAGAACTTAATTTACTTTCGATTTGGCCAATTGAAATGTTAAAATATGTTGTTGAACATTAAGTTTGAAAGGATTTAATATCCTACAACAATAATGAAAGATCCATCCAATTTCCATGGATGAATTACGTAGTTCATGGGAATTGTGTGCAAGTAAATAGGGAAATGTGCTTTGAATGACTTCAATGTGGAGATTTCAGGGTGACAGGCTGAAATCCCCAAATTGGTTCTAAGATTAGTAATTAATATCAAAGGTTATCCTTCAAGTGAAGGATGAGTGGGAGCTCCGAAGTAAGAGCTGGTATCCTCCTAGCCTAGCCTTAGAATTAATGACTAAACTTAGATTATGTCAATGTTATTTTCATATCTAGAGAAGGGGGTACTCTTCTAAAGGTAAAGAATCATCTATGCTCCTATTTGACACAATAAATTAGATAACTGATCCATATCAATCTATACATCATATTCTCATTGCAAGAAGAAAGATACTTTTCTCATATATATCAAAAACCTTTCAAATACTTAGTTTAGCGTGTATGTTAGATAATTCTGTTTTCAAGTAATTAAAAGTAATTGTAGTTTAGTTAGTTGTTACTGTTTTCTGAATAGTAGTAGTAGTAGAAGTAAGAATTGAACTTTAATCTTAATTAGAGTATAAGATTTAGGTGCTTTATTATAACTTGTGAAACTTTTTACTTTACTTCAACTTAAATCCTCCCTATGGGATCGATAACCAGGACTCCATTAGAGCCCTGTATTACTTGCGTTGAGTACACGGACTTTACAAAATCATTATAAAAATATAAATTGAGTTCATAAATTATCACATATATATAAGCCCCTCACGATCAAGTTTTTGGTGTCGTTGCTGAAGTTTAAAATCTTCTTACAGTGGTAACAAATTATTGCATATAAATATATTAAATTAAAGTCTACTGTGTCAAGTTTTTGGCACCGTTGTCGGGGAGGTAACAAAGTCAAAGTAAAAAAAAAGTATTTCTGTTATTTTATATGTGTAGTAGTGGATCTATAAGTTTAGTGCCTTATGATTCAGAGTTAGAGCGTACTGTCAAAAAGATTAGAAAACAACAAAAACAAATCAAAAATCATTGCGAAATGGAGAATATTCAAGATAATTAGAGAAATGAAATTAGAAATTTGCCAAGACCTTTAAAAGATTATGCTAACCTAACAACAAATGAAATTCATATAACTATTCAAAATCCTGATGTTGCTACTATTTCATTTGAACTTAAACCTGCTATTATCCAAATGGTACAAAAAAATCAATTTGCTGAAACACGTAATGAGGATTCAAATTTACATCTCACTAGTTTTTTAGAACTTTGTGCTACTTTTAAATATGATGGAGTGTCTAGTGACGCTGTCAGACTTAGACTTTTTCCTTTCTCGTTAAGGAATAAAGCTAAGGTGTGGTTAAACTCGTTCGCACATGGATCTATTAGAACTTGAGGAGAATTATCTCAAAGTTTTCTATCAAAATATTTCCCTCCATCAAAGACTGCTAAGCTAAGAAATGATATTACATCTTTTTGTCAGTTTGAAGGAGAGTCAATATATGAAGCTTGGGAGAGATTTAAAGATCTTCTTAGAAAGTGCCCACATCACGCTTTTCCAGATTGGTTAATAATTCAAACATTTTATAATGGAATAGTGGATCATTGAGATCTAAAAGTTTTCATTCTAAAGAATATATTGGTTAGACTTTTAGAAATAAATTTAGTAACTCAGGACAACACTACAGGAATAAGATTATTCAGCAATCAAGTCTAAGGTTCTAGTCTTCTATTTATTTCAAGATAAATCATAACTTGTCACATTAAGAGTGTCTTGAAAGACTATGTGAAAAAGGAGTTCATGCAAACTTCATTAAAATGTAGGCCAATACTTTAAATATAAATTCAGAAATGAAATCAAGTTCTCCCTTTAGGGTGACTTAAGTGAAGTCAATTTTTGATTAGACATCTCCTCATGCTTCTCCTCATAATTAGTTTTCTTTCTTTTTCTTTTTCTTTTCTTTTTGGGATTGTTTTTCAATCCTTCTTTTCTTTTGTTTCCTTTTTTAATGAGGATTACTATATCTGGATAGCCTTTAATGATTTTGAACTTCACTCTCCTCTTTCTAAAGTTCAAACTTGAAACACCTCCTTACTTTATAATTAGGTATGAGTTTTATTATTCATCATAAAGTCACAATCTCTTCTTAACACACAATACTTTAAGTCTTTTAGCATTTTAAAAATACAGTTTTCTTTACTTAAATATTTAATTATAATCAAATCCTTTCATACCAAATATCTTACCTCTATAAAATTAACCTTTATTACTAAAATATTTCATCCAATCCTTCCATAATATTCAACTGAAATAAAAATTTTTAGTTATCTAAAGTGAGGTTCAATTGCCAGAAGTTATGCTAATAATTTTTGAAAATATAATAACGGAGAACAAATAAGAGTTATTATTTTTCTACCCTCCCCCAAACTTAAATTTTTCAATAAATTTGAAATAGTAGAGAGTAAAAGAAACTAACCTTTTTGTTGTGTTGGGATCTTGAAATCTTCAACAACTATCTTGTAATAGTCAAAATTTACAACTAGTGGGCATGAAACAGTTAGGAAAAGTGATATATAAATATTTTAAACATTTGCAAGGGTAAAGAGATATTCACTTTAAAACATCTAAACATCCAACAAAACACCACAATTACTAAACAAACTATCACATCACTACACAATTCATTTAACAATTTCAAATTTTCATTACAACATAACAATACATTAACAGGTTTACACATCACATGAAAAGCAAATAACTACTACATCACAACAATACAACACAACACACAACAAGAAAAACAGAAACAAAAACAAACAATCTACCAATCTTCATCACCAGGTTCATCAACAGGGTCAGCATGATCAGGTCTATACGGTGTATAGTTGGGGCAGGTAAGAAATACCACATCAGTCTCCCCCCTCATGAATCTGACTCGAGCATCATGATAGGCAATATCGAACTCAACTCTTCTTCTCATATAATCTACATTCACATCACTTCTGGCCTCAAACACATCTATCCTACCATGGAGTCTATCCACACTAGCACTCTGTAATCTCAGCTGCTCCATAATATCAGATAATATAGGGGGCTCAGATGTAGATGGAATGTCATAACTCTTAGTAGGAATATCAGTACTCCTACAATCATCTCGAGCTCCCACATGAGACTCATAAGTACGAATAATAGTTTTTGTAATCGATCTTAGTGGTATAGCTATCTCTTCAGAACTGCTAAACTCTACTCCAGACTAAACACACAGGGCATGAACTAGGACAGGATGTCCTAATCCTCTAATGGTCTCGCCTCTAGCAATAGTCTGAATTTCTTGAAGACAATAGCTCCAATATTAATCTTCTTCATCTTCTGAATACAATAGTTCAGAATTGCTTTATCCCTTGTAACTTCACTGTGGTGATAAGAAGGTAACAGTCTTTGATCCTCGATAAATATATGTGCGCCAAAAACTTGGTCCCGCACCGATATATATATATATGTGCTGATGATTTAGATATGAAAATTATGATTTTATAATTGTCAGCGTATTTTTTTATTTTATTTTATTTTAGGTTTTTAATTTAAATCTATAAATAAATTAGAAAGTAACATTTGATTTTGAAAATAATTTTTAAATTTGAAAAATTATAAGATGTGAAATTAAACTGATCTCACATCCCAAATAGTTTATATAAACGAGCACCGCACCACAAACCATGTATTTATCCCAAAGAATAAATACATTGATTGATGATGGGGCTCGATTAAATAAACTAGAAGATTTGTGACATCCATTTGGTTTGCGAACCAATTTTATAAGCCGACAAGTTTCCCTGCTTAATATAAAGGAATTAAGCAGGGTTTATATTACTTGGGTTCTTAAAGTTCCCTATAAGGGCAAGCCCCTATAGTTAATTACATCTTAAATGACGGGAATCATTTAAGAAAACTCTCGATAATGGTCAGTGGTTTTGCTTTTAAGAATTTCAAAGTTTAAGGTTTTCAAAGGATTGAGTTTTGGAAATTTCAATAGGGATTAGCTCAAATTTGGAACGGTTTATTTCAAGAATCCAAGGAAGAGAAGTAGGAGAACTGAGGATCCAAGAAGAATCTTGGCAACTTCCCAAACTATCATATTGTTTGGCTTCAATTTTAGGAAAATTATTTAATGTTTCAATCATGCCAATTTTAATTAATTAGGACTTATATTAGTATGACATAATCATATAAATAGCCTCGAAGATATGAGGGTTTATGTTGTACCGAACTTTTCCTCGGAGTCCTAAGACCGGTTAGGGCTTAATTTACATAACATGATTATGCAAATGCCTAACGAGAATTTTTGGATTTACGTCGCACCAGGCAAACTACCTTGACATCCTATGGCTTGGTTATTTAATACTAGGAAAAGGTTTTGCTGAAGTAGACACAAGTTTTGCTGACGAAGATGGCTGTGCTGCCCACTATGCTCCGAGCTCCTTGTTGTTGCAGAGGTTTAGTTTTAGAAGATGAAAATCAAGAGATGAGAGAAGTATTATGGTTTAGAAATCTTAAAGTCCAAATGTCTTTTAGTGTTTTAATTAAAACAAATCTTAAATTTGTTTAAACAGAACCGATTAAGATCCCACGGTTCCATCATCCAGGCACCGTTATTTTCATCGAATTCACTTAGTCCAAATGAATTTGCTAAACTCAACTGAATGAGATCCACACTTTCATTTAGACCGTGGGAAATCCCGTTAGCAACGCATGGGTTACATCATCCGAGGTATTCCCGATCATTCAACGAGACATTTTAATTTAGTTAAAGTTTTTGTTGTTCTGTTTGTGATTAAATTTTGAGTTGTTTTATATTTTGGAATGTTGTGGCGGTGGATTTTATCTTGTAGTGACTTTTAATTTAGTTTTGGTTTCGATTTTGTGGCTATCCTAAAGGTTTTGGTTTTCATGCAACAATCTTATTTAACATGCAATAAAAGTAAAGTGCAGTGCAATAAAGTAAATTGCAATAACATAAAAAGCGTACCTGGAGAGTCTTCCCGTCATTCCAAGCTACACTTTAAAACACATGTTAAGGCATTTAAACATTTCAACAAGTACTTAGGTAAAGACTAAAGGAGTGATTTTGGTTGTCTACCAGAATCCTAATCCTATAGCTAGTCATTTCCTATGACGTCTAGGTTCTTCATTTTGGTTAAGGATGATTTTCTTCATCAAAGAACAATTAAGTTCAATTGTTCTTTAAAACATCTCACCATATCGAGAAAGTGTTTAGAACGAATTCTAAACATCTTTTCAATACTTCTGAGATTATTTTGAGTCCAAATAAACTTCATTGTACTGGTGAATTGATCATCCAAGGGTTTAGTTAAGTTTTGTTCCTTTGCTCGGTGAACTAGGATGTTTGATTATCCTATGAGTGAGGTGACATTTCACTTAACGCTTCATTTAATAGTTATAATAATTTAAAGCTTTCAGAGGCAAGTTAATTTGTTAAAGAATTCTAATGATTTTTATTTAAAGTTGATTTATCTTAATGTGATTTAATTATGAAATTTTAATCAATGATTTTAAGTTTAGAATGGTGTTTGATTCATTTAAGTTAAACCTTTTATAAATGATATCAATTAATTTAATTTTTACATCATGTTTTAAGGTAAGTTATCTTAAAATTATTTAAAATTTACAAATTTGATTTAAGTTTGTTTTGAAATGATTGTTAATTAGTTCCAAATATTTTAATTTACTTTTTTTTAATTATTTAACATTTTAGGTTTTTATCGATTGTTAGATTATTTTATAATGTGGGTTTTAGTCAAATTAAGAATTATTTATTTTTAATCATTTAATTATTAATTCCACTTATCCTCTTAAGTTTAAGAGTTAAATATTATTAAGTGATTTATTTAGGGATTTTTAAATTAAAGAATTAATATCTTCTTAAGTTATATCCCCATTTTAATAATCCAATTTTAATTAATCTTCCAAAATTTAAATCACTCAATTAATTAAAATTTCATTTTTGGGTTTATTAAAATGATCAATAGGTTTCTACCTTTCAAGTTCCCAAAGTTTCAATCATCTAAGAGAAGATTAAAATCAGATATTTTACCCCCATGTTGATTAAACCTAAAGTTTTAATTAGGGGTTAAAATCTTTTAATTACCTTTATGCCCTTTAAGCTTATTTATTTTATAACTCATTAAATTAAGCTTAAATGAACTTAAAATTTTTATGCCACTCCACTCACATGTCAATTAAGACATTAGAGGGGAAAATGTGATTTTTCTGAATTTAATTTATTTATATAATTATTTTTTAATGGAAAATAGGGATTTTCAAAAAAAATTCATCAACATGACCAAGGTAAAGTTTTTGTCCTTAATAAAATTATGGGACATTTCTAATGACCAGGGGACCACTTGGACCAATTTTGGTGATTTTTTGAATTATATTTTATTTATTAGAATTATTTTAAGTTTTGGAGTGTTAATTAATTATAAAATAAAATAAAAGTTGAAAAATGGATTTTATATTTTTCTAAAATCCCTCTAACCTCAAGAAAGTTAGAGAAAGAAATTTTATATTTTTATGATTTTTCTTTGATTTACTAGAATTAATTTAGTGAAAAGGTTGGAAAATCCATTTTTTAATTCAAAAATTGTTTTAAGCATTTAAAATTCAATATCTTTACGTAGAGACTTGGGAAAAATATTTGGTTTGTTTCTAAGTGATTAGGGGATCAAATATGACATTTTTATGATTTTTATTATTTTTATGATTTTTATTATTTTTTAATTATTAAAAATATTAAAATATGCTCAAAAATGAAAATTTTTAGAAAATTCCAATTTTATTTTTTTTTAGACTCCTTTGATATCAGAGAAGTTGTAAAATCAATTTGGTGAATTTTTGAAATGTATTTTTGGAGTTATAAATTTTTAAAGTTTAATTTTGATTATGTGGCTTAATTAATCCATTTAGTGGGGTTAAACATTTCCAATTGACTTCAAATTTTTATGTGAGGTTCCGCTGATCCTAGAGATCAGTAGAGAATTGATTTCAAGTTATTTTTATTGTTTGATTAACTCTAATTAATTAAAGTTCAATTTTGAGTGATTAGGCCAATTAGGATTATTTTTAATGAATTAACTCAAACCATAATTATCCTAGGGTCCCCTAGTCCTAAGGAACTTCACCATACTTTTCTGGAATTTTCTGAATAATATACTAATTTTGGAATTAAAATGTCAAAAACAGTGACATAAACTTGAAAAGTACATAACTTACCACAGGGATGGCCTCTGACCTTGAAAAATTCAGAGAATGTTCCCAAGATCAGAGGCTTCAAAAGCCCTATGGTCTCATGCCATGGTGAAATGTATACATGCATGGAGAATTAAAATACTCAAAAGAGTATTAAATTAATTAAAAATAAAATACTCAACAAAATAGATCAATTCTTTTTCCACATTATTCTCCTCTGTCCACTGAGCAAGAGGGTATTTTTTCTTTTATTTTTATGATTTTTCTATGCAAAGATATCAATTTTTGAAGTTTCAGGTCTTTAAATAAATAAGAAAAATCAGATTTTCCTACTTAAACCAGTCAGCGCCGCGTCAACCTCGTCGGCTCCGAAGCTCTACGTGTCGCGCTCCCATTTGACGCCGCCACCTGAGTCAGCTGCCATTCGTCCCGCAGTCCCGCTCCATCCTCTGGTCCGACTTGATCTCCATCGTTCAACCGATACACAATCGATCGGACGGCTCCTGGTCATCGTCTACGACTGGTGCGTCCCGTGAGCCGTCGACCTTCTAACCCTAATATCTCCCTCGATTCTCAACGGATTTTCGAGTTCTTATGCTCTATGGATTCGTCTTGAGAAGATGAACACATCCATACGGTAAACAGGCATTGAAATTGACTTAAATAAAATGAAGAATCGCTGGAAGCTCGGGAGGAAGAAGAGGGCAATACCTTGGCTCTGAGAAGTGAAGCTTCTATCAGAGAGGCTTGGCACGTTCGTTGGAGTCCAAGGAGGCTAGGGATGAAGCCTGGAGTTGTGGTGAAATGTCTAGGCTTGACTTCCACCAGGCCCGATCACAAAGCTTGGAGAGCCTGGAACAACTGGGTGGTCTGGAGAGGGGACTTTCACTGGGGAACTCCTTCTCTACCTCTGGTGAAGGTGTGGGAAGAGTTAATTTGGATTTGGTGAAGTTTCAGAGAGTGTCCTATTTCTGGCCTGATTTTTAGCTGAGAAATTGAGCTCAGCTGGGAGAATTCAGGGCAGGAGAACAGTGAGGTTCTTCTTCTCTAGGTTGGGGGAAGCTCTGGGAGTGATTTGGTGAGGTTTGGTTGAGAAAAATTTCAACACCCTTCAGCACCTTTCTCATGGCCGAGAAGAGGTGTTTAAATGGCTAGGGTCACTGGACTGAGCTAGGGCTCAATTGTTGGGTGGATTCCACTGCTCAGGTGGAGGGCAGAGGAGCTCCAAGGTTTGATTTGGCTGAGGTGGCCAATTGGGTGAGTTTGGGTTTGTTTCACTTGGTGGTGGCTCTCGGTTTTAACTCCCTCCGGCGGCTAGGCCGGCCGGCAAGGACAAGGGAGCTGGCCATGGGTCAGGTCAACCAAGGAGTAGGGTTTAATGGTGATAAACCAGGCAAGGGGGATTTGGGGTGAGGCAAAAGAGGATTTGTCCATTTAAGGGAAGAGATCCCTTAAAATGGGGAACCCTTGGTCCATGGCTCACTTAGCTTGGGATAGGTGGATCTAGGTGGTTCCTAGGGCTCACTTAGTGGCTGTGGATAGGTTGGTTTAGCCACATTTGGTTCAATTTGGTTTGGTTTGGTCAGGGGTTCAAATTGACTCATTTGGGTTTGGGTTGGGCTAACTTGAGTTAGGTCTTGATTTGGGTCCAAATTTCTTAAGCAATTTTGAAGAGGTGATTGCCATGAAGAAGTTTCATGAAGACATGGGGAGGTTTTGTGTTCAATTGGAAGGTCAATTTGGTGGATTTTGGTATTTTGGTTAATTTTGGGAGGGTTGAATCAACTTGGGTCCAAGTTGGGTTAAGGTGGTGTTTAGACCCAATTGAAAGTTTCAAATGGTTTAGGAGAATGTATTGAAGAGTTCCCAACATCAATTGGGAAGAAATTTTAGGGTTTGGCTAATCAATTTGGTAGGTTTAGGGTTTGGGTTCACTTTAGGCTAAAATGGGGGTATTGGATTTCAAATGGGATTGAACTCAAATATGAATCAATTTAGACTTGGATTTGGTTTAGATTGATATTAATGATGTTGAATCAAAGTTTAGAATTGAAATTGGGTAAAATTGAGGTCAAATGGGTTGGTTTGGTGTGACATTGGGTCCATTTAGGTTTAAAATGGGTCAATTTGGGGATTTTAATAAAAGTGGGTTATTTTGGCAAAATTGAGCTATGGTGTAGTTGAACAAAATGAAATTGGAAATATTTGGGATTTTTTGGAAATTTTTGGAAATTTTTGGAATTTTTGGAATTTTGTGCCAAAAGGGTATTTTGGGGTATCAAGAGGTTATTTGGAGGGTATTGGGGTATTTTGGTAAATTTAAAAGGTGGGGGATGTTTCAAAATGATTTTTAGGATTTTTTTGGGAATTTTGAGTAATTTTTGAGGAATTTTGGAAAATTTGGGGTAATTAAGTAATTTTAGGTAGGCTTGAAGGACCCAATGTCACAACTAGGCATTTGGCAAAAGTTGAATTTTGATTATGATGAAGCTTAAAGTGAGCCATGGACCAAGAAATGTCCACACTAAACATCTCATGGGTTGTTTCCAACCCTCTTAGCCAAAGAACTTGGGGTTTGGCTTAGCCATATGAGTGCTCAAATGAACCAGGGGGAGAAATGGGTAAGGATGGTGTGTGTGAGAGTGCAGTGTGTGTAAGCCAGACCTCACCAGGACCAGGCCACCCAGGGTAGTCCTAAGGCTTGAACAACCTTATAGGAGCTCACTATTGGTTCTCCATATGGTGGTCTTAACCTTCTAAGGTGATTCAGAGGTTTGCAATCATCCAAGTGGGATCCCAAGAGGAGTTAAGAAGTAGCTGAATTGCTAAAGGGTGGGTCCCAATTCTAGTCCTCTAGGATAGTCAAGGAGAAAACCTTATGGCTAGATCCTAAGAAGTACTAAGGAGAGAAAAGACCTCACCAGAAATGAGGTCAACAAATGGACCCCCAATAGGTGTGGTGTGCTAACGGAGCACACCGCGCGTATTGGCGTTGACCGAAGAGATCAACAAAACCAACACAGATGTCTAAGTAACACACTTAGAACAGAGTAGAGGAAAAAAAAATTCTGCTGGGGAGTCAGGCAGATCTCTAAGACTGAAGTTCCCTGAACTCTCGCTGGGGAAGAAGGAGGTGAATTCCAAATCACAAGACTTGGAGAGATCGGACTTAGATTCGTTTTATTTTTATTTCAAGTTTCAATTTCGAGTTTCAAATTGATTTGAGTTTCAATTTTAGTTAAAGTTCGATTTAAGATTGATTTTAAGGTGGATTTCGTTAAGATTCAGAATTTGGAATGAGAATCAGAACCTAGGTTCTAACCTCGGAATTTGAAAGAGAACTAGAATTTAGGCTCTAGCCTCGACGAAGAGAGTTGGAATTTAGGCTTCAACCTCAGAAAGAAGATCAGAATTTAGGTACTGATCAAAAGGAATGAGAACCGAAATTTAAGTACCAGCCTCGGAGAGAGAATCAGAATTTAGGTACCGACCTCACAAAGGATGAGAATCAGAATTTAGGTACTGATCTCGAAGGAGCGAGAATTGAAATTTAGGTATCAATCTCAAAAAGAGAGTCGGAATTTAGGTACCGACCTCGAAAGGAGGGAACTGGAATTTAGGTACCAGTCTCGAAAGAGAATCAAAATTTAGGTATCGATCTCGGAAAGAGAGTCGGAATTTAGGTACCGACCTCAAAAGGAGAGAACTGGAATTTAGGTACCAGTCTCAAAAGAGAATCGAAATTTAGGTATCGATCTCAGAAAGAGAATCAGAATTTTGGTACCGACCTCAAAAGGAGAGAACTAGAATTTAGGTACCAGTCTCGAAAGAGAATCAAAATTTAGGTATCGGTCTCGGAAAGAGAATCAGAATTTAGGTACCAACCTCAAAAGGAGAGAACTGGAATTTAGGTACCAGTCTCGAAAGAGAATCAAAATTTAGGTATCGATCTCGGAAAGAAAATCGAAATTTAGGTACCGACCTCACAAAGGATGAGAATCAGAATTCAGGTACTGATCTCGAAGGAGAGTCAGAAATTAGGTACCGACCTCAAAAAGAGAGAACTGGAATTTAGGTACCAGTCTCGAAAGAGAATCAAAATTTAGGTATCGATCTCGGAAAGAGAATCGGAATTTAGGTACCAACCTCACAAAGGATAAGAATCAGAATTTAGGTACTGATCTCGAAGGAGAGTCGGAATTTAGGTACCAACCTCAAAAGGAGGGAACTGGAATTTAGGTACCAGTCTCGAAAGAGAATCGAAATTTAGGCATCGATCTTGAAATTTCAGGAGTGCGAAAAAGTTTCTCGGAGTAGTGCGGGTTTAGGGACACCGAGATCAGGATGCGTTAGCGGTCTTATACTCGAGTCTGATGATTAGAGTGCGGAAAAGTTTCTCGGATAGGATGCGAGATTGGCAGGAATTCAGAAGAGAGAATCGAAATTTAAGTATCGATCTCAAAAAGAGAACTGGAAGTTAGGTACCAGTCTCAGAAGGATGGGAACTGGAATTTAGGTACCAATCCCAAAAGTTGGTATTGATCTGGTTTTGAAGATTCTGTGGAAATTTTAGTTTAGTGGAAGATTTGAATGAGACATGAAAGTGTTTCACATCCCAAGAGAGTTGATTGAAGGTTGATTGTTTGGCGAAGGATATGAATCCATGCCATCAAAACCAAATCAAAAATTTCGTGGTTTTTTTTCAGTAGACTCAGTCGGCCTTCTTAAGAAGGGGGAGAAATTGCAGAGAGTCGAAAAGGTTTCGAGAATAGCCGGAAGCTGGGGATATCGGATTCGGGAATTTTGTTTTCATTATTCATTGCTTTTAGTGATTTGATTTTGTTTTAGTTTTGTTTTTGATTGAAATTTCACTTTGATTCGGATTTTAATTGATTTACTTGGTTCACATCTTGAAGTTTTAAGTTGATCCGTTTTGAGTTTTGGTTTGTGTTTTATTCAGACTTTGAATTCAAATTTTGTTTTGTTGTTATTATTTCGTTCAAATCGTTCTTCGTCCGACTTTCTTCTTTAGACCGAGTTAAACTCAGATCTGGTGGCGTTTGCAGTAAATTGCACAAAACTAAAGGTAAAACACAATGTTCATTTCCATTAACATGTCGAAGATAAATCAGGTGATTCCATCAAAATATTTCTGATGACATTCTTCTGAGAACAAACTTTGACAAAAGTTCATATATATATCCGAACACGTATCGCATTGATATCTTCGTGTACTCTGACAAAATTGTCTGTTTGATTCATCCATGTCTGAAAAGTAAACTACATAGGTAATAACATCACCTTCTAAGCCACTTTCCGGAGGAGAATCCCACGTAAGTGTATTTTAGAGGTGTGCTACTACTATGTAGCCTACAGCTCGTAGGGCTGTAAATTCTCTAGTTCTGGATCTGGCTGGAAGTAGACCGGAATTTTACTCTCGTCCATCCTTCTGAAAGTGATGGAGATTCGCTCGTAGGGAACTCCCGGTATGCAGTGCTTCGCTACATCTGCACCATTTCCTTGTAGTACGAGAATAGAGCCTACCAGTAGAGGTATCTCCACCGGCCCTCGGAATTCTCCGGGGCCAATTATCCGGAGTTCTGTCCAGAACATAATGTTGCATTGGTTGATGAAGGAAACGGTGCAAAAGGGCCTTACAAAATCATGATGATCTGTGTGAGGTGGAATGCAATCTCCTTCTACATTGATGTTGATAATACAGCTGTTCGGTATGCAATCAGCAGGTAAGACTCGCCAAGCCACCATCCTTTTTATCATTTTCTTAATTAGAACTGGCATTGGATCCACTTCATCGTAGCAGAGTATACCTGGCGGATTCCCTTTCCTGTCATCAGCGAAGTTGTAACAGCATCCAAATTGGATTGTAATCCTCCCTTTGCCTCGTTTCCGCTTCTTTGGCTCGGAGTAGGTCCTGCTACGTAATCGTCCTGCATGACCTTGTTTCTTCAGTTCATTGACGTAGTCTACAATTTCACTCTGCTCGTAATGAGAGAAAACATCTGTATGTAGCTCTAGTCCTTCCAGGATGTTGACATATCTGCCTCTGATTCTCTGAAAGTATTCAAAATTCTGCTTCCGCACCCTCTGGATCATCTCCAATTCGTGCTCTGAAATTATCTGCAGCTGTCGGGGTCTAGTGACGTACTGTGGGATATATGGCTCCACACCGTCACGCTCTCCTGGGATCGTCACTATCTCAGGTGCAGGCTCTATAGTAACCTCCTCCGGGACAACCTCTGCTATGGTGCTCCTGAGGACTGGCCTCCTCGAGGTAAACGCCACGGCCGTCGGGGTTTCTTCTTTGTTCTGTTCTTCTGTTAATTTCTTTAGTATCTTGGCGATACGGCGATTCTTGTTTTTTCTTTGAGTTGGGGTTAGGGTGGCTTTCCTCTCTCCCTGAATCTCGGTAGGAGCGGCACTGACAAGCTTTCCTCTTGCGGATGTTATCACTGATTTCATCTTGTTTTCCTCGATCATATTGATCTTTCTCTTCTTGTTCGCATCTTGGGGAGCCTTCTTGTTGAGCCTCATCACTGTCTTCCCACGGCACTGTTCGGGATCCACAGCAGTCCAAGCAGTTTCCTCATATTCCAACTCTAGCTGTGCAAGGTCCGAGCCAACCTCTATCACAGCATCAGCTTTCAGCTCTTCTTTGTTAAGTGCAAGACTTATGCCATCCTTAAAGTTCAGGAACAGCTGCCCGTTCGACATTTACCTGAAAAGAAAACAAGGAAAGGATTAGGGGCTGTACTCAGGACGAG
The DNA here is from genome assembly GCA_022702705.1 of Papilionanthe hookeriana x Papilionanthe teres. Taxonomy (NCBI): domain Eukaryota; kingdom Viridiplantae; phylum Streptophyta; class Magnoliopsida; order Asparagales; family Orchidaceae; genus Papilionanthe; species Papilionanthe hookeriana x Papilionanthe teres. The sequence continues at coordinate 74,086,943 of CM040430.1, forward strand.
AACAATAAGAATATTTACTCATTAATGAAAAATTATTATTTAATTATTTCAAATTTTATAAGAGTAAGAGAAGATAGGAAAAGATCAGGAGTGAGCTAGGCTTGAAAGGAAGAGTCAAAATTTTATTATTACTTCAATTGTCTATGTTTTCCTTTAATACATTCTTTTTCTTATGATTTTTTATCATTCATTTTCTTTCGGGTTCAGACCCATTTATAAGTGATTACTCTACCCGTGCTTCTAGGAATGAAATTTCATTCCTCAAAACATCAGGTTGCGTAATACTTCTTCAAATATCGTCCATTGATTGAAAGCATAAATCGTTCTCCACGGCAATTCACAAGCTGGTAAGAACCTCCTGAGTAGGCTGTCTCGACTACGAATGGCCCTTAACAAGTCGGTTCAAATTTACCTCCTATCTTGCGATGTGCAAGAATAGGTCTCTTGAGAACTAGGACCAAGTCACCGACTTTGAATGTCCTTGGGCGGACCAGTTTGTCATGGGCCTGGATCATCTTAGCTTGATACAGTTCCAGATTCTGTTGCGCTGCAAGTCGTTTTCCTTCCAAGTTTTCCAATTCTTCCAGCCGTAGTCTGGCATTTTCTTCTGTAGTGATTTTGTTCGCAACTGCAATTCTGAGTGATGGGAGCTGAACTTCCAAGGGTAGAACTGCCTCGGACCCGTACACTAAAGCATAGGGCGTAGACTGAGTAGGAGTCCTAAAAGTCGTTCTGTAGGCCCATAAGGCTTCTAATAACTTCTCGTGCCAATTTCTTTTGTTGTCGTCCAAGGTTTACTTTAAGATTTGGATGAGAGTTTTATTAAAAGCCTCGGCCAAGCCCTTCGCTCTTGGGTTGTAGATCGTTGAATAAAGGCCAATCGATCCCGTGTCTTCTGATAAAATTGTTGATCTTCGTGCTTCTGAACGCGGACCCATTATCTGAAATGATTCTGCGCGGTACTCCGAAGCGGTAGACGACCTGATTCTTGAAGAACTGTAGCACGTGATGTGCCTTTATTTCTCTGAGCGGTACTGCTCCGCCCACTTGGAAAAGTAATCTGTAGCTGCGAGAATGAAGCGATGTCCTCTCGAAGAAGACGGTTCTATTGGACCCACTATATTTGTGCCCCAACACTCAAATGGCCACAACGCGATTGTCGGATGTAGCACATTTGGAGGTTTATGTAGAACCACTCCATACACTTGGCACTGGTGACAACTCTTGGCGACCTTCATGCAGTCGGTCATTATTGAGGGCCAGTAGTACCCTAGTCTCTTAATCTTCAATTTCATCTTCGAACCTGACTAATGAGCGCCACAAAGTCCTGAGTGGACTTCTTTAACAATTTCACGAGCCTCAGACCCGCTCAGGCACCTTAGCCACATCTGGTCAAAAGACCTTCTGTATAACGTATTATTAATTAATGCGTAAGACAGAATTATTTTCTTGATTTGATGGGCTAAAGACTTATCGTCCGGTAGGTTTCCTGTTTGCAAGTAGTCTATCAGTGGCTGCCGCCAATCTTCTGTATTTTCTGTTATTGCTACAATTGTTTCTCCTCCTTCTTCTGATTGAACATGTCGTCCCTGAACTGACACTTCAACTGATTCATCTTGTGAGCAGGCAAACTCTTTTGTGAGGCAGGCCAACGCATCTGCAAGAGTATTTTCTTTTCTGGGAATCTTGTAGATTATTACATTCAGAATTTGCTCCAATAAATTCATGGCATACTGAAAGTACTGCTCGAGTCTCGGCTTCAGAATTCTGTATTGTCCAGCAATTTGCTGCATGATCAACTACGAATCTCCGTAGATGTTGATATCTGTTATACCCATCTGAATGGTTAATTCCAATCCTGTTATTAGGGCTTCATATTCTGCCTCATTATTTGTACACGGCTCTGTTAGGTGGTAGGAGTATCTTAACATCCCCCGCTCTGGTGTTATAAAGATTAGTCTGATTCCTGCCTTACCGGGCACTATCATTTGCGATTCTCTGTCTTTCTGCGCTGAAGATGCTCCATCGAAGTACAATTCCCAACGTTGATCATCGAGGTCTTCTAAGCTCAATATCTGCTCGTCTGGCAAGTCGTCATTGAGAGGCGATTTTCCCGGCAAAGGGTGTGCTGCAAGGAAGTCTACTAGGACTTGTCCTTTTACAGCACGAAGAGGAACGAAAGTTATATCGAATTGCAATAGTATCATTAACCACCTGGCAAGTCTGCCGGAAAGCGTCGGTCGGGTCATCAAATATTGCAATGGATTGAACTTCGAAATAAGGTTGACCTTATGAGAAAGCATGTAATGCCTGAGTTTCTGAGCGGCGAAGATCAGGGCTAAACAATGCTTCTCAATCAGAGGGTACTTTACTTCTGTCGGAATCAGACGACGACTTAAGTAGTAGAGTGCATTTTCTTTTCCCTCATCATTGACATGGGCTAATAGGGCTCCAAGGGGGTCATCTAAAGCCGCGGTATAAAGTATCAACGGTCTACCCGAGACTGGGGCTGCTAAGACAGGAGGTGTCATTAGATATTGCTTAAAGTCCTCGAAGGCCCGTTGGCATTTCTCTTCCCAAACAAATTTGGCGTCCTTTTTAACCAATGCCGAGAAGGGCTGACACCTACCTGACAAGTTCGAAATAAAGCGTCGAAGATATGCCAATTTTCCTTGAAAGGATCGTAGTTTCAAGGTTTTGGGAGGCGGAATTTCTAAGATAGCTTTAATCTTTTTCGGATCGATTTCAATTCCGCGATGTAGGACAACAAATCCTAAGATTTTCCCGGAGGCGACGCCGAAGGCGCATTTCAGGGGATTCATCTTAAGTTTAAGTTGTCTTAATTGCTCGAAAATAATTCTCAAATCATACAATTGATCTTCTTTCAGTTTGCTTTTGATGACCACATCATCCACGTAGCACTCAACTTGGTTGTGAATGAGATCATTAAAAATCCTTGTCATTGCTCTTTGGTAAGTTGCTCCTGCGTTCTTCAATCCGAAAGGCATTATTGTGTAGCAGTATATTCCGATTGGCGTTCTGAAGGCTGTGAGTTTTTCATCTTCTGGTGCCATCTTTATCTAATTGTATCCTGATGATCCATCCATGAAAGAGAAGATTTCATGCGTTGAGGCGATGTCGATCTTCAATTCTGGAATTGGTAGCGGGAATTCATCCTTTGGACATGCCTTATTTAAATTCTGAAGTCTACGCAGATTCTGATCTGACCATTCTTCTTTTTGACTGGTACCACATTGGCTAACCAAGTAGGGTATTGTTCTTCATGGACAAATTTAGCTTCTATTAGCTTCTTAACTTCAGCTATAACTTATTGTTCAATCTCTAGACACATTCTTCTGGGAGCTTGTCTAACTGGAACGACAGCGGGATCCACTCCTAGTCTATGAACTGCAACCTCTGGAGCTAATCCTGGCATCTCATCATAATTCCAAGCAAAACAGTCCTTAAATTCCATTAATAGCTTGATCATTTCTTCAGAGTCTTCTTTATTGAGTAATGAGCTAACAAAGGTCAACCTAGGCTCTTCGCTAGTACCTAAGTTAACTTCCATTTACTCGTCTATTGTACATTTAATTTCTTCTTCAAATTCTGGCGGAGCATCTCCGATTGGTAGATCTTCAAGATTATCTGAAGCTTCCAAGCAATCTTCATTAGGCTCACTAGCGACAACCAAGCAAAATCATGTATCATCAATTGATCCTACTGTGTCGAATCCAAGACCATATTTTGAATTGGGAGGCCGACTGACATTGTTCCATAACTTTTCAAAGCGCTGTGATTGACCTTTTGACCACTGTTTAGGTAACACACCACGTTGAATTAAATTTTGAACACAGGGAGAATACCACTCAAACGACAATTCCATTAATTCAGAAGAAGTAACATCTTCAAATTGTACATCTTTTTCAGTTTTGGAAGAAGAAGCACCACGGTAGAACTTGATTAGTTTAGTACCGCCACCATGTATTTTCTTGACCACCATACCCTCTGTCTTATTAGAATGGATCAGGGTCAGGGTCATAGTATGCACATAGTGGTTAATCTTCTCGTACATTGCTTTGTATTCTTCATTCTTTTCATCATCGAGAGAGATCTTGAACTGGGGTTTCTTTTGGTTTACTGTTGCTGCTTCTTTCTTGATTTCCTCTTCTTCTTCAGAGCTATTCTCCCAATCAACATTGATGACCGGTTTCTTCTGTTCAACTGTTCCACCGTTTCTTCCCCGACCTCATCCCCGACCTCGACCTCGGGTGCGAGTTCTGGAGAAACCTTCACCATCTCATCGTAAGGGAGTGGTGAGTAACTGTTGAATAAGGATTTCAGGTTCTTTGTCGTCTCGTACTTCTTTTTCTTGATTTGGTATGGCATTTCTGGAGAAGATAGTTTTCTTTGGAGGTGCGTAGTAAGCTACATCTTCATGGATTCTGATTTCATGCACAGAGAATGGTTGCAAATCACCTTTGATACACTGTTCTTGTCCTCCTTCATAGTACTTTATGCACTGGTGTAGAAACGACAGTACCATCCGGTTCTCATGGATCCATGGCCGGCCCAGTAGAGCGTTGAATGATGTCTCAGAATCAATTATGTGGAAGTTTGCGGTTGTCTTTGCTAATTCACTGATCTTCATTAACAGTGTTATCGATCCAAGAGCTCTTTCTCCTTTCTGGTTGAAGCCTCTTAGCATCATCTTGTCTGCATCGAGATCATGGGCATCAATCTCTAAATAGGCTAGCGTTCGAAGGTTTATTATATTAATTGACACTCCTGGATCAACTAGCACCCTGGAGAGTGTGAACTTTCCAATACTTACTGAAATGTACAACGGTCAGTAGTGATCTGCTGTTCCAAGTAGTAAATCATCGTCCGTGAAGGTAACACCGCGCTGTCCTTTCAATGAGCAAACCTCGTCGAAGGAATTACCAGCCATTTGAGCTAAGCAAATTTCTAGATCAATCAAGGCCTTGACCGCAGATTCTCTCATCTCCTTTGACGGGATCGAGCGTCGTAGATGCTCAGTTTGGCCGGTAGCTTCCTAAGATGGGCTAGCACATTGTAGTCCACTTTGTTACCAGGCTGTTTAATTTCTTCCCGAACGGGCAATTTTTCCACTGGGGTTGGCTTTTCCTAAGCAACCACCTGCTTTCCTTTGTCCTTTGGATCCAATCTCGAAGGTAAGACCTTTCCGCTCCTTAGATTGACTTCAGTTATTTCATCTAAATCTATCGGTGTGTCCTCTTGGATCGGAGCGACTGGCTCTTCTGAAGTTGCCTCGGCGTCCGATAGTTCTAACTCTATCGTGATCGGAGCTCCTCGGAATTCATAAATAGACTCGTCACTTACTAAACTTTCGTAGTCATCCTTGTGAATGTCTTCCTCTTCATCATGGTTATCTAGGTTTTGTATGATTTGAGAATCGTTATTCGTGTCGAAATCGAGATCCGGATTAGGTTGGTTGTCGTTAGTTACGTAATCGTTGGAAACAGTCAAAACGTAGCCAACACCAAAACTCTTATCATTATAAGATCCCTCCGGAGTGAGCAAATAATCATACAGAGTCAGAGGTTCGAGGCATTTCTCCCCCAAATCAGAAACAACCATCCTAGGATAAGCAGCCCCTAGTCTAGTCTTCGGAGCGTCGGTCTTCTTTTCCTCTGCGATCTTCTCCTCCTCCTGAGGCGGTCCTTCAATCGCAAGTGATAATGCCAGCTCGATAGGTTTCAAACTCTGAGTTGAAGCGCGCACCAAAGCGGTTTGGATATGATCCAAAATTTTCTTTGAAGACTTCGTCCAGACAGTACTCCATCTATCGTTAGTCGTGTACGGGTCGATCGGAACAATAGGCTTCGTCGAGATAACATTGACGGAACCTCCTTTTTGGGGTTCCTTCATGTATTCCTTCGGGATCGTTATGTTCCCTTGTCGAAGGTTGTTCTCGAGCCAATTCTTGAAAGTGAAGCAATCTTTGATTTTATGTCCGATCATCTGATGGTAGGGACAGTAGTTCGGATGATCCTTCTTGTCGACTTCTCCAGGCTTCCTGGGCTCTGGCAACTGAAAGTCGAGCTTCTTCATCAAGCTGCGAAACATCTTAGCCACTGCCTCAGTCTTGAAGGGGTATTCTTTGTTCAATAGTTCCTTCAGAGGACGGAGCAGACGAGATGGCTGTTGATCGTACCGCGGCGACTGGTAACTCGGTCGAGGCTGAAAACTCTGTCGAGGCCGATAATCTCCGCCGAGGGTGTTGATAAGTCCGTTGCGGTTGCTTCGGCCATATTTGCACCGGCCGGTTACCTTTGTCCACCACCGCGACGAGTCCCGCATTTCTTCTCGAATGCTTTCACAGTGCTTCGCTTATCGGCTTTATCGATGAAACTTAGCCGTTTTGCTTCCTCTTGTAAGCTCCCGGCCTTGCTAAGCAACTTTTCGAAAGTCTTAATGGTGAATCCCTTAAGGAGAAGTGCTATCGGGCCATGGATACTCTTAAGCAAGATACCGACTGCATGTTGTTCCTGAAGCTGTGGTTCACACTTCATGCTCAGGTTCCTCCATCGAAGTATGTAATCCACCAAAGTTTCGTTTGGTTTCTGTCGCTCCACCACTAGATCACCGATAGTGATGTGGTGTTGAGCTCCAGCAAACCGTTTAACGAAGAGATTCTCTAATTCTACAAAAGTCTTGACTGATCCATTCAGCAATTCTGCATACCAGTCGAAGGCGATCCCTGATAAACTGCTGACGAATTGTCGGAAAAGTAAGGCGTCGCTCCCACCGGCATTGCAGCAACTGGCATGAAAATGTGTGACATGTTGTCGGGGGTTTCCCGTTCCATTGAAAGTCTTAAACAGAGGTGGTACAAAGCCCTTCGGGTATTGGACTGCATCAAATTCTTTAGGGTAAGTTCTACTCGTCTGAATAGATGTTCCATTCTTGGACTGAGCTAAGGCTTCTCGCACTCCGTCGTTCTACCATGCTCTTAATATCCTTTTCAGGAATCATGTTCGTGCGGAATCTTTCTTCACTCGATCATCTCCGTTAACAGATGTAATCTCTTTTACTCCATCTGCAATATGGATGACCTCCGGGGGTATTTCTTTTTGAGGCTGGGCCTGACTCTGGAGAGTGGCTAAGGCGGCAACCATCTCTTCCATCCTTTTTGCAATCTGTGAAATCGTATCATCTTTTTCTCGAAGCTGTGCTCTCATTAATTTTGGCTCATCTCTTTCTAAAGCTGGCAGGACTCCCTGCGAGGCTGACGATGCTCGTGATTCAACCATGTTAATCTCAACATACTCTTCATCCATAAATTCTGACAAATCCACTTCGTCCCTTAATTCTTCTCCTCTTTCTCTTGCTAGCCATCAGTTGTCCATTCTTAGTTGCCCTATGGCATCCTCAAGTGGCCTTTTCTGAGCGATCTCATGGTCGTTAGGAGACGACCGTCGAACCTTTCTTTCAGGAGTTTCCTTTACTGCGACACTCTCTTCAGATCTGGGATCTTTAGTGATACTTTTCTTTCTAGAACATTGTGTTTGTATTGGTTCGGTAATAATAGGTCGCCACACCATCCTTCTTGTAGCAGAAGGCCTAGGACCTGCTGGTCTGTCGGCGGTGCGTAAGTAGGTGGTGTCCTCCCTAATATGGAGACCCGATACAACAACATGTGAGCCTTCCTCGCTAGCTCGTACCTTTTTCTTTGGTCTTTCAGGGACAGTAGCAGGCTCTACTCGAGGACCGAGGCGAGACTTAACTGGCACTCGTCCCATTCTTCTCAGAATCTCTGATACAGGACATCCTTCTTTTCTGGCTAATTTCTCGACTACCGCACGCAATCGGGTGAGCAGCGTAGCCTTGCTCTTCTTCTTCTTACTGTCACTATAATATGCAGGCCGGGGTAACGCAGCGATGATCTTTTTGGCATCTATTTCATCAGATGCAGCAAAGAGAGGGTGGAATCTATTTCTTTCCAACAGTGGTGAGTATTCTGGCAGTTCTTCCTCTTTCTCTTCGGGGATTTCTTCAAGACAGGCGGCTTCAGCTTCTCTGACCTTCTTGATCTTAGCAAACTTCCTATTTTTATTCCTCCTTTGTGTCCTGGTTAAGGGCCTATACTTCGAACCGGACCCTATCTCGAAAACAGACAGTAACGCAACGAAGTCTGAACCCTCCACGGTGACAGGCTCATAACTGACTTGTACTTCCTTTCCTTTCAGTTTGACAGGAACCGGGGTAGGTGCAGTAATGACCAGACCGGTGGGGGTAGAGACTACAGTTCTGGGGGTAGCAGTCTGTCGGCATATTTTTAGGTTATGTGTGTTGTATTTTGAAAGGGGTCGCCTACAGAAATTGTCGGCGAATTTTTAGATTTTAAATTTAATTTAAATATATATATTTTGGAAAGTAGCATTTAATTTTGAAAATAATTTTTAGTTTAAAAATTTTAAGATATGAAATTAAACTAATCTCACATCCCAAATAGTTTATATAAACGAGCACCACACCACAAACCGTGTATCTATCCCGAAGAATAGACACACTGCTTGATGATGGGGCTCGGTTAAATAAACTAGAAGATTTGTGACATTCGTTTGGTCTGCAAACCAATTTTATAAGCCGACAAGTTCCCCTGCTTAATATAAAGAAATTAAGCAGTGGTTTATATTACTCGGGTTCTTAAAGTTCCCTATAAGGGCAAGCCCCTATAGTTAATTACATCTTAAATGACGGGAATCATTTAAGAAAACTCTTGATAATGATCAGTGGTTTTGCTCTCAAGAATTGCAAAGTTTAAGGTTTTCAAAGAATTGGATTTTTGAAATTTCAATAGGGATTAGCTCAAATTCAGAGCAGTTTATTTTAAGAGTCCAAAGGAAGAAAAGTAGGATAAGCTGAGGATCCAAGAAGAATCTTGGCAACTTCCCACACTATCCTATTGTTTGGCTTCGAGTTTAAGAAAATTATTTAATGTTGCAATCCTGCCAATTTTAATTAATTAGGACTTATGTTTGTATGACATAATCACACAAATAGCCTCGAAGATGTGAGGGTTTATGTCGTATCAAACGACTGCCTCAGAGTCCTAAGACTGGTTAGGGCTTAATTTGCATAACATGATTATACAAATGCCTAACGAAAAATTGAGGATTTATATTGCACTAAGCAAACTACCTCGAAATCCTATGGCTTTGTTGTTTAAAACTATGAAAGGCTTTGCTGAAGTGGATTCAAGTTTTGCTGATGACGATGGCCGTGCTGCCCACCATGCTCCAAGCTCCTTATTGTTGTAGAGGTTTAGTTTTAGAAGGTGAAAATCAGGGGATGAGAAAAGTGTCTTGGCTTAGAGAAAATCTTAAAATCCAAGTGTTTTTAATGTTTTAATTAAAACAAATCTTAAAGTTGATTAGAATAACACCGGTTAAGATCCCACAGTTCCATCATTCCAGCATCGTTATTTTTATCGGATTCACTTAGTCCAAATGAATTTGCTAAACTCAACTGAATGAGTTCCACACTTTCATTTAGACCGTGGGAACTCCCTTTAGCAACACGTAGGTTACATCATCCGAGGTATTCTCGATCATCCAACAAGACGTTTTAATTTAGTTAAAGTTGTAGTTTTGTTGCTCTGTTTGTGATTAAATTTTGAGTTGTTTTATATTTTGAATGTTGTGGCGATGGATTTTATCTTGCAATGACTTTTAATTTAGTTTTGGTTTCAGTTCAGGGACTATCCTAAAGGTTTTGGTTTTCATGCAACAGTCTCATTTAACATGCAAGAAAAGTAAAGCACAATGCATGTAAGTAAATTGCAATAAAGTACATTGCAATAAAATAAAAGCGTACCTGGAGGGTCTTCTCGTCATCTCAAGCTACACTTAAAACACATGTTAGAGCATTTAAACATATTTTTACAAGAAATACCTAGGTAAAGCTAAGGGAAAGGGTTTTTGTTGTCTACCAGAATCCTAATCCTATTGCTAGTCATTTCCTATGACGTCTAGGTTGTTGGTTTGGTTTAAGGATGATTTTCTTCATCAAAGAACAATTAAATTCAATTGTTCTTCTAAAACATCCCGTCATATTGAGGAAGTGTTTAAGACGAATCTTAAACAACTTTTCAATACTTCTGGGATTATTTTGAGTCCAAGTAAATTTAGTTGCACAGGTGAATTATCATCCAGGAGTTTAGTTAAGCTTTGTCTCTTGCTCGCAAACACTGGTATTTGATTACCTGATGAATGAAGTGACATCTCACTTAATACTCTATTTAAGAGTTATAATAATTAAAGCCTTTAAGGGCAAGTTGGGTTATTGAGAATTTTAATCATTCTTAATTTAAAGTTTGAGTTAATGATTTAAAGTGATTTAATTTAATTATGAGGTTTTAATTAATAATTTTAAGTTTTTAATAGTGTTCAAATTATTTTAGATTTAATTTAAATCTTTACACTTTCAATTATTTTAGTATTTCAGATTGATGTTTATGTTTTAAATATACTTTGAAATTGTTGATATGTTTTGATTGAACTCTTAATGATTTGATTTAGGTTTGTTGTTAAGTGATTTTAATTTAATTTAATTTAATTTAATTTAATTTGATATAATTCAATTTAATTCAATTTTATTTAATTTAATTTAATTTTAATTTAATTTTAATTTAATTTTAATTCAATTTAATTTAATTTAATTTAATTTTAATTTAATTTTAATTCAATTTAATTTTAGTTTCAATATTTTAAATTTAATTTAATTTAAGTGTTAAGGTGTTAATTTAATTTAATTTAAACTTTGACTTGACTTAATTTAATTTAATTTAATTTAACTCGAAGATTTTAAATTTGATTTTTATTATTGGACCATTTAACATTTTAAGCTTTAATTAATTTAAGGGTTATCTTCTTTTAATTTTTAATTTATTTAGTTTGGATTATTATTTTAATTTTTAATTAAGGACTAAATATTATTGAAATGACTTTTTTAGGGATTTTTAAATTAAAGAATAAATATCCTCTTAATAATATCCCTATTTTAATAATCCAAATTTTAAATATATTCTTTCCAAAATTTAAATTATTTAGTTAATTAGAGTTTCATTTTGATATTTTCAAAGTGTTTAATGGGTTTCTACCATTTTAATTTCCCTAAGTTTCAATCATCCAAGAGAAAGTTAAAATCAAATATTTTACCCTCCATTTTGATTAAACTTTTAATTAAGGGTTAAAATTCTTTAATTACCTTTATGCCCTTTTGGGCTTATTTATTTCATAACTCACTAAATTGAGCTCAAATGAATTTGAAATTTTTATGTCACCTCACTCACATGTCAATTAAGACATTAGAGGAGAAAATGTGATTTTTCTGACTTTAATTTATTTATATAATTATTTTTGGTAGAAAATAGGGGTTTTCAAAGAAAATTCAACAACATGACCAAGGTAAATTTTATGTTCTTAAGAAAATTATGGGATGTTTCTAATGACCAGAGAACCACTTGGACCAATTTTTGTGATTTTTTGAATTACATTTTATTTATTATAATTATTTTGAGTTTTAGAGTATTAATAAATTTTAAAATAAAATAAAAATTGAAAAATAGATTTTATATTTTTCTTAAATTTCTCTGATCTCAAGGAGTCCAGAAAAATAAATTTTCTAATTTTCTAATTTTTCTTTGATTTATTAGAATTATTTTAGTGAAAAAGGTTGAAAATTCATTTTTTAATATTAAAAATTACATTAAGCCTTTAAACTTCAATATCTTATCCTAGGAACTTAGAAAAAATATTTGGTTTGTTCCTAAGTAATTAGGAGTCAAAATGTGACATTTTTAATATTTTTTTCATTTTTATTATTTTTTAATTATTAAAATATTAAAATATTGTGAAAAATTAACTTTTTTAGAAAATTCCAATTTTAATTTTCCTGAACTCCCATAATATCAGAGAAGCTCCAAAACCATTTTTGTGATTTTTTGAAAAGTATTTTTGGAGTTATGAATTTTTAAAGTTCTATTTTGCTTATGAGGCTTAATCAATCCATTTGGTGGGGTTAATTAAGTCCAATTGATTTCAAAATTTTATGTAAGGTTCCTCTGACCCGAAAGAGCAATGGAGAATTATTTTCAAGTCAATTTGGTGTGTGGTTAACCCTAATTAATTCAAATTTAATTTTGGGAGTTTAGGCCAATTAAGGTTATTATGAATGAATTAACTCAAAATATATTTTTCATAGGGTCCCCTGGTCCTAAAAAACACCACCAAATTTTCCTAGAATTTATTTTACAACATGCTAATTATTGGAATAAGAATACCTAAAACAGTGACATGAACTTGAAAAATCAATAACTTTTCACAGAGATGGCCTCTAACCTTGAAAAATTTAGGAAATGTTCCCAAGATCAGAGGCTTCAAAAGCCCTATGGTCTCATGCCATGGTGAATTGTCTATGCAAATGGAGAATCAAAACATTGGAAACTGTAAATAAATTATTAAAAATAAAATATTTATCCAATTAACTTGATTTCTTTTCCACATTATTCTTGTCTGTTCGCTGAGCAAGAGATTATTTTTATTTTATTTTTGTGATTTTTCTATGCAAAGATATGAATTTTTGAAGTTCCGGTATTTAAATAAATCCAAAAAATCCTAATTTTCTACTTATCCGACTCGGCGCCGCGTCATCCTCGTCCGAATCGAAAGCCCACGCGTCGCTCCGTGATTCGGAGCCGCCATCTGAGTCAGCACTACGGGGGCCCGCCATTCACGTACCATTGCGCTGTCCGGCTTGATCTCGACCGTCCGCTCGATACACGCGTGATCCAATGGCTCCTGGTCATCTTCTTCGATTGGTGTGCACCCGTGCCCGTCCACACTAAACCTTAAGATCTCACTCGATTCTCCATGGATTTTTGCGTTCTTATACTCTATCGATTCGTCTTGAAGAGACGAACACATCTATACGGTTAAGGTGCATTGAAATTAACTCAAACTAAGTGAAGAATCTCCAGGAGCTCAGGAGGAAGAGTGAGTTCATACCTTAGCTCAGAGAAGTGAAGCTTCGATCTGAGGGTTGTGTCACCTTCGATTGAGTCCAAGCAAGCTCCAGATGAAGTCTCTTGCTCCGGGAAATGCCTAGGTAAAAAGTGACCAAGGCCGATCACAAAGCTTGGAGGTCGAAGGCAATGGCCGGCCTCGGTGAGGGGGCTTTTGCTGGGGAACTTCTCCTCTTAGTCTGGTGAAGGTGTAGAGTCAATCAATTTGAAGATTGGCTCACAGTGGTGAAGTGTCCTGATTTTGGGCTTGAAATTCAACTCCAAAATTGGACTCACAAAGAGGGTTTTAGGGCTGGATTTCAGTGGGGATCAAGTTCTCTATGTCTGGAGAGGAATCTAGAGTGATTTTGGCAAAGTTTTGGTAAGGTTTGGTTCAACACCTTGTTTGGCCAAGAGGGGGTAGTGTTTAAATAGGAATGGCTAGAGGGCTTCCCAGGGGGGTTTGAAGGCTGGGATCAGCTGCTCAGGGGAGGAGAAGAAGAGCTCCAGTGGCCATTGGGGTTGGAACAACTCAGCAGGTGAGTTTAAATTTTTTGGCTCACATGGTCTCTCAGGCATGGCATTTTCCGGCGACCCATGCGGCTGGCCGGCAGGGTCAGGTCACCCTCATGGTCAGGAAGGTCAAGGCTTGAGGTTTGTGAGCTCAATTGACTGTTGCCATGTGTAAAGGGTTTTGATTTAAATGGAATGGGGGATTTTGGTTTGGGTAGGTTTGGGTGGATTTTAGGTTCAAATTTTGGGCAAATCAAGTTAGTTTTTTGTTTATGGGGATCTTAGGAAGGCTTTAGAAAAGATTTGGGGCCAATTGAAGTTGAATTGGGCTAGGTTTGAGTCATGGGTCAAAATTGGGCCTTAAGCCCCAAATTGGAATTGGGCCTTAATGTCAATCAAATTGGACTTGGATTTAAATTTATATTGGGGATATTGAATTGAAGTTTATAATTGAATTGGACCAAAATTGAGGTCAATTGGGGTGGTTTGGTTTGACATTGGGTTCACTTGGGTTAAAAAATGGGTCAAATTGGGGGTTTTGGTAAAAGTGGAGTAAATTGGCAAAATTGGCCCATGGTGTAGTTGAACAAAATGAAATTAAGAATATTTGAGATTTTTTTGGAATTTTCTGGGAATTTTTAGAATTTTTGGATTTTTGGGGTAAAAGGGTATTTTGGTAATTTGAGGGGGGGTTAGGGGTATTTTTGGAAATTTTGGTATTTTTGGCCAAAGATGATCAATTTGAGTGGTGGGAAGTGTTTAGGATTAATTTTGAGGAATCTTGAGTAATTTAGGTAATTTTGTAAATTTTGGGTCATTTCAAGGGTATTTGGTAGGTTTGGTGGGTCCGGGGCCCCGGGGGTCAAAAACTGAAATTTTGAAAAAAAAAGATTGATCAAGTGTGAGTGAAATGGAATTATTTTGGTTGAGCCATGAAGCCATATTAAGCCCATATGAGCCATGAGAGGACTCATATGAGGCAATCACTATGTTGTTCCTAACCCACTTAGCCAGGGGCTTAGGGGTTAAGGACCATCCATATGAATTACCTACATGAGTCAGGAAGTCAAGTTGGGTGAGAGTGTGGTTTTAGGACTTGGAATTTGTGTGAGAGTGTAGTTTATGTGCAAGTCAACCCTCACCAGATAAGGCCATCCAGGATATTCTTAAGGCCAAAAAGTCCTATAGGGAACTCATTCTTTAAACCTCCACATTTGATTTCAACCCTCTAGGTGATTAGGGGTCTACAATCAAGCTTGTGGGGTTTGCAGGGAGTTAACAAGTAGTTTGAATTTCTAAATGGTGGGTTCCATTTCTAGTCCCCTAAGATTAGTCAAAGGAAAAGCCTAAGGCTAGATCCTAAGCACTAAAGAGAGAAGAAAAAGACCTCACCAAAATTGAGGTCAACACAGTCAACTTCTTGTAAACAGCAGCGTTCCCTTCAGTTGGTGCTCTCTGCAGGGGAGGGAATTCTTGAGTTGACTTCAGGTTAAACTCAATCATAGGTTCTTCAGTCTCGGGCACTTTGTTCATCAGTGCGAAAAGAGTAACATCGGCAAACTTAACGTCTGTATTGTCAAAACCTTGTCCGAAGCGGATGATTGCATCGCTAGGCAGCTCGTCCTGGTAGACAGCTAAGTCAAGTCTGTTGGTGAAAGAGAAGATCAGCTTCGGGGCAGGCATATTCTGCAAGGCAAGTTCCAACTATCAGTCCTGAATTATGCTTCCTTCGTCAGGACGAAAAGAAAGAAATCGAAAAGAGTCCGAACACAATTTATTTAAGTTTGATTAAAAAGAGTTTTTGTTTGTTAGGCGGTTAGTTTATTCGTTAAAAATGAGAGGAGATTAAGGACACAATCCAGAACTCGGAAAGGAAGGGAAAGTCTCGTAGGATTTCCCAACCCGAAGGACCGCTCCTAAACTAACACATATTGGAGGTCTACCTCGCCCCTCCGAAGAGGTATCAAAAGGAGGAATTCGGAACCTCTCTGTTTAGGAGTGTCTAAACAGTGGCTCCAAAATCCGAGAAAAGTTGATCATACTTGTTCAAGACAGAAATGAACAAGATATGTCAACGGAAGAATGGTAGTTTGTTCCACTAGGGGCATGGACTTACTACGATTTATGAAAGCAAAACCATCTGATCAAAATGGAGAGAGGAACTAATCTCCAACGGAGTCGCCAGAAACATGTCGGCGGATTTTTTTTATTTTATTTTAGGTTTTTAATTTAAATCTAAAAATAATTTAGAAAGTAACATTTGATTTTGAAAATAATTTTTAAATTTGAAAAATTATAAGATGTGAAATTAAACCGATCTCACATCCCAAATAGTTTATATAAACGAGCACCGCACCACAAACCATGTATTTATTTCGAATAATAAATACATTGCTTAATGATGGGGCTCGATTAAATAAACTAGAAGATTTGTGACATCCGTTTGGTTTGCGAACCAATTTTATAAGCCGACAAGTTCCCCTGCTTAATATAAAGGAATTAAGTAGGGTTTATATTAACTGGGTTCTTAAAGTTCCCTATAAGGGCAAGCCCCTATAGTTAATTACATCTTAAATGACGGGAATCATTTAAGAAAACTCTCGATAATGGTCAGTGATTTTGCTTTCAAGAATTTCAAAGTTTAAGGTTTTCAAAAGATTGAGTTTTAGAAATTTCAATAGAGATTAGCTCAAATTCGGAACGGTTTATTTCAAGAATCCAAAGGAAGAGAAGTAGGAGAAACTGAGGATCCAAGAAGAATCTTGGCAACTTCCCAAACTATCCTATTGTTTGGCTTTAATTTTAGAAAAATTATTTAATGTTGCAATCATGCCAATTTTAATTAATTAGGACTTATATTAGTATGACATAATCATACAAATAGCCTCGAAGATATGATGGTTTATGTCGTACCGAACGACTACCTCGGAGTCCTAAGACCGGTTAGGGCTTAATTTGCATAACATGATTATGCAAATGCCTAACGACAAGTTGAGGATTTATGTCGCACCAGGCAAACTACCTCGAAATCCTATGGCTTGGTTATTTAATACTAGGAAAAGGTTTTGCTGAAGTAGACACAAGTTTTGCTGACGAAGATGGCCGTGCAGCCCACTATGCTCCGAGCTCCTTGTTGTTGCAGAGGTTTAGTTTTAGAAGATGAAAATCAAGAGATGAGAGAAGTGTTATGGTTTAGAAATCTTAAAGTCTAAATGTCTTTTAGTGTTTTAATTAAAATAAATCTTAAAGTTGTTTAAACAGAACCGATTAAGATCCCACGGTTCCGTCATCCCGACACCGTTATTTTCATCGAATTCACTTAGTCCAGATGAATTTACTAAACTCAACTAAATGAGTTCCACACTTTCATTTAGACAATGGGAAATCCCGTTAGCAACACGTGGGTTACATCATCCAAGGTATTCCTGATCATTCAACGAGACATTTTAATTTAGTTAAAGTTTTTGTTGTTCTGTTTGTGATTAAATTTTGATTTCTTTTATATTTTGGAATGTTGTGGAGGTGGATTTTATCTTGTAGTGACTTTTAATTTAGTTTTGGTTTTGATTTTGTGGCTATCCTAAAGGTTTTGGTTTTCATGCAACAATCTTGTTTAACATGCACTAAAAGTGAAGCGCGGTGCAATAAAGTAAATTGTAATAACATAAAAAGCGTGCCTGGAGAGTCTTCCCGTCATTCCAAGCTACACTTTAAAACACATGTTAAGGAATTTAAACATTTCAACAAGTACCTAGGTAAAGACTAAAGGAGTGATTTTGGTTGTCTACCAGAATCCTAATCCTATAGCTAGTCATTTCCTATGACGTCTAGGTTCTTGATTTTGGTTAAGGATGATTTTCTTCATCAAAGAACAATTAAGTTCAATTGTTCTTTAAAACATCTCACCGTATCGAGGAAGTGTTTAGAACTAATTCTAAACATCTTTTCAATACTTCTGAGATTATTTTGAGTCCAAATGAACTTCATTGTACTGGTGAATTGATCATCCAAGGGTTTTGTTATGTTTTATTCCTTTGCTCAGTGAACTAGGATGTTTGATTATCCTATGAGTGAGGTGACATTTTACTTAACGCTTCATTTAATAGTTATAATAATTTAAAGCTTTTAGAGGCAAGTTAATTTGTTAAAGATTTCTAATGATTTTTATTTAAAGTTGAAGATTTATCTTAATGTGATTTAATTATGAAATTTTAATCAATGATTTTAAGTTTAGAATGGTGTTTGATTCATTTAAGTTAAACCTTTTATAAATGATATCAATTAATTTAATTTTTACATCATGTTTTAAGGTAAGTTATCTTAAAATAATTTAGAATTTGTAAATTTGATTTAAGTTTGTTTTGAAATGATTCTTAATTAGTTCCAAATATTTTAATTTACTTTTTTTTAATTATTTAACATTTTAGGTTTTAATCGATTGTTAGATTATTTAATGAAGTGGGTTTTAGTCAAATTAAGAATTATTTATTTTTAATCATTTAATTATTAATTCCACTTATCCTCTTAAGTTTAAGAGTTAAATATTATTAAGTGATTTATTTAGGGATTTTTAAATTAAAGAATTAATATCTTCTTAAGTTATATCCCCATTTTAATAATCCAATTTTAATTAATCTTCCAAAATTTAAATCACTCAATTAATAAAAAATTCATTTTTGGGTTTATTAAAGTGATCAATGGGTTTCTACCCTTCAAGTTCCCAAAGTTTCAATCATGTAAGAGAAGATTAAAATCAGATATTTTACCCCCATGTTGATTAAACCTAAAGTTTTAATTAGGGGTTAAAATCTTTTAATTATCTTTATGCCCCCTTTAAGCTTATTTATTTTATAACTCATTAAATTAAGCTTAAATGAACTTAAAATTTTTATGCAACTCCACTCACATGTCAATTAAGACATTAGAGGGGAAAATGTGATTTTTCTGAATTTAATTTATTTATATAATTATTTTTTAATGGAAAATAGGGATTTTCAAAGAAAATTCATCAACATGACCAAGCTAAAGTTTCTGTCCATAAGAAAATTATGGGACATTCCTAATGACTAGAGCACCACTTGGTCCAATTTTGGTGATTTTTTGAGTTATATTTTATTTATTAGAATTATTTTATGTTTTGGAGTGTTAATAAATTATAAAATAAAATAAAAGTTGAAAAATGGATTTTATATTTTTCAAAAATCCCTCTGACCTCAAGAAAGTTAGAGAAACAAATTTTATATTTTTACGATTTTTATTTGATTTATTAGAATTAATTTAGTGAAAAGGTTGGAAAATCCAATTTTTAAGTCAAAAATTGTTTTAAGCATTTAAAATTCAATATCTTTACTTTGAGACTTGGGAAAAATATTTGGTTTATTCCTAAGTGATTAGGGGAACAAATATGACATTTTTATGATTTTTATTATTTTTATGATTTTTATTATTTTCTAATTATTAAAAATATTAAAATATGCTCAAAAATGAAAATTTTTAGAAAATTCCAATTTTATTTTTGTTAGACTCCTCTAATATTAGAGAAATCCCAAAATCAATTTGGTAAATATTTGAAATGTATTTTTGGAGTTATAAATTTTTAAAGTTTAATTTTGATTATGTGGCTTAATTAATCCATTTAGTGGGGTTAAACATTTACAATTAACTTTAAATTTTTATGTGAGGTTCCCCTGATCCTAGATATCAGTGGAGAATTGATTTCAAGCTATTTTAATGTGTGATTAACTCTAATTAATTAAAGTTCAATTTGAGTGATTAGGCCAATTAGGATTATTTTTAATGAATTAACTCAAACCATAATTATCCTAAGGAACTTCACCATATTTTTCTAGAATTTTCTGAACAACATACTAATTTTTGGATTTAAAATGTCAAAAACAGTGACATAAACTTGAAAAATACATAACTTACCACAGGGATGGCCTCTGACCTTGAAAAATTTAGAGAATGTTCCCAAGATCAGAGGCTCAAAAGCCCTATGGTCTCATGCCATGGTGAAATGTATACATGCATGGAGAATTAAAATGCTAAAAATAGTATTAAATTAATTAAAAATAAAATACTCAACAAAATAGATTAATTCTTTTTCCACATTATTCTCCTCTGTTCACTGAGAAAGAGTGTATTTTTCTTTTATTTTTATGATTTTTCTATGCAAAGATATCAATTTTTGAAGTTTTAGGTATTTAAATAAATAAGAAAAATTGGATTTTCCTACTTAAACCAGTCAGCGCTGCGTCAACCTCGGCGGCTCTGAAGTTCTACGTGTCGCGCTCCCATTTGATGCCGCCACCTGAGTCAGCTGCCACACGTCCCGCGGTCCCGCTCCGTCCTCTGGTCCGACTTGATCTCCGCCGTTCAACTGATACACAATCGATCGGACGGCTCCTGGTCATCGTCTACGACTGGTGTATCCCGTGAGCCGTCGAACTTCTAACCCTAATATCTCCCTCGATTCTCAATGGATTTTCGAGTTCTTATGCCCTATGGATTCGTCTTGAGAAGACGAACACATCCATATGGTAAACAGGCATTGAAATTGACTTAAATAAAATGAAGAATAGTTGGAAGCTCGGGAGGAAGAAGAGGGCAATACCTTGGCTCTGAGAAGTGAAGCTTCTATCGGAGAGGCTTGGCACGTTCTTTGGAGTCCAAGGAGGCTAGGGATGAAGCCTGGAGTTGTGGTGAAATGTCTAGGCTTGACTTCCATCAAGCCCGATCATAAAGCTTGGAGGCTGGAACAACTGGGTGGTCTGGAGAGGGGGTTTTCACTGGGGAACTCCTTCTCTACCTCTGGTGAAGGTGTGGGAAGAGTTAATTTGGATTTGGTGAAGTTTCAGAGAGTTTCCTGTTTCTGGCCTGATTTTCAGCTGAGAAATTGAGCTCAGCTGGGTGAATTCAGGGCAGGAGAATAGTAGGGTTCTTCTTCTCTAGGCTGGGGGAAGCTCTGGGAGTAATTTGGTAAGGTTTGGTTGAGAAAAATTTCAACACCCTTCAGCACCTTTCTCATGGCCAAGAAGAGGTGTTTAAATGGCCAGGGCCACTGGGCTGAGCTAGGGCTCAATTGTTGGGTGGATTCCACTGCTCAGGTGGAGGGCGGAGGAGCTCCAAGGTTTGATTTGGCTGAGGTGGCCAATTGGGTGAGTTTGAGTTTGTTTTACTTGGTGGTGGCTCTCAGTTTTGACTCCCTTCGGTGGCTAGGCTGGCCGGCAAAGACAAGGGAGCTGGCCATGGGTCAGGTCAACCAAGGAGTAGGGTTTAATGGTGATAAACCAGGCAAGGGGGATTTGGGGTGAGGCAAAAGAGGATTTGTCCATTTAAGGGAAGAGATCCCTTAAAATGGGGAACCCTTGGTCCATGGCTCACTTAGCTTGGGCTAGGTGGATCTAAGGTGGTTCATAGTGGCTCACTTAGTGGTTGTGGATAGGTTGGTTTAGCCACATTTGGTTCAATTTGGTTTGGTTTGGTCATGGGTTCAAATTGACTCATTTGGGTTTGGGTTGGGCTAACTTGAGTTAGGTCTTGATTTGGGTCCAAATTTCTTGAGTAATTTTGAAGAGGTGATTGCCATGAGGAAGTTTCTTGAAGACATGGGGAGGTTTTGAGTTCAATTGGAAGGTCAATTTGGTGGATTTTGGTATTTTGGCTAATTTGGGGAAGGTTGAATCAACTTGGGTCCAAGTTGAGTTAAGGTGGGGTTTAGACCTAATTGACAGTTTCAAATGGTTTAGGGGAATGTATTCAAGAGTTCCCAACATCAATTGGGAAGAAATTTTAGGGTTTGGCTAATCAATTTGGTAGGTTTAGGGCATGGGTTCACTTTAGGCTAAAATGGGGGTATTGGATTTCAAATGGGATTGAACTCAAATATGAATCAATTTGGACTTGTATTTGATTTAGATTGATATTAATGAGGTTGAATCAAATTTTAGAATTAAAATTGGGCAAAATTGAGGTCAAATGGGTTGGTTTGGTGTGACATTGGGTCCATTTAGGTTAAAAATGCAATTTGGGGATTTTAATAAAAGTGGGTTATTTTGGCAAAATTTGGCTATAGTGTAGTTAAACAAAATGAAATTGGAAATATTTGGGATTTTTTGGAATTTTTTGGGAATTTTTGGAATTTTTGGAATTTTGTGCCAAAAGGGTAATTTGGGGTATCAAGAGGTTATTTAGAGGGTATTGGGGTATTTTGGTAAATTTAAAAGGTGGGGGTTGTTTCAAAATGAGTTTTAGGATTTTTTGGAAATTTTGGGTAATTTTTGGCTAATTTTGGCAAATTTGAGGTAATTAGGTAATTTTAGGTAGACTTGAAGGACCCAATGTCACAACTAGGCATTGGGCAAAAGTTGAATTTTGATTATGATGAAGCTTAAAGTGAGCCATGGAACAAAAAATGTCCACCCTGAACATCTCATGGGTTGTTTCCAACCCTCTTAGCCAAAGAGCTAGGGGTTTTGACTTAGCCATATGAGTGCTCAAATGAACCAGGGGGAGAAATGGGTAAGGATGGTGTGTGTGAGAGTGCAGTGTGTGTAAGCCAGACCTCACCAGGACCAGGCCACCCAGGGTAGTCCTAAGGCTTGAACAACCTTATAGGAGCTCACTATTGGTTCTCCATATGGTGGTCTTAACCTTCTAAGGTGATTTAGAGGTTTGCAATCATCTAAGTGAGATCCCAAGAGGAGTCAAGAAGTAGCTGAATTGCTAAAGGGTGGCTCTCAATTCTAGTCCTCTAGGATAGTCAAGGAGAAAACCTTATGGCTAGATCCTAAGAAGAACTAAGGAGAGAAAAGACCTCACCAAAAATGAGGTCAACAATAATATAGGATACTACGCAAGTATACGTATCGTTTTTCAAGTAATAATGGACTTTCTGATTAAGCCCCGAGATATCGAACCCACAAGGAAAATTTGAAAATCTTTAAAGGAATAAGAAAAATTATCTTTTTACTTTTTTTTTTATTGCTTTTGAAAGTATGTCTGGATTTTGAAAATTTTTGAAAGTTGATGTCTTTTGAAATTTCCTTAATAAAATGTTAAGCAAGAAATTAAAATTATAATAACTAATAACATTGTATGTAAAATACTATTAACTAGAATATCTTTTTCTTTCCTTTTATGAAGTAGTAATAATTATTAAAGTATTGTTGTGGAAGTATTTAAATTTGTTGTGGCAGATAGAAGAAAACGTGTTCTTTACTCTTACTTGGTTCTATAAAGAACATAGGTTAATTTGAAATTTTTATCATTTTGAACTTGGTTAGGCAGGGAAGATACAAGTCTCTCACTCCAGAGTTCCCTCGATTCCCACCAACTGGGGGCTAACATCTCATAACAAAACTCAAAACTTCAAACCAAATTAGGGGGTTTTAGCCTGTCAGTCTAAAATCCTCTAATTTTACTCCCTTCCATAAAAATATCTTCTAATATTACATTCAATTATATGGACTACAATTCTCACCCATATAATTGCATCTGATTCTTACTAACTTTTATGAGACAATACCGCATTGGATCTTACATAATCTCAAGAAATTCTACAACTTAGCAGGCCAAATTAAGAAGTAAACAAAGTTTTCAGAATCAATCTTCACAACTTCTTCCAACTTTTAAACACTTATACTTTGCACAACAATTCTTTATAAATTAATTACTTGTCCATTTAAGAATGAAAAAGATAAAGTAAACTACTCAGAATGCATTGAAAAAAATACCAAAACACATTGATTCAAAATTAAAAACCATATGAAAAACAACAAACAAAAACAAGTATTAATTAAAAAACTAAATGTAAGAATAAAACTAAACACTTATTTGAAAATTCTCTCCACAAGACTCAGGAAGTTCCTCTGAAACTTTAACTCTTCACTAAACTACTCCTCAGAGCGGATGTCCCAACTCCGATGACTCAGAATAACTTCAGACTTCAATAAAAACTAAACTTAAAAGAAAGAAAAGAAGTGGGAAGAAGAAGGCTTCACTCCGACCCTTTTCTCCTTTCTACTCTCTACTCCTACTCTTAATAAAAACTCTCGCAAAATAAAAGTAAAATAATGTAAAAACTTGCAATTAAAAGAAACCCTTCAATAGGCAAAGGAAGAGCTCCTTAATCTTTCCTAAGACTCTCTTTAAATAGTAAACCAAAAGGTGTCTTGGTGTCTCTTCAAAATGTGCTCAAATTTAATGTATCCACCAAAGAATGCACCCCTTCATTCAAACTTGCCGCCCAAAGGAAGTTTTGGAAGTTACCACCAAGAGTTGCATCCCATTCCCTTTGAAATTGGTGCCAAATTCATTTGAATTTCAATTTTTAACTGTGGCGGCTAAGCGCCAACCCAGCGGCGCTTAGCCGCCAATGCCCAAATTTTCATTTTTCATCTTTTTTTGCTCCAAATTTGATCCAATTTTGGTCCTTTCACCATGACCATCCATTTTCATCATATCTGCAAGAAAAACACAAAATACCTTCCCTTAAAGTGTAATATCATTAAAAATAGGTATAAAAATGTGCATAAAAATACTATATATTTTAGGTGTATCAAAATCTCCCAAACTTAAAATGTTATTTGTCCTCAAGTGATAGTTAATCTCATAGAACATTTTAGCATGCAAATTATGTAATGAGTTTCTTAGGAAGATAACAAAATTTTGTTCTAGAAATGGAATAGTCCAATTTAGAAAAAATTTCAGTAATTAAAACCAACTTAAAGTTTAGAAAGTTCTTAAGTAAAGGAAAATGACAAATATAAGTTTCTATCTAATTCAGAAATATTTGTAGATTCTTCAAAATATTGGACTCAAACACTTATTTTTCTCACTTAAAAATCTTTATTTGAAAATAATTTTACTTACTATATTATAACCTTAAGCTTTAGATTTTCTCTGAACTTATAACTTAAACTTTAGGTATGAAACCAATTTTTGATTAGGTCCTTAATTCCCCAAGCTTCTCCTCCCTTTTCATATACTATTTTTCACTTTTTCTTTTCTTTTTCTTTCTTTTTTTTTAAGGTAAGGATTAATATATCTGGATAGGCCTTTAATGATTTTGAATTCCACCCTTCCATTTAAAATAAAGGTCAGATATATATCTTTCACTTAAAAATCATAATAATAATATTTGAAAATTACTCTTCAAAAAAGAAATTTAAGCTTTGAAGAATAAAAGTCAAATCTTCTATTTATCCAAAAATACAAAACTTCTTACTAAAGATAGTTTAACTTTATTTAACACCTCTTCATTAAGAAAATTTTAACTTTAAGTTTTTCATGATTACTATAAATTTTAACTAAATTCTTTTATTCATTTCTATATTCAAAATTTTTGTTCCCCTAATATAACTTCATGTACATAATTGTTCTCAATCAAAAATAAGATTTATTTTTAAGTATTCTTGAGAATCAAATAGAATTTTAGGTTTTTAAAAATCTTTATTTTTAAAATCCCCCCCAAAACTTTAATTTTTAGTTAAGATAAAACATCTAAGCATAAGAAATGATACATGGGTGAGAAATCAAAAACTGACATATCATGCTTGCAGAAATTTTTAATATGCTAATATGCAAGTATAACAATTTAAATAACAGGAGTAAAATGAAATCAAGTTTAGTTTTTCAAAACAATTTTTTTTATACATAGAAAAGTAAAAATTTCAAAAAGACTTCTACAGTAGTTGAGGTTTTCAAAGCAAATACACACCAACTAAAATAACACACTGATACAGATAACAGATGAAAGTGCAATTTGAAAAATTTTAAACATGTAGTTTTCTAAGTAGAAGTTCCCAATAGTGGTTTATAATCTCATAACAGTTTTTGAATTAAAGTATACACTACTAAAAACTCTGACATAACATACACATTAAAACATTTACTATTACACATCACTACCACAAAGCAACATATAAAACATCAATACAACAACAACAATACATCTGAATATGCATAACAGAAAAATAATACAAACTACAGTCTTACATACTATCAAGGTTCATATCACAACACAATGATCAAACTAAATACTAACAAAACAAACATACATCAACAACAACACTACAACGAAAACAAATAACACTAACCTGCTCATCATCCTCATCATCATCATCATCATCATCCTGCTTATTCCAATCCCAAGATGGCACATAAGGTATGTAGAATGATGAGGGGGCATCTCAGCACTCTGATCACCTCTAATCAGTCTATCCAAATATTGCTGATAACTCTCCTCATACTCATCATGTTTCACAATATATCTTTCTACATTATCCATCTTACCATCCATATCTTTCAGATGCTCTCGAGTAAGACTCACTTTTTTCAAAATTTTTCTTAATAAACCAGTCTGTGAATCAGTAGATGATGAAGCACGGGAAGTAGAAGCATGAGAAGTAGATGCAGTAGAAGTAGAAGCATAAGCAGTAGAAGCCCTACCAAATCCTCCTCTCCAGCCAAACTCTGAATGTACCGTGTAAGCACCAATGTTTACACTGGTAATTGATCTCAATGGCTGAAGTACCTCTTTCCAGGTTTCAAACTTCACTTTAGATCGTTCACATAATGAATGAATCAATGAAGGAAATCCCATACCTACAGTCGTGGTTGATCTAGCATAGTTTAAAACATAATCATAAATTATACCTCTAATGTCAATAGGCTTCCCTTACTGAATACAATGGTTCTACATAGCTCTTTCTCTCGTTACTTCACTCGTATGACTCGAAGGTAACAACGTAGATGAGATAAAATATTGCCATGCCTTAGAAATGGCATTCAATTTGGAAGCAGGAAAGTTCACTCTTCTATCATTAGTTATTTTCCATAATCCTCTTCCATCAGTCAGAAATTCCATGATCTCATCTAATTCTCCTTCCGTAGGATGATAGTTAGAATAAAAACATAACATGTCAGGAGGTAGTCGATAAAAAGTGTTGATTTCCCCAAAAGAAAAGTTGACCTCATGCCTCCTAACCATCATTTGATTCTCTTCTGCAGCACAAAAATTTGCATAAAATTCTCTAACCACAGAAACAACAGTAACAGCGGAGAAGCAACAGTAATTCTCCCAGTTCCTTCTAGCAATCATATCTTCAATCACCTCTCTTGGTTTACTAAACACACGCTCAGGAATCAACTTACGTGACTGCAATGCATCGACGTATTGTTCCTCAGCCCTCATACTAACAAATTTGTCAGAATCGAATCTTGTCTTTTCTCGTGCACGCTTTGACTTTGGAGCCATCTCCAAAAATTCATGAAAAAATTCACTATAAATTCCAAAATCAAACTAAAATTGCTAAATTATCTTCCAAAAGATATTTTCACTAAATACAAGCAATTTTTCAAGTTTTCCTCAAATTTTTACTTAGGAATAGTGCTCTTACCTCAAGGAATCCAAATCTAACAATTTTTGTTGAGATCGGCTCTTAAATGATCCATAATATGATGCCATAGGCTCCTCTTTCGTGATAAACTAAAGGTTGAAGATGATTGGGCAATTTAAAAATGACAATTTTCGGGTTTTTAACTGTTGGGAACCAATTTTCGCGAACTGGCGCCTAAGCGCAAACTCTCGGTGCTTAGACACGAAATCTGGCGCTTAAGCGCAGGCACTCTGGCGCTTAGCCGCCAGTACCCAAATATTCACAATTAAGGTATATGCACTAAATTACTTGGTTAATCACCCTTAATTACTCCAGAATAATTATTTCTCCCCACATAAATCTTCCAATATTCCAAATCAAAATTTAATATCCATTGATTCCACACAAATTTCACAAAAATACAAACTTATATTAAAACAAACATAACACTAAATACAATTCTAGAATTTCTATCCACACATAAAGGATGAAATTCTCTAAATACAAGAGACTTTAATCTCAAACTAATAAGTATACATCTCTAGGATGTAACCATCACATCATCAGGCTTAGTTAATACTTAAATATAAACACTAAACACACCAAACATAACACACAAGAACACTAAACATAACACATAAGAACACTAAACAAATAAGAACAAAGCACTCTTAATTTCATTCTCCATTAGCGGATTATATTCAGGACCACTATTATTCTCATTTGACCCTTCTGGAATATAAATTTGATAGAATGGGCGATAATTGTTCATTCTTACATCGTCTTCTTCAATCCATTTGTTCTTCACAAACGTCGCCTTATCTGCTTCTTCCACTTACCTTGAATGACTAAATTGCATCTTGAGTTGCCATCCCATGTGCTCCAACTGTAAGTTAGTTTCGTTGATCTTTGCTTCCATTGAAGTCACTCGGGCTTCAATATTTGCAATCATTTCTGCAATACCTTGAATACTAACAGTGAGATATCCATTGAATAATTCTTTAGGACAATCACTAATGAACTTACTTTTTTCATAATCTTGCTTCTTCTTCATCTCATTCTCCCAGGAAGACATGATGCACTCAAAACTCTCTTCTTAAGACTCAAAAAATGAAAATAGGACTTGAGGCAAGTGTTTCTCTTAAATCAGGTCCTTTTTATAGACTTGGGAAGTGCTAAATCTACCCCAAGACATTTTAAAACTCCAAAATAACTTCCAAAACTACTCCCCCATGATTTAGGCTTCTAGAACCTCATTTTTCACATTTTTTGTAACTCCGGCGCCTAAGCACCAACTACTCGGCGCTTAGCCGCCAGTGCTCAATTTGGCACAGATCTGCTAAGTGTCCAAATTTTCATTCTGACTTCTCTAAATCATCAATTAAGGTCAAATAAACTCTAATATAGTTTAAAAACTCCAAATTACTACCACTAAAAACATAAAAATAAACTAAACAAAGCAAACAAAGCACATAAAACAAACATAAAGCAAAGCACACCGATAATTATGGGTTGCCTCCCACAAAGCACTTGTTTTAACGTCTTCAGCCTGACATACCCAGAACTCATTCTGACAAATTATTATTAGATTTAGATTTATTGACTGAAAAATATGGTTTAAGTCTATGTCCATTAACTTTAAATATTTTTCCAGTCTTAGGATCTTGAATATCTACAGCTCCATAAGAATAAACTTTTCTCACAATAAATGGACCCATCCACCAGGACTTAAGTTTTCCAGAAAATATTCTCAATCTAGCATTACACAGCAAAACTTTTTGACTTCGTACATGATTTTTAGTAAGAATCTTCTGATCATGCCATATCTTCATCTTTTCCTTATAAATCTTAGCATTTTTATAAGATTCATTCCTTATTTTTTCAAACTCATTCAATTATAATAATCTCTTTTCAGCAGCATCTTTCAAATTATAATTGAACTCTTTAATAGTTTATGCTCAAGTTCAAAAGGTAAATGACAAGCTTTTCCAAAAATCAGCCTATATGGGGACATTCCTATAGGTGTTTTGTAAGCAGTCCTATAGGCCCACAAAGCATAATCCAGTTTGATTAACCAATCCTTTCTATTTGGATTAATAGTTTTTTCCAATATTCTTTTAATTTCACAATTGGATAATTCAACCAAACCACTTGTCTGCGGATGATAAGCAGTAGCAATGCGATGAAGTTATTTCTTTACTAACTTCCCAATAATCACAATTCTAAAATGACTTTCCCCATTAGTTATGATTACTCCTGGTATTTCAAATCTACAAAATGTATTCTTTTCTAAAATTTTTACAACACTTTGAGCATCACATCGAGGTAAAGCAATAACTTCAATCTATTTGGAAACATAGTCTACTACTATCAAAATATAAAAATTTCCGAAAGATGGTGTAAATGGTCCCATAAAATCTAGTCCCCAAACATCAAATATTTTAACTTCCAACATATAATTGAGGGGCATCTCATTTCTTCTAGAAATATTTCCTACACGCTGACATCTATCACAATTTTTAATATAAACATTCACATCCTTAAAAATTGTAGGCCAATAAAATCTTGATTGTAATAATTTATATGCAGTTTTATCACTTCCAAAATGTCCCCCATAATCAGAATCATGACATTTTTTAATAATTTCATAAGTCTCTTCCAAAGGTACACATCTTCGAATTATTAGATCCTTTCCTTGTTTATATAAAAATAGGTCATCCCAAAAATAAGTCTTAGCATCAGACAAAAATTTCTTCTTTTCTTGGTATGTCAAACCTTAGGGTATAATATTACTAACAATAAAGTTTACTATGTCTGCATACCACGAAACACACAATTCTTTAACAATGAATAGTTTTTCATCAGGAAAATGTTCATTAATTTCTTCAATATCACAGTTAAATTTTTCAATTTCAAGCCTGGACAAGTGATCAGCAATTTGATTATCAGAACCCTTCCTATCTACTATCTCAAAACCAAATTCCTGCAAAAGAAGAATTCATCTTATCAGTCTCGGTTTTGCATCATTTTTCTTCATTAAGTATTTAATAGCAGAATGATCAGTATGCACCACACATTTAGTTCCAATTAAATATGATCAAATTTTATCAAAGGCAAATACTATAGCTATTAACTCTTTCTCAGTAGTAGTATAATTAATTTGAGCTTCATTAAGAGTTTTACTGTCATAATAAATTACTTTGAAAATTTTATCATATTTCTGACCTAAAACAACACCAATAGCATAATCACTAGCATCACATATTAATTCAAAAGGTTTTTCCCAAATTGGTGAAATTATTACAGGTGCGGTGAATAATTTTTCTTTTAATGTTTCAAAGGCTTTGAGGCAATCATCATCAAAATTAAAAGTTGCATCCTTTTCCAGTAAACAGCATAAAGGTTTTGTAATCTTTAAAAAGTCTTTGATGTAACGCCTGTAGAATCCAGCATGTCCTAAAAAACTTCTAATTCCCCTTACATTGGTTGGGCAAGGTAAATTAGATATGACTTGAATTTTTATAGGATCTACCTCCAAACCCTTTTCTGAAATCTGATGTCCCAATACAATTCCTCCTGCTACCATAAATTGGCATTTTTCCCAATTAAGGACCAAATTAGTTTCTTCACAGCATTTCAGAACTTTAGATATATGTTCTAAACATGATTCAAATGAAATTCCAAACACTGAAAAGTCATCCATAAAAAATTCAATCCCTTTTTCAATTAAATCACAAAAAATTGCAATCATACATCTCTGAAATGTAGCAGAGGCATTACATAAACTAAAGGGCATTCTTCTAAAAGCAAACGTACCATAAGGACTGGTAAACGTAGTTTTCTCTTGATCCTCAGGAGCAATTTGAATTTGGTGGTAACCAGTATATCCATCCAGAAAATAAAAGTATTAATGCCCAGCCAGTCTATCCAACATTTGATCTAGAAAAGGGAGTGCAAAATAACCTTTCCTTGTGGCAAGGTTTAATTATGTATAATCAATGCATCTTCGCCACCCTGTAACTTGTCTTGTTGGTATCATTTCATTTTCCTCATTAACAGTTACAGTTACTCCTCCTTAGGAACACAGTGAATAGGACTAACCCATGCACTATCTGAAATAGGGTAGATAATTCCAGCATCCAACCATTTTAAAACTTCTTTCTTAACAACGTCTTTCATGATAGGATTTAATCTCCTTTGGGGATCAGCCCGCGATTCGCAATTATCTTCCATAAGAATTCTGTGCATACAAATTGAAGGACTGATTCCTTTAATATCGTAATTGTCCATCCAAAGGCTTTCTTGTGCTTCTTCAAAATTTCAAGCAAACTCTCTTCTTCTTTTTCAGTTAATTGAGAAGAAATTATAACAGGCAAGGTTGAGGATTCACCTAGAAAAACATACTTCAAATGATCATGAAGCATTTTTAGCTCAAGTTTAGGAGGTTTTTCAATTAATGGACCATAAGATTCATCTTTTTCAGTCATATCCAACAATTCAAAACATTCACGAACATACTTTAAATCTTCTTCTTAAAAATCTTCAGAATCAAATAACTCCTCTTCTTGCTTATATTACAACTCTTCTCTTTCTGCTTTCTCTTCATAAGTTGATTTGAAATTACATTCACTTAAATATTCAATAACATCCATCCTATAACACTCATCTTCTTTACCTCTAGTAGGATATTTCATCGATTTTGAAATATTAAATGTAACAATCTGATCATTAACACCCATCGTTAATTCCCCTTTTTGCACATCTATCATGGCTCTGCTTGTAGCTAGAAAAGGTCTCCCCAAAATTATGAGTATCTATTTATCTTCCTCCATATCTAATATAATGAAATCCACAGGAAAAATAAATTGATCCACTTTTACCAAAACATCTTCTATAACTTCTTTAGGATATGTGATTGAACGATCTGCTAATTGCAGAGTTACAGTAGTTGGGGTTATTTCTCCTAGTCCCAGTCTTTTGAATATTGATAGAGGCATATCGTTAATGCTTGCACCCAAATAACATAAATCTTTTCCACAAAATTTTTCTCCGATTGCACATGGAATTGTGAAACTACCAGGATCTTTAAGTTTTTAGGAATCTTTTTCTGAATTATCACACTGTACTCCTCACTAAGTGCAACAGTCTCATTTTCTTCAAACATCCTCTTTTTATTAAGAATATCCTTCATAAATTTAGCATAGCTTGGCATTTGTTCCAGGGCTTCAGCAAATGGAATATTAATGGTAAGTTTCTTTAATATCTCCAAGAATTTTGAAAATTACTTATCCAACTTTTGTTAATGAAGTCTCTGAGGAAATGGAGGTGGTGGTTTTTCTAAATCAACCTTAAGTGGAGAAATAGGTCTTTCAAAACCTTTTGGAGCGTCCTCTTTAAGTCTTTCAATCTCTTCTTTCTCTACTTCAGTTTCTTTTTGAATTCTACCTTCCATTTCTTTTCCACTTCTCAGTTGAATTGCTTTTACTTGTTCTTTATTCTTTTCTCTTGGATTCAATTCAGTATTACTTGGAAGCATTCCTTGGGATCTATTACTTAAGGCATTTGCAATTTGTCCCAATTGATTTTCAATATTTCTGATGGTTTCTCCTTGAATTTGTAATTAATTTCCCATATGTGATACTACTTCTTCCATAGATAACTTCTTCTCTTTATTTTGTAAAGCATTATTATAACCTGAAGGATAAGTTAATCTATTATTATTATTAACTTGGTTGTTCCAATTCCCCAATGGGTTTACTTGATGGTTCCCCCATTGTTGATTAACACCACTCTGATTATTGTTATTCCAGTTAAAATTTGGATGATTCTTCCAACCTGGGTTATAATAATTAGAATATTGGTAGTTAGGTTTACTTATGGCATTCATAGTTTCTGGTGAAGAATAAGAATCAACCATTTGGCCTAATGAATTTTCTTCAATCATGAGATTTGGCTGAGAAAAATTCATTCCAAATTGGTCTATTTTCCTTGATACAACAGCAACATGATTTGCTAACATTGTAAAAGCATCATTTTCATAAACACTGGCAACCTTTTTAGAATTTAACTTTTCAGAAGGCCATTGAAAATTATTAGTAGTCGTTTCTTCAATTAAAGCATAAGCATCAGAAAATGGTTTAGACATTAATGATCCACTAGCAGCAGCATCGATGATTAATCTAAGAGATCCAACTAATCCATTATAAAAAGCTTGAATTATTAACTACTCTGGTATCGCATGATGTGGACATTTCCTGAGGAGATCTTTAAATCTTTCCCATGCTTCATATATTGATTCCCCTTCAAACTGACAAAAAGATGTTATATCATTTCTCAACTTAGCAGTCTTAGATGGTGGAAAATATTAGCAAGGAACTTTTGTTACAGTTCACCCCAAATTCTTATTGATCCAGGTGGTAATGAATGTAACCATATTTTAGCCTTATCCCTTAGTGAGAAAGGAAAAAGTCTAAGTCTAATAGCAACATCTCAAACATCATCATATTTAAAAGTAGCACACAACTCTAAAAAATTAGCAAGATGCAAATTAGGATCTTCAGTTGTTGCTCCCCCAAACTGATTATTAGACACCATTTAGATAATAGCAGGTTTAAGCTCAAAAGAATTAGCAACTACAACGAGGTTTTGAAAACTACCATGAAATTCATCTACTGTAGAGTTAACATAATCTCTTAAAGGTCTTAATTCTTGATGGATGCCTACATTTTGATTTTGATGATTTGTCATTTCTTGAATATTTTTATCTTTTCTGTATTTGTAATTTTTTTTTTAATTTTTCTGATATTTCTTTCTAATTCAGAATCTTAAGGCACAAGTCCCTCAGAACCTGAACTACGCATACAACAATAAAACAAAACAAAACACTACACACTAACAAAAACAAAGAAAAGTAAAAAATTTAAAATTTCTTAATTCTCTTTAAATGCAATTTAATTATTTTCCCTAGCAACGACGCCAACAAAAACTTGATCCCCGATAAATATATGTGCGCCAAAAACTTGGTCCCGCGCCGATATATATATTTGTGTTGATGATTTAGATATGAAAATTATGATTTTATAATATGGGATACTACGCAAGTATACGTATCGTTTATCAAGTAATATAAGACTTTCTGATTAAGCCCCGAGATATCGAACCCACAAGGAAAATTTGAAAATCTTTAAAGGAATCAGAAAAATTATCATTTTACTTTTTTTTATGGCTTTTGAAAGTATGTCTTGATTTTGAAAAGTTTTGAAATTTGATATGTCTTTTGAAATTTCCTTAATAAAATGTTAAGCAAGAAATTAAAATTATAATAACTAATAACACTGTATGTAAAATACTATTAACTAGAATATCTTTTTCTTTCCTTTTATGAAGTATTAATAATTATTAAAGTATTGTTGTGGAAGTATTTAAATTTGTTGTGACAGATAGAAGCAAATGTGTTCTTTACCCTTACTTGGTTCTATAAAGAACATAGGTTAATTTGAAATTTTTATCATTTTGAATATGGTTAGGCAGGGAAGATACCAGTCTCTCACTATAGAGTTCCCTCGATTCCACCAACTGGGGGCTAACTTCTCATAACAAAACTCAAAACTTCAAACAAAATTAGGGGAATTTTAGCCTGTCACTCTAAAATCCTCTAATTTTACTCCCTTCCATAAAAATATCTTCTAACATTACATTCAATTATATGGACTACAATTCTCACCCACATAATTGCATGTGATTCTTACTAACTTTTTTGAGACAATACCACATTGGATCTTACATAATCTCAAGAAATTCTACAACTTAACAGGCCAAATTAAGAAGTAAACAATGTTTTCAGAATCAATCTTCTTAACTTCTTCCAACTTTTAAACACTTATACTTTCCACAACAATTCTCTATAAATTAATTACTTGTCCATTTAAGAATGAAAAAGATAAACTAAACTACTCAGATTGCATTGAAAAAATACAAAAACACATTGATTCAAAATTAAAAACCATATGAAAAACAACAAACAAAAACAAGTATTAATTAAAAAACTAAATGTAAGAATAAAACTAAACACTTATCGGAAAAGTCTCTCCACAAGACTCAGGAAGTTCCTCTGAAACTTTAACTCTTCACTAAACTACTCCTCAGAGCGGATCTCCCAACTCCGATGACTCAGAGTAACTTCAGACTTCAATAAAAACTAAACTTAAAAGAAAGAAAAGAATTGGGAAGAAGAAGACTTCACTCTGACCCTTTTCTCCTTTCTACTCTCTACTTCTACTCTTAATAAAAACTCTCGCAAAATAAAAGTAAAATAATGTTAAAACTTGCAAGTAAAAGAACCCTTCAAAAGGCAAAGGAAGAGCTCCTTAATCTTTCCTAAGACTCTCTTTAAATAGTAAACCAAAAAGTGCCTTGGTGTCTCTTCAAAATGTGTCCAGATTCAATGTATCCACCAAAGAATGCACCCCTTCATTCAAACTTGCCGCCCAAAGGAAGTTATGGAAGTTACCACCAAGAGTTGCATCCCATTCCATTTGAAATTGGGACAAAATTCATTTGAATTTTGATTTTTAACTGTGGCGGCTAAGCGTCGGCCCAGCGGCGCTTAGCCACGATTGCCCAAATTTTCATTTTTCATCTTTTTTTGCTCCAAATTTGATCTAATTTTTCTCCTTTCATCATGACCATCCATTTTCATTATATCTGCAAGAAAAACACAAAATACCTTCAATTAAAGTGCAATATCATTAAAAATAGGTATAAAATGTGCATAAAAATACTATATTTTCTAGGTGTATTAGTCTTGCAGAGATGAAATAGTGCCAAACTTTAGATGCAACATTTAACTTGGAAGCAGGGAAGTTAATCATCTATTTTTAACTTACTTTCTATTCCCCTCTTCCTTCTGTCAGAAAAGCAATCACTTCCTTCATATTCGCCTCTCGAGTATCAAAGTTTTCATATTCACAAACAAATGGTTCCCGAGTCTGATAGAATGCATTGATACGCTGAGGAGTAAATTTAACCATTTTTTTCTCTAACACATACTCAGTTTCAGTCTAGGGCACATTTGAATAGAACTCTCTAACAACACCCATAATAGCATTAGCAGTAAACTAACAAAATCTCTCCTAGTTTCCCTCGGCAATTAACTGTTCTACAGATCCACCAAGATTATCAAAAGCTCAATCCTGAATACACTTCTTATTGTAAAGGTAAGAATTAAAGCGAAATTGCGCTTTAACATTAATAATTTTTTCTTCATCAAAATCCAAATTTTTCTTCCCTTTACTCATCCTTGGAGCCATGTGAATTTCTAAAAATTTGCAAGAAAATTCCAATAAATTCCAAATCCACAATGTAACAAACTCCAAATGCTATTCTAAACAAGTAAGAGCAAATTTCATCATAGGAAATCTCAAAACTTCTTCAAAAAACGAAAAATTCCAATCTAAGCAAGTGAGAGATTGACATGGTGAAAATAAAAAAAATTTTAACTCAAAGTGAAGCTCTTAGTCTTACCAAGAGAAGTGTAGATCTGGTCTCGAAAAGCTTTGAAATCACTTGAAATCTGAGATCTAGCAAGCCCTAGGTCTTCAAAAACACGAAAATGGAGGGGGAAGACAAAGGCAATGGAAAAAACTACGGGTCCCAGGGTCAAAATCGCGAAATAAAGGGTTTTTAGCCTTTCTTTGTATTCGGGCGCAGGCGGCGCTTTATTTTTTAAAATTTAAAAAATTCTCTGCATTTGGGCACCGGCGGTGCAAGTCCAAAAAATTTTCTGGGTCCGAAAATTTTTTCGTAATTTTGATTGTTTTGACCTCCACAATGACATTTAAAACTTCATTAAGCGTCTACTTCATCACATAAGTAATAACTAACACAATTCTTACACAAAAAATACAAAACATATTTCTATATATATAATCCACATTACATCATAAACACTAAATATATTCATAAAATTAAACCAACAACTCTTAGATTTTTAGTGTTGCAAACACGCTACGATAAGCAAACACTGAAATCTAAGCACACACAATGAAGTTAAGAATAGAAAATCCAAATTCAAACTATAAGAAAAGCAAAGTAAATACCAAACACACCAAACATAATTAAGCAAAGTAAAGCAAACACATATCAAATATAAGTAGAATCTAGTAATCACGCCAATAGATTGCTGAGGCACGAACAAATTGTAGAATGGACGGAATGAGAATTCATCAGATAAATCCTCAGCAATCATAGCGTTCTTCTTCATCAGATTAAATAGGCTCATCTCAATCTGACCAATGTGATCAAATTGTTCCTCCATCCTCTAATCTATATGATCAAATAAATCAGAAATATTATTGATGGCATTGTTGACCTCATTTTTGATGAGGTCTGATCTCTCTCCTTAGTACTTAGGATCTAGCCTTAGGCTTTCCTTTGACTATCCTAGAGGACTAGAGATGGAACCCACCACTTAGAAATTCAAAACACTTCTTGGCTCCCTTCAAACCCCACAAGTTTGATTGTAAACCCCAAGCCACTTGGAGGGTTAAAATCAAATGTGAAGGTTTAAAGGATGAGTTTTCTATAGGACTCTTTGGCCTTAGGATTACCCTGGGTGGCCTGGTCTGGTGAGGGTTGGCCTGCACACATTACACTTTCACACACATTCCAAATCCTAAAACCATTTATACCTAGCTTGACTTCCCGACTCATGTAGGCAATTCATATGGATGGACCTCAACCCCTAGGCCCCTGGCTAAGAGGGTTAGGAACAGCATAGTGAATGTCTAAAATGAGTCCTCTCATGGCTTTTGTGAGCTTAATATGGTTTCATGGATCAACCAAAATGATTTCATTTCACTCACACTTAATCAATCTTCATTTTCCCAAAATTTCAATTTTTGACCCCGGGGCCCTAAACCCATCAAACCTACCAAATACCCTTGAAATTCCCGAAAATTTGCAAAATTGCCTAAATTACCCAAAATTCAACAAAATCATTCCTAAACATTTTCCACCATTCAAATTGATCATCCTTAGCCAAATATACCAAAATTTCCAAAAATATCCCCAATACCCTCCAAATACCCAAAATGCCCTTCTTAACCAAAAATTCCAAAAATTCCCAGAAAATTCCAAAAAATACCAAATATTCCTAATTTCATTTTATTCAACTACACCATAGTCTAATTTTGCCAATTTGGCCCACTTTTGCCAAAACCCCCAATTTGACCCATTCTTAACCCAAGTGCACCCAATGTCAAACCAAATCAACCCAACTGACCTCAATTTTGATCCAATTCAATTCTAAACTTCAATTAAATATCCCCAATATCAATTTAGACCAACTCCAAGCCCAATTTGATTGACATTTGGATCCAATTCCAATTTGAAGCCTAAAGCCTAATTTTGGCCCATGACCTAAACTTAGCCCAAACCAACCCAATTCAACTCCAATTAACCCCAAATCCTCTCTAAAACCTTCCTAACATCCCCACAAGAAAAAAACTAACAAGATTTACCCTAAATTTGAACCTAAACTCCACCCAAACCTAACCCAAAACCAAAATCTCCATTTTTG
Organism: Papilionanthe hookeriana x Papilionanthe teres; assembly: GCA_022702705.1. Taxonomy (NCBI): domain Eukaryota; kingdom Viridiplantae; phylum Streptophyta; class Magnoliopsida; order Asparagales; family Orchidaceae; genus Papilionanthe; species Papilionanthe hookeriana x Papilionanthe teres. The sequence goes on from CM040430.1 coordinate 74,125,464, forward strand.
ACCTAAACCCAAACCTAACCCAAATGGGCCCAAATCCCAAAATCAAAGCCCAGCCAAAGTTGAAAACTCTTTGTGACCCTCCCATAAGCATTTCTCAACATTAATTTTACATCAAATCCAACCTTAGCCCAACCTTAGCCCAAGTTAGCCCAATTTGACCCACTTTGGCCCCTTTATCAAAAAAGCCCAAATTAAATCCAATTCCACTCTAAATGACACAAAACCTTTTCTAAAATGTTCATGACACATCCCTAAACTAAACCCAACATTTTTTTGGTCCAATCCTTCACAAAATTTCCATCCACCAATTTATTTTCAAACCTAAAGGCCCACTTTCTTAAACCATCCTAAAAGCCCATTTTCACCAAATCCAAAAGCCCAAAATTAGCTCCAAAGCCCACATGACAATTTCTTCTCATCATACCTTTATTTGATATCATCCCTAAGTTCTAAATCAATCATCAAATAAATCCAAGTCAAGCCTCATGCGAATTTCCCTTAAACTCATCAGAAATCCCAAAACTCATTCCTATGAAAATAAGCTAACCTTTTCCCAAGCCATGAGCAAGCCAAATGAAGCCATTTACAAGCCATATGAAGCCATGAGAGCTTTGACACCTCACCAAGCCATTAATGACAAGAAGAGGGGGCTCTTTCTTAAACCTTCATTAAGCATTTTTAACCTTATCCATGCTACACTCTAAACTAAAATTAGCCACATCACCTTGGATGGGGACTTCACCACCCCTTCCTAGCCGACCCAACCGATCCCCTTCAGCCCAAATCAAATCATGAGGGGGTGAACCTAGCCCAAATACATGAGTTGAACCAAACCAAGCCAAAATGAGCCTTCTCCCATTCCATTTAAATCAAACTCCTTTACACATGTCCATGGCCAATTGACTGCACTAAACCCCGACCTTGACCTCCCCGACCTCGAGGGTGACCCGACCTCGGCCGGCCGACCACCACGATCGCCGGAGAACACCGGGCCGAGAGCACCCATTCAGTTCAAAAATTCAATTCTTCCTTACTGAGCTGTCCCAACCTAATTAGACACCATGGCTGTTCTTCCCTTGACCAGAACAGCTGATCCCAAGCCTCAACTCCCCCTGGGAGGCCCTCCAGCCATGTCTATTTAAACCCACCACTGTTGACCTCATTTTTGATGAGGTCTTCTCTTCTTCTCTTTAGTACTTAGGATCTAGCCTTAGGCTTTTCCTTTGACTATCCTAGAGGATTAGAATCGTGACCCACCACTTAGAAATTCAAACCACTTCCTAACTCCCCGCAAACCCCACAAACTTGATTGTAGACCCCTAATCACCTAGAGGGTTGAAATTAGATGTGGAAGTTTAAAGGATGAGTTCTCGTAGGATTCTTCGGCCTTAGGATCGCCCGGGTGGCCTCGATTTGGTGAGGGGCTGACTTACACACACACTACACCTATACACTACACTTTCACACACCTCTTAAAACACACCCATACCCAATCTGACCTCCCGACTCATGCGGGTGGTTCACATGGATGGTCCTTAACCCCTAAGCCCTCGCTAAGAGGGTTAGGAACAACATAGTGGATGCCTCAAATGAGTCCCTTCATGGCTCATGTGGACTTGATATGGCTTCATGGCTCAACCAAAATGATTTCATTTCACTTACATTCACCCAATCTTTAATTTTCCAAATTTTCAATTTTTGACCCCCGGAACCCTACACCCGCCTAGCCTACCCAATACCCTTGAAACCCTCCAAAATTTGCAAAATCACCTAAACTACCCAAAATTCTCCAAAATCATTCCTAAACATTTCCTCACCAATCAAATTGATCATCCATACCCAAAAATACCAAAATTCCAAAAATACCTCCCAATACCCTCCAAATACCCAAAATACCCCTCTTAGCCAAAAAATCCAAAAATTCAGAAAATTCCCAGAAAATTCCAAAAAATCCCAAATATTCCCAATTTCATTTTGTCCAACTACACCATGGGCCAATTTTGTCAATTTACCCCACTTTTATCAAAACCCCCAAATTGACCCATTTTAACCCAAAGTAAACCCAATGTCAAACTAAACCTACCCAATTGACCCAAATTCTGGTCCAATTCAATTCTAAACTTCAATTCAACATCCCCAACACCAATCTAGACCAAATCCAAGCCCAAACTCACCCAATTCAACTTCAATTAACCCCAAATCTTTTCTAAACCTTCCTTAACATCCCCATAAACAAAACACTAACATGATTTGCCCAATATTTTGACCCAAACCCCACTCAAATTCAACCCAAAATCAAAAAGCCCAATTTTGGCCTAAACCCAAACCTAACCCAAATAGACCCAAACCCCAAAATCAAAACCCAACCAAAGCCAAAACCTCTTTGAAACACTCCCATAAACATTTCCCAACATTTATTTTACATCAATTTCAACCCTAGCCCAACATTGGCCCAAGTTAGCCCAATTTGACCTACATTGGCCCATTTACCAAATAAACCCAAATTCAACCCAATTCAAACCCAAACCACCTTAAATCTATTTCAAATTACTCATGAAACATCCCTAAACCAAAACCAACAATTATTTGGCCCAACCTTTTACAAAAATTCTCATCCATGAACACATTCTTAAACTTAAAAGCCCACTTCCCTTAAACCTTCCTAAAAGCCCATTTCCTTCAAAATTCAAAAGCCCAAATCATCCTAAAGCCCACATGACACTTCCCCTCATCATCCATTTGATCAAAATCACCCCTAAGTTTCAAAATCATCAATTAAACCATTCCAAATCAAGCCACATGTCAAATTACCCCCTAAATGCAAAATATTTCTAAAACCCTTTTTCATGAAATAAGCCAACCTTTTCCCAAGCCAAATGGAGCCATGAACAAGCCATTCTCAAGCCACATGAAGCCATGAGGGCTTTGACTTGTCATTAGTCCATTTATGGCAAGAAGAGGGGGATCTTTCTTAAACCTCCCTTAAGCCTTTTTACCTTAAGCATGTCACACTCTAAACCATGCTTTGCCACCTAATCCTCGATGGAGACCACACCATTCTCTCTTGGCCGACCTAACCGATCCTCTCGACTTCAAAATCGAGGCCATGGGAAGGTGCACCCAACCCAAACCAATGGGTCGACCAAATTGAAGCCAAAATGACCCCTTCTCCATTCTATTTTAATTCAGCCACTTTACACATGGCAATGGCCAACTGCCTGCACTAAACCCCAATCCCGACCCACCCGACCAAGATGGTGACCAATGCCCGGCCGGCCACCACCGTGTCGCCGGAAAACACCATGGCCGAGAGCTCACATGTGAGCCAACTTTGGGATTCTACCTTGTCGAGCCGCCCCATGCCCAATGGCCACCATGGCCGTTCCGCCTCGACCTAAGCAACTCGATCCCAAGCCCTAACTCTCCCGGGAGGCCCTCCACCCTCTCCTATTTAAACACCACCCCTCTCGGCCATGAGAGGTGCCGAACCTAACCTTAAGGAAACTCGCCAAAATCATTCTAGATCACTCTCCACACATAGAGCACTTGATCCCCACCGAGTTCCAGCCCAATTCCCTCCAACTGAGCTCAATTTTCGAGCTCAAACTTTAGCCCAAAACCAGGACACTTCTTCACAAGGAGCCAATCCCCAAATCGATTGGTCCTACACCTTCACTCGGACCAAGAGGAGAAGTTTCCCACCGAAAGTCCCATCTCCAGAGCCACCCGGTTGCTCCAGCCTCCAAGCTTTGTGATCGACTGTGGTCACTTTCATAGCTAGACAATTCACTGTGCCAAGGACTTCATCCGGAGCTTACTTGGACCCAATCGAAGGTGACACAACTCTCGGATCGAAGCTTCACTTCTCCGAGCAAAGGTACGAACTCATTCTTCTTCCCGAGCTTACAGAGATTCTCCATTTCATTCGAATAAATTTCAATGCATGTTTACCGTATCGATGTGTTCGTCTCTTCAAGACGAATCCATAGAGCATAAGAACACGAAAATCCGTCGAGAATCGAGTGAGAAATTAGGGTTAGAAGGTCGACGGTCACGGTGCACACCGGCCGTAGACGATGACCGGGAGCCGTTGGATCGCGCGTGTATCGAACGGACGGCTCGGATTGCACCGGACCAGGGAATGATAGGTGAACCGCGGGTCCCGGGACGGCTGACTCAGATGGCGGCGCCCAATCACAGCGCGACACGTACCCCATTCGGAGCTGCCGAGGTTGACACGGCGCCACGTGGATAAGTAGAAAATTAGGGATTTTCTTATTTATTTAATTACCAGAACTTGGAAAATCCATATCTTTGTGTAGAAAAATCACAAAAATAAAATAAAAATACTCTCTTGCTCAGTGAACAGAGGAGAATAATGTGGAAAAGAAATTAATTAATTCTGCCCAGTATTTTATTTTTAATTAATTATTTACTCCCCGCATTATTTTAATTCTCCATGCATTCGTACAATTCACCATGGCATGAGACCATAGAGCTTTTAAGCCTCTAAACTTGGAAACATTCCCCGAATTTTCCAAGGTCGAGGCCATCTCTGTGAAAAGTTATTGATTTTTCAAATGCATGTGGTCGTTTTGAGTATTTTAATTCCAAAAATTAGCATGTTGTGAAATAAATTCTAGAAAAATTTGGTGATGTTCCTTACGACCGGAGAACCTTAGGAAAAATAGGACTTGAGTTAATTCACTCAAAACAACCCTAATCTGGCTTAAACACCCAAAATAGACCCTTAATTAATTAGAGCTAACTATACATCAAATTGAATTGAAATCAATTCTCCATCGACCTTTAGGATCGTAGGAAACCAACACAAAAGTTCGAAGTCAATTGGACTTAGTTAGCCTTACTAAATGGGTTGATTAAGCCATTTAGTCATTTTAAACTTTAAAAATTCATAACTTTCAAAATACCTTTCAAAATTCACCAAATTGGTTTTGGAGCCTCTCTGATATCGGGGAATTTAAGAAAATTAAAATTTCAATTTTCTAAAAAAGTTAATTTTTTAGTATTATTTTAATATTTTAATAATTAAAAAATAATAAAAATCACAAAAATAATAAAATTCACCAAAATGTCATATTTTGAAATTTAATCACTTAGGAACAAACCCCATATTTTTCTCAGGTCTATTTAATGAGATATTAAACTTTAAAGCCCTAGGGTAATTTTAAAATTAAAAAAAATGTATTTTCTAGCATTTCCACCAAAATAACTCTAATAAATCAAAGAAAAATCAGAAAATTGTAAAAATTGATTCTCTCGATTTCCTTGATATCAGTAGAGATTTTTGAAAAATATAAAATTCATTTTTCAACCTGTATTTTATTTTTAAATTAATTAATACTCCAAAACTCAAAATAATTATAATAAATAAAATATAATTCAAAAAATCACAAAAATTGGTCCAAGTGGTCCTCTAGTCATTAGGAATGTCCCATAATTTTCTTAAGAACAGAAACTTTCCCTTGGTCATATTATTAAATTTTCCTTGGAAATCCTTATTTTCCACCAAAAATAATTACATAAATAAATTAAATACAGAAAAATCACATTTTCTCCTCTAATGTCTTTATTGACATATGAGTGAAGCCACATAAAAATTTCAAATTCATTTGAGCTCAATTTAGTGAGTTATGAAATTATTAAGCTTGAAGGGCAAAATGGTAATTAAAATTTTAACCTTTAATTAAAACTTTAGGCTTAATAAAATGAAAGAGTAAAATATTTGATTTTAATCGATTTGGATGATTGAAACTTAAATAATTAAAGGGTAGGAACTTATTAAACAATTTAAAATAATTGAAATAAACTTTAATTAAATAATTGATTAAATTTGGAAGAATAATAAAATTGGAATTATTAAAATAGGGATGTCATTAGGAAGAGATTTATTCTTTAATTCCTAATTAAAATGATAATCCAAGATTAAGATTTAAAACGCTAAAAGACTTAATCATTAAATTAAATTAAAGTTAAATTATTTAAATCAAACCCTTTTAAAATAAAAAATTAAATTAAAATTAAAAAAAAATTTAAATTAAATTAAATTAAATTAAATTAAATTGAAACATATTAAATTAAATTAAATTAAAACAAATTAAATTAAATTAAATTAAATCAAACTAAAATTAAATTAAATTAAATTAAATTAAAACATATTAAATGAAATTAAATTAAATTAAATTAAATTAAATTAAATTAAATTAAATTAAATTAAACTAAATTAAATTAAAACTAAATCAAATTAAATTAAATCAAATTGAATTAAATTAAGCTAAAGCATATTATATTAAATTAACTTAAATTAAATTAAATTAAATTAAACCACATTAAATTAAATTAAATTAAATTAAATTAAATTAAATATAACATCACCTAAGACATGAAGAATTCAAAATAAATCTAAAACAACTCGAACAATATTCCAAACTTAAATCCATTAACTAAAATTAAATCACAACTCACTTGAACATCCATTTGCCCTCGAAAGCTCGTGATGTCATAACTCTTAAAAGGAGTGTTAAAAGAAGTGTTACTTCACTCATATGATATTCAAATGTCCTAGTTCACTGAGCAAGACAACAAAACTTAAACTCTCGGACGATTAATTCAGTTGTGTAATTAAATTCATTTGGACTTAAAACAATCCTAGAAATATTGAAAAGATGTTTAAGATTCGTCTTAAGCACTTCCTCAATATGATAGGATATTTATAAGAACAATCGAACTTAGTTGTTCTTTGATGAAGAAAATCATCCTCAAACTAAAATACAAGAACCTAGACGTCATAGGAAATGACTAGCTATAGGATTAGGATTTTGGTAGAAAACCATAACCCTTCCCTTAGCTTTACCTAGGAAATTGCTATAAATGCTTAAATGCTCTAAATTGTATTTTAAGTGCAGCTTGGGATGACGGGAAGACCCTCCAGGTACGCTTTTATTTTATTGAAATTTATCTTACTGCAATTCATTTACTCGTGTTGCACTTTACCCTTTTTTGCATGATAAACAACAGTTGCATGAAAACCTACACCTTTAGGACAGAAACCAAAACTGAAACCCATAACTAAATTAAAAGACACTACAAGATAAAATTCACCGCCACAACATTTCAAAATATAAAACAACTCAAAATTTAATCACAAACGAACAACAAAACTACAACTACAACTAAATTAAAACGTCTTGTTGGATGATCGGGAATACCTCGGATGATGTAACCTACGTGTTGCTAACGGGATTTCCCACGGTCTAAATGAAAGTGTGGAACTCATTCAATTGAGTTTAGCAAATTCATCCGGACTAAGTGAATCCGATAAAAATAACGATGCCGGAAGGATGGAACCGTGGATCTTAACCGGTGTTGTTATAATCAACTTTAAGATTTGTTTTAACTAAAATATTAAAGACACATGGAAATTAAGACTTTCTCTAAAACCAAACACTTCTCTCATCTCCTGATTTATGACTTCTAAAACTAAACCTTTGCAACGACAAGGAGCTCGGAGCATGGTGGACAGCACGGCCATCGTCATCAGCAAAACCTGAATCTACTTCAGCAAAATTTTCCTTAGAACTAAATAACCAAGCCATAGGACCTCGAGGTAGCTTGCACTAGTGCAACATAAATCCTCAACTCTTCGTTAGGCATTTGCATGATTATGTCATGTAAATTAAGCCCTAATCGGTCTTAGGACTCCGAGGTAGTCGTCCGATACGACATAAACCCTCACATCTTCAAGGCTATTTGTATGATTTTATCATACGGATATAAGTCCTAACTAATTAAAATTGGCAAGATCAAAATACTAAATAAACATTAGGGTTTTCCTAAATCCAAGCCAAACAATAGGATAGTCGGGAAATTACCGAAGTTCGCTTCGAATCTGTGATTTCTCCTACCTTTCTTCCTTTGAATTCCCAAAACAAAATGTTCCAAACTTGATCCATTCCCTATTGAAATTCTAAAATTCAATCCCTTGAAAACCTAAACTTTAAAATTCTTGAGAGCGAGAACTACCGATTATTATCGAGAGTTTTCTTAGGTGATTTCCGTCACTTAAGATGTAATTAACTATAGGGGCTTGCCCTTATAGGGAACTTTAAGAACCCAAGTAATATAAACCCTGCTTAATTCATTTATATTAAGCAGGGGAACTTGTCGGCTTATAAAATTGGTTCGCAGACCAAAACGGGTGTCACAAACCTTTCTAGTTTATTTAATCGAGCCCCATTATCAAGTAGTGTGTCTATTCTTCGGGATAGATACACGGTTTGTGGTGCGGCGCTCGTTTACATACACTATTCGGGATGTGAGATCAGTTTGATTTCATAAAATTTCCAAATTTAAAATTATTTTCAAAAATCAAATACTACTTTTCAAATTACTTATTTAAATTAAATTAAAATTCGCCGACAACCACCCTCTTAGCTAAAGGAGGTGATGAACCAGACCTAAACAAAACTCTGCCAAAATTGCTCCAGGACCTTCTCCTCACCTAGAGCAATTGATCCCCACTGTTCTCCTGCCCTAAACCCCATTGATTGAGCTCAATTTTGGAGCTCAATTCTCAACCCGTGAACCGGGACATCTCCCAAAACTCCACCAAATCCAAATTAAACTCAACCACACCCGCACGGGACCAAGAGAAGGAGTTCCCCAGGTGAAAGCCCCCTCTCCGGGCCACCCGGTTGCTCTAGCCTCCAAGCTTTGAAATCGGCCGTGGACACTTTCATACCTAGACAATTCCCCAGAGCCGGAGACTTCATCTGGAGCTTCCTTAGGTGCAACCGAAGGTGACATAACTCTCTGATTGAAGCTACACTTCTCAAAGCAAAAGTATGGATCATTCCTTGCTCCCGAGCTTCCAGTGATTCTCCTTTTTGAATTACTTAATTTCATAGCATGTAAACCGTATGGATGTGTTCGTCTCTTTAAGACGAATCCATAGAGCATAAGAACACGAAAATCCGTTGAGAAATGAAAGACTTCTTAGGATTTTAGTGTGGACGGTCACGGGTGCACACCAGTCGTAGACGATGACCAGGCGCCGTCTGATCGAGCGTGTATCGAGTGGACGGTCCAGATCGCGCCAGATTGAAGAACGTTACATGAACCGTGGGCCCATGGAGCGCTGAGTCAGATGACGGCATCGAATGGGAGCGCAACGCGTGGGCTTTCGGAGATGCCGAGTATGAGTCGGCGCCGCGTGGATAAGTAGAAAAATATGGATTTTTTTGATTTATTTAAATACCCAAAACTTAGAAAGTCCATATCTTTGTGTAGAAAAATCATAAAAATAAACTAAAAATACTCCCTTGCTCAGTGAACAGAGAAGAATAATGTGGAAAAGAAATCAAGTTATTTTGTTGATTATTTTATTTTTAATTAATCATTTACTCATTTCAGTATTTTGATTCTCCATTTGCATAGACAATTTATCATGGCATAAGACCACAGGGCTTTTGAAGCCTCTGATCGTGGGGACATTCCCTGAATTTTTCAAGGTCAGAGCCCATCTCTATGGAAAGTTATGTATTTTTCAAATTTATGTCACTATTTTTGGTATTTTAATTCCAATAATTAGTATGTTGCTTAGAAAATTCTAGGAAAATTTAGTGAAGTTTCTTAGGACTAGAGGACCCTAGGATAATTATGGTTAGGCTTAATTCATTAATAATAACCCTAATTAGCCTAAATACCTAAAATTGAATTTTAATTAGTTAGAGCTAACCACACATTAAAATAACTTTAAATTAATTCTCCATTGATCTTTAGGATACAGAGAACCTTGCATAAAAATTTGGAGTCAATTGGAAATGATTAGCCCCACTAAATGAATTAATTAAACCACATGATTAAAATTAAACTTTAAAAATTCATAACCCCAAAAATACATTTCAAAAATTCACCAAATTAGTTTTACGGGCTCTCTGATATCAGAGGAGTCTATAAAAATTAAAATTGGAATTCTCTAAAATTTTTCATTTTTAATGATATATTTAATATTTTAATAATTAAAAAATAATACAAATCATAAAAATATTAAAAACCATAAAAATGTTACATTTTGACTCCTAATCACTTAGGAATAAACCAAATATTTTTCCCACTTCTCAAAGTAAAGATATTGAATTTTAAAGGCTCAAAACAATTTTAATAATAAAAAATGTATTTTCCAACCTTTTCACTAAATTAATTCCAATAAATCAAAGAAAAATCAAAAAATTATAAAATTTGTTTCTTTGAACTCCTTGAGGTTAAAGAGATTTAAGAAAAATATAAAACTTAATTTTCAACTTTAATTTTATTCTATAATTAATTAACACTCCAAAACTCAAAATAATTATAATAAATAAAATATAATTCAAAAAATCACCAAAATTGGTCCAAGTGGTCCTCTGGTCATTAGGAATATCCCATAATTTTCTTAAGGACAGAAATCTTACTTTGGTCATGTTGTTGAATTTTCCTTGAAATCCCTTATTTTTCATTAAAAATAATTATATAAATAAATTAAATTTAGAAAAATCATATTTTTTACTCTAATGTCTTAATTGACGCATGAGTGAAGTGACATAAAAATTTTAAGTTCATTTGAACTCAATTTAGTGAGTTATGAAATAAATAAGCCTAAAAGGGCATAAAGGTAATTAAAGAATTTAAACCCCTTTATTAAAATTTTAGGTTTAATTAAAATGGAGGGTAAAATATTTGATTTTATCTTTCTTGGATGATTGAAATTTTGGGAAATTAAAGTGTAGGAACCCATTAATCACTTTTAATAAACCAAAAAAGAAACTTTTATTATTTAAACAATTTAAATTTTGGAAAATTAATGAAAATTTGGATTATTAAAAATAGGGATATAATTTGAAAGGATATTAATTCTTTAATTAAAAAAAATTCCTAAATAAATCATTTTAATAATATTTAACTCTTAATTAAGATCAAAATGATAATCCAAACTAAGTAAATTAAAAATAAAAAAATAAATAACCCTTAAATTAAAGAAAAGCTCAAAGTAATAATAAATTTAACAATTAAATTAAATTAAATTTAAATTTAATTAAATTAAGTAAAAATTAAATTAAAATTAAGATTAAATTAACATTTTAACAATTAAATTAAGTTAAATTTAAAATATTGAAATTAAATTAAATTAAATTAAATTAAATTAAGTTAAATTCAATTAAATCAAATTTAAATTATATTAAAGTTAACATCATTCAATAATAAAAGTAAAACAAATTTAAAATATTAAGATCACTTAAAGTATAAAGATTTAAACCAAAAATAATTTGAACACTAATCCAAACTTAAAATTATTAATTAAAACCTCATAATTAAACTAAATCACTTTAAACCTTTAACTCAAACTTCAAATTAATAATGATTAAAATTCTCAACAAACCAACTTGCCCCTAAAGGCTTTAATTATTATAACTCTTAAATGGAGTATTAAGTGAGATGTCACTTCATTCATGGGATAATCAAATGCCCAAGTTCACTGAGCAAGAGACAAAGCTTAACTAAACTTTTGGATGATTAATTCACCTATGCAACTAAATTTACTTGGACTCAAAATAATCTCGGAAATATTGAAAAGATGTTTAGGACTCGTCCTAAGCACTTTCTCAATATGATGAGAAGTTTTAGAAGAACAATTGAATTTAATTGTTCTTTGATGAAGAAAATCATCCCTAAACAAAATACAAGAACCTAGACGTCATAGGAGATGACTAGCAATAGGATTAGGACTTTGGTAGACAACCAAAACCCTCCCCTTAGCCTTACCTAGGCACTTGCTATAAATATTTAAATGCCTTAATATATGTTTTAAGTGCACCTTGGGATGACGGGAAGACCCTCCAGGTACGCTTTTATTTTATTGCAATTTACTTTATTGCAAATTACTTATAGGCACTGTACCTTACTTTTTCTTGCATGTTAAACAAGATTGTTGCATGAAAACTAAAACCTTTAGGATAGTCACAAAACTGAAACCAAAACTAAATTAAAAAGTCACCACAAGATAAAATTCACCGCCACAATATTCTAAAATATAAAACAACTCAAAATTTAATCACAAACAGAACAACAAAACTACAATTGCAACTAAATTAAAACGTCTCGTTGAATGATCGGGAATACCTCGGATGATGTAACCCACGTGTTGCTAACGGGATTTCCCACGGCCTAAATGAAAGTGTGGAACTCATTCAGCTGAGTTTAGCAACTTCATCCGGACTAAGTGAATTCGATGAAAATAACGGTGCTCGGGATGACGGAACCGCGGGATCTTAATCGGTTCAGTTTAAACAACTTTAAGATTTATTTTAATTAAAATATTAAAAATATTTAGACTTTAAGATTTCTAAACTAAAACACTTTTCTCATCTCCTGATTATCATTTTCTAAAACTAAAACCTCTCGCAACAACAAGGAGCTTGGAGCCGGTGGCAACGACGGCCATCGTCATCAGCAAAACTCGGTCTACTTCAAGCAAAACTTTCATAGAATTAAATAACCAAGCCATAGGACTTCGAGGTAGTTTGCCTAGTGCAACATAAATCCTTAACTTTTTGTTAGGCATTTGCATGATCATGTCATGTAAATTAAGCCCTAACCGGTCTTAGGACTCCGAGGTGGTCGTTTGGTATGACATAAACCCTCACATCTTCGAGGCTATTTGTGTGATTATGTCATACAAATATAAGATCTAAATTAATTAAAATTGGCAGGATTGCAACAATAAATAAACTCCCAAATTGAAGCCAAACAATAGGATAGCTTGGGAAGTTGCCAAGATTCTTCTTGGATCCTCAGCTTCTCCTACTTCTCTTCCTTTGAATTCTTGAAATAAACTGTTCCAAATTTGAGCTAATCTCTTTTCAAATTCCAAAATTCAATCCTTTGAAACCTTAAACTTTGAAATTCTCGAGAGCAAAACCACCGATCATTATCGAGAGTTTTCTTAAATGATTCTCGTCATTTAAGATGTAATTAACTATAGGGGCTTGCCCTTATAGGGAACTTTAAGAACCCAGGTCATATAAACCCTGCTTAATTTCTTTATATTAAGCAGGGGAACCTGTCGACTTATAAAGTTGGTTCGCAGACCAAACGGATGTCACAAATCTTTTAGTTTATTTAATCGAGCCCTATCATCAAGCAGTGTGTCTATTCTCCGTGATAGATATACAGTTTGTGGTGTGGTGCTCGTTTATATAAACTATTCGGGATGTGAGATCAGTTTGATTTCATATTTTAAAATTTTCAAACTTAAAATTATTTTCAAAATCTAATACTACTTTCCAAATTATATATATATTTAAATTAAATTTAAAATCTAAAATTCGCCGACATCTTCTGTAGGCGACACCTTTTTTAAAAACAACACTCAACCTAAAATATGCCGATAACTTCTGGCGACTCCGCTGGGGACTAGTTTCTCTCTCCATTTTGATCAGATGGTTTTGCTTTCATAAATCGATAGTGAGTCTATATCCTTAGTGGACCAAAACTATCCTTCTTCCGTTGGCATACTACATTCATTTCTATCTTGAACGGGTATAACCAACTTCTCTCAGATTTAGGAGCCACTGTTTAGACACCCCTAAACAGAGAGGTTCCGAAATCCTTTTACCTCTTTTCTGAGGTGGGGTGGACCCCCAGTAGGTGTTAGCTTAGGAGCGGTCCTTCGGGTTGAGAAGTTTTACGAGAATTTCTCTTCCTTTTCAATTCCGAACAAGGTCCCTTCCTTTTTCTATAAAATTCGTTCTTTAAACATTTCGTTCCTAATAAACAAATCTTCTAATAAATAACTCTTTTAATAAACAAACTCTTTTAAATCATAAATACATTAAGATAAACAAAAATGTGTTCAGACTCTTTCTTTTTCGCCCTAAGTTTTGCGACAAAAGGAAGCATAATTCGGGACTGACGTTCGAAATTTACCCTGCAGAAAATGACTGCGCCAAAGTTAATTTTCTCCTTCACCAATGGAATGGACTTCGATGTCTATAAGGATGAGCTGCCTGACAATGGGATCATCCGTTTTGGACAAGGATTCGACAACACAGATATTAAGTTCGCTGACGTCACTCTCTTCACACTAATGAACAAAGTGCCAGAAACTGAAGAGCCTGTAATTGAGTTCAACTTGAAGTCGGCTCAAGAATTCCCTCCCCTGCAAAGGGTTCCAGCTGAAAGAAGTACTGCTATTCGTAGGAGGACTGTTGTCTCTACCCCCACCGGTCTAGTCATCTCTGCACCTACCCCGGCTTTTGCCAAACTAAAGGGGAAGGAAATCCAAGTCTGTGGTGAGCCTGTCACCGTGGAGGGTACAGATTTTGCTACAATACCATCTGTTTTCGAGATTGGGTCCAGTTCAAGAGTTGCACCCCTAACTCGGACTCAAAGGAGAAATAGAAGCAAAAAGATAGCCAGGATTGAGAAACCCAAAGCTGCTGAAGTTGGTTTTCTAGAAGAAATTCCTGAGGAAAGAGAAGAGCTGCCTGAGTATGTACCTTTGTCGGAAGGGAGTAGGTTTCACCCCCTCTCTGCTGCATCGGATGAAGAAGACGTCCGAAGGATTACCGCTACATTACCCCGACCAGTATACTATAGTAACTGCAAAAGAAAAAGGGTTAAGACTACGCCATTTGCTCGGCTACAAGCTGTGATAGAAAAATTAGCAAAGAAAGAGAGATGCCCTGTGTCAGAAATCCTAAGAAGAATGGGACGAGTGCCAGCTAGATCCCGCCTCGAACCACGAGTAGAGCCTGTCACTGTCGTAGAGAAACCAAGGAAGAAAATGAGAGCTAGTTTACCTGTTGTTGTATCGGGCCATCATATTAGGGAGGACACCACCTACCAGCATATAGCCGACAGACCTTCCGGTCCTAGGCCTTCTGCTGCAAGAAGGATGGTATGGCGACCTATTATTACCAAGCCGAGACTAACACAACGGCCTGAGAAGAAAAGCCTCGTCAAAGAGCTTGAATCAGAAGAAAGTGCTACTGCAATAAAAGAAACTCCCGAAAAAGAAGTTCAACAACCATTGCACGACAACCGCGATACCGTCTGGAAGAGACCCCTCGAGGATGCTATAGGAAAGCTAAGGACGGATATCCGACGGTTGGCAAAAGAAAGGGGAGAAAAGTTGGAAAAGGAAGTTGATTCATCAGAATTCATGGATAAGGAGTATGCCGAGATCAACATGGTTGAAACACGAGCGTCGTCAGCCTAGCAAGGTGCTCCGACAGCTGCGGAAAGAGATGAACCGAAAGTGATGAGTGCACAGCTTCGAGAAAGAGATGACACAATTTCCCAGATGGCAAAGAGGATGGAAGAGATGGCTGCTGCTTTAGCCACTCTCTAGAGTCAGGTGCAACCTCAGAAAGAAACACCCCCAAAGATCATCAATATTGCAGATGGAGGAAAAGAGATCACATCCGTCAACGGAGACGAGCCACCAAAGAAGGATTCTGCACAGAGTATGATTCCCGAAAAGAACATTAAAAACATGGTAGAACAGCAGGTGCGAGAAGCTTTAGCACAATCTAAGAGTGGAGCATTTATTCAGACGGGTAGACCTTACCCCGAAGAGTTCGATGCATTCCAATACCCGAAAGGCTTTGTACCACCTCTCGTTTAAGACTTTCGATGGAACGGAAACCCCGGCGAAGCATGTCGCACATTTTCGTGCTAGTTGCCGCAATGCCGGTGGGAGTTACGCTTTACTCTTTCGTCGGCTCATTAGCGCTTGTCGTGGATTGCGTCTCAACTGGTACGCAGAATTGCCAAATGGTTCAGTTAAGACCTTTTCAGAGTTAGAAAACCTTTTCGTTAAGCGGTTTGCCGGGGCTCAGCACCACATCACCATCGGTGATCTAGTGGTGGAGCAGCAGAAACCGAACAAGACTTTAGTGGATTACATACTTCGATGGAGAAATTTAAGCATGAAGTGTGAACCACAACTTCAGGAACAGCATGCAGTCGGCATATTGCTTAAAAGCATCCACGGCCCGATAGCACTTCTCCTTAAAGGATTTACAATCAAGACTTTCGAGAAGCTGCTTAGCAAGGTCGGGAGCTTACAGGAGGAAGCAAAGCAGCTAAGCTTCGTGGACAAGACCAATAAACAGAAGCCCATAAAAGCATTCGAAAAGAAGTCCAGAATCGTCGCGGCAGTAGATAAGGGCAAGCAGCCAGTGCAGATACAGCCAGAGCGGCCACAGCCTAGCTATCAACCACCGCAACGTACTTACCAACAACCTCAGCAGGGTTATCAACAGCCTCGACCGAGCTATCAGTCGCCTCAGCATCATGAGCAACCACCTCATCCATCGCGTACCCTGAAAGAACTTCTAAATAAGGAATATCCATTCAAAACTGAAGCAGTAGCGAAAATGTTCTGCAGTTTAATGAAGACACCAGATTTTCAGCTACCAGAGCCCAAGAGGCCAGAAGAAGTCAATAAGAAAGATCATCCAAACTATTGCCCTTACCACCGGATGCTCGAGCACAAGATAGAGGATTGCATCACTTTCAAGAGTTGGCTTGACGACAATCTCCGGAAAGGGAACATAACGATACCGAAGGAATACATGAAGGAACCCCAAAAGAGAGGTTCCGTCAATATTATTTCAATGGATCCCATTGTTCCAATAGACCCTTACACAACCCAGGATGGATGGAGTACCGTCTGGATAAAGTCTTTAAAGAAAATCTTAGATCACATCCAAACCGCTTCGGTGCGTGCTTCAACTCAAAGTTTGAAACCTGCCGAGCCGGCACTATCGCTTGCGATTGAAGAACAGCCCCAAAAGGAAAAGAAAATCGTAGAAGAGAAGAAAATCGAGGCTCCAAAGAGTAGACTTGGGGCTACTTATCCTAGGATGGTTGTTTCCGATTTGGGGGAGAAATCCCTCAAACCTCTGACTCTGTGTGATTATTTGCTCGCCCCGGCGGGATCTTATAATGATAAGAGTTTTGACGTTGGCTACATTTTGACTGTTTATAACGATTACGTAACTAACGAAAACCAACCTAATCTGGATCTCGATTCCGATATAAATAACGATTCTCAAATCATATTAAACCTTGATGACCACGACGAAGGAGAAGACGTTCACAAGGATGGCTACGAGAGCTCAAAAAGCAACGAGTCTATTTGTGAATTTTGAGGAGCTCCGATTGCAATAGAATTGGAGTTATTAGATTCCGAAGCAACGTCAGAAGAGCCAATCGTTCTGATTCAAGGGGAGACACTGTCAGATCCAGTATCAAATTCAGAAGAAATAACTGAATTCAATCTAAGGAGCGGAAAAGTTCTACCTCCGAGAATGGGTCCAAAGGATAAAGGAAAGCAGGTGGTTGCTCAGGAAGAGCCAACCCCAGCAGAGGAATTGCCCATTCAGGAAGAAAATTAAGAACATGGTAATAAAGTGGACTATAACGTGCTAGCCCATCTTAGGAAGCTACCAACCAAACTAAGCATATACGGCGCTCTGATCCTGTCAAAGGAGATGAGGGAAGCTCTGATCAAGGCTCTACTTGATCCAGAGATTTGTTTAGCTCAAATGGCCGGTAATTCCTTCGATGAGGTTTGCTCGTTAAAAGAACAACGAGGTGTTACCTTCACGGATAATGATTTACTACTCGGAACAGCTGATCACAATCGACCATTGTACATCTCAGTCACTATTGGAAAGTTTACGCACTCCAGGGTGTTAGTTGATCCGGGAGCATCAATCAACATAATGAGTCTTCGAAAATTAGCATATTTGGAAATTGATGCTCGCGAACTTGAAGCGGACAAGATGTTATTAAGAGGGTTTAATCAGAGAGGAGAAAGAGCCCTTGGATCGATAACACTATTAATGAAGACCGGTGATTTGGCAAAGACAACCGCAAAATTCCACATAATTGATTTTGAGACATCATTCAACGCTCTACTGGGTCGGCCATGGATCCATGAAAACCGGATGGTACCGTCGTCTCTGCACCAGTGCATAAAGTATTATGAAGGAGGAGAACAGTGTATCAAAGGTGATTTGCAACCGTTCTCCGTGCATGAAATCGGAATTCACTAAGATGCAGCCTACTACGCGCCTCCAAAGAAAACAATCTTTTCCAGAAATTTCATACCAAATGAAGCAAAAGAAGTACAAGACGATAAAGAGCCGGAAATTCTAGTCCAACAGTTACTCACCACTCCCTTACGGCGAGATGGTGAAGGTTTCTCCAGAACTCGCACCCGAGGTCGAGGCCGGGGACGAGGTCGTGGAAGAGACGTTGGAACAGTTGGACAGAAGAAACCAGTCATCAACATTGATTGGGAGACCAGTTCCGAAGGAGAAGAAATCAAGAAATAAGCAGCAACAGTAAATCAAAAGAAACCCCAGTTCAAGATCTCTCTTGAAGATGAAAAGAATGAATAATACAAATCAATGTACGAGAAGATTAACCATTATGTACATACTATGACCCTGACCCCGATCCATTCTAATAAGATCGAGGGTATGGTGGTCAAGGAAGTACGTGGTGGTACTAAACCGATCAAATTCTACCGTGGTGCTTCTACTTCCAATACTGAAAATGATGTACAATTTGAAGATGTTACTTCTTCCGAATTAATGGAACTGCCTTTTGAGTGGCACTCTCCCTGTGTTCAAAATTTAATTCAACGTGGTGTCTTACGTCGACGATGGACAAAAGGTCAATCACAACACTTTGAAAAATTATGGAACAATGCTAGTCGGCCTCACAATTCAAAACATGGTCTCGGATTCGGCACAGTAGGATCAGTTGATGATACGGGATATTGCTTGGTTGTCACTTGCGAGCCTAATGAAGACTGCTTGGAAGCTTCAGAAGATCTCGAAGATCTGCCAATCGGAGATGCTCTGCCAGAATTCAAAGAAGAAATTAAATCTACAATAGACGAGTTAATGGAAGTTAACTTAGGCACTAGCGAAGAGCCTAGGCCGACCTTTGTTAGCTCCTTACTCAATAAAGAAGACTCCGAAGAGATAATCAAGCTATTGATAGAATTCAAGGACTGTTTTGCTTGGAGTTATGATGAAATGCCAAGATTAGCTCCAGAGGTCGCAGTTCACAAGTTAGGAGTGGATCCCACTGTCGTTCCAGTTAGACAAGCTCCGAGAAGAATGCGTCTAGAGATTGAACAACAAGTTTTAGCAGAAGTTAAGAAGCTAATAGAAGCTAAATTTGTCCGCGAAGAACAATAACCGACTTGGTTAGCCAATGTGGTACCGGTCAGAAAGAAGAATGGTCAGATCAGAATCTGTGTGGATTTTAGAGATTTGAATAAAGCATGTCCAAAGAATGAATTCCCAATTCCAGAATTGATGATCGACATTGCTTCAACACATGAAATCTTTTCTTTCATGGATGGATCTTCGGGATACAACCAGATAAAGATGGCACCAGAAGATGAAAATCTTACAGCCTTCAGAACGCCGATCGGGGTATACTGCTACACAGTGATGTCGTTTGGATTAAAGAACGCAGGAGCAACTTATCAAAGAGCAATGACAAGAATTTTTTATGATCTCATTCACAACCAAGTCAAGTGCTACGTAGATGATGTGGTCATCAAAAGCAAACTAAAAGAGGATCAATTGTATGATTTGAGAATTATTTTCGAGCGATTAAGACGATATAACCTTAAGATGAATCCCTTGAAATGTGCCTTCGGCGTCACCTCTGGGAAATTCTTAGAATTTGTTGTTCGACATCGTGGAATTGAAATCGATCCGGAAAAGATTAAAGCTATCTTAGAAATGCCACCTCCTAAAACCTTGAAAAAATTACGACCCTTTCAAGGAAAATTGGCATATCTTCGACGCTTTATCTCGAATTTGTCAGGAAGGTGTCAGCCTTTTTCTGCTTTGGTTAAGAAGGATGCCAAGTTTACTTGGGACTCCAAATGTCAACATGCCTTCGATGACATCAAACAATATTTAATGACACCTCTGTCTTAGCAGCCTCGATCTCGGGTAAACCGTTGATACTTTATACTCGCAGCTTTAGACGACTCTCTCGGAGCCTTGGTAGCCCAAATCAATGATGAGGGAAAAGAAAATGCTCTCTACTACTTAAGCCGTCGTCTAATTCCGACGGAAGTAAAGTATCCTCCTATTGAGAAGCACTGTTTGGCCCTGATCTTCGCCGCACAAAAGCTTAGACATTACATGCTTTCTCATAAGGTCAACCTTATTTCGAAGTTTAATCCGTTGCAATATTTGATGACCCGAACGACGCTTTCCAGCAAACTTGCCAGGTGGTCAATGATACTATTGCAATTCGATATAACTTTCGTTCCTCTTCATGCCGTAAAGGGACAAGTCCTAGCAGACTTTCTCGTAGCACACCCTTTACCGGCAGAATCGCCTCTTAACGACGACTTGTCAGATGAGCAGATAATGAGCCTAGAAGACCCCGATGAGCAACGTTGGGAACTGTACTTCGACGGAGCATCCTCAGTGCAGAAAGACAAAGAATTGCAAACGATAGTGCCCGGTAAGGCAGGAATCAGACTAATCGTTATAACACCGGAGCGGGGAATGTTAGGATACTCCTACCACTTAACAGAACTGTGTACAAATAATGAAGCAGAATACGAAGCCCTCATAACCGGATTGGAATTAACCATTCAGATGAGGATAACGGATATCAACATCTATGGGGATTCTCAGTTGATCATTCAACAAGTCGCCGGACAATACAGAATTCTAAAGTCAAGACTCGAGCAGTACTTCAGTATGCCATGAGATTGTTGGAGCAGATCCCAAATGTAACAATCTATAAGATTCCCAGAAAAGAAAATGCTCTCACAGATGCATTAGCCCGCCTTGCAAAGGAATTTGTCTGCTTGCGAGATGAGTCGATTGAAGTGTCGGTTCGAGGATGACGAGTCCTATCACAGCTCGACATGGATACAATACACAAATCAGCAGAAAAAGCAGAAGAAACAATTGTTGCAGTAACAGAAAATGCAAAAGACTGGCGGCAGCCACTGATAGACTATTTGCAAATAGGAAACTTACAGGACGATAATTCATTAGCCCATCAAATCAAGAAAAGAACTATGTCTTATGCATTAATAAACAATACATTATACAGAAGGTCTTTTAATCAGATGTGGCTAAGATGCCTGAGTCCGAGGCTCGTGAAATTGTTAAAGAAGTACACTCAGGACTTTGCAGCGCTCATCAGTCGGGTCACAAAATGAAAATGAAGATTAAAAGACTAGGGTACTACTGGCCCTCAATGATGACCGATTGCATGAAGATTGCCAAAAGTTTTCACCAGTGTCAAGTGCATGGAGTGGTTCTACATCAACCTCCAAATGCGCTACATCTGACAATCGCGTCGCGGCCGTTTGAATGTTGGGGCACAGATATTATGGGTTCGATAGAACCGCCTTCTTCAAGAGGACATCGCTTTATTCTTACAGCTACAAATTACTTTTCCAAGTGGGCAGAAGCAGTACCGCTCAGAGAAGTGAAAGCACATCATGTGCTACAGTTCTTCAAGAATCAAGTTGTCTACCGTTTTGGGGTACCGCGCAGAATTATCACAGATAATGGGTCCGCGTTCAAGAGTACGAAGATCAACAATTTTGTTAGAAGACATGGGATTGATTGGCGCTATTCAACAATCTATTACCCAAGAGAGAACAGCTTGGCCGAGGCTTTTAATAAAACTCTCGTCCAAATCCTAAAGAAAACTTCGGACGACAATTAAAGAAATTGGCACGAGAAGTTGTTAGAAGCCTTATGGGCCTACAGGACGACTTTCAGAACGCCCACCCAGTCTACGCCTTACGCCTTAGTGTAGGGTCAGAGGCCGTTCTACCCTTAGAGGTTCAGCTTCCTTCTCTCAGAATTGCAGTTGCAAACAAGATCACTACAGAAGAAACTACCAAATTACGACTAGAAGAATTGGAAAGCCTGGAAGGGAAAAGACTTTCAGCACAGCAGAATTTGGAACTGTATCAAGCCAAGATGATCCAGGCCCATGATAAATTGGTCCGTCCAAGGACATTCAAAGTCGGTGACTTAGTTCTAGTTCTCAAAAGACCTATTCTTGCACATCGCAAGATAGGTGGTAAATTTGAAACGACTTGGGAAGGGCCATTTGTGGTCAGGACAGTTTACTCAGGAGGTTCCTACCAGCTTGTAAATTGTCGTGGAGAGCGACCTATGCTTCCAGTTAATGGACGATATCTCAAGAAGTATTACGCAACCTGATGTTTCGAAGGATGAATCCTCATCCCTAGAAGCACGGGCACAGTAATTACTTATGACTGGGTCCGAACCCAAAAATATAAATAAAGAAAATGAATGATAAAGAAAATCATTAAAAAAAATGTTAAAAGAAAACATGTGAAATCTTGATAATAAAGTCTTTATCCTTCCTTTTAAATCGAGTCTCACTCTTGATCTTTCTTCATCTTTTCCTACTCCTATTTAAATTGAAAATAAATGAATAAAAGCTCTTCATTAATATTTTCTACTGTTCTTGTTCTTAGTACAGCCCCTGATCCTTTCCTTCTTTTCGCAGGGAAATGTTGAACGGGCAGTTGGTTCTGAACTTTAAGAATGGCGTGAGTCTATAACTTGATGAAAAGAGAGTGAGGGATGGAGCCGTGATCGAGATTGACTCTGACTTCACACCAGCTGGGCTACAATATGAAGAAAATGATTGGACCTCGATCGATCGGGAAGAACTTCGCAGCCATACAGTGATGAAATTGGGTGGCTCAAATCAACCATCTACCAGTAAAAGGAGAAAAGCAAACGCCGCTCATGCAATAGGAGAAGATAAGAAAGTTAGGTCCATTGTTGCTCCAGCAGAGGGCAGGCTTGTCAGTGACGTGCCTACAGAAATCCAAGGGGTAAGGAGAGCTACTCTCACAGCCACTCAGCGAAGGAACAAGAACCGTCACATTCGCAAGATGCTGACCTAGTTAGCAGCAGATCAACATGAAGAGACAGTCGCTACCGTCAGTACAAATGCTTCGAAGAGATTGGTTCGTCGGGAACCAGAAAGGAGGAAGTCTACTCCAAGGAAAGCAGAACAGATAAAGGAAATTCCAAGAAGAAGAGAGATAGTACCACGACGCCAGACAGATGCACCAGTTCTGAAGAGTCTTGTTGCGAAAGCAACTCCGGAGGATGTCCCGATAGAGATTATCCCTGAGGAGCCAAGACATGTAGGAGAGCGTGCCGGGGTGGAACCATACATTCCCCAGTACGTTACTAGACCTCGCCGATTGCAGATAATTCCAGAATACGAGTTGGAAAGAATGCAGAATGTTGAAAAGAAAACTTTCGAATACTTTGAGAGAATTCGAGGCAAGAGGATTAATATCTTAGAAGGCCTCGAGCTGCATACAGATGTGTTCTTAGACTACGAACAACAACAAATTATAGACAGCATACTTGAACTCCAGAAAATTGGCCGAGCTGGTCGTTTGAGGGAAAATACTTATTCAAAACCCCGAAGATGGATGCCAGGGAAAGGAAGAGTTACGATCCAGTGTGGATGTTGCTACAACTTCGCAGTAGCAAGAAAAGAAAATCCACCAGGGATAATCCGTCGCAGTGAGGTGGATCTGATTCCAAATGTTATTAAAATAATGGTAAAGAGGATGATAACATGGAGGGTATTGCCTGCAGATTGCATACCCAACAGCTGCATCATTAGCATCTACAAGGAGGGCGACTGCATACCTCCACATATTGACCATCATGATTTCGTTAGACCATTATGCACAGTGTCTTTTGTCAACCAGTGCAATATCATGTTTGGAACTGACCTCCGGATAGCAGGCCCCGGTGAGTTCCGAGGGCCAGTGGAGATACCACTACCGGTAGGTTCCGTCATGGTGTTAAAAGGGAATGGAGCGGACATCGCAAAGCATTGCATTCCAGGAGTGCCTGTTGAGCGGATCTCTGTTACTTTCAGGAGGATGGACGACAAAAAAATGCCATTCCACTTCCAGCCAGATCCAGAGTTAGAGAATCTCCGGCCTTACGAGCTGTGAGTTACATGGAAGATAGCACACCTCCAATGCACATCCATACGACATTTCTGCCAAGGATGACTTGGAAGGTGATGTTATTGTCCATGTATCTCACTATTTAGACATGGATTTTGACAGCTGCTTTTAGAAAAAACTTGAAGAATCTTATGCAATCCGTTTTGGATTTATATGGATTGTATGAGATATTAAATTCTCAAAGAAAATATCATCATGTTTTGGATCAAGATGTATGATGTATTTTCAACAAGATTGGAATGAAAGTGACCATGTCATGTTTTGCCTTCACCTCTTTTTGTGCAAATTGACTGGGAAACACCATTAAATTAAAAGAACTTCGAGCAAAGAACAAAGGGAAAATGAAAATAAACGAGAACTCTTTTAAAAAACTAAATGTCGAAATGAATTCTAAACTAACACGAACTCTAAATATTTTTGAAATTGAATCACCAAAACAAACAAAATGAATTTAAATCTCAATCTGAATCCTTTGATCTGAATCCTTCGATCTGGATTCTTCAATTATTCTTCAAAATGAAATCTGTTTGAAACCCTTCTGAAATTCAAATCATTTCCTTGACTTGTCACCAGGTCGAGTTTTTTCAGCTTGGTACACTTACCAGCTCCTTTCAATTCTTTTTCTTCTGTGTCTTAGAGGATCGACTAGTTCTATTAACATGGAGCCACGAACTTTGTTCGATTTGGTTCTGATGACATAAGACTGGGTCCCTCTTTATACAGATAAATCTTCGAGACTGAAGCCTAACTTCCAGTTCTCTTCGAGGCTAGAGCCTAACTTCTAGTCCTCTTTCAAACTTTCGAGACTGGTACCTAAATTCCAGTTCTCATTTCGAGGTCGGTACCTAAATTTTGACTCTCTTTCCGAGATCGATACCTAAATTTCGATTCTCTTTTGAATTGATACCAAATTTCAATACTCTATTTCGAGACTGGTACCAAATTCTAGTTCTCTCCTTTCGAGGTCGGTACCAAATTCCGACTCCCTTTCCGAGATTGATACTAAATTTCAATTCTCTCTTTCGAGACTGGTACCAAATTCTAGTTCTCTCCTTCCGAGGTCGGTTCCAAATTCCGACTCTCTTTCTGAGATTGATACTAAATTTCAATTCTCTCTTTAGAGATTGGTACCAAATTCCAGTTCTCTCCTTTCGAGATCGGTACCAAATTCCGACTCTCTTTCCGAGATTGATACCAAATTTCAATTCTCTCTTTCGAGACTGGTACCAAATTCCAGTTCTCTCCTTCCGAGGTCAGTATCAAATTCCGACTCTCTTTTCGAGATTGATACTAAATTTCAATTCTCTCTTTCGAGACTGGTACTAAATTCAGTTCTCTCCTTCCGAGGACGGTACCAAATTCCGACTCTCTTTCCGAGATTGATACCAAATTTCAATTCTCTCTTTCAAGACTGGTACCAAATTCCAGTTCTCTCCTTTCGAGGTCGGAACAAAATTCTGACTCTCTTTTTGAGATTGATACGAAATTTTAATCCTCTCTTTCGAGACTGGTACCAAATTTCAGATCTTATTTCGAGATCAGTACCTAAATTCTGATTCTCATTCTTTTCAATCGATACTTAAACTCTGATTTTCACTCCGAGGCTGGTACCCAAATTCCAGTTCTCTTCGTAATCCCGAGGTTGGAACCTAAATTCCAATTCTCATTTCAAATTCAGAATTTTCTTAAATCGATTTTAAATTAAACTTCAATCAAAATTGAAACTCGAAACAAATCGAAATCCAAACTCGACATTAAAACTTGAAATAGAAAATGAAATGAAATCTAAATCAAATTTCCTCAGATCTTATGATCCAGAATTCACCTCTTCTTCCCCAGCGAGAGTTCAGGAATCCCCAGTCTTGGAGATATACTTGTTACTCCCCAGCGAAAAAATTTTCTATACTTCATTCTAAGTGTGTCACTTAGACGTCTGCGTTGGTTCTGTTGATCTTTTCAGTCAACGCCAATACGCACGGTGTGCTTAGTTAGCACACCACACCTATTGGGGGTCCATTTGTTGACCTCATTTTTTATGAGGTCTGATCTCTCTCCTTAGTACTTAGGATCTAGCCTTAGGCTTTCCCTTTGACTATCCTAGAGGACTAGAGATGGAACCCGCCACTTAGAAATTCAAAACACTTCTTGGCTCCCTTCAAACACCACAAGTTTGATTGTAAATCCCAAGCCACTTGGAGGGTTAAAATCAAATGTGAAGGTTTAAAGGATGAGTTTCCTATAGGACTCTTTGGCTTTAGGATTACCCTGGGTGGCCTGGTCTGGTGAGGGTTGACCTGCACACATTACACTTTCACACACATTCCAAATCCTAAAACCATTTATTCCTAGCTTGACTTCCCGACTCATGTAGGCAATTCATATGGATGGACCTCAACCCCTAGGCCCCTGGCTAAGAGGGTTAGGAACATCATAGTGAATGTCTAAAATGAGTCCTCTCATGGATTTAGTGAGCTTAATATGGATTCATGGCTCAACCAAAATGATTTCATTTCACTCACACTTAATCAATCTTCATTTTCCCAAAATTTCAATTTTTGACCCCCGGGGCCCTAAACCCACCAAACCTACCAAATACCCTTGAAATTGCCCAAAATTTGCAAAATTGCCTAAATTACCCAAAATTCATAAAAATCAATCCTAAACATTTCCCACCATTCAAATTGATCATCCTTAGCCAAATATATCAAAATTTCCAAAAATATTCCCCAATACCCTCCAAATACCCAAAATGCCCTTCTTAACCAAAAATTCCATAAATTCCAAAAATTCCCAGAAAATTCCAGAAAATTCTAAATATTCTCAATTTCATTTTATTCAACTACACCATAGGCAAATTTTGCCAATTTGGCCCACTTTTGCCAAAACCCCCAATTTGACACATTCTTAACCCAAGTGGACCCAATGTCAAACCAAATCAACCCAATTGACCTCAATTTTGATCCAATTCAATTCTAAACTTCAATTCAATATCCCCAATATCAATTTATACCAAGTCCAAGCCCAATTTGATTGACATTTGGATCCAATTCCAATTTGAAGCCTAAAGCCCAATTTTAGCCCATGACCTAAACTTAGCCCAAACCAACCCAATTCAACTCCAATTAACCCCAAATCCTCTCTAAAACCTTCCTAACATCCCCACAAGCAAAACAATAACAAGATTTACCCTAAATTTGAACATAAAATCCACCCAAACCTAACCCAAAACCAAAATATCCATTTTTGGCCTAAAACCAACCTAACCCAAATGGGCCCAAATCCCAAAATCAAAGCCAACCAAAGTTCAAAACTCTTTGTGACACTCCCATAAGCATTTCTTAACATTAATTTTACATTAAATCCAACCTTAGCCCAACCTTAGCCCAAGTTAGCCCAATTTGACCCACTTTGGCCCCTTAATCAAAAAAGCCCAAATTAAATCCAATTCCACTCAAAATGACACCAAACCTTTTCTAAAATGTTCATGACACATCCCTAAACTAAACCCAACATTTTTTTGGCCCAATCCTTCACAAAATTTCCATCCACCAATTTATTTTCAAACCTAAAGGCCCACTTTCTTAAACCATCCTAAAAGCCCATTTTCACCAAATCCAAAAGCCCAAAATTAGCTCCAAAGCTCACATGACAATTTCTTCTCATCATACCTTTAATTGATAACATCCCTAAGTTCTAAATCAATCATCAAATAAATCCAAATCAAGCCCCATGCCAATTTCCCTTAAACTCATCAAAAATCCCAAAACCCATTCCTATGAAAATAAGCCAACCTTTTCCCAAGCCATGAGCAAGCCAAATGAAGCCATTTACAAGCCATATGAAGCCATGAGAGCTTTGACACCTCACCAAGCCATTAATGGCTGTCGGCGTATTTTAATTTTAATTTAAATAAATAATTTGAAAAGTAATATTTGATTTTGAAAATAATTTTAAATTTGAAAATTTTAAGATATGAAATCAAACTGATCTCACATCCCGAATAGTTTATATAAACGAGCACCGTATCACAAACCATGTATCTATCCCGAAGAATAGACACATTGCTTGATAATGGGGCTCAATTAAATAAACTAAAAGATTTGTGACATCCGTTTGGTCTGCGAACCAATTTTATAAGCCGACAAATTCCCCTGTTTAATATGAAAACATTAAACAGGGTTTATATTACCTGGGTTCTTAAAATTCCCTATAAGGGCAAGCCCCTATAGTTAATTACATCTTAAGTGACGGGAATCACTTAAGAAAACTCTCGATAATAATCATAGTTCCGATCTCAAGAATTTCAAGGTTTAAGTTTTCAATGGATCGAGTTTTGGAATTTCAATAGTGGAATGGATCAAATTTAGAGCATTATATTTTGGGAATCCGAAGGAAGAAAGGTAGGAGAAATCACGCATTCGAAGCGAACTTCGGTAATTCCCCGACTATCCTATTGTTTGGCTTGAATTTAGGAAGGTCCTAATGTTTATTTAATGTTTTGATCTCGCCAATTTTAATTAATTAGGACTTATATTTGTATGATAAAATCATACAAATAAATTTCGAAGATATGAGGGTTTATGTCGTACCAAACGACTACCTCGGAGTCCTAAGACCGGTTAGGGCTTAATTTACATGATATGATCATGCAAATGCCTAACAAAAGGCTGAGGATTTATGTTGCACTAGGCAAACTACCTCGAAGTCCTATGGTTTTGTTGTTTAATTCTAGGAATGTTTTGTTAAAGTAGATCCGAGTTTTGCTGATGACGATGGCCGTGCTGCCCACCATGCTCCGGGCTCCTTGTTGTTGCAAAGGTTTAGTTTTAGAAGTCATAAATCAGGGGATGAGAGAAGTGTTCTGGTTTAGAGAAGATCTTAAAATCCAGGTGTTTTTTAATATTTTAATTAAACAAATCTTAAAGTTGGTTATAACAACACCGGTTAAGATCCCACGGTTCCATCCTTCCGGCATCGTTATTTTTAATGGATTCACTTAGTCCAGATGAATTTGTTAAACTCAACTGAATGAGTTCCACACTTTCATTTAGACCGTGGGAAATCCCGTTAGCAACACGTAGGTTACATCATCCGAGGTATTCCCGATCATTCAATGAGACGTTTTAATTTAGTTGTAGTTGTAGTTTTGTTGTTCCTATTTGTGATTAAATTTTGAGTTGTTTTATATTTTGAATGTTGTGGCGGTGAATTTTATCTTGTAGTGTCTTTTAATTTAGTTATGGGTTTCAATTTTGGTTTCTGTCCTAAAGGTGTAGGTTTTCATGCAACAGTTGTTTATCATGCAAGAAAAGTAAGTGCAATGCGATTAAATAAATTGCAGTAAAGTAAATTGCAATAAAATAAAAGCATACCTGGAGGGTCTTCCCGTCATCCCAAGCCGCACTTAAAACACGATCGAATATTTAAGCATTTAAAGTAAGTTCCTAGGTAAAGCTAAGGGGAGGGTTATGGTTTTCTACCAAGTTCCTAATCCTATAGCCTAGTCATTTCCTATGACGTCTAGGTTCTTGTGTTTTAGTTTAAGGACGATTTTCTTCATCAAAGAACAACTAAGTTCAATTGTTCTTATAAATATCCTATCATATTGAGGAAGTGCTTAAGACGAATCTTAAACATCTTTTCAACATTTCTAGGATTATTCTAAGTCCAAATGAATTTAATTATACTAATGAATTAATCGTCCGGGAGTTTAAGTTTTGTTATCTTGCTCAGTGAACTAGGACATTTGAATATCCTATAAGTGAAGTAACGCTTCTTTTAACACTCCTTTTTAAGAGTTATGACATCACGAGCTTTCGAGGGCAAATGGATGTTCAAGTGAGTTGTGATTTAATTTTAGTTAATGGATTTAAGTTTGGAATAGTGTTCAAGTTATTTTAGATTTATTTTGAATTCTTCATGTCTTAGGTGATGTTATATTTAATTTAATTCAATTTAACTTAACTTAATTTAATTTAATGTGGTTTAATTTAATTTAATTTTAATTTAAGTTAATTCAATATGATATGCTTTAGCTTAACTTAATTCAATTTGATTTAATTTAATTTGATTTAGTTTTAATTTAATTTAATTTAATTTTAATTTTATTTTATTTAATTTAATTTAATTTAATTTAATTTAATTTAATTTTAATTTAATTTAATTTTAATTTAATTTGATTTAATTTAATGTGTTTTAATTTAATTTAATTTAATTTAATTTAATTTAATTTAATTTGTTTTAATTTAATTTAATTTAATTTAATTTAATTTAATTTAATTTAATTTAATTTAATATTTTATTTTAAAGGGATTTGCTTTAAATAATTTAACCTTAACTTAATTTAATGATTAAGTCTTTTAGCATTTTAAACCTTAAACTTGGATTATCATTTTAATTAGTGGATTAAATATTATTGAGATGATTAATTTAGGGATTCTTAAATTAAAGAACAAATTTCTTCCTAATAACATCCCTATTTTAATAACTCCAATTTTACTATTCTTCCAAATTTAATTAATTATTTTAACTAAAGTTCATTTCAATTATTTTTGAATTGTTTAATAGGTTTCTACCCTTTAATTATTTAAATTTCAATCATCCAAATCAGATTAGGATCAAATATTTTACTCTTTAATTTTATTAAGCCTAAAGTTTTAATTAAGGGTTAAAATTTTAATTACCATTTTGCCCTTCAAGCTTAATAATTTCATAACTCACTAAATTGAGCTCAAATGAATTTGAAATTTTTATTTGACTTCACTCATATGTCAATAAAGACATTAGAGGAGAAAATGTGATTTTTCTGTATTTAATTTATTTATGTAATTATTTTTGGTGGAAAATAAGGATTTCCAAGGAAAATTTAATAATATGACCAAGGGAAAGTTTCTGTCCTTAAGAAAATTATGGGACATTCCTTATGACCAGAGGACCACTTGGACCAATTTTTGTGATTTTTTGAATTATATTTTATTTATTAAAATTATTTTAATTTCTGGAGTATTAATTAATTTAAAAATAGAATATAAGTTGAAAAATGAATTTTATAATTTTTAAAATTCTCTCTGATATCAAGGATTCCAGAGAACCAAATTTTACAATTTTCTGATTTTTCCTTAATTTATTGGAATTATTTTAGTGGAAATGCTAGAAAATGTATTTTTTAATTTTAAAAATTACCCCAAGGCTTTAAAATTTAATATCTCAACCTAGAGACATAAGAAAAATATGGGGTTTGTTCCTAAGTGGTTAGAATTCAAAATGTGACATTTTGGTGAATTTTATTATTTTTGTAATTTTTATTATTTTTTAATTATTAAAATATTAAAATAATGCAAAAAATCAACTTTTTTAGAAAATTGCAATTTTAATTTTCTTGAATTCCCCAAATATCAGAAAGGCTTCAAAACCAATTTGGTGAATTTTTGAAAAGTATTTTGAAAGTTATGAAATTTTAAAAATTAATTTTGGCTAAGTGGCTTAATCAACCCATTTGATGGGGCTAACCAAGTCCAATTGACTTGAAATTTTTATGGTGGATTCCTCTGATCCTAAAGGTCAGTGGAGAATTGATTTCAAGTCAATTTGATCTATGGTTAACTCTAATTAATTAAAGTTCAATATTGGGTATTTAGGCCAATTAGGGTTAATCTGAGTGAATTAACTCAAGTCCTATTTTTCCTAGGGTTCTCTGGTCATAAGGAACATCACCAAATTTTTCTAGAATTTATTTCACAACATGCTAATTTTTGGAATTAAAATATTCAAAACAGCAACATGCATTTGAAAAATCAATAACTTTTCACAGAGATGGCCTCTGACCTTGGAAAATTTAGGGAATGTTCCCAAGTTCAGAGGCTTCAAAAGCCCTATGGTCTCATGCCATGGTGAATTGTATGAATGCATGGAGAATTAAAACAATGAAGGGAGTAAATAATTAAATAAAAATAAAGTACTGGACAAAATTAATTAATTTCTTTTCCACATTATTCTCCTCCGTTCACCGAGCAAGAGGGTATTTTTATTTTATTTTTGTGATTTTTCTACACAAAGATATGCATTTTTGAAGTTTAGTGGATTAAATAAATAAGAAAATAACCTATTTTCCTACTTATCCACGTCGGCGCTGACTCAACCTCGGCGGCTCCGAATCGACACGCGTCGCTCCCTGGTTCGGCGCTGCCATCTGACTCGGCTGTCCTGGGCCTCGCGGTTCACGTACCATCTGTCGGTCCAACGCAATCCAAGCCGTCCATCCGATACATGCGCGATCCGACGGTTCATGGTCATCGTCTACGACTGGTGCGATCTCGTGACCGTCCACACTCTAACCCTAAGAACTCACTCGATTCTCAACGGATTTTTGTGTTCTTATGCTCTATGGATTCGTCTTGAAGAGACGAACACATCCATACGGTGAACATGCTATGAAATCAAGCCAATCAAAATGGAGAATCGATCGAAGCTCGGGCGAACGAGGAGTTCATACCTTTGCTCGGAGAAGTGAAGCTTCGATCCGAGGGTTGTGTCACGTTAGATTGGGTCCAAGCAAGCTCCAGATGAAGTTCCTTGGCTTGGTGAATTGTCTAGGTATGATTTCCACCAGAGCTGATCACAACCTTTGGAGTCTGGAACAACTGGGTGGCCTGGAGAGGGGGCTTTCACTGGAAAACTTCTTCTCTGGCCCGGTGAAGGTGTAGGTGAGTTTAATTTGATTTTGGTGAAGGATTCGAGAGTGTCCCGTTCGCCCGAGAATCGAGCTCCAAAATCGAGCTCAATCAATGGGATTAGAGCAGGAGAACAGTGGGGATCAATTGCTCTAAGTCCGGAGGGGAGTGAGGAGTGATTTTGGCAGAGTTTTGGTATGGTCTAGTTCAACACCTCGTTTGGCCGAGAGGGTGAGGGGTTTAAATAGGAGAGGCTGGAGGGCCTCCCAGGGGGAGTTGAGGGCTGGGATCAGCTGCTTAGGTGAGGAGAAGAACAGCCATGGTGGCCATTGGGCATGGGGCAGCTCAGCAAGGTAGATTCCAAAGCTTGGCCTCTCCCAAGGTCTCGGGCATGGTGTTTTCCGGTGACTGGGTGGCCGGCCGGCCAGGCATGGGTCACCCTCAAGGTCAGGTGGGTCAGGGCTGGGACTTGGTGCAAGAAATTGGCAATTTCCATGTGTAAAGTGGCTGAATTAAAATGGAATGGGGAAGGGGTCATTTTGGCTTCAATTTGGCCAACCCATTGGTTTGGGTTGGGTGCACCTCCCCATGGC
This sequence comes from Papilionanthe hookeriana x Papilionanthe teres, assembly GCA_022702705.1. Classification (NCBI taxonomy): domain Eukaryota; kingdom Viridiplantae; phylum Streptophyta; class Magnoliopsida; order Asparagales; family Orchidaceae; genus Papilionanthe; species Papilionanthe hookeriana x Papilionanthe teres. The sequence goes on from CM040430.1 coordinate 74,158,850, forward strand.
CTGATTTTGGGCTGAGAGGATCAGTTGGGTCAGCCAAGAGAGAATGGTGTGGACTCCATCCATGATGAGGTGGCTAAACATGGTTTAGTGTGTGTCATGAATAAGGTTAAAAAGTCTTAATGAAAGATTAGGAAAGGAGCCCCTCCTTTTACCATTAATGGCATGGTCACATGCCAAACTTTCATGGCTTCATATGGCTTGTGAATGGCTCATACATGGCTCCATGTGGCTTAGGGAAAAGTTGGTTCAATTTCATGGAAATGGATTTTGTGACTTTTGGCATTTTGGTGAGAGTTGTCATGAGGTTTAATTTTGGAATAATCCAATGATGAATTTAGGATTTAGGGATGATTTCAATCAAGGGATGATAAGGAGAAATTTCATGTGGGCTTTAGGATAGGCTTGGGCTTTTGAATTTGAAGGAAGTGGGCTTTTAGGAAGGTTTAAGGGAGGTGGGCTTTTAGGTTTAAGAATGAGTTCATGGATGGGAATTTTTGTAAAAGGTTGGGCCAAATAATTGTTGGTTTTGGTTTAGGGATGTTTCATGAGTAATTTGAAATAGATTTAAGGTGGTTTGGGTTTGAATTGGGTTGAATTTGGGTTTATTTGATCAGTGGACCAATGTAGGTCAAATTGGGCTAACTTGGGCCAATGTTGGGCAAGGGTTGAAATTGATGTAAAATTAATGTTGGGAAATGTTTATGGGAATGTTTCAAAGAGGTTTTGGCTTTGGTTGGGTTTGGATTTTGGGACTTGGGCCTATTTGGGTTGGGTTTGGGTGTAGGCCCATTTAAGGAATTTTGGTTTTGGGTTGAATTTGAATAGGGTTTGGGTCAAAATCTTGGGCAAATCATGTTAGTGTTTTGTTTATGGGGATGTTAAGGAAGGTTTAGAAAAGATTTGGGGTTAATTGGAGTTGAATTGGGTGAGTTTGGGCTAAGTTTGGGTCATGGGTTCAAATTGGGCTTTAAGGCCCAAAGTGAAATCGGATTCAAATGTCAATCAAATTGGACTTGGATTTGGTCTAGATTGGTGTTGGGGATGTTGAATTGAAGTTTAGAATTGAATTGGACCAGAATTTGGGTCAATTGGGTAGGTTTGGTTTGACATTGGGTTCACTTTGGGTTAAAATGGGTCAAATTGGGGATTTTGATAAAAGTGGGGTAAATTGACAAAATTGGCCCATGGTATAGTTGAACAAAATGAAATTGGGAATATTTGGGATTTTCTGGAATTTTCTGGGAATTTTCTGAATTTTTAGATTTTTTGGCTAAGAGGGGTATTTTGGGTATTTGGAGGGTATTGGGAGGTATTTTTGGAATTTTTGGTATTTTTGGGTATGGATGATTAATTTGATTGGTGAGGAAATGTTTAGGAATGGTTTTGGAGAATTTTGGGTAATTTAGGTGATTTTGCAAATTTTGGGGGATTTCAAAGGTTTTGGGTAGGCTAAGCGGGTGTAGGGTCCCGGGGGTCAAAAATTGAAAATTTGGAAAATTGAAGCTTGGGTGAATGTAAGTGGAATGAAATCATTTTGGTTGAGTCATGAAGCCATATCAAGCCCACATGAGCCATGAAGGGACTCATTTGAGGCATCCACTATGTTGTTCCTAACCCTCTTAGCCAAGGGCTTAGGGGTTAAGGACCATCCATGTGAACCACTTTCATGAGTTAGGAGGTCAAATTGGGTATGGGTGTGTTTTTTTAGGAGGTGTGTGAAAGTGTAGTGTATAGGTGTAGTGTGTGTGTAAGTCAGCCCTTTCACTGCACTGTGCCACCTGTAGGCGGTCCCAAGGCCAAAGAGTCCTATGGGAACTCATCCTTTAAACTTCCACATTTAATTTCAACCCTCTAGGTGATTAGGGGTCTACAATCAAGTTTGTGGAGTTTGCAGGGAGCTAAGAAGTGGTTTGAATTTCTAAGTGGTGGGTCCCAATTCTAATCCTCTAGGATAGTCAAAGGAAAAGCCTAAGGCTAGATCCTAAGTACTAAAGAGAAGAAGAGAAGACCTCATCAAAAATGAGGTCAACAATGGCAAGAAGAGGGGGCTCTTTCTTAAACCTTCATTAAGCATTTTTAACATCATCTATGCTACACTCTAAACTAAAATTAGCCACATCACCTTGGATGAGGACTTCACCACCCCTTCCTAGCTGACCCAACTGATCCCCTTCAGCCCAAATCAGATCGTGGGGGGGTGAACCTAGCCCAAATACATGAATTGAACCAAACCAAGCCAAAATGAGCCTTCTCCCATTCCATTTAAATTAAACTCCTTTACACATGTCCATGGCCAATTGACTGCACTAAACCCCGACCTCGACCTCCCCGACCTCGAGGGCGACTCCGACCCCGGTCGGCCGCCCACCACAGTCGCCGGAAAACACCATGCCGAGAGCACCCATTCGGTTCAAAAATTCAATTCTTCCTTGCTGAGCTGTCCCAACCTAAATAGACACCATGGCTGTTCTTCCCTTGACCAGAGCAGCTGATCCCAAGCCTCAACTCCCCCTGGGAGGCCCTCTAACCATGTATAATTAAACCCACCACCCTCTCGGCCAAAGGAGGTGATGAACCAGACCTAAACAAAACTCTGCCAAAATTGCTTCAGGACCTTCTCCTCACCTAGAGCAATTGATCCCCACTGTTCTCCTGCCCTATACCCCATTGATTGAGCTCAATTTTGGAGCTTAATTCTCAGCCTAGAACCAGGACATCTCCCAAACCTCCACCAAATCCAAATTAAACTCACCCACACCTGCACAGGACCAAGAGAAGGAGTTCCCAGAGTGAAAGCCCCCTCTCCGGGCCACCCAGTTGCTCTAGCCTCCAAGCTTTGAAATCGGCCGTGGACACTTTCATACCTAGACAATTCCCCAGAGCTAGAGACTTCATCTGGAGCTTCCTTAGGTGCAATCGAAGGTGAAACAACTCTTTGATTGAAGCTACACTTCTCAGAGCAAAGGTATGGATCATTCCTTGCTCCCGAGCTTCCAGTGATTCTCCATTTTGTTTTACTTAATTTCATAGCATGTAAACCATATGGATGTGTTTGTCTCTTCAAGACGAATCCATAGAGCATAAGAACATGAAAATCTGTTGAGAAATGAAAGAGTTCTTAGGGTTTTAGTGTGGACGGTCATGGGTGCACACCAGTCGTAGACGATGACCAGGCGCCGTCCGATCGAGCGTGTATCGAGTGGACGGTCCAGATCGAGCTGGATCGAAGAACGTTACATGAACCGTGGGCCCCTGGAGCGCCGAGTCAGATGGCGGCGTCGAATGGGAGCGCGAAGCGTGGGCTTTCGGAGTTGCCGAGGATGAGTCGGCGCCGCGTGGTTAAGTAGAAAAATATGGATTTTTTGATTTATTTAAATACCCAGAACTTAGAAAATCCATATCTTTGTGTAGAAAAATCATAAAAATAAACTAAAAAATACCATCTTGCTCAATGAACAGAGGAGAATAATGTGGAAAAGTAATCAAGTTATTTTGATGAGTATTTTATTTTTAATTAATCGTTTACTCATTTCAGTATTTTGATTCCCATTTGTATAGACAATTTATCATGGCATGAGACCATAGGGCTTTTGAAGCCTCTGATCTTGGGGACATTCCCTGAATGTTTCATGGTCAGAGGACATCTCTATGGAAAGTTATGTATTTTTCAAGTTTATGTCACTGTTTTTGGTATTTTAATTCCAATAATCAGCATGTTGCTTAGAAAATTCTAGAAAAATTTGGTGAAGTTTCTTAGGACCAGAGGACCCTAGGATAATTATGGTTAGGCTTAATTCATTAATAATAACCCTAATTAGCCTAAATACCTAAAATTGAATTTTAATTAGTTAGGGCTAACCACACATTAAAATAACTTCAAATTAATTCTCCATTGATCTTTATGATACAGAGAACCTTGCATAAAAATTTGGAGTCAATTGGAAATGATTAGCCCCACTAAATGAATTAATTAAGCCACATGATTAAAATTAAACTTTAAAAATTCATAACCCCAAAAATACATTTCAAAAATTCACCAAATTGGTTTTGCGGGCTCTATGATATCAGAGGAGTCTATAAAAGTTAAAATTGGAATTCTCTAAAATTTTTCATTTTTAATGATATATTTAATATTTTAATAATTAAAAAATAATAAAAATCATAAAAATATTAAAAATCATAAAAATGTCACATTTTGACTCCTAATCACTTAGGAACAAACCAAATATTTTTCCCAAGTCTCAAAGTAAAGATATTGAATTTTAAAGGCTCAAAACAATTTTTAATATTAAAAAATCTATTTTCCAACCTTTTCACTAAATTAATTCCAATAAATCAAAGAAAAATCAAAAAATTATAAAATTTTTTTCTCTGAACTGCTTGAGGTCAGAGAGATTTAAGAAAAATATAAAACTTAATTTTCAACTTTAATTTTATTTTATAATTAATTAACACTCCAAAACTCAAAATAACTATAATAAATAAAATATAATTCAAAAAATCACCAAAATTGGTCCAAGTGGTCATCTGGTCATTAGAAAAATCCCATAATTTTTTACGGACAGAAATCTTACTTTGGTCATGTTGTTGAATTTTCCTTGAAATCCCTTATTTTTCATTAAAAATAATTATATAAATAAATTAAATTCGGAAAAATCACATTTTTTCCTCTAATATCTTAATTGACAAATGAGTGAAGTGACATAAAAATTTTAAGTTCATTTGAACTCAATTTAGTGAGTTATGAAATAAATAAGCCTAAAAGGACATAAAGGTAATTGAAGAATTTAAACCCCTTTATTAAAATTTTAGGTTTAATTAAAATGGAGGGTAAAATATTTGATTTTATCTTTCTTGGATGATTGAAATTTTGGGAAATTAAAAGGGTAGGAACCCATTAATCACTTTTAATAAACCAAAAATGAAACTTTAATTATTTAAACAATTTAAATTTTGGAAGATTAATGAAAATTTGGATTATTAAAAATAGGGATATAATTTGAAAGGATATTAATTCTTTAATAAAAAAAATCCCTAAATAAATCATTTCAATAATATTTAACTCTTAATTAAGATCAAAATGATAATCCAAACTAAGTAAATTAAAAATAAAAAAAATAAATAACCCTTAAATTAAAGAAAAGTTCAAAATACTAAATAATTTAACAATTAAATTAAATTAAATTTAAATTAAACTAAATTATGTAAAAATTAAATTAAAATTAAGATAAAATTAAATTAACATTTTAATAATTAAATTAAATTAAATTTAAAATATTGAAATTAAATTAAATTAAATTAAGTTAAATTCAATTAAATCAAATTTAAATTATATTAAAGTTAACATCATTCAATAATAAAAGTAAAACAAATTTAAAATATTAAGATCACTTAAAGTATAAAGATTTAAACCAAAAATAATTTGAACACTATTCCAAACTTAAAATTATTAATTAAAACCTCATAATTAAACTAAATCACTTTAAACCTTTAACTCAAACTTTAAATTAAGAATGATTAAAATTCTCAACAAACCAACTTGCCCCTAAAGGCTTTAATTATTATAACTCTTAAATGGAGTATTAAGTGAGATGTCAATTCATTCATGGGATAATCAAATGCCCAAGTTAACTGAGCAAGAGACAAAGCTTAACTAAACTTCTGGATGATTAATTCACCTGTGCAACTAAATTTACTTGGACTCAAAATAATCTCGAAAATATTGAAAAGATGTTTAGTACTCGTCCTAAGCACTTTCTCAATATGATGAGATGTTTTAGAAGAACAATTGAATTTAATTGTTCTTTGATGAAGAAAATCATCCTTAAATAAAATACAAGAACCTAGACGTCATAGGAGATGACTAGCAATAGGATTAGGACTTTGGCAGACAACCAAAACCCTCCCCTTAGCCTTACCTAAGTACTTGCTATAAATATTTAAATGCCTTAATATATGTTTTAAGTGCAGCTTGGGATGACGGGAAGACCCTCCAGGTATGCTTTTATTTTTATTGCAATTTACTTTATTGCAAAATACTTACAGGCACTGTACTTTACTTTTTCTTGCATTTTAAACAAGATTGTTGCATGAAAACTAAAACCTTTAGGATAGTCACAAAACTGAAACCAAAACTAAATTAAAAAGTCACCACAAGATAAAATTCACCGCCACAACATTTCAAATTATAAAATAACTCAAAATTTAATCACAAACAGAACAACAAAACTACAATTGCAACTAAATTAAAACGTCTCGTTGAATGATCGGGAATACCTCGGATGATGTAACCCACGTGTTGCTAACGGGAATTCCCACGGTCTAAATGAAAGTGTGGAACTCATTCAGTTGAGTTTAACAAATTCATCTAGACTAAGTGAATTCGATGAAAATAACGGTGCCGGGATGACGGAACCGTAGGATCTTAATCTGTTTTGTTTAAACAACTTTAAGATTTTTTTAATTAAAATATTAAAAATATTTAGACTTTAAGATTTATAAACCAAAACACTTTTCTCATCTCCTGATTATCATTTTCTAAAACTAAAACCTCTGCAACAACAAGGAGCTTGGAGCACAGTGGGCAGCACGGCCATCGTCATCAGCAAAACTTGGGTCTACTTCAGCAAAATTTTCTTAGAATTAAATAACCAAGCCATAGGACTTCGAGGTAGTTTGTCTAGTGCAACATAAATCCTCAACTTTTTGTTAGGCATTTGCATGATCATGTCATGTAAATTAAGCCCTAACCGGTCTTAGGACTCCGAGGTGGTCGTTTGGTACGACATAAACCCTCACATCTTCGAGGCTATTTGTGTGATTATGTCATACAAATATAAGACCTAAATTAATTAAAATTGGCAGGATTTCAACAATAAATAAACTCTCAAATTGAAGCCAAACAATAGGATAGTTTGGGAAGTTGCCAAGATTCTTCTTGGATCCTCAGCTTCTCCTACTTCTCTTCCTTTGGATTCTTGAAATATACTGTTCCAAATTTGAGCTAATCTCTTTTGAAATTCCAAAATTCAATCCTTTGAAACCTTAAACTTTGAAATTCTTGAGAGCAAAATCACTGATCATTATCGAGAGTTTTTTTAAATGATTCCCGTCATTTAAGATGTAATTAACTATAGGGGCTTGCCCTTATAGGGAACTTTAAGAACCCATGTAATATAAACCCTGCTTAATTTCTTTATATTAAGCAGGGGAACCTATCGGCTTATAAAGTTGGTTCGCAGACAAAACGGATGTAACAAATCTTCTAGTTTATTTAACCGAGCCCCATCACCAAGCAGTGTGTCTATTCTCCGGGATAGATATACAGTTTGTGGTGTGGTGCTCGTTTTTATAAACTATTCGGGTTGTGAGATCAGTTTGATTTCATATCTTAAAATTTTCAAACTTAAAATTATTTTCAAAATCAAATACTACCTTCCAAATTTTATATATATTTAAATTAAATTTAAACTCTAAAATTCGTCGACAACTTCTGTAGGCGACCCCTTTTCTAAAAACAACACTCAACCTAAAATATGGCGACAGGCATTCATAACATTTTGTACCACTTTTTCCAACTGCTTGATCCTCTTCAGTATCATTCTGGAACTTTCAGGAAAATAGAGCTAAATAGGTTGTCAATTTTTAGTTGGTTAATCAGCAGAAAGATTCATATCATCTTCATCTCCCACTATTTGGTAGTCATAAATATTAGTTGGATCAATAGGCCCTAAGGAAGAAGAACCTTTTCCCAACTCTCACATGGAACTTGTGATTGACTACACAACAGAAATATGGTGGATGGGTGTCCAAGCCCATATTTAGATCCATAAAAAATTAATCCCAAAACTGATTTCACAATTATATTATTAATATCAATCGGCCTCCCAGTTTGAATACAGAAATTCAAAATGACACTTTCCTTGGTTACCTTGCTAATCTTCAAAATTGGAAATAACTTTACTGAAATAAAGTAATGTCACTGCTTTGACACCGGATTTAAAGATTTAGAAGGGAAACTAATATATTTATTTTCTCTAACTTCCCAATCTTCATTCTCATCCATCAAATAACGATACACATCATTCATATTATCACTTGTGGAATTAAAATTGAAATAGTGGCAAATAGGTACATTCTCAATCATAAAGAGATCATTAATTCTCGTAGGAGTGAATTGTACAAACCTACCTCGCACAAAGACGAGTCCTTGGTTGATCCCGTGAAGATTTGCATAGAATTCCTTCACAACCGAAATGACTACGGCAGCGGCAGTGTAACAAAGCACTTCCCAACATCTTTCCTTAATTATCTCTTCAATTTTTGTAGTAGGATTATCCATATGTCGATTTATAAAGCATCTTTCCTTGATAATCTTCCTCTTCATCATCACTTTGTTGAACAATCGCTGCACCTCGAAACTTATAAACTTCCTTCGGTTAAAAATGTGAGATCAAGGGGTTTCTATGGAGTAGGAATCCATGGGATGCAAATTGGGAATGGTAGTTTTCATTTTTCTGGAGTTTGGAAGTCTAAAATGGAGTTTAGGGAGTTATAAGGATGAAGATCCCCCTCAAAACTGACAAAACTCGCATTTTGAAACTCCAAAAACCGTCAACAGGTTTTGGGCGCCGGCAGTGCTAGGTAGGGTGTCGGCGGCGCTCAAACCTGAAATTCAGTGAATCTCTCTGTAATTGGGCGCCGGCAGCGCTAGTGGTCAAAAATCTCACCGAACTTCGTTTGGCCCAAAATAATCTAATATCTCAATTTGATCCCATATTTGTCAATTTTAAAAGTATTTAGGAGTGATTAGGATTCAAAAATAACTATCTAAAAAACACAACTACAACAAACAAGCAAACACACCACAAAGATACATATGGGTTGCCTCCCATAAAGCATTTGGTTTAACGTTGTCAGCCCGACAAACCATTCAGTTAATCGAGATGACTCGGCATTAAAACCTCTTTGAAGTCAGGTTGAAACCCGTCAAATTAAGGTTTTAATCGATGCCCATTAACTTTGAAAATCTTTCCAGTATCAGGATCCTTAATATCAACAGCTCCAAAAGAATGAACTTTTACAACTGTAAAAGGTTCTAACCATCTAGACTTGAGCTTTCCAGGAAATAAATTCAATCTTGTGTTGTATAAGAAAAGTTTTTGTTCAAATTCCAATTTCTTTTTCAATATCATCTGATCATGCCACAATTTCATTTTCTCTTTATAGATCCTGTCATTATGATAAGATGCATTTCTAATTTCTTCCAATTCATTTAATTGCATAAATCTCTTCTCTCCGACATTTTTCAAATTAAAATTCAACACTTTTATCGCCCAATATGCTTTATGCTTCAATTCAACCGGTAAATGGCAAGTCTTACCAAACACTAGTCTATAATGAGACATCCCAATAGGGGTCTTAAAAGCAGTACTATAAGCCCATAATGCAGTATCTAATCGAGCAGACCAATCTAGTTATGATTATCCATAGTTTTGTCTAAAATTCTTTTAATTTCACGATTAGACACTTCTACTAAACTACTAGTCGGGATGATAAGCAGTAGAGATTCTATGAACGATATTATATTTCTCAATCAATCTCTTAATTTGATTATTCTTGAAATGGGATCCACCATCAGTTATAATCACTCTCGGCATTCCATATCTTGTAAATATATTTTTCTTTAAAAATTTTGAAACACTCGGAGCATCACATCTAGGTAAAGTAATAGCTTAAATCCATTTCGAGACATAATCAACTGCAACCAGTATATATAAATTTCCAAATGAAGGAGTAAATGGTCCCACAAAATCTAATCCCCATACATAAAAAATTTCAACTTCCAAATTATAATTTAGAGGCATTTCATTTCTTCTAGAGATATTACCTACTCTCTGACATCAATCACATGATTTAATATATTTGTATACATCCTTAAAAAGAGTAGGCCAATAAAATCCAGATTGTAAAATCTTAAAAGCAGTTTTATCAACACTAAAATGACCTCCAAATTCAAAATCATGACATCATTGAAAAATTAAATTAGTTTCTTCTTGTGACACACATCTCCTAATAATCAGATCCTTACACTGTTTATATAGATAGGGCTCATCCCAAAAATAAAATTTTGCATCGTATTTAAACTTTATTTGTTGTTTCCTTGTTAAATCAGGTGGTACAATATCACTCACAATATAATCTACAATATCAGCATACCAAGGCAAATTTCTTCCCATAATAATATAAAGTTGTTCATCGGGGAAGCTTTCTATAAATTCCTTCTCAAATTCAAATAGTTTATCAAACTCTAATCTCGACAAATGATCAGCTATTTGGTTATCAGATCCCTTCCTATCAACTATCCTAAAATCAAATTCTTACAGAAGAAGTATCCATCTAATCAGTTCAGGTTTCGCATCCTTATTTTGCATTAAATATTTGATAGCTGAATGGTCTGTATGCACAATACTTTTAGCTCCAATTAAATAAGGTCTAAACTTTTCAAAAGTAAATACTATAGCTATTAACTCTCTTTCAGTAGTGGTATAATTAATTTGAGCTTCATTAAGTATTTTACTAGCATAGTAAATGACTTTGAAAACTTTATCATGCATTTGCCCCAATGCTACTCCGATCGCATAATCACTAGCATCACACATGAGCTCAAATGGTTTCTCCCAATCTGGTGAAACAATTATAGGTGCAGTGATTAATTTATTTTTCAATAATTCGAAAGCACTCAAACATTCATCATTAAAATCAAACTTTCTACCATTTTCTAGAAGTTGAAACAAATGTTTAGTAACTTTAAAAAAATCTTTAATATATCGCCTGTAAAATCCAGCGTGTCCTAAGAAACTTCTCGCCTCTCTCACGGTAGTGGGTGGTGGCAATCCCTCAATCACTCTAATTTTAGCAGGGTTAACCTCCATACCATGTTCAGAAATTTTATGCCCAAGCACAATTCCCTGCAACCATAAATTGACATTTCTCCCAATTCAGAACCAAATTTATTTTCTCGCAAAGCTCCAAAACTTTTGCTAAGTTTTCTAAACAAATTTCAAATGAAGTCCCGAATACAGAGAAATCATCCATGAAAACTTCTATTCCATTATCTATCATACTACTGAAGATAGACACCATACATCTCTGAAATGTTGCAGGTGCATTACATAGTCCAAAAGGCATTCTTCGAAAAGCAAAGGTTTTGTAAGGGCTAGTATATGTTGTTTTTTCTTGATCCTCAGGAGCAATAGGTATTTGATGGTAACCAGTATATCCATCCAGAAAGCAGTAGTACTTGTGTCCAACAAGTCTATCCAGCATTTGATCTAGAAAAGGAAGAGGAATATGATCTTTTCGGGTGGCGGCATTTAATTTTCTATAGTCAATACAAATTCGTCATCCATTAGTTTGTCTTGTGGGTATAATTTCATTACATTCATTCACTTCAATAGTCACTCCTCCCCTACACAATGTATTGGACTCACCCAAGTACTACCCGAAATAGGATAAATAATTTTAGCATCCAGTCATTTTAAAATCTCCTTCTTAACTACTTCTTTCATTATTGGATTCAATCTCATATGCGGACCAAATCTCAGTTTATGTTCTTTATCTAATAAAATTATGTGCATACAAATCGAAGGACTGATTCCTTTAATATCTGTTAAAGTCTATCCAAAAGCTTTCTTGTATCTTTTTAAAATTTTCAAAAACTTCTATTCTTGATAATCGTTTAACTCCTAAGATATAATAACTGACAGGGTAGATGATTCTCCTAAAAATATATACTTCAAATGATTAGGGAGAAATTTCATCTCAAGTTCAGGAGGTTTTATTATAGATGGAATTAAGCTTTTATTTCCACCTTCCATAGTGTTTAATACTTCAAATCTCTCCTGAACATACTCCAAATTTTCATTCTTCTTACTATCTGAATTTTCTTCATTTTCAATTTCTTCTTCAAACATATTTTCATACTCTACTTCTTTTTCAAATATATTTTCAAAATGATCATTTCTCAAATATTCACAGACCTCCATCCTAAAACATTTATTATCTTTTTCCATTGAGGGATATTTCATAGATTTCAAAATATTAAAGGTCACCTCTTGATCATTAACTCTCATAGTTAATTCTCCTTTTTAAACATCAATCACTGCTTACAGTAACAAGGAATGATCTTCCCAAAATGATTGGAATTTATTTATCTTCCTCCATATCTAGTACAATAAAATTCACAGGAAAGATAAATTTATCCACTTTCAATAACACATCTTCCACCACTCCTTTAGGGTAAGTAATGGAATGATCGGCTAACTGAAGAGTCACAGATGTAGGAGAAATTTCTCCTATTCCCAACCTTTTGAAAGTTGATAAAGGCATAAGATTAATACTAGCTCTCAGATCACATAAGGCTCTTCCGAAAAAATTTTCACCTATAGCACACGAGATAGTGAAACTACCAGGATCTTTAAGTTTTTCTGCAAGCTTCTTCTCAATTATTACACTATACTCTCCGCTAAGTGCAACAGTTTCATGACCTGTAAACTTTCTTTTCTTTTTAAGAATATCCTTCATAAACTTTGCATAGTCAGGCATCTGTTCTAATGCTTCAACAAAAGGAATATTTATTGTTAATTTCTTATGGATCTCTAAAAATTTTCCAAATATGTTATCCTTGTTTTGTTGCTTTAATCATTGAGGAAATGGAGGTGGTGGTTTTTCAAAAGTAATCTTCATAGGTTCAAGAGAATAATCCAAGTCTGGATAAATCTTGTTTGAACTTTTTTCAATATCTACCTTCTCCTTTTCTATTTCAACTTATTTTTGTACTCTTGTCTCCAATTCCTTTCCACTCCTTAATTGAATAGCCTTAAGTTGTTCCTTATTTTGATCTTTTGGATTGATCTCCACATTACTTGGAAAGGTTTCAAAAGGTCTATTATTAAGTGCAGTGAAAATATGCCCCAATTGATTTTCAATATTTTTCATCGCAACATCTTAAGCTTATAATTGATTTCCCATATTCATAATCATTTTTTCAGTAAGCAACCTCTTATCCTTAAATTGCGGGTTACTATTGAATCCATAAGGATAAGATGGTCTAAAATTGGTATTTCCTTGATTGTTCGAATTTTCAACTGAATTTATAGAATTGTTCCCACAATGTGGGTTAACATTGGCATTGTTATTATTCCAATTGAAATTTGGGTGATTCTTCCAACCAGGATTATAATAATTCGAATAAGGATTGTTAGGTCTATTAATAGCATTCAAAGTCTCATAAGGTGTTTAAGACTCTGTTATCTGTCCAAATGAATTTTCCTCCAACACTTGGGGTGGTTGAGAATAATTCATTCCATACTGATCTATTTTCTTAGAAAGGGCTACAATTTGAGAAAATATCATAGTCATTATATCTAAATCATGAACACTAGCTAATCTTTTAGGATTTACCCGTTCAGAGGGCCATTAAAAATTATTAGTAGTCATTTCTTCAATTAATGTGTATGCTTCATCAAAAGGTTTTAACATTAACGATCCACCAGTAGCAGCATCTATAATCGATCTCAATGATCCCACTAATCCATTATAAAACATTTGAATTATTAACCAATTTGGTAAAACATGATGTGGGCACTTCTTATGAAGATCTTTAAATCTTTCCCAAGCTTCATATATTGATTCCCCTTCAAACTGACCAAAAGATGTGATATCATTTCTTAGCTTAGCAATCTTTGATGGAGAGAAATATTTTGATAGAAACGTTTGAGACAATTCTCCCCAAGTTCTAATAGATCCAGGTACTAACGAATTTAACCATGCATTAGCTTGATCGCTTAATGAAAAAGGAAAAAGTCTAAGTCTGATAGCATCATTTGACACTCCGTCATATTTAAAAGTAGTATACAGTTCTAAAAAACTAGGGAGATGTAAATTTGGATCCTCATTAGGTGTTCCTCCAAATTGATTATTTTGTACCATTTGGATAATAGCAGGTTTAAGTTCAAATGAATTAGCGAAGAACATCAGGATTTTGAATAGTTATATGAATTTCATCTGCTGTTGGGTTAGCATAATCTCTTCAAGGTCTTGGCAAATTTCCAATATCATTTCTCTGATTATCTTGATTATTCGCTATTTCACAAGGATTTTCAATTTGTTTTTGTTGTTTTCTAATTTTTCTAACAGTAGGATCTAACTTCTAATCGTAAGGTACAAAATCTATAAATCTACTGCGACACATATAAAATCACACAAATACTAAAATGGTAAACAAACACACACAATCACACACTACAAAGTAAAGGTTTTCAGTTACTAAATTATCAATAGATGTCGTTTATACCTCCCTTCTCCAGCAACGGCGCCAAAAACTTGATGCGCGGACTTTAATATATTGCAAGAACTTATGAATTCAAATTTATATATATTTATAATGATTTTGTAAAGTCCAAACATTCAACGCAAGTATACGTATCGTATCAAGTAATACAGGGCTCTAATGAAGTCCTGGTTATCGATCCCACAGGGAAAGCACGATTCTTACAATAGATACTGTAATGCTGAAATCCAATACTTAAATTGCAATTAAACTTTAATGTTTACTTCTACTAACAAAATGTAGAAAACAGTAACAATTAAGCAAACTACAATTACTTCTAATATCTTTAAAACAGGATTAACTAACAGGCACACATTAAGCTATATATTTGAAAGGTTTTGATATATAAGAAAAGTATCTTTCATCTTATAACGATTATATAATGTGTGGATGATATAGTAAGATTATTTATGGTATTGTGTCAAATAGGAGCATAAATGTTTCTTTACCCTCAAAAGAGTACCCCCTCTTCCAAGCATGAAAAAACAATGACATATCGTAAGTTTAGTAACTAAATCTAAGACTAGGCTGGGAGGATACCGGTTGTCACTACGGAGCTCCCACTCACCCTTCACTTGAAGGCTAACCTTCGAGTTTAGTTACTAATCTTAGGACCAAATTGGGGATCTCAGCCTGTCACCCTGAAACCTCCAATTTGAAGTCCATCAAAACACATTTCCCTATTTATTTGCACTCAATTCCCATGAACTACGCAATTCATCTATGGAAATTGAATGGATTCTTCATTGTTGTTGTAGGACACTAAATCAGTTCAGAGTTAATGTTCAACAACATATTTTAACAATTCAATTGGCCAGATCGAAAAGTAAATTAAGTTCGAAATGAAAAACCTTCACAATTTCTTCAATACTTTAAAAGCACTTCAAATCCACATCAACACATCATCACATGTCTATGCAAGAAGAAAGACAAAGGAGACTACTCAGAATTCATAGAGAAGACACAATAAAACATGGATTTTATATATATAAGAAAAGTCATACAAACCACAAATGAAAATACAACTTATCTCTTTCTCTTTCCCAATGCAATTCCCTTGAAGTTCCTTTGAATCATTTCTCTCTTCTTTGCAACACTCAATTCCCTCTTTAGAATGGAAAGGAAGAAGCAATCTCTCACTTTACTCCTTCTCCTTCACTCCTTAGAGAAGAATTCCTCTCAAATTCTCACTTCTACACTCTTCTCTTCTAAGCCCTAACACTCAACACACACTCTCCCTCACTAGAACTACACTAGAAACACAGTAGACCCTCTCCATATTCATCCGAAAACAGTTACTTATAAGTTAGGAATGAAATCCCAAGAATTTCTATAAGTATCCCTTCAAAAAGTCGTCAAAACTATTCAAATTTGAAATCCACCGACATTGGGCGCTGACAGCTTCCGATAGGGTGCCAGTGGCACTCTATCGTCTGAATATTTTCTGAGCTCTCTGAAAAATGGAGCCGGTGGTGCCCATTCTAGCACCGGTGACACCAGAAGCTGTTTTCTTCCTTTTTGCTTCTTTTCGCTCCAAATTCGTTCCTTTTCGCTCCAAGCACCTAAAATCATCATACCTGCAACAAATCATGAAAAATACCTTTCTTTAAAGTGCAATATCACCAAAAATAGGTAAAATTATATAGCAAAAATAGTATATATTTTTTGTGCATCAGCAGGTTCCAAGAGCAAGTGTAATTTGATGTAGTACCTATGAATACTTATCACATCTACAGGTCATCCTTGATAGAATAATCATTGCACACTTCAAGATGACTATAAAAACACGCATACCTTCACCAAAAATGCAAAGGACATTGTACTCTTACCTTAGAAGGAGACCTGGATAACAGGCATTCATCAAAAGTTTGAAATTATAGTGCCGCGAACTATCATTCTATAGGCCTTGAGAGGCAACCAGTAGGACTAGAAATGTTTGCATTTGAAGACAGTGAGTCTATGAAGGTGACATAAGACATAAGACAACCCCTACTGATAGTATTTTAAGATGTCATGATTGATAGTTTACCTCCAAGGTTGACACAACTGAGAGAGGTTCAGCATACCATAGATTTCATTCCACGAGTTGTTTTTTTTAAAACTGAACATCCTACTAAATGCCGCTAAGCAAACATTACATGCATGTTGCTTAGTTCATGAGAGTACTAACTCCTATAAAAATCTAGCTCTATTTATTCCTAAGAAATAAGTCATAATAAAATATAGAGTGGTGTATATGTCTTAAACTTATTTTGGGTGAATGTAAGCTAATATTTTGTAATGAGGTTTGCCCAAGATACAATAAGGCAATGACTTTATTAGAATGGTGATAAATCAATTATATGGTGGGGTTGCCTCTCCTACTAGCAGAATGACATGAACACTTACTTGTCATATGAAGTGATCCGCTTTCGCCTTCTATAAGTACAAAAGTCCCTAATAGGGAAACCGATGCAATTGAAGGACTAGTTCACCTTTTCAACCCCCATGAGGTGGCCCAGCCCCCTTTAGCAGTCCTCCTTGCTTTAAGTAAATTTTTGTTAAACTTAATTTGCTTAAAACTTATTTATATGTTATGATTTTGTTGATTTGAGGAATTTTTCTTATTTTTACGTTATTTGAAGAACTTTTCTTCCTCTTCTCTATTGAAGTGTTGTTTTCTTGAATTTCTCATAGGTGTGTCTGTAACCAGATTGAATTTAGATGTTTATCTTTCTCAAAAGTTCAAAGTTATCCTCTCTTTTTGAACTCATTATTCTTTGTTGTTGACATAAAAAATCTGCTACAATTCCACTAATAGCTCGTTGTCCAACCATCATGCACACTAGATTTCAACCAAAATCATTCCTCATGCCTTCATTACCCATCCTACAACTTTGGTACCTCTTTTATGTGTTTTCCTACACCATCTAAGAGCCATAGAATTGTGTTAGGATCGAACTAATCCTTTATGGGTATCTATTCTCAACATTTCTCATGAACGCCGTATTATAAGAGTTTTTCATCATTTTTTTTTCTTTTGTCCTATTCATTCTATTTTTCTCTTTTGCATTTTTGCTTCCTCATCATTACTTCATCATTACAAAAAGGCGAACTAGTGAGCTGAAAGAGAGGCTACTTGAGAAAAGAAATATAAAACAGAATATAGTAGACGAAGCAAAACATATAACACACTGTTATAATAAGAGAATAAAAAATAATTCGAGTGTCGCTGAGGTGACAACATATCCCAAAAAAATAAAAAAAGTGATCGGGCCCTCATATATACAATTCTAATCCTAACAATAGATAAAAAAGCATATTCTAAAATTAAAATATGATACGGGTTATTAACTCTTGACAAATTACTACGTAAATATGATCATCATAATTTATTCATGCATCTAAACTCCGAAGAAACTCAAACCCACAATGTAATGAAGTAATTTAACTAATTACCATTCCTAATAAATTTATAAAATAATTTATCAATTTCTATCAAGTTAAAAAATTAAAGATATTTTTTTATAATCATACATATAATTTTTTTTACCATATATATTCATCCCTTCTTGGCATGCTATGTAAATATGATCATCATAAGAACGTTAATAATTAGACCCTATACTTACAGCTAGCACTAGCAACAATTTCTACTTGAGTCTTCCTGGAAGGTTCCTCTTCAATCCAAGTAAACAAAGCTCCAAGTTAGTCTAGCACACATTATCCTCTTCACCATGATTACTACGACAACTAACATGTTGAAACACTTGATAAAGTAAATTAAATGCAACACATAGGTTTATAATCATCAAAAGAAAGAGAGTCACCATGTAAAGTTTTAAATTATCAAATCAAGGGTTCGACAAATGAGTCACATTAGATTTAATGATTACAAAACTTATGTGGAGTATATGATCTAATTTGATTTGTTAAGTGATTCTACATATTCGTCTTATTATTGGAACTATGATATAAATGATGTTATATGCTTAAGTATATTGGAGCTTTGTAATCATTGACTCAGCACCCCACTCCCATTTCTACATTGATATACTCTCATAATCACTCCGCAGCAATTCAAAATCCCAATCAAATCACCCACACTTCCCTCACCATCCTAAACAAATCACAAAATTTCACCCGTCACCTTTCATGGGCCTATTTTTATGGGCTTTCTATGCGGTTAGGATTGTCAAAACGGCTCGTTGTTCTCGAGCAGCTCGTGTTTGGCTCGTTTTCGGCTCGTTCGTTAATTTAACGAACCGAACAAAACAAAGATTTGTTAATTCGTGTTCGACTTCGTTTTGACTCAAAATATTACTCATCAATTATAATTATATATATATATATATTCTGATGAGTAATATTTTAGAAATTTTAATTGACTTCAAGGCTACAATGATTTATAATCAATTAAAAATATTAATTAAGAAAATAGAATACAAATTATTAACTTAGACCAAATGATGTTTTAATATAAAACAACAACAACAAAGCCTTAATCCCACTTAGTGGGGTCAGCTACATGAATCCTTTTTCTCCATTGCGTCCTATTTAGTGTCAAATTTTCGTTTAATATAAAAATTAAAATCTTACCCCAATCTTTAATATCTTATGGGTACATGATCAGGGTGCTCGTGTTCGGCTCGCTAAACAAACAAGCTGAACACAAACACAATTTTTAAGATCGAAATATCAATGAACCGAACACGAACTGAGCCTGGCTCGCTCGTGTTTGGCTCGTTTACACCCCTTGCAGTCTTTCACAGTCCGAAAACGGATATTACATTAAACAAAAAGGAACAAGTTTACCCAAAACTTCACAGAATAATATAATAGTAATTCAATAAGGTTGATGAAATGATCATTGTCCTTTGGCATTCTCTTGCGTTACTGGTCCACTCCGCTTTCTCTCACTCTTTTTTCACTATCTAGCTCATGCCATCCTCGGACAAAGTCATTCATGTTTCTGATATTCTAAATTTCCTCTATGAATACCAAGGTTCAAGAAGCAGCTAAAGCTGAACCAAAAATAATGTTTGCATCAAACTTTTAAAACCTCAAACTTTAATAAGCTCATTCACTATAAAAGACGAATATGTTGATCAAATTTCTACAGCGAGGATATTAATATTCACTGTTCTGATGGAATAGTTAATGGGCATCAACTGACTAGAAAGAAAATAATAAAACCTTTCCCATACTGAGGGTATGTATCCAGCAGTATCTTCTAATGTCAAGAAATTTAAATGCATTTGCAGGAAATAAGGACAAAAAATATTGAAGCATCAAAAATAAATATGGAAGCATCAAAACCTTCAATGAATACAAGTCATACATTAAAGTATAGAAGAGTTGGCATCAGCCAATACCCAAATGATGAAGGAATATCATCAAACCAGAAAGCATTTCAGTGTTAGATGGAAAATTATGTAGAGGGGTGAAATTCACTGATTTACATGGCATTAACTATAAACAACTAAATCATTGTCTTCATGAAATTTCTTTCATTAATAAAGATATGTATAACTATAAATCAGCATATAAATTGAAAATAAGGTTTACTACAGAAATATTAGAAAAATCAAGATTTCAGTGATCTGCTTAATTTAAAGATATGATTTTGACGAAAGCAATATGAGAAAAATACTCTTAAGCATAATTAACATTTTTAACGAATTCAGAACAAACGAGGTCAGGAAGCTGTTAAAGAATCACATGACCCCATATTAAAAGAGAAATATGAAGATAAAGTCATTCCAATTGGATACAGGTAGAAGTCAGAAAGACTAATTCAACATCAAGTACACAACAATAATATTAAGTCTTACTTTTATTACAATTAGAATTTCTACACTTATTGGAAGCCGTGAGAAAGACTTGTGGATGGTGAAGAAAGTACAAGCTGCCAAGATTCATAATCAAGTATTGATTCCAACTGCTCAAACTCGTATCATAAGGATAACTAAAATACCTTTTTTTCTTTCTGAAAATTGTAAGATACTCGATATATCAGCAGTGATCACGTGTAAAATATATTATGGAATTGTAAATTCAATGATATATAATGTGTTAAACAGGACCCTCTCTCTCTCTTACACACCTACAAGCATACATACATCATTACTGAGAGGTCAAAATTTGAGAATTCGTGCAGGCTAATGGTAAGCAGCCTAAGAATCAGACTCCATAGAATAATAGCAGTGCTCATCAATCGGATATATTCAGAAAAATAAAAATAAGATAAACTAATCATGGCACGCCAATGATAATAGCATAAACAAATCATATAGATTGGGATGCAGCGGACACTCAAACTCTAAAAGGGTGACCAACTGCAAGTAGAAGAATACAAGAGATGAGAGAGAGGGCGAGGGAGGGAAAGAAAGAGAGAGAAATTTTGGCAAGGATTCTGACTTCTCCTATTATAACTTCAAATTTTACAGCTTCTAAACCACCTTTATATAGAGCAATGGGATCATATCCATATTTATCCACATGCATAGATTTAAGAATTTTCATAAAAAAATTCCTACATTACTTTAAAGTATGATTAGCCATCCCTCAAAAAAAACTAGCTATTACTATATTAGCTCCTTAAAATCAGGTTAACCCTTCAAATAAGGAGGAAAAAAATGCGAAATAAACCGTAGATTTTTCAATTCACTCTAACTAATTTTCAGTTTCATCTCACTGGTCGCCACCCCTAATTGGAATTTAAATTTGCTATTTTGCAATTAAAACCACACTAATGTTTCATATACGTTTTTGAGAGCTTTGTAGATCTGGCTCCAAGATTGTTCATTTGCACCTACAAAAAAGTTGTTTTATTCTTTCCCTTGACTTAACTTGTTTATTTCTTGTTTTTTCTTGTTGCATTAAAGGACTTCCAAGCAAAACTAGGAGAGATCATTCCTTATTTGATTGTACGGAAAATATAAACTACAGTTGAAAAAGCATAGTATATTGTCAGATGAATGTATAAACTACATGTGGTGGAAGTACAACGATTACACTCGTAATTCATTAAATAACTTATAAGTGAACAATCTTGAAAAAAACAATCACTATTGGGCACAAATATAAGAATAAAAATATAATGATGGAAACAATCAAGAGAGCACTTTCGATTAAGGATAGTCCTTTAACACTAAACAATCATTATATAAATGCAGCAGACATACATTTTAAATTATAAAATTTATCACTTGAAGCTTAAAGAAGACGAAGAGGGAAATGATGATGAACACGATCAAGATCTCATGGTTTCGTTGTTGTCCCCGATCTACATAGTGAGAGTACGTGTCTACTCAACCTAACAAAAAGAATCCTTGTCAACAACCACGGGTCTAAGGGGAGAAATTTAGGCCAACCTTAATTGACAGAAAGCTTTGTGTCAAATCAATTGTACCCTTATAGTTCACAACATAAATGGTAGAAAGTTGTAGGGAACATACAATTTATGACTATGACCGATATAATGGTGTCATTGGGTGGAAACTATCTGTCAGAGAGCTCTGATCGTAACCGCTACTTTGTGGTGTCATTTGGTGGCAAAACCACGTGGATAGAGAACTCAAACCAAATCCTTATTGGCATGAAATTACTTTATATGTGAATATAGTAATACATTCAATATAACATCAAATTTTTTGTGAGCTGATGTTAATTAAAAATTTGTCATCCATGATAAACTACCGTGAGAGTAGATATAATTTGTCTTAATTCTTTAAGTAATTGATTTTAATTTAAATGTTTTGATTAGTTGTTTTAAGAATTTGATTTTGAAATTGATTTCAAAGTTGACCCATCCGGCTGAAATCTTCAATCAATATGACCATCATTTGGGATTTTGATTACTTGATTTGAACCCCATCGAATTTATATCTTGCTTGCAAATGATCGGGTTTATTATTCACATGATTGCATATGACCTTTGTCAAATCTAACTTCTTTATAGCTGATCAATTTCATATATATATATATATATATATATATATATATATATATAATGGCAGCTAGGAGGAGTGGTGCTCTGCTAGGGTTCCCAGAATGCTTCCGGCGGCAATGCTAGTTCAGGCGTCGGGCTTCAACGGTTGTGACTCCAGCTGGGTGCAGCATTGGTGGGTGAGGTGCTTGTGGTTGTTTGGTTTCAGTGGAATGAAGTTCTGGTGCTTTTTGAGTTTCCCGGGCTTTTGGTTTTGAACTTGGGTTACTGTTCCATTGGTGTTTTCTTTAGTTTGTCATTGGAGTTTGTCTCTGGTTAGTTTATCTGTTTCTTTGTCCTCTGGATTCTGGTTTCTGGAAGGTCTACTAGCCTTCCTGCTTTTGGTTGTGCTTGTTGCGCCTTTGTGGGTTGGTCTCCTTCCTTTTGGTGTATCTGGCTGTAATGGCAGCTCCATATCCCATTGATTTGGAGACTAATGCTCAGTGGGCTAAGGCAACTTATGCCAGTGTTGTGGGTAAAGGACAAGTTACCCCAAGACTTTTGATCACTTGGTGTTTCCCCAGGCTCTACATGATGTGGCTGTTGGTAAGGATGATTGCCCTTACATTAGGCCTCTTGGTACCAAGGAGGGACTACCAGCTATCATCTTCACTTGACAGGAAATTTCAATATGGACACCCTAAAATGGAATTAGTTAGAAAGTTTTTTGATGAGCTGAATATCATTGGACAGTGGAAGCTTGGATTAATGGATGGAAGGCATCTACTGATCAGACTGTCACATGCTGAAGATTATGCCAGAATCCTTGGTAAACAAACCTTGCTGATTGCAGGCACTCCTATGAAGATTATTAAGTAGACTCCTGACTTTGATCCCAATAAGGTGCCTCCAATTATACCTATTTGGTTTAAATTCCCTAATTTGTCTATTCAGTTATATCATACCAATGCTATATTTAACATTAGCAGAGCCTTGGGAACCCCTCTTAAAGTGGATCCTCCTACACATGATATGGCTAGGCCAGCTGCTGCCAGAGTGCAGGTGGAAAGACATATTACTCTCCCTGAGCTGAGTAAACTCTGGATCACCATTGATGATAATGGAGATGGGTTTTGGCAGGAGGTGGAGATGGAATTTAAACTCCATTTCTGCCAATATTGTAGGATGTTTGGACATCTACAGGACTCTTGCTACAAGCTAAAACAACCTCAGAAAAAAAGGCTTTCAGGTAAGAAGGATGTAACTGATCTGGGAGGGGGAGAGCATTCTGATATTGCTACCCCCTTGGTAGTTGATTCTATTGGAGCTTTGGGGATGGCTACTATCAATGAGGAGGTTACCCCTTTGGTGGTCCCAACCACAGTGGTACAATCAGGTGACAGCACAATCAGACCTGTTGATTCAGATGTGTTACTTCCTTTACCTTCTCCTTCAATTCCTGAGGAAGAGCTGGTTGTTATTCCCTCTCAGGAGCAGCTGGGGCTTCAACAGCAGGCATTGGACTCTGATTGGTAGGTTCAAAAGGCTAAGAAGAAGAAATCATCTAACAATGAACTTCAGAAGTTGAATACTCTTCCCCTTTCTATCACAAGAAAGCCTCCTGGCAAGAGATCTCCTCCTAGCTCTAGCAGGGGCAGAACTAGATCTAAATCCCATCCTTCACACCCCCCACCTCTTTTATGATCAATTTTATGTGTTGGAATATTAAGGTGTAGCTCATCCCCTCTCTTATAAAAGACTGATTCATCTCTACAAAAAGCACCATCTTTGGTGTGCAGTCATTTTAGAACCCATGGTGCATAAAAATCCCAATAAAGTATTAAATAGATTCCCTGGGTGTAATTACTTTGCTAATGTCTCTAACAAAATCTGGATTATTTGCAGAAAAGAACTTAAGTAGTCTGTGGTAACTGATGACCCTCAATTTGTCCACCTTGCCATAACCATGAATGGTCATGATAAATTTGCCATTTTTGTGTATGTTGGTTGCACAAAGTTGGCCAAAATTGAACTCTGGCAGGAGTTACAAGAGCTCAGCAAGCAGATCACTGACAGCTGGATAGTGGGAGGAGATTTCAATAGCATTGGCTCAACTGCAGAAAAAAGTCGGGGTAATGACAATATTCAGAAGGTTGGGCTTTTTGATTTGGGATTTCAGGGTCCTAGCTTCACTTGGAGGAGAGGTAGCACCTGGGAAAGGTTGGACATAATGCTTGCTAACAATACTTGGTTTCAGAATTTTCTGCACACCTTTGTGACCCTTGCTGGCTCTGATAGGCCACTTTTGATTACCATTGATGCTTCCAATGGTCACAACAGAACCCCTCCTTTCAGGTATCTTAATTTTTGGTCTGCTCACCCTACTTTTCTGCAGCTCATCTCTGAGAATTGGAAGGACTGTGCTCATCCCAACCCTTTCATAAAATTACAATTGCTTCATATAAAGGTGGGCAAGGCTTTAAAAAGATGGAGTTGGAACTCTATTGGGCACATCTTCAAATTGGTGACACGGCTGAAAAGGTAGTTCTTGAGCTGGAGGGAACTGTCCTAACTGATGATACCCAGTATGACTATCTTTTTGCTAGTCAAGAACAGCTCCTCCTGGCTTTGGGGTGGCAGGACAATCTCTTAAGACAAAAAGCATCTATCAATAAGTTTCAGGATGGGGATAGAAATACAAAATTTTACCAGGCTTGCAT
Source organism: Papilionanthe hookeriana x Papilionanthe teres (assembly GCA_022702705.1). NCBI lineage: Eukaryota > Viridiplantae > Streptophyta > Magnoliopsida > Asparagales > Orchidaceae > Papilionanthe > Papilionanthe hookeriana x Papilionanthe teres. The sequence continues at coordinate 74,183,871 of CM040430.1, forward strand.
TATGTATAAGAGGAAATGTAATGCAATTCATTCTATTAGAAATGCCCAAGGGGAGACACTCAGAGATGAATATGCTATTGCAGAAGATGCAGTCAAATTCTTCCAACAGTTATTGACTGCTTCCTCAGTTACTACATCAGCAATTGATAAAAATTTTTTCAGGGAGGAATTCTCTTTTACCAATTCCCTATCTCTGACTGATACTCCTACTGAATCTGAAGTCTGGAAGGCCTTTAATTCCATTGATAGCTCTAAAACAGCTGGGCCAGATGGATTTAATGCTGATTTCTATAATCAAGCTTAGAGTATCATTAAGGGTGAGGTGGTCAGTGCTATTCAAGGTTTCTTTCAGAGCAATGAGTATTTCAGTGTCTCTTCTATTGTGCTGATCCCCAAATCTACTAAAAAACAAAACTGGAACAAATTCAGACCTATCAGCCTCACATCTGTCATCAGCAAGGTAATTAGTAAGATCATAGTGGGGAGGTTGCAACCTCATCTTGATAAGCTCATTTGTCCAAACTAGACTGCTTTTGTGAAAGGCAGATCAATTACTGATAATGTTTTGTTGGCTCAAGATTTGCTGTTGGACTTGGACAGACCTTGTAGAGGAGGGAATCTCATCTATAAATTAGATATCAAGAAAGCTTATGATACCATTGAATGGGGTTTTATACTGGATGTTTTGCAGGCCAGAGGTTTTTCCACAGCCTTCTGTAATCTACTTAGCAGATGGTTACATTCAAATCATCGCTCTATCCTCCTTAATGGACAGACCTTGGGTGGATTCACTGCTACTAGGGGCCTAAAACAAGGGGACCCTCTATCTTCTACGATTTTTATTCTTGCTATGGATTACTTCTCCAGATTGCTTAACACTCAGGTTTAGCCTTATCCATATACCAGGTTTCATCATAAATCTAACATCCCCATTTCTCATTTAGTATATACAGATGATATTATGCTATTCTCTAGAGCCAGTGAGTTAGCAGTGAAAAAAGTAATTCAATGCATGCAGAATTTCCAGTTGCAATCTGGGATGTACTTCAATCCTGAAAAATGAGTGCTGCTCTTCCATAATCAGACTCCTGCCATTAAGCAATGGGTACTGAATTTTACTGAGTATAACCCTGCTATCCTTCCCTTAAAGTATTTAGGTGTGCCCCTCATCAAAGGCAGATCCAAACTCATTCAATTTGATGATATTTTGGGAAAGATTCATGCCCAGCTGTCTAGTTGGACTCACTCTTTCCTATCTACTGGAGGGAGAATTACCTTGCTTAAAAGCATTCTTACCACCTTCCCCACCTATATCCTACAGATGACTTGTATGAAGAAAAGCACTAGAATTCAAATGGAGAGAGTTTTCAACAGGTTCTTGTGGGCTGGCACCAGGCAACAGTTACATTGGGCCAGTTGGCAGAAGCTGGCCAAACCTTCTGCTGCTGAGGGAATGGGGTTCAAAGGGTTACAACATCTTCAACGAGTTAACTTTAGCAAAATTTGGCTGAAGTTCAAGAAGCAGAATTCACTTTGGTCTAGATTTATGTTGGGCAAGTACTGCAATGACCTTCACCCCAATTTGGTGCAGCACAAAAAGTTAGGGGATTCTAAGGTGTGGAAGCAAATGCTATAAAATCGAAATTTGGCTGAATCTATAGATGGGAACTGGGCAGAGGGGATATTCTCTTCTGGCATGATCATTGGTGCCCAGATGGAATGTTACAGCCCCTCAATTCTGATATTAGCAATCAATTCAGAGTTGTTGATTGTTGGACTGGGAACAGTTGGTCTGTTCCAATGCTAAGCTCTTTTCTTCAGGATTCTTCTGTACAGCAGGTGAAATAGATCCACTTTGACAGAACTAAACCTGACAGGGTAAATTGGCACAATGGTCAACAAATGAGTCTTACCACATACATTTATAATGCTTTACATCAGTGGGAACCTGTTGCATGGGGGGGGCCTACTTTGGAATAACTTCCTCACTCCATCCATGTCCTTTAATTGGAAAATCTTCCATCTATGCCTTCCTACTGATGACATATTGAAACTGAAGGGTTTGAGGGGCCCTTCAAAATGCTATCTGTGTGGTAAAGAGGAAGAATCCATCCAGCATATTTTTTTCAGGTGTCCCTTTTCTCAGCAGGTCTGGAAAGAAGTCACCAACAGATTGTCCATCAACTCTCTACAGCTAGAATGGCTGGATCTGAGGACTTGCAGGCACTCTTGGGTGGCTGCTAGAGCAGGATGTTTACCTTTTATTGTCTCCTGGTTTCTGTGGATGCACAGGAACAGTGCCAAATTTGAGGGTACCTCCTGCTCTGTGGGTAGGGTGGCTGCTAATTGTCATTCCTTTGTGACTAAACTCATCAAGTACAAACACTTCCCACCTATACTGAAAGTCCCCAACATGGACTTGGCTTTGAAGACTAAATTTCTGAAGGTGTCTTGGGTCCCTCCTCCTTATCCTTATGAAAAAGTTAATACTGATGGGGCTTTCACTGACTCTGGGGCTGGGGTTGGGGGTGTTTTCAAAACACCTAAGGGTCACTATCTTTGCTTCTTCTATGCTCCTACTGCTATTGTTGACCCTTTTGGAGGCTGAACGGATGGCTGTGTATTGGGCCATTTCCATTGCTCAATTGAACAACTGGACCCATCTTATGGTGGAGGTTTGATTCATCCTTGGTTCTAAAATATCTGACTGAGGACCTTCCTTCTCCTTGGCACCATTCCATTTGGGTCCAGAAAATCAATTCTCTTAAGCTTTCTTAATGTATTCATTTCTCTTTTATTTTTAGGGAGGGAAACAGACCTGCCAATTGGCTTGCTAGGCTTGGTCTCTCTTCCTAACAGACTGTTGTAGCTTCCTTCCCCCCTCCTCAGCTTTCTTTTCTTATGGAGGCTGGCCTATTAAAGGCACCTCATTTTAAAGCTATAACTCGTTTAATCTCGCAATAGAAGCTTATTTCGTTGACGAGAAAATATATATATATATATATATATATATATATATATATATATATTTGGACTTCTTCAAATAGACTTTAAAACTTATTTTTCAAAATAGAACCCTACGGTTGAAATCTTCTACTAACTCAACAATCATTGGTGATTTAAACATTTAAAACTCTTACATTGTTTGAGTTTGTTAGTTTAAATTTTTTAACATATAAATCATGTCGACTCAGAGGATAAGATTAAGTGATTTAAACTTGTAAATGTTTAACTTATGGTTTGGACATTTGTTTCAAAAATTACTAGACTCTTAGCTATAGTCTGTGTGCGGAAGATGATGAGACAAGTTGGGCGAGACTTACAACCATATCATATAGACAATGCAACCCGATTGAGTTTTTCAAAATTTAATTATGTGAGTACTAATTTAACCTTAACCCGTGCAGCATTCCTAAGTTATACGTTAATACAATTGGCATTTTAACTGGAGCCCATACAGGTTTTAAATTTCAAGTAATAGAGCTATTTTAACTAGACCATTTGGTATCCTAAAGCAATTTATATGATTTAAAGTATGGATTAAATCAAATATTTCTTTAAAAGACATGTGAAACTTGAAGTTACATAAATTTGCCTCATCAAAATATATATACATTGCTACATTAAGATGTTCAATTTAGCCTTTTGAAACAACCTTTTGTTCGTTTACAAATTAGAATTGTGAATCTGCAAGAAAGCAATTTCAAGTCAAACTTAACTTTTCAAATCAAGGCATTTTAATTTCAATTAAGCTTAGTATTCTTAATTATGATTTTTCAATTTTAGATTAAGTTAAGCCCTCAAATGTATTAAATTATTTTGAAAGCACAAATATTTAATATTTTGGTCAATTTTAATAAATTCAAATGATTCAAATCTGACTGTTTAAATATGAAAATCCCAACTTTTGGATTAATTTTAAATCCTAGGCTCTTTGTTTTAAAAAGTTTAATTTTAGATGAATTTCAACCTTTGAAGCCCAATTTTGAAAATTCTCATTGATTTTTATTTAAACGCAAGGATTTAAAGTTTGAAGGGCCCAAAACTTAAATTATATTTAATAAATCCTAAGAACCTACATATCGAAGCCCCATATTTCTCAATATTTTCAAGTTCAACTGATTAGTATTTTTAAATTATTTTATAATTCTTAAAATCCAAGGTTTAAGTTATTAAAAAATCAAAATCACCCGAAAATTTGGCAACATCCCGCATCAACCCCCATTTGGGGGCACCAGAAGAATGTTGGTTTTTTTATATCTTAAAAGACTATTGGTCAGCGTTGTGAGACAGTGCTGTCAGGGACCAAAAATATGTATTTAACACATGGTCTTAAAAGACACAATGGGCCTTAAGTGTACCTACAAAAAATGTCCAATTGCAAACAATCATTTTCTCGAGCAATACTTTACTTTCCCCAAATTGTACTTTAACTCTCAAGAATGGGTATTCACATTTCCCATGACGCATTTTAAAACCTCTGCTCCTATAAAAAATTTTCAAATGTGTTTGTTATTTTCCTTAACGATACTTGATTCCCAATGATGGGCACTCGTGCTTCCTTAAATAGATATTTTTTTAAAAAATTGCCATATTGCCTCATTTTTCAAAATTATCGAGCAAAGCAATATATTGATGGTGATGATCTACGGCGATGACGACGAAATCATTAAATGAAAATAAACATAGATTTTTTTTATTTATTTATTTTTTTACAATACACAACGATACTAAAAAAATAAATGAATAGCAAAATGCGATAGGTCTTGGGCTCGGGTTAGTTGAAGGGGTGACTCTCGACGAGAGAGGGCAATGGAAGTGGAGAAAAGCCCGGATGTGAGCTAGGGCAGAGCGTGGATCGAGCAGTTTGAACAAGAAAGAAGCTTCGTGTGGCACTGGGAGCCACAGTAGAGCAGCAAGCAAAGGGTTTCAATCTTTCGCTGTAAAGCGGGAGGAAGATAAAATTTTGGAGGCCTTTATATGTTGCGATGCCATCATTATTTTACCTACTTGTTATAATGGTAGTTGTATTGCAAGTGAGCAGGTGAGCGGGAGAACGAGCGATTTTTCGTGTAGGATGCAAAGTAGAAAGAGGAGCAAAAGGATAGAATGTTGGAGTTTGGAAGGTCTCTGTATACTGCAATCCCATCGTTGCTTTCCTGGCTAACCCTAGTCATGGTTGCAAATAGAATGAAGGTCTCTGTACACTGCAATTCCATCGTAGCTCTTCTGGCTAGCCCTAGTCGCGATTGTATCAAAGATGACAGCATAAAGGGGTCTCGAAACTGGATAAAGGAAGATGTAGGTTGTGCCTTCATTCGAAGGCTGAAGCAGACTCTTCAGTCATGTTGTTCGTAGCAGAGAATAAGAATACAAATAGTGAAGTCAGGGCTTCGTATGAGTTTAAAAAGGGAAAATATGGAATATTATGGGATTAGGTTTTCCTTGGAGTCCTCTTTGGGTTTGCAATATTCTAAGTTTGAGTGCATATTGTCCAGAAAGCATGAGAAGAGCGGGAGCAACTTTAACATTATGGGTGGGAGTGGTTATAGTTATAAACTTATTTTAAAATATTTACTTTTTAGTACATTTTGAAGGTCAACAATGGCCTTCCTTCTTTAAAAATCCATCCCTAAATGTTGTTAACTAGACTTAAGAAGTCACTCATTTGGTAGTAGAAAGCATGCAAGAAGAGTAGAAAGCTCAAGAAGTAATTCATTATATAAGGGAAGGTACATAGTATTAGAAGGCCGTGAATAAGATAGTGATGATGATGTCATACATGAGCACTGTTTGAATTTGAAGGATTAACCATTGGAAAATAAATATTGAGAAACCCTTGTAGCGGGTGTGGAATCAACTGATGCAACATATCAAAAGTAAATCATGAAGCTTGAAGTGTTGAAACTCTTGGCAACAAACCAGGAACCATTGAATGCCTCCATAGAATGTGATAAAAATGTTGTCCTTCAAAATTTGATTTGGTTGGAGTAATCTCAAGTGCTTGATGGCAAAACTGTTGAACGTGTGTCATGTTAGAACTATTTATAAAGCGAGTAAAAAATCCAAAGCTTGCACATGATAAAGCATCAAATATAATGCATTGAATATTAGATAAATCCCATCATGCATTAGAAGATACATTTCATACGAAATATTATTAATTTTCCTCACAATTTATACTCATTGGATTTCTTGAGATTTTACTTTCTAAAAGTTCTGGTTAGAAATCTCTCGTCAAACCTCAACTAAAACTAAATTACTTTTATTAAATTTTGAATAGCATCTCTCGCATCGAGATATCTTTAACATAACTCAAAATAATTTTTTATAAGATTTCTCAATATAATTCATGCATACTTTAGGCGAATGAGGATATTAATTCACTATAATTAAATGAAATAGGTTAGACAATGAGATCAATCGGCTTTTTTGGTTGATATCCAATGATAGCATGCAAAGGACACATACGAGTCAACCTATTGATAGAACTAATATAGGAATCTCTATGGCACAAAGAATAAGGTTCTAACAAGATACCTAATAACGTTAGATGAGTGATATTCAATAACAGGTCTGCTTAAAATAGTTGAAAAAAAAAGGGCAAAGATGAGATTCCCACCAAACCTCACTCCAATTCACATCTACAAATAAAGTGAAAGGATTTAATAGGCTGCTGTGGAGCAAATTTGTTAATCTTAGCTGAATCTTGCAAAATTCATTTCCCCTATGATTTAAAATTTATGTAAATTTGAATGCCCGTAATCTGTGACATCCAAGTCAAGACAAATAAGACATACATATAAGTAAGTTTGTAACTTTGATGTTGCACATGAAGCAGTACTTGTCACAAAGAGTAAAATAAGACTTTTAATTAGGATTATTTATTTAAAATTTTATGATGTATTTTTTTTATAAAACTATACTTATGTCTTACTTTTATGGGCTTATGTGAATTAAAGATTTAAATTTCAGTAAAATCTAGATTTTTAAGTAATGTTAGAATATTATGCAACCCATGGAAAAATAATTAATTGCAACACTAAGCAATTAAATATCAATGGCATTAGGCCAATCACCTTCCCACCATTCAAAGCAAATGGTCGCCCAGTCGTTCCCTCTCCTATCTTTCTAATTCTATTTTCAAGTTTGTTAGACATATTTCTATAATAATTTCATCAATGAAAATGATTTTTATACTGAAAAAGAATTAAACTTATTCCAAAACTTGGAGAAATGATAACTGACCAAATAAAGTAGGACTTCGGTCATCCTCCAAATCTGATTACTTTAATGAGTAATAAATTTTATTCATGTTATATTTTTATTTTTTTTTATTTTAACTTACTAAGAAAATCTTACTCTAACATCCCCTTTACACGTCCAAAATTTCACCTCCAAATCTCCTGTAAATCATAACCTGAATCTTAATACTTAAGTCTGGTTCCTTTGGGTTTCGAATTATCCAATACTTCTTAGAATTTTATGAAAAGCTCTATATAAAATCAAAACATGTATTCGCTAACAAAAGTTTTCCCAATATGTTCTAAAACCTAAACCTCTCCCCATTTCCAATAGCCCTCCAAAGCCCAGCCACTATACTTGGTTCCTATATCACCTAGTTTTATAATAAAACCAAAAAAGAAAACGATATAAAAATTCATGATAGTTTTCACATCACAATTAGGGTTTGTTTGGGGCAGCTGGAGCTTTTCGAAGAAGCAGTTGCAAAGCTGCATCTCAGAATTTTAGTGCAAGAAAGTTATTGCTGATGGAGTTGTCTATTTAGATATTCAGGTGAAACTCTTTCTGAGAAAAAATATGGTAATGCCCTCATGTATATGCACAAGTTGTAAGTTAGTTGTTTCATCACGATTTTAAAAGGAACACAGAAAAACTCTTCCAATAATTTACAAAAAGTCAGAAGTTTAACAACTTCAAAAGTTGTACATAATTTAACTATGAGTAATACAAAAATTAAAATTACAATAACAACAAACAATGATCATTATGTTACTCTTGGTGTCCAAACGTTCAAATCTCTTAGAGAATTTTATCTCCAAAACTACTCTCCACATGTGATCATTATCTGAAGTGGACTCGTTATGGTCATCAACCATCTAAAAAAAAGCTGCAATCATCTACTGATCTACTTTTAAGAATACTATAAAATTTCTTACCATAACCATCTTACCGACTTGAAGTAGATAAAGAACATTGCAAACAATAGTTGTAATACAAAACTCTAGAAGCATCAGAAGTCTTTGAACTCATATTTTCTGATAATGCAGAGTTTCATATAACAATCTCAACTTCAATCACAAAATTAGCATTGCAAATCATAATTTAAACAAAAACACATGTCCACATTGTTTATTTCAGGATATAGCCTAAACCATGAACACCCATTGTCAAACACATGCTATCAACTAAAGAAAATAAGTATCAGCTACAATGAAGTAGGAAATTTTTATAGAACAGACATAGAAAACCAATAAAAATAGCAAGCAAGCAAAAAAATAAAACAAGTTATTACAAGAGATCATATAGGAAATCAAAATCGGTTATGCTCACATAATATAAAAAAGTGTTAAAAGATAGATATATATGTAAAGTAAATACTATCTATCTCTCAATATAATTATCAAACAAAGCATTAGTAATTAGATTTCTAAGCTCTTTCATCTATCAACTCCTTCCTCATCCTATGCTTGAGAGTCCACTATATGTTAAATATTATCGAGCATTCTTTGTCCTGCTTGATACTGCCGCTTCAGGTGGGATATATGATCGATCTTCATATGAATATCGAATCTTACATCATGATGTGAAGGATGGCATCGTATGAAATTATGCAGTGTCATTGTTGCCAAAACTATTTTAACGTATTTTTAGAACGAGGAAGTGGACATGTATCTTAGAATAAACCACTTCTTCCAAACTCTAAATGCTCACTCAATGACCGCACGTAATGATGTGTGTCGCTTATTGAACATTTCATTCTTCTCTTTAATCACTTGATTGCTCCTTTCAAATTCAGGTATGTGACATTTTGTATTAGGATGCGGCTTCAAAAAGTCTTGTTGCATGGGATTCAACATCCACAACATAATGTTTTCCTGATAAAAGATAGGTAAATTGAGTTTGCTAGAGACTATTAGCATACACAAATATTGTAAAGACGAATAACATAAAGACGGCATAGCAAAATTAAATTGAGGTGATTGTGTGATAAATTTGAAAACACGACTATCATGTGCACTTCCTTCCCAACCGACCATCAAGAAAGTAAAACGCATGTTGAAGTCGCATGTTGTCATTATATTCTGTGTGGGTGAGCCACAATGATCAATATATGTCACTTACAGAAGTTTATTAATCTTCAAAATTTATGTGACTTATTAATATAACAAAATAGAATGTAATATATACCTTAAAGCAAAGCATACCCATAGTCATGAGATATCTCTGATGGCGTTGTCTGAAAAGATATAATTAGCGGCTTTATAGCTCTGGAGAACAAGCTGGCCAAGGCATTTAGACTAATAAAAATATAATTACTAATTGTTTCAAAAGAATTTTGAAATCGCTCGTTTGTTGCCCTCACAAATTCATTATGTGACAAAATATATAATGTTATAACCAACGCGTCTCTTGTTTTCTGGGATGATGTGTGGAGGTTGCGATGAGTTTCTAGCTCTTGCAAGAGGTAGAAGAAAATGAAAGGTGAAATACAAATCATGTTATGAAATCTTCCATGGTGACCCATGAGTAATTAGCAACCCATTTCTCCTCGTTGAAGGTAGAGACAATACATGGAGTCTAGCAAATGCAGAACTCGAGACTCGTGAAATAGGCAAATAGCAGTGAAAATGATTTTCGTACATTGATTTCTTTGATTAATATCCATAACTATAAACATTAAAGAACTCGTCAACTATATGAAATATATAATGCTTAACTGTTAAATAGTACACAACAAGCGCACACTGATAGCTAACAAAACAAGATAATGGTAATGAATATTAAATAACAGGTCAAATACAATCTTTTGCAAAAACATTAATAAATTTTTTCAAATGATGTTGCACATTATGATTCTCATAGAAATAACAGAAATAATGAAAATTTTGCTCTAGAACCATAGCCATAAAAATCTCCCTCATATTAATATCATTAAGCATTTTCTTAGAGTGCAAATAAAGAAGAATGTCTTCGAACATTTGTGATCTGATCCAACACAATAATAGCCTAAGAAAGAGATGTGGTGCATGAAGTGCACTCGAAGCAGGTATCATTGCTGTACATACAATAACTAATTATGCAATTTACTTTCTTAGAAATCCAACATCAAATTTCTTTTTTTTAAAACCTCTTGGACACCCTAAGTGCCTTACATTTCAAATAGCTCGATTCAGACCAACAACTACCCCATGCAACTATTTGTCAATGAGATGTAGGTTTAGGAGGCTTTTGCCTTAGAGTTCATGCAAAAGCTCTAGTAGCAACAATACCACAAAACATTTGATCTAGCTTCTCTCCTAGTTCAGGATCTATGTCATAGCATTTGAGTTATTTGGCATTTGACACGAACTACAGTTTTTCAAATATAGATATGAACTGTAAGTACACATGTATAAAATATTGAATAAAAAAATTAACCATATAAATAAACATCATAACTGCAGCTTCTCTCACCACCACACGTATGATGTATCAATAAATTCCAACCTAACCCATTTGATCCTTTATTTTAACTCCATCTATAATTTTCAATCATTCTTCAATTGATCCTGCTTATGTTTTTAGTTGAGTTCTGTTGTATTCTCTATCAGTTCTCTCTTTGAAATATATCATAACTCTGTCGAACATCCTTAATAAAGTGAGTTGCTGGTCGATTCCTAATTTAACCTCTTCTTAATATAGAACGCAAAAAATTCATTTCACATCCTATCCCCAAGTATCACTTGGTTCATACTATTATAGGCTCCCCATCAGAAATGATTAAAAAATAGCATGAAAATAAACATACTTTAAACTCATAGAAATTTCAGCAATACTATAGTTCAAGAAGAAATGGTACATGATAAACCTTTGAGCATAATTTATTGAAGTTAATACATAAGTAATTGAGTTGTGATCATATAAACAATTAAGGGCAGTTGCATACATAGCACATAATTCACATGGATTTACATAACACTTAAACATTCATATTTACATTCCTATTAATAGCTTTTATGTGGTATGTATGTAAATGGGTGGAGTGCAAACTTCATGAAAAAAGAAGATTTACAAATAAAACGGACAGATATAAAAAAGGAATCAAAATCAATATAAATTCAGCATTGGTGCCCTCATAGGAATTGGAGAAAATATCATATCACAAATATATTCATACATGTGTAGCAAACAGATTAACTAAATATAAATTAACCTCATGAAAACGGCTCTAAATAAATAGACAATAAAGAGAAGCATCTTCAGTTCAAATGTGCTACACCTACTGTTAGTTCGTTGCATCACAACCCCAAACCACAAACCACAAAACATAGAACTGCTCTTTTGCAAGTTAAATAGACTGTCATCCGTTGTCGGATGAGGGTATAGATAGATAATAGCTCCTAAGATTAGTGTCAAACAGAATCATAAGCAAGAACAATTGATAGTCTGTCATAATAAAGCATATAAACACCATAGCAGGCTTAACATAACAAAAAAGGATCCACTCGCTATCATATCATCGTAATATTACAAAAGAAATATCAAGCCTTCAAATTAGTATATGACCGAAAATTGCACTAGCACAAACATGAAGCTTTAAAACCACAATACCACAACAGTACTCCAACATATGAATTGGGTGCTATAAATGTAAAAAGCAATGTTTATGTGTTATATATAACTACATAAGAAGTGGGTACCTTGAATATAAATGCCCTTCTAACTAATACTCAATGAAAGCAACACTAGGCTATTTATCTTACTAGCATAAAAACTTTATTGAAGATGGTCTTTGAAATTACTTAGGTTGACATCAAATTATATTAAACTGTGCAATGCTCCACGAAAGTATATCTTAAAGCAACTTGATGAAATATATAGTTTCACATCAAGTACCACAAACCTACGTAGTACTCAATGCAATAATGTATGAACCTATGGAAATAGGGTTGTATTTCATGATTATTGTAAGAATAACTTATGCAATAATCAATGAACCTATGTAATAACTAGTATATATATAATGATATAAGTTATAATCAAAGGAAGCAACCCAATGGCTTTTTAATTTGATAAAAAAAACTAAGATTACTCAACATTCGAACACAACCTCCACAACGCTCGTGACGTAGCATGCCCAACCAAAATTACGATTACTCAACATCCGTACACAACCTCCATAGCACTCATGCCATGGAATGCCCTCGCCCTCAACAAAACTAGGATTATTCCACATCCTAACATATGAATCTCCACAGCAAAACTAGGATTTGCCTCATTGTTCGTGAAAAAAGAAAAAAAAGAAAACCAGAGTAGTCAAGACAAATGGAGGGACCAAACAAAACATCACATCCGAACATAACTTCATCAACAACATTCATTAAATTACAAAAAAAAGTCATTTCTATGCAAATACAGCAACATAAATAACTCTGGCAACTCGAACGAATCCGGCAACCAAAACAACAACATAGTAATGAGGGACAAAAGTAAAGCCAAATTCTAGCAACCCAAATAACTCTGGTAACCCAAACAACTAAGAACGATGAGGGACGAAAGTAAAGTTAAACGATAGCAACCGAAACAACTCCGACAATTGAAACAACTCAAAACAATATTCAAAATAGCTTACCCTAGCCGAAAAGCGTTGTATGCAAGATTGTAATCAAGACAAAAGGAGATGACGAAGGAAAATAACCTCAAAAAGGAGATGAAAAGAAAAACCCCTAGGAGCTCGAAGGGCAAAAAGAGTTTAGCTGTGGGACACGTAATAGTATCATGGTCACAAAACGTCGTTCCATAGACCTGTATTTCCGAAAAATGCCAAAAATTGAGCTCCCCAATGCTCAAAACGGCGTGGTTCGAATCGAATAGCAGCAAGGAAACTACGAAAAACAGTCTCTTAATCAATCTAACCTACGTTTTTCAAGTGTTTCCAAGGATCCTAAAATCAAATCTAGGGGTATTTAGGGTTTAGTCTATCACCTTGTTTGGTCGCTACATAATTTTGGATTTCCATTAGATCCACTCATCCAGACACGTGTCTTCTATTTCCACACCTTATATAAGAACTCATGAAGCTTCCAAACAGAAATAATCCTTCTCCCTAAAGCAAAACCTAAGCAGGCACCAAGTTTTGGCATCCAATTACAAGATTTTAAAATGTAACAAGTTCTGTCGGCAAAAGAAAACATTCATTCATCTAGCATTAGGGCAACACTTTTACTTAAATTAGCGCTTTTGTGATTTGGTGTGGATAAAAGTGCTTTTTAGGAAAGAGCATAGAGAAGCAAGATTTGCACTTCAGCAACTTCTAAATTTCCATATGATAATACTAGCACAAATTAAACAATAATCCTCAGTTGAGATGAGATATGACTTTAATCCTCATTTTAGATTTTGCATTTCTATTTGTTAAAAGTTTTAGTGGTTTACATGAAAATATTAAAAAATAAATTAAGCAAAATAACATTAAGCATGCCAATTCTATAGGAAAATGTAAATGTACAAAAAGAAAAGATTATATGAAAAAAATTATTATATGATGATTTAAATCAAACTTCAAAGAAATTTGGCCCAAATTTAAAAAGCTTCATGCAAGGGCATGTGATCATCAAAATTTTTAGAAAATTTTTACCCGATATCAATTTGTTGAATCACCATGCATATGAGCCTTATGTTCAATACTGAAGATAAACAGTTTAAAGAAATAAGTTAAATGAGAATTTGGAGATTTAACTTTTTTTTTTCGCAAATAGGCAAAGCAATCACATGAAAGTGAACATTTAACCCAACATTCTATAATAGAGGACATACTAACAGATGAAATAAAAATTGATAACAACAAAGAGCACAAGTTTTTATTGAGATAAAAGAACAAACCACCTATTTATTGACAACTTACTAGAGCTGATCTGAAGCAGCTAACACTTGATATTATGAAGGATTACCTGAAATTCAACTATTCAAAAAAATTATTTAAGTGCAAAGAGAAGTGACTAGCACAAGAAGTTACCAGTCATTAGAAAGCAAAATAAGATAACTGAACTATTTATAAAGAGCGAATGAAGACTTCTAATTATGACTACATTTATGTTTAGCTTTCCATGATGATTACATGAGGAAGAAATAGAAATTTAAATTTCACTAAATTTATTATTTTTAAATAAAATGGGAATATATGCAAACTCATGAAAAAAATAATTAGTTGCGTGATTAAATAAATAATATTTTTTTCATAGTATTTAGGATTTTCCATAACATTAAGACAAGACTCCCTTCCATCCTTTATTCAATACAAAAGCTCACCCCTCTCTCTCTTTTCTTCTCTTTCAAATTTTATTTAAAGATTTATATTAAACCAAAAATGGAACTTATTCAAGACTTGATGGTTTGGTAGAAGACCAAAAAATATGAGGCTTTGGTGACTTTCCAGTTTGCATTATTTTGGTAAATAATTATTTTATTTATCTTGTAATTATTTTTTCTTGTTAAAGAAATCTTATTCTAATATCCTCTCACACTACCATAGATTTTCTTAGGTAAATCTCGCACAAAATCCTAACAAAAATCAATGTTAGGGCTCTAGGTCAAGACTAGTGCAATCTAGAACAAATTTAATTTTTTTGGTATTTTGGCCTCGAAACCTCTTGAAATTTTAGGAACAATGGTAAAAATTTAATATGGCCAATATTTTCTACAACTAATAATGGTTTTGCTTTTTTTTCAGCCTTGAACATTTTTTTTCAAAAGCCAAATATCTCTTTAAGATCTGATGGACAGCTACGTTCGTACATTACCTGTCTCATAATAAAAATATAAGAAATATCAAAAAGACATTATTAAAAAACTTTTTGAATCAAATTTAAACATTTTAATCTAAGTTTCCAAAGTGTTTGAAAACTACAAGTCATGAAATTTCCATTTTGGTGACTTTCCAGTTTGCATTATTTTGGTAAATAATTATTTTATTTATCTTGTAATTATTTTTTCTTGTTAAAGAAATCTTATTCTAATATCCTCTCACACTACCATAGATTTTCTTAGGTAAATCTCGCACAAAATCCTAACAAAAATCAATGTTAGGGCTCTAGGTCAAGACTAGTGCAATCTAGAACAAATTTAATTTTTTTGGTATTTTGGCCTCGAAACCTCTTGAAATTTTAGGAACAATGGTAAAAATTTAATATGGCCAATATTTTCTACAACTAATAATGGTTTTGCTTTTTTTTCAGCCTTGAACATTTTTTTTCAAAAGCCAAATATCTCTTTAAGATCTGATGGACAGCTACGTTCGTACATTACCTGTCTTATAATAAAAATATAAGAAATATCAAAAAGACATTATTAAAAAACTTTTTGAATCAAATTTAAACATTTTAATCTAAGTTTCCAAAGTGTTTGAAAACTACAAGTCATGAAATTTCCATCCCAAAAAAGTTTAAAAACAAAAAACCTTAAACAAGGCCATTTTGAATTTAAAAACTCAATAACTCTCAAAAGAAGGATGGGTATGTTCAGTTTGATAAATTCAACAATCATAAAGCAAAAGAAAAAAATAAAATAAGCTCACTATCCAACTATAGAAGTAAGTGGGGGCTCTCTCTCCAAATTGCATTGTGTTTATCACCAAAGGGACAGTAAATAGCCCTACTTCTTAAGTTCATGATTACAAACTTCGAGACCTCTTCAATATTCAATATTTTTAGGTTTTTCTTACAAATATCAAAATAGCTTATTCTGACGTTGCACTCATTTGTTGACTCAATCTATAAAATTAAAATCTTCTCCTCTAGTTTAATAGTCTTGTTCTTATCATCTAACATTCAAAAATTTTTCTCAGGTCGTATGCTTGACTTTTAAAAGTGGTGTTCTCCAAGAAATTAAGATAAGAAAAGCATTGTAGAAGCCTTCTTCAATGTTTCCTCAATAGAGGCAACTAGCTCCCATGTCAGCCAGCACCTATTCCATTAAAACAAACTTTTTAGAAATTAATATAGCTGCAGCTTGCATGTCTTGGAAAATGCTCTTCATATTTATGAGCATGTTAATATAGGTAGGTTTAATAGTGACTGATTTCAAAGAACATTACCAAGATTATTGGCCTTAAACCAATGCAGGTCATCCCATTCTACACGGGATTGATTTGCTTTATTGATCTAGCAAGAAGATCCCCCAATTAATTTAAGCAAATGAAATATCATGGAGGTCATTATGGTTGTGGCTGCTTTATCAACATTCTATTAAAAGATAGACTCAGTGGATTTCAAGGGAACAACCCCCTATATTAAAAGATAGCTTAAAATACTAACAAGATTCTTGGCCTTGTGCACCAATTTTTTTTTACACATATTGAAAAGGGCAATGATTGATACAGAATCGTGTTTGATAGCTCAAAAACTATAGTTTTATTCTTTGAAGAAAAATGTCCTTACCATTCTTTGTTACGGGTCTTCACCTATCATCACTTAACAGTGATCGAGCTTACAAGAGTCCTAAAGGAAGACCACGAAAAAGCCAATAAGAAAAATACTTCCTTTCTTATGCTTTAGCCCTTTACACCTACTAGTGGAAAAAGCTAACATAGATGTTGATCCTAAAAGTCTATAAGTAAAAAGAATTTCAATTAAAAAACTAAAAAAAAAAAATGAAATGAAATAAAATTCAATCGATCATCAAGTCGAGGCCAAACAAAGATATCAAAGATAATTTTGGTGAATGGCCTGAATTTATTCTCAATGGTAGATGACGATATCTAAGATTTCAAGTTATTATTTGTGCATGGCCCGGATGCAGACATAGTAAACACAAAACATATATTAATTTAGTAAGTCAAAAAGATATTACCATAATAACATAACGAGGATATTAAACTTCTTGTGAAAGTTCTCCATTACCTTTCACATTCCTAATAGCAACCCAAGAAGAATATAAGGTTGGCTCCTTCTCTAAAGTGATCTCTATTGATTCCACACACACAGACTCAGGTCCAAAACTTTGCTTTCTTTGAGATTGGAAAATTGACGGATGAGAAAGAAAGGAAGTTTTGGGATAATAAATAACAAGAATTCAGTCCATTCTCGCATTTATTTATCGATTACATTTAATATTTATTTATAAAGATTAAACTAAAGATGTAAAAACATAAAACCAAATTTATAATGATTTAAAGAAGAAAAACTAATTTGAAAAAAGTAATTAATTAATGTTAGAAATCAGTGAACACATATAGAGACAAAAATATCATAGAAACAAACCAAGAATTTTAATTCTTCTCCTTGAATTCCTCTCTCATAAGATCAGCTCCAGCATTTCAAATGAGGTTGGAAGGTATTTTGACGCTAAGATCTACAATTCATGCTTTTTTTAACAAAAAAAATTTGAACCCTCTAGTAGATGTCAACCTTGGATAGATTTTGGAAGTTCATATTGATCAATCCCATCTAAGAAATCTTGATGATTTTGCAAAAAAAATTATGATTTGTCAAAAAGATTCTAAATCAACCTTGCATACTCAAAATAATTGACAACATCAGAATATTCTTGGATTAATATTTCTCCCTTTGAATTCCTTTTGAATTATATCTTTCTCCAAGAGGAGCATGGTTCTTGAGGTTTTTCATTCTCTTTCTTTTTTCTTGTCTAGGCCGGTAAAAGATAACTAAATAGATCTTTCGAAGGCTAAAATTGATTAACCATGTTTTTCGTCCATGTCTATCTTCCTGGAGTTGTAGCTGGTACTCCTGAGACTACTAATATTGCTTCTAAAGTTATCTCTAGTGCCTTATGGAATCTTGGTAATGCTATGATAATGGACTGGACAAGTGCAACTCCATGGTTTCATTTTATTACTATTACATGTTGCTTCAGAAACTTTCTCAGGGATGCCATTTTACCCTATGCATTCTATCATTTTTGCAAAAGAAAAATAATTGTTTCATCCAAAAGTAAATTTTCTATTATCCATAAATAAGGATTTCAAAAAAGAAAACAACAAACAATTAATGAATGTGCATTGCAAGGAACACCACTAATTTAAGACTCTGAAATAGAAAAATTGACATTGATACCCCATCATATAACATATATAACTCACAATCCATCATAAGGCTTTCAGTGATATGTGAAAGACAACCTAAATCTCTGAACCAAAAGCAAAAGAAACAAGGTTGTTGTAATTAACTATGTGAATAAGAATTTTTACCACAAAAGTGTTGACCATGACGTTGAAGAACTCTTTCGTAAACTTATCATTGACTATATATGTAGCAGGATTTGTCGATTGTATTCGTCCAAATTATATGATCTCCTCCATCCGAGGTTAAAAGTTATTGTAGCCTCCATCCTAGCTAATCTTTCTTCACTATTAACAAAGCAACTTAATGGCCGCTCAAAGACTAGTATAATAAGATCTCCCTTTAGTATTATAACTCCTTCAAAATGTTCATCTTCTTTTTTTAGTCATTGCCTTGGGGAATCCTCAGAGTTATGTTGCTAGCTTTGTTTCTCTCCAAACTTTTGGCTTTTAAATTATCCTCTGCAATCGTCAGCTATGGAAAAAGTTTTAGGTACCTTCAAACATTCATATAGTTTTGCAATGAATTTCATATAAAAAAATATATCCTGAGATTAAAGGTTTAGGGAGAAGCTTCGTTGTAAAAGAAAAATAAGAGAAGCATTGTTTTCTAAACTGGATACAATATTGCTATACAACAACCATATCTCAACCAAAATTGCTACCATCAACACCACTTTTCCTCTCATGATAAAGAGTTAAAATTAGGCCTTCATTAATCTATTAAAGTGCAGTCATATCATTTGAGATAGGTCATAATACAAGAATCCTGAAGTCCAGTACATAGGACAACTTTTTCTGATGGGAATAAATTTTTCAACATTGGAATTTACTCATCAACAACAACAACAAAGCCTTAATCCCACTAAGTGGGGTCGGCTACATGAATCCTTTTTCTCCATTGCGTCCTATTTAGTGTCAAATTTTCGTTTAATTCTAATAGATTAAGATCATTTTTTATGCAATAAGCCCAAGTTTCCTAGGTCTGCCTCTGCCTTTCTTAACATAAGTTGTATTTAAAACATCTACTCTCCTAATCGGATCATCAGGTGGTCGACGTTTAATGTGACCAAACCATCTAAGGCGACTCTCTCTAATTTTATCCGACACCGGTGCAACTCCAACCCTATTACGGATATATTCATTTCGCATTTTGTCTCTAAGTGTAAAGCCACTCATCCATCTAATCATTCTCATCTCGGCAACACTTAACTTAACATTATGCTTCTCTTTTAAAGGCCAACATTCAAGCACCATAGAGCATTGAAGGTCTCACCACCATCTTATAAAATTTTCCTTTCGCGTCTAAGCGGTACTTTTCTATCACACAATAGGCCGGACGCATTCCTCCACTTCAACCAACCAACCTGAATTCTACTATTAACATCCCCATCTATAACACCATCGCTTTGAACAATGGACCCGAGATATCTAAAACGTTCACACCTTTTAATAATTTGATCACCCAAAGTTACACTTCCGTCACTAGACCTACTATTACTAAAATTACATTCCATGTATTCAGCTTTAGTTCTACTCAAACGAAGACCTTTAGACTCCAATGTAGACCTCCATAATTCAAGTTTTTCCTGGACTTTTTCTCTTGTCTTATCCACCAGGAGGATATCATCAGCAAAAAGCATACACCAAGGTACATCCTCTTGTAAATGGAATTTACTCATAAAAGGCAAAAATAAATTTCTACTCGTGGTGAGTGTCTAAAAATGGCAACTATCCGCGCTATCAACATTTAGCATGCCATCAAAGATGGTCAACTCAAATTTGAAATTCACCATAAAAGGAGATGAGTGTCTAATGAGTGGTGGTTCTTAACTCATCTGCATGTTGTGCGCCCATTCTTCATCAATGCTCTCGGCAATATGAGGGCCCCTTCCACAAGTAGACTAATTCTTGCACTGTGGATGATGTTGGTTCCTATTTTAATACTAAGCTCCATAATCTAAGCTTTATTTTTTACCAAAGTTCTGGTAATGGTCAACCGCTTTGTGGACAAACTTAGAAGGTTGAACTTGATCAATCCCTTCTAAGAACTAATGGAACTCATAAAAAAATTTAAAAATTATCCAAGTGATTCTAAATAAATTTTTAATAACCTGAAATCCATTAAAAAGATAATGATCCTCCGGAATCACATTATTTGGTCGGAACTTACAAGAACGCTAAACTTCATACATATTAAATCACATCCAAGCGTCCATTGTAAACATGCCAGCAGAAGCAAGTTCAGAAGCAGCCCAACTGTAATGAAATTTAAGTGATTCCAATAGGAAAGAAATGCATTTACATATAGGTAAGTAAAAGAAGCTGACAACAAACATGAAGCCTCAAAGTCAGATCAAATAGAAACGCAGTATATATACAAAAACAAATAACCTTTTCAGTGAATATGAAATAACAAGTCATATGACTTACTTTATGAACATGAAAACATCTTCACGACTGGATGACAGAAGGCTAGAAACCAGTAATATAGTTTATTCGCTCCACAAATTGATCTCATGTAAATGACGGTTTGATAACCGAAGTATTTCACAATGTTAGATTAAAACAATAGCACTTAAAATATTTCAGTGACTCTGCAAATACATAAGCAACAAATTAAAAGAGATAGATGAACTTACGGCAATAGAAAAAATTACTGAAAGAGCTAAAAAAACTAATCATTATGGCCGATCCCATAATCTTCATTAGTGTTCAAACCAATCCAAGCAGGTTTATATGAGAATAAAATGGTTGAACTCGTTTTAAGCAAGGCATGATTACTGCTATTGCTGATGCTGAAAAGCAGGAATCCCATCAATAATCTGAACAGGGTACCTATCGATGCAGTCCAACCAAGGTCCCCCCTGGGACGGCTTCACATCACGGAGGGCCTGCCAAACTGCACTGTTGCACTTAAATCCGCTGCCGAAAGCAATTTGCCACACCCGATTGCTTTTCCGCATCCTCCCCTTGGCCTCAATATAGGCCAGCTCGTACCAGATTGAGCTGGAAGACGTGTTCCCAAATCGGTGAAGCGTCATCCTCGAGGCCTCAACATGGATTGGCTGAAGCTGGAGATTCTTCTCGAGCTCATCGATAACTGCCCGACCTCCGGCATGGATGCAGAAGTGCTCAAAGGCGAGTTTAAAATCAGGGATATAAGGCTTGACCTTGGAGTTGAACAGCTTCTTGGCTACTAACGAGGCAAAAAAAAGGAGCTGCTCGCTGATGGGGAGAACTAGGGGACCAAGGGTGGTGATGTTGGTCTTAAGGGCACCCCCAGCGATCGCCATTAGGTCCTTGGAGAGGGAAACTCCTACTTTGCCGTCATCGTCCTGCTCCTGATACACGCACTGGAAGGCCTTGTCATCTGCGCCGCTGTGAGTGCGCACGACATGGACAAGTCGGTACTTGGCGCGGTGGCGGTCGGCGGAGCGGTTGGAGAGCAAGATGGCGGCTCCGCCAACACGGAAGAGACAGTTGGGGATGAGCATTGATTTTCGGTTGCCAAAATACCAGTTCTGAGTGATGTTCTCAGTACTGACGACGACGGCGTAGGTGTTGCGGTGGACCTGGAGGAGATCGCGGGCAAGGTCGACGGATATGACTCCGGCGCTGCAACCCATGCCGCCGAGGTTGAAGCTGAGGATGTTGCCGCGGAGCTTATAGCGATTAACGATCATGGCCGAGAGTGATGGAGTAGGATTAAAAAGGCTGCAGTTGACGACGAGGATGCCAATATCCTTGGGCTTTACACCGTTGTTTTGGAAAAGCTTGTCGAGGGAGCCGAACATAACTTGCTCGGCTTCGTCGCGAGCGGCGGCCATGGATGGGCGTGGGGGAAGATAGTGCATCGCTTCGGGAACATAAGTTTCCTCGCCGAGACCAGATCGCTCCAGGATCTTGCGCTGGAACTCAAGGGCAGACTCGTTGAAGTTACCACATAGGCGAGAGTGTTCCATGAACTGCGAATAGCGGACCTGGAGGCGGTCGGGCGGGAGGTAGCAAGCGTAGTCGACGAGGTAGACTGCTCGTGGCCGCGTCATGATGTAGACGGTGATGCCGAAGACTAGCACGGCGGAGCAAACGAGGATGCTCACAAGGTTGAACTGCAGGTGGTCCCATAGCTTCCGGAGATCCTCGGGATCAGTTCGGCTGGCCTCGACTAGTATGACCACCATCAATGGGAGCACCAGCAGCGTAAGCAGATGCGTGATCAGATAGTGGTAGCCCAGCTTAACGTATTTAAGATTTACGCTCTGCAAGAAGTCTGGCAACCGTCGACTCCGCCCCGGGGCCTCCGTCGCCGCCGGCAACGCCGGCATGACATGACCGGCCACAGACCCTGGCATCCCCGGTTACAAATCTTACGAATTCGCGTCCAAAACCTCGCCTCGAGCGGGAGAGACTAGAGTCTCTTACTTAATGGGACTGTGAAGTAGACAAGGTGCAGAGCACGAGTTTCGGTCGATATCCTGATCTCACACGGCACTTAGTCGGCCATGGACGGTCACCATTAAAAATAATGGATTAAACAGTCAATGGGATACAAATGGAACCCCGTGCGTCAATTTATTGCGGTAAATTCTCAGCCTTTGGCGACAGGAAGGTGAAGAAGACTGCTTTACAGACGGTGTTATCGCAATAATTTGCGGCGCAACGGTGCGGGTGCGGACCGGCCGAGGTAGGTCGGATTTTTTGAAAGAGAATTTTGGAATAAGGCAAAAGGAAAAAGAAGAAGGGAGAAGGCCTGTGGGTGCACAAGATCGTCAACGTTGCTGGCTTTGCGGCTCGAGCGATTGGTTCAAAAACGGTGGGGTTCTCAGGTTTTTCCGGGAACGGTTACCACGTGCTAGTGGTGTTTTTATTATTATTTATTTTATTTTATTTTTATTTTTCTTTGAGAAGAGTGAGGGCGAAGCCTAAAAAAATTTTATTTTATGGACAAAAAAATTATCAAAGAAAAAAGAAAGTAAAAATGGGACTAAAAAAATAAAATAAAGAAAAATATTAGCCCCAAAAAAATAACCAAAAAAGTCCATAAAAGAATAACATACCCACAAGAAAATTCTGGAAATACAATAAAATCTAACAATCATGAAATTGAGTGAATACCTTGTAATTAGTATATAAAAAAAGAAATTTGTTCACATGAATTAACACAAATTGCACGACTTGCAAAAATAGAAAATGATCAATGATCTTAGGAGCAAGATATCCACAAAACTCAAAAGTTATTGATGCATGGCAGAAGATTCGTGACGGTAGAGTGATTATTTAGCGTCTTAAGTTATATGAAACTCCAACATACACTCAGATAATAGAAGTAACAAGTAGAGACACTAAAAGTTCTTACATTAAAAACCTGAAAAAAGAAAACCACGAAGTCTAGCCTAACTGAAATGGTCCACTAAGAGCTAGTGATTACACTTCCAAGCTCTTATCTTACTAATACACTTAAAATATATAGTGTTTTTATGCACATTTTTATACCTATTTTTGACGATATTGCACTTTAATGGAAAGTATTTTGTGTTTTTCTTACAGGTATGATGAAAATGATTATTTATGATGAAAGGAGCAAAAAAGGATCAAATTTCAAGCAAAATTATGAAGTTTGAGAAATTTGGCCTCTGGCGCCTAAGCGCCAAAGTGCCGGCGCTTAAGCGCCATAGTTAAAAATCGAATTTTAATCAAAATTGGCACCATTTTCAAGGGGTGTTTGAAGCAACTTTTTGCCTTAACTTCCTTTGGGCGGCAAATGTGATTGAAGAGATGCATCTTTGGGTGAATACATTGAATCTGAGCATGATTTGAAGAGACACCAAGGCACCTTATGGAAAATTATAAAAATGAGCCTCATAATTTGCAAGTGGTTATTGTAGTTGTTAATGTGTTAAGAGTTAGAGGTTTTGGAGTTCTTTTGTTCTATAGTTGTTTGTAGAGAGTAGAGAGTAAGAAAGGAAAAAGGGTTGGTGTGAAGCATTTTTCTCACTAATTTTCTTTCATTATTGTATCTAGTTTTTATTGAAGTTTATAGTTTTTATTAGAGTCATTAGAGTTAGGCACCAACCTCTGTAGAGTTGTATTGTGGAAAGTAAAATTCCAAAGGAACTTCCAGAGTCTTGTGAAGAGGAATTTCAGATAAGTATTTATCTTTGTATTTACACTTTGTTTTTAAGTAAGATTGTCGTGTTGTCATTGTGCTTTATGCTTTTAAATCAAGTTGTGTTTCTGTTTACTTCATGAAATCTGAGTAGTTTACTTTATCTTTTTCTTTCTTAGATGATGAAGTAATTAAATTATGAAAGTATGTTGTGGAAAGTATAATTGTTTAATACTGGAAGAAATTGTGATAATTCAATTCCTTGTACTTAATTACTTTTTGATTTGGCCAATTAAGATGTTAAAATTTGTTGTGAGATTATGTATGATCTAATGCGGTATTGTCTTAAACAACAATTGGAAAGAATAACATGCAATTATATGGGTGAGAATTGTAGTCTATATGATTGAATGCAAATATATAGGGAGATAAGCTTTATTGGAGAATAAAATTAGAGGACTTTTGAGTGATGGGCTAAAACCCATAATTTGGTTTGTTATTTTAAATTTTGTTATGAGATGTTAGCCCCCAGGTGAAGGGAATAGAGGGAACTCTAGAGTGAGAGCTAGTATCTTCCCTGCCTAACCCATCCACAAAATTTCAAAATTTCAAATTAACCAATTTTCTTTATAGAACCAAGTAAGGGTAAAGAATATAATTGCTCCTATTTCGCACAATATATTTAAATACTTCCACAACATAAATATCCATAATTATTACTTATTTATTGAAGAAGGAACAAAATATTTGATTCTTTTAGCTTTTATATCGTCTTTAGAGGATTAATAATTTTATTTCCTGCTTAACTTTTTATTAAAAATATCAAAAACAAATTTTCAAAATTTATACCTTAAAACATACTTAAGAAAATTAATTGAAAAAGTAAAAAGTTATTTTTTTATTCTTTTGAAGTTTTAGACAAATAATAATCAGTTTGGGGAGCACAAACTGAATATCCTAATTTACATCTTGCCAACTTTCTAGAGTTGTGTCTTACTTTTAAATATGATGGTGTTTCGGATGATGCTATTAGACTTAGGCTTTTCCTTTCTCACTAAGGGATAAAGCTAAGATATGGTTAAATTCGTTAGCACCTAGATCTATCAGAACTTGGGGTGATTTAGCACAAAAATTTCTTGCTAAATATTTTCCACCATCAAAGACTGCGAAGCTTAGAAATGATATCACAACTTTTTGTCAGTTTGAAGGTGAATCTATATATGAGGCATGAGAACGAATTAAAGATCTCAAGTAATGTCCACATCATTCGATACCATATTGGTTAATAATTCAAACCTTTTATAATGGATTAGTTGGATCTCTTAGATCTATTATCGAAGCTGCTGCAGGAGGATCACAGATGTCTAAACAAGTTACTGATGCTTATGCTTTGATAGAAGAAATAGCTACTAATAATTTTAATGGCCTTCTAAAAGGTTAAATCTTAAAAAGGTAGCCAATATTCATGAAAATGATGCTTTTACGATGTAGCAAATCAAGTTGCTGCAATTTCAAGAAAGATAGACCAATTTGGGATGAATTTTTCTCAGCCAATTGCCATGATTGAAAAAAATTCATTATGTCAAATGGTTGATTCTCATACTTCATCAGAAAATTTGAATGCTATAAGTAAGTCTAATAACCCTTATTCTAATTATTATAACCCAGGTTAGAAGAACCATCCAAGCTTTAACTAGAATACCAATAATTAGGGTGTTAATAATCAACAATGGGGGACCAACCAAGTAAACCCATTGGGGAACATGAACAACCAAGAGAATAATAATTATAGACCAACCTATCCTCCGGGTTTTAACAATGCTTCACAATTAAAAGAGAAGAAGTTTTCTATTGAGGAAGTGGTATTACAAATGGAAAATCAATTACAAAGTCAAGGAGCTACAATTAGAAATATTGAAAATCAATTGGGACAAATTGCCAATACATTAAGTAATAGATCCCAATGTATGCTTCCAAGTAATACTGAAGTAAATCCAAGATATAAAAATAAATAGCATGTAAAAGTAATTCAACTGAGAAGTGGAAGAGAGTTGGAAGGTCGAGTTCAAAAAGAAATTGAAGTAGAGTAAAAAGAGATTGAAGAACCAAAAGAGGACGCTCTGAAAGGTTTGGAAAGACCTATTTCTCCACTTAAGGAAGATTTGGAAAACCACCACCTCCATTTCCTCAAAGACTTCGACAACAAAAATTGGATAAGCAATTTTCAAAATTCTTGGACATATTTAAGAAGCTTACAATCAACATTCCATTTGCTGAAGCCTTAGAACAGATGCCAAGCTAATTGAAATTTATGAAGGATATTCTTAACAAAAAAAAGGTAGTTTGAAGATAATTAGACAGTTGCACTTAGTGAGGAGTGCGGTGCAATAATTCAGAAGAAGCTTCCTGAAAAGCTTAAAGATCCTGATAGTTTCACATTTCCATGTGCAATCGGAGACAGATTTTATGGAAAAGCTTTATGTGATTTGGGTGCAAGCATTAATCTTATGCCTCTATCAATATTTAAAAGACTAAGATTAGGATAAATAACTCCAACTACTGTAACTCTGCAATTACCAGATCGTTCGATCACATATCCTAAAGGAGTTATAGAAGATGTTTTGGTAAAAGTGGATCAATTTATCTTTTCTGTTGATTTCATTGTGCTGGATATGGAGGAAGATAAAGAGATACTCATAATTTTAGGAAGACCATTCCTAGCCACAGGCAGAGCAATGATAGATGTGTAAAAATGGGAATTAACAATGAGAGTTAATGATCAGACTGTTACATTCAACATTTTAAAATCAATGAAATATCCTGCAAGAGGTAAAGATGATGAATGTTATAGGATGGATGTTATCAAGTATTTGAGTGAATGTCATTTCAAATCAACTTATGAAGAGAAATTTGAAAGAGAAGAATTAGAACATGAGCAAGAAGAGGAGTTAAATCATTCTGAAGATTTTGATGAGGAAGATCTAAATTATGTTCATGAAAATTTTGAACTGTTGGACATGACTGAAAAAGATGAATCTTTTGGTCCATCAATTGAAAAACCTCCTAAACTTGAGTTAAAGATGCTTCCTGATTATTTGAAGTATATTTTTTAGGTGAGTCCTCAACTTTGACAATGATCATTTCCTCTCAATTAACTAAAAAAGAAGAAGAGAGTTTGTTTGAAATTTTGAAAAAGTACAAGAAAGCCTTTGGATGGATGATAACTAATATTAAAGGAATCGGTTCTTCAATTTGTATGCATAGAATCCTTTTAGAAGATAATTGTAAACCTAGGGCTGAACCTCAAAGAAGATTAAATCTTATTATGAAATATGTTGTTAAGAAAGAAATTTTAAAGTGGTTGGATGTTGGGATTATCTACCCTATTTCAGATCGTGCATGGGTTAGTCCAATTCTCTGTGTTCCTAAGAAAGGAGGAGTAACTGTGACTTTTAATGAGAAAAATGAGAAGAATGAGATTATACCAACAAGACAAGTTACAGGGTGGCAAATATGCATTGATTATAAAAAATTAAATCTTGCTACAAGGAAAAATCATTTTTCACTCTCATTTCTGGATCAGATGTTGGATAGACTGGCTGGGCATAAATACTTTTTTTTCTGGATGAATATACTAGGTACCGCCAAATTCAAATTGCTTCTAAGGATTAAGAGAAAACAATGTTTACCAGTCCTTATGATAAGTTTGCTTTTAGAAGAATGTCTTTTGGTTTATGTAATGCCCCTGCTACATTTCAGATATGTATGATGGCTATCTTCTGTGATTTAATTGAAAAAGGGATTGAAGTTTTTATGGATGACTTTTCAGTGTTTGGAAGTTCATTTAAATCATGTTTAGAACATTTATCTAAAGTTCTAAAATGCTGTGAAGAAACTAATTTGGTCCTTAATTAGGAAAAATGTCAATTTATAGTAGCAGAAGGAATTATATTAGGACATAGAATATCAGAAAAAGGTTTGGAGGTAGATCCTATAAAAATTCAAGTTATCTCTAATTTACCTTGTCCAACGAATGTAAAGGGAATTAGAAGTTTTCTGGGACATGCTGAATTCTATAGGCGTTACATTAAAGATTTTTCAAAAATTTCAAAACCCTTATGCCGTTTATTGGAAAAGGATGTAATTTTTTATTTTGATGATGAATGCCTAAAAGCTTTTGAAATATTAAAAGAAAAATTAATCAATGCACCTATTATAATTTCACCAAATTGGGAAAAACCTTTTGAATTAATGTGTGATGCTAGTGATTATGCTATTGGTGTTGTTTTGGGTTAGGAATATGATAAAATTTTCAAAGTAATTTACTATGCTAGTAAAACTCTTAATGAAGATTAAATTAACTATACCACTACTGAGAAAAAGTTATTAGCTATAGTATTTGCTTTTGATAAATTTTGATCATATTTAATTGGAACTAAATGTGTGATGCATACTGATCATTCTACTATCAAATATTTCATGAAGAAGAAAGATGTGAAACCAAGATTGATTAGATGGATTCTTCTTCTGCAAGAATTTGATTTTGAGATAGTAGATAGGAAGGGTGATAATCAAATTGGTGATACTTTATCCAGGCTTGAAACTGAAAAATCTCTTAGTGATACTGAAGAAATTAATGAACATTTTCCTGATGAAAAATTGCTCACTATTAATGGGTGGTGTATTCAGTGGTATGCCAACATTGTAAACTTTATTGTCAGTGATATTTTACCATATGGTTTGACATACTAGGAGAGGAAGAAAGTTTTATTTGATGCTAAAAATTATTTTTGGGATGACCCATTTTTATATAAACAAGGAAAGGATTTGATCATTCGAAGATGTGTGCCTTTAGAAGAAACTTATGAAAGTATTCAAAAATGTCATAATTCTGATTATGGATGACATTTTGGAGTTGGTAAAACTACTTATAGAATTTTACAATCTGGATTTTATTGGCCTATAATTTTTAAAGATGTTAATGTATATATTAAAGATTGTGATCGATGTCAGTGTGTAAGCAATATTTCTAGAAGAAACGAGATGCCCCTCACTTATATGTTGGAAGTTGAAATATTTGATGTTTGGGAATCAGATTTCATGAGACCATTTACACCATCTTTCGGAAAGATTTATATTTTAATAGCAGTAGACTATGTATCCAAATGAATTGAAGCTGTTGCTTTACCTCAATGTGATGCTCAAAATGTTGCAAAGTTTTTAAGAAAGAATATATTTTGCTGATTAGGAATACCAAGAGTAATCATAACAAATAGGGGAAGTCATTTTAGAAATGCAATTATGGAGAAGTTAGTAAAGAAATATCATATTAACCATCACATTGCTACTGCTTATCTTCCATAGACAAGTGGTTTAGTTGAATTATCTAATCATTAAATTAAAAGAATATTGGAAAAGACTATTAATCCAAATAGAAAGGATTGGTTGATCAAACTGGATTATGCTTTATGGGCCTATAGGACTGCTTACAGAACTCCTATAGGGATGTCCCCATATAGGCTAATTTTTGGAAAAACTTATCCTTTACCTGTTGAACTTGAGCATAAAGCATATTGGGCTATAAAAAAGTTCAATTATAACTTGAAGGATGTTGCTAAAAAGAGATTATTGCAATTTAATGAGCTTGAAGAGATAAGGAATGAATCTTATGAAAATGCTAAGATTTTTAAAGAGAAGATGAAATTATAGCATGATCAGAAGATTCTTACTAAAAATCTCGAGCTAGGATAAAAATTTTTGTTGTATAATACCAAATTGAAATTTTTTGTTGGAAAACTTAAGTCTAAATGGATGGGTCCATTTATTGTGATAAAAGTTTATTCTTATGGAGCTGTGGATATTCAAGATCCTAAGACTGGAAAAATATTCAAAGTTAATGGTCATAGACTTAAACCTTATTTTTCAGTCGATCAACTTAAACCTGATGAGAATCTGATGTTGGGTCACTCAGAATAAGTTCTGGGTATGTCAGGCTGAAGACATTAAACCAAGTGTTTTATGGGAGGCAACCCATAGTTATCGGTGTGCTTTGTTTTATGTCTGCTTTTTGTGCTTTATTTGGTTTATTTTTATTATTATGTGGTAGTATTTTGAAGAGATTAGTTATAGTGGTGTTTATTTGACATTAATTGATGCCTTAAAAGAGTCAGAATGAAAAATTTGGACATTTGGCAGACCTGTGCAAAAATGAGCACTAGCGGCTAAGCGTCGCGGTTATGAAAAACGTGATAAATGAATTTCTAGAAGCCAAAATTGTTGTGAAGTGGTTTTAGAAGTTATTTTGGAGTTTTAAAACGTCTAGGGTCGGTTTTAGTATTTTGAGTGCAAAAATGTCTTCTTAGGAGAGTGAAAATAAGAAGGAGCAGGAAGCCAACAAGAAGAAATTTATTAGTGAAAGTGCGCAAGAGTTATTCAGCAGATTCCTAGCTGTTAGTATTCAAGATATTGCATAATGGATTGTGAAGATTGAAGCCAAAGTGGAGTCAATTGAAGCAAAGGTAAATGAAACTAACGCTCATTTAGCGCATATGAGATGGCCATTTAAAATGCAATTCAGTCATACAAGTCATGTGGAAGAAGCAGATAAAGCGATGTTTCTGAAAGACAAATGGTTAGAAGAGGAAGATGTGAGAGTTTTCAACAATCACCCATTTTATCAGATTTATATTCCAGATGGTTCAAATGGAACTAATGGTGGTTCTGGATATATTCCACCAAATGGAGATCGGAATTAATTTGAGTATAGTCTAGTGTTATAGTTTTTATGTGTTAAGTGTTTTGTGTCTAGTGTTTTATGTTTATGTTTTATTGAACTTTAATGTGTACTTGTTACATCTTAATGATGTAAATTTATCTTTTTTTTATGTATTTGAATATTTGTGTATTGGGAAATTTCATCCAAAGTGTATGGATAGAAATTTTTAGTTTGTATTAAGTGTGGTTGTTTTAATTAAATGAAAGTTTGTGTTTGTGTGAAATTTGTTTGGAATTGATGGAAATTTTAACTTTTTTTGGAAAATTAGAAAAGTTTATAGAGGATAAATGATTATTTGAACTGATTTAGGGTGATTAACCAAGGGATTTAGTAAACTTTTAAATTAATTGTAAAAATCAGGGTACTGGAGCCTAAGCGCCAGAACTTAGGCGCTAAAGCACCAGATTTTGCGGCTAAGCGTCGTATGCCTTGCGCATAAGCGTCGGTTCGCGAAAATTGGTTTTCTGCAGTTAAAAACCTAAAAATTGACATTTTGAACACCTCTGTCACCCTCAACCTCTCAAAATCGCGAAATAAGATTTAGGGCATCTTTAGGTTTGATCAATTAAGAGCCGATTTCAACAAGATTTGTCAGATTTGAATTCCTTGAGGTATGAGCACTACTCCTAAGTAAAAATTTTTTTATTTTCACCATATATTTTGAGTACATTATTGAAAAATCTTAAAATCATTATTTATGGTGAAATTTGAGGAAAAACATGAGAAATTACCTGGAATTAGTGGAAATTACCTTTGGAAGTTAAATTAGCAAGTTTATTTTAATTTTGGAATTTATGGTGAATTTTAGCAATTTTTTTTAGAGATGGCTCTAAAGTCAAAGCGCTATTCCAACAAATTTATTAGTGCGAGAGCAGAGGATCGATATGTTGACGCATTATCGTCACGAAAACTGATTCTTGAATGAGTGTGTAGTAAGCCAGGGGAAGTTATTGAAGAAATGATTACTAAAAGGAATTGGGAGAATTACTGTTACTTCTCCGTTGTCACTGTTGTTTCTGTGGTTAGAATGTTTTATGCAAACTTGCCTGCAACAGAAGAGAATTTAGTGATGGTTAGAGGGTGAACAAGTGGATTTTTCACCTGCGGTAATCAATGTCTTCTACGACTTGCCTCCTGCATTGTTTTGTTTTTATGCTAATTATCATCCTTCTGAAGGAGAATTAGATGAGATAATATCTTTTTTGACTGATGGAAGAGGTTTGTGGCAGATAAGAAATGAAAGTAGAGTAAATTTTCAGGCTTTAAGTTAAATGTCATTTCAAAGGCATGACATTATTTTATCTCATCTAAACTGTTACCTTCAAGTCATATTAGTGAAGTTACGAGGGAGAGAGCTGTTCTGAACCATTGTATTCAGCAAGGAAAGCCTATTGACATAGGGGCTATTATTTTTTATTATGTGATGAACTGTGCCAGAACTCCTACTACTACAGGTATGGGATTTCCTTCTTTTATTTATTCGATTTGTGAGCGGTCTGGTGTGATGTTTGAAACATGGGAGGAAGTTCTTCTGCCATTGAGACCTATTACCACTGTAAATGTTTGCGCTTACATTGTACATTCAGAGTTTGGCTGGAGAGGAGGATTTAGAGTTTCCACTACTTCTGCTTCTGCTGCTTCTACTTCACGTGCTACTACTTCTAGAGCATCATCATCTAGTGATTCACAGACAAGATTATTAAAGAAGATTTTGAAGAAAGTGAGTCTTACCCGAGAGCATGTTAGAGATATGGATGGTAAGATTGAAAATATTGAAATGTATATTGTTAAGCATGATAAATATGAGAAGAATTATCAACATTATATGGATAAAATGATTAGAGGTGATCACAGTGCTGAGAATCCACCTCATCCATTTTATATACCTTATGTGCCATCTAGAGACTAGAAGGAAGAAGATGATGATGAGGATGATGATAGGGTTGTTGTGTTGAGTTTTTTTTGTTTTATGATTTCTTATGTGTAGTTATGTTTTTATTTTGATGTTTTTATATGTCATGTGATGTTTAATTATTGTGTGATGTATTTATGATATGAACTCTGATATTGTATAGAGCATAGTTGGACTTTTTCTTTTTATGCACATTCAGATGTCTATGTGACAAATTAATGTTAAATGTTTTAGTTTGTAATATGTGTGTAGTAGTAAAAGTTTTAAATGTAAATTTAGTGTTTGAATTTTTTTTAATAGAGTGTAAATTAATTCCAAATTTGTTAGGAAATGTAGAACACTATTAAAAACCACTATTTAAAAATTGCATGCTTAAAACTTTTCAAAATCTACAACCAGTTCTTATCTAGTATTGTTGTGATTTTAATTATGTTAAGTTGGTGTGTATTTTTATTAAAAAGCTCCACTACTGTAGAAGCCTTTTAAAATTTTTATTTTATGAAAAACTGAATTTAGTTTCTTTTTACTCATGTCTTTCTCTAAAACTGTTATACTTGCATATTTAGTATATTGAAATTCCTGCAAGCATGTTATTTTAGTTTTTAATTCTCACTCATGTATCATTTCTTATGCTTAAATGTTTTTATCCTAACTAAAAATTAAAGTTTGGGGGGAATTAAAAAAAAAAAACTAAATTTTTCAAAAACCTAAAATTTTATTTGTTCTCAAGAATACTTAAAATAAATTTGGTTTTGAAAATTATTATGTATATGAATTATATTAGGGAAACAAAATTTTGAATATATAAATGAATAAAAGAATTTAGTTAAAATTTATAGTAATAATGAAAATTTTAAAGTTAAAATATTCTTAATAAAGAAATGTTAAATATAGTTAAATTATCTTTAGTAAGAAATGTTGTATTTTTTGGATGAATAGAAGATTTAACTTTTATGTTTTAAAGCTTAAATTTCTTTTATTGAGAAATAATTTTCAACACTATCATTATGATTTTTAAGAGAAAGATACATATCAGACCTTTATTTTAAATGGAAGGGTGGAATTCAAAATCATTAAAGGTCTATCCAGATACAATAATCCTTGCCTTATTAAAGAAAAAACAAAAGAGAGAAAAAAAAAGAAAGAAAAAAAAAGAAAAAGAAAAAGAGAAAAAAGTGAAAAATAATATGTGGAAAGGAAGGAGAAGCTTGAGGATTTAAGGGCCTAATCAAAAATTGGTTCCATGCCTACAAGTTTAAAATATAAGTTTTGAGAAAATTTAAAACTTAAGGTTATAATATAGTAAGTAAAATTATTCTCAAATAAAATGTTCCAAGTGAGAAAAATAAAATGTTTGAATCCTATATTTTGAAAAACCTACAAGTATTTCTGATTTAGATTGAAACTTATATTTTCATTATCCTTTACTTAAGAACTTTCTAAACTTTAAATTACACTTATTTACTAAAATTTTTTCTAATTTAGATTATTTCATTTCTAGAACAAACTTTTGAAACCTTCCTAAGAAACTCATTTACATAATTTGCATGTTAAAATTTTTATGGTTGACTCACTTGAGGACAAGTTACATTTTAAGTTTGGGGGATTTTGATGCACTTAAAATATATAGTATTTTTATGCACATTTTTATTCCTATTTTTGATGATATTGCACTTTAATAGAAGGTGTTTTGTGTTTTTCTTGCAGTTATGATGAAAATGATTAATTATGATGAAAGAAGCGAAAAAGGATCAAATTTGGAGCAAAATTATGAAGTTTGAGAAAATTGGCCTCTGGCGCCTAAGCACCAAAGTGCTGGCGCTTAAGCACTACAGTTAAAAATCAAATTTTAATTAAATTTGGCGCCATTTTCACGGGGTGTTTAAAGCATCATTTGGTGGTGACTTCCTTAATTTTCTTTGGGCAACAAATGTGATTGAAGGGAT
The DNA here is from genome assembly GCA_022702705.1 of Papilionanthe hookeriana x Papilionanthe teres. Lineage (NCBI taxonomy): Eukaryota > Viridiplantae > Streptophyta > Magnoliopsida > Asparagales > Orchidaceae > Papilionanthe > Papilionanthe hookeriana x Papilionanthe teres. The sequence continues at coordinate 74,218,911 of CM040430.1, forward strand.
GCATCTTTTGGTGGATACATTGAATCTGGTTATGATTTGAAGAGGCACCAAGGCACCTTTTGGAAAATTATAAAAATGAAGCCTCATAATTTGAAAGTGGTTGTTGTAGTTGTTAGTGTGTTGAAAGTGTGTTAAGAGTTAGAGGTTTTGGAGTTCTTTTGTTCTATAGTTGTTAGTAGAGAGTAGAGAGTAAGAAAGGAAAAATGGTTGGTGTAAAGCCTTCTTCTAACAAATTTTCTTTCATCCTTGTATCTAGTTTTTATTGAAGTTTAAAGTTTTTATTAGAGTCATAAGAGTTCGGCGCCAACATCTGAAGAGTTGTATTGTGGAAAGAAAAATTCTAAAGAAACTTCCAAAGTCTTGTGGAGAGGAACTTCATATAAGTATTTATCTTTGTTTTTACACTTTGTTTTTAGGTAAGATTGTTGTGTTTTCATTATGGCTTATGCTCTCAAATCAAGTTGTGTTCGCATTTACTTCATGAAATCTGAGTAGTTTAATTTATCTTTTTCTTTCTTAGATGATGAAGTAATTAAATTATGGAAGCATGTTGTGGAAAGTATAAGTGTTTAATGCTGGAAGAAATTGTGATGATTCAATTCCTTGTACTTAATTTACTTCTTGATTTGGCCAATAAAGATGTTAAAATTTGTTGTGAAACTATGCAAGATCCAATGCGGTATTGTCTCAAACAACAATCGGAAAGAATCACATGAAATTATATGGGTGAGAATTGTAGTCCATATGATTGAATGCAAATATATAAAGAGATAAGCTTTATTGGAGAGTAAAATTAGAGGACTTTAGAGTGACAGGCTAAAGCCCCCTAATTTGGTTTGTTATTTTAAATTTTGTTATGAGATGTTAGCCCTCAGGTGGAGGGAATAGAGGGAACTCTAGAGTGAGAGCTGGTATCTTCCCTGCCTAACCCATCTACAAAATTTCAAAATTTCAAATTAACCAATTTTCTTTATAGAACCAAGTAAGGGTAAAGAATATAATTGCTCCTTTTTGGCACAATACATTTAAATACTTGCACAACATAAATATCCATAATTATTACTAATTCATTGAAGAAGGAAAAAGATATTTGATTCTTATAACTTTTATATCGTGTTTAGAGTATTGATAATTTTATTTCCTGCTTAACTTATTATTAAATATATCAAAAACAACTTTCCAAAATTTATACCTTAAAACATACTTACAAAAATCAATTGAAAAAGTAAAAATTTATTTTTCTTATTTCTTTAAAGTTTTAGACATTTCCCTGTGGGTTCGATATCTCGGGGCTTAATCAGAAAGTCCTATATTACTTGATAAACGATACGTATACTTACATAGTATCCCATATTATAAATCATAAATTTCCTATCTAAATCGTAAGCATAAATATTCGGGGATCACCTACATACGGGAAAGGGTTACAATGTTACTATGTCAAATCAATCATTGAGCAGTGGTCGAAGCAGTTGCATCTGGGAGTAGTTGGCGTGGACCTTAGTATACCATCGTCAAGGCGTGTGGCTACATCGTTCTCAGGGCGATGCATTCCTTTGTAGTTTGCTTCATTACTTGGCAATGTTAGTTCTTACTCGCCACGACACTTCATTACTCATCACTGTAGGTATTGGCTCTGAACAGGCTTACATTACAATGAGCAAGGGGCAACCAACAGTGGTTAAAAATGGCCGATAAATGGTATTTGATGGTAGTCGGCAGCTGCAAGAGAGGGAAGTGTTTTTAGTGTTGAAATGACATTGGAATTCAACTCCATCTTATAGTCGTCCTCCAAGCTTAGGTCTTCTTATGATTCAGTATAAGTCCCTTTTCTTAAAGAGCTTAAGGCTCTATTTATGTAGTCTGGGAGTGTCTCCCTTGAAAATAAAGAAGGATTTTGGTTCATTCCTTTGGATGTGGTTCCTCAAAATTGAATAGTATTTTTTTGGACATGTGGTTCCTTTCATGTCTTAACCATGCTAGAATTGAGTAATATTGGGCTCTTTAGACTTGTCTCTTTGAAACACTCATATTGATTATAATCTGGTCAGATTTGAAATATGTTTGACCTTCAAATTAGGCACTAGAAGCTTTCAAAGATATTTAAATGGTTTGATCATAGCTTGATTTTACTTTGATTGGATCAATGCTAGTGTTTTAGAATCTTCCTTATCTAATTGGTCAGTTTAATTGTAAGTTTGTGGAAATCAGAGTTCTAGATAATTTTTATTTAGTGTTTGAGCATTTCTTTCTAAAAAAATGCTTCTATATTTGAGTTGATTGCCTTAAAATTCATTCCAAATTACAAAATTTATGGATGACATGAGTTTTAGTAATTTTAAATTAATTTTGTTTGTTCATTTGAGAACTATAAAAATCTCAAAATCAGGGAAGATTACTAAAAAAATACAAAAAATCTGGAGCTTACCGGTGAAAAACGTCGATCTATGGAGGCAGTTAGTAGTGGCCTACGGCTATAGACGATAATCGATGACATACGTGTGGGCACAACTCAAGTCAAAGCAGGTCAACGGTGAGCTAGTGAGGTAGACTGGATGGTGTAGGTTAATGGAATTGTGGGTCAATGGAATGGATCAGTTTCAGCCTAATAGAGCGATACACCTAAAATATATAGTATTTTATGCACATTTTTATACCTATTTTTGATGATATTGCACTTTAATGAAAGATATTTTGTGTTTTTCTTGCAGGTATGATGAAAATAAGTGATTATGATGAAAGGAGCAAAATTGGATCAAATTTAGAGTAAAAAAATAAAAAAATGAAAAATTGGACCTTAGCGGCTAAGCGCCGCCTGGTCGGCGCTTAGCCGCCACAGTTAAAAAATAGAATTTTCTTCATTTTTGGCTCCAATTTCAAGGGGTGTTTGAAGCAACTTTTGGTGGTAACTTCCTTAACTTCCCATGGGCGGCAAATTGAATAAAGGGATGCATCTTTTGGTGGATACGTTGAATCGAAACATGATTTGAAGAGAAACCAAGGCACCTTTTGGATTATTATTAAAATTATGTCATGAGAGTCTTTAGTGGGGGTGTGTGTAAGAGAGTCTTTTTAGTGAGTCTAGTATTCAAGAGCTTTTTTTTATTTTTTAGAGTTTTCTTCTAGTTTAAAGAGTTTTTACTTTCAATCTTTTATTGTTTATAGTTTAGTAATCCACCCGATATTTATACTTACAATTATGATATGAAAATTGGTAACGACGACAAAAACTAGATCCCGCCGGATATATGTGCTTATAATTTTGATATGAAAATTATGATTTATAATATGGATACTACGCAAGTATACGTATCGTTTATCAAGTAATATAGGACTTTCTTATTAAGCCCCGAGATATCGAACCCACAGGGAAAGTGAAAAATCTTTAAAGAAATAAAAAAATTATCTTTTTACTTTTTTAATTAGTTTTTGAAAGTATGTTTTGATTTTGAAAAGTTTGATAGTTGATTTCACTCTTTAAATTATCTTGTAAAAGTCAAACAAGAAATTAAAATGATAATAACTGTAAACACGATATGAAAAACACTATTAACTAGAATATATTTTTCTTTCCTTTATAAAGTAGTAATAATTATGAAATTATTATTGTGGAAGTATTTAAATTTGTTGTGAAAAATATAAGCAAATGTATTCTTTACCCTTACTTGGTTCTATAAAGAACATTGGTTAATTTAAAATTTTATCATTTTGAACATGGTTAGGCAGGGAAGATACCAGCTCTCACTCTAGAGTTCCCTCATTTCCATCCACCTGGGGGCTAACTTCTCATAACAAAATTCATAACTTCAAACCAAATTAGGTGTTTTTAGCCTGTCACACTAAAAATCCTCTAATTTTACTCCCCTTTAAAACTTCTAATATATTGCATTCAATTATATGAACTATAATTTTCACCCATATAATTGCATGTGATTATTACTAACTTTTATGAGACAATACTGCATTGGATCTTACATAATCTCACCACAAATTTTATATCTTAACAGGCTAAATTAAGAAGTAAATAAAGTTTATAGAATCAACATTCACAACTTCTTCCAACTTTAAACACATATACATTCCACAATAATTCTTCATGAATTACTTACTTCTTTATTTAAGAAAGAAAAAGAAAAAGTAAACTACTTAGAATGCATTGAGAAAATACAAAAACACATTGATTTGAAATTAAAAACCATAAGAAAAACAACAAACACAACAAGCATTAATTAAAAACTAAATGTAAGAACAAAACTAAACACTTATATGAAAATCCTCTCTACAAGACTCAGGAAGTTCCTCTGAAATCTTGACTCTTCACTAAACTACTCCTCAGAGCAGGTCTCCCAACTCCGATGACTCAGAAATAGACTTCAGACTTCAATAAAAACTAAACTAAAGGAAAGAAAAGAAGTGGGAAGAAGAAGGCTTCAATCCTACCCTTTTGTCTTTTCTACTCTTTACTCCTACTCCTAATGAATACTCTTATAAAATACAATAAAAACTCTGTAAAAACTCTCTTCAAAATGCAATGGAAGAGCCCTTAATCTTTCCTAAGACTCTCTTTAAAAATTAAACCAAAAGGTGCCTTGTGTCTCTTCAAAATGTGTCCTGATTCGATGTATCCACCAAAGAATGCACCCCTTCATTCAAACTTGCCATCCAAAGGAAGTTATGGAAGTTACCACCAAGAGTTGCATCCCATCCCCTTTGAAATTGTGCCAAATTCAAGTAAATCTCGATTTTTAACTATGGCGGCTAAGCGCCGGCCCAGCGACGCTTAGCCGCCAGTGCCCAAATTTTCATTTTTCATTTTTTTCTCCAAATTTGATCTAATTTTTGCTCTTTTCATCATAATCACTCTTTTTCATCATAACAGCAAGAAAAACACAAAATATCTTCTATTAAAGTGCAATATCATCAAAAATAGGTATAAAAATGTGCATAAAAATACTATATATTTTAGGTGGATCAAAATCCCCCAAACTTAAAATGTTACTTGTCCTCAAGTGACAATTAATATCATAGAAAAATTTTATCATGCAAATTATGTAATGAGTTTCTTAGGAAGATAACAAAATTTTGTTCTAGAAATGGAATAGTCCAATTTAGAAAAAATTTCAGTAATTAAGACCAACTTAAAGTTTAGAAAGTTCTTAAGGAAAGAAAATTGACAAATATATGTCTCTATCTAATTCAGAAATATTTGTAGATTCTTCAAAATAAAGGATTCAAACATCTTATTTTTCTCACTTAAAAATCTTTATTTGAAAATAATTTTACTTACATATTATAACCTTAAGGTTTAGATTATCTCTGAACTTATATGTTAAACTTTAGGTATGGAACCAATTTTTTATTAGGCCATTAAATCCTCAAGCTTATCCTCCCTTTTTACATACTACTTTTCACTTTTTCTTTTTTCTTTTTCTTTTTTTTCTTTTTCTTTTTTTTTTCTATTTTTTTAAGGCAAGGATTACTGTATCTGGATAGGCCTTTAATGATTTTGAATTCCACCCTTCCATTTAAAATAAAGGTCAGTTATATATCTTTCACTTAAAAATCATAATAATAGTGTTTGAAAATTATTCCTCAATAAAAAAAATTTAAGCTTTGAAGAATTAAAGTCAAATCTTTTATTTATCTAAAAGTATAAAATTTCTTACTAAAGATAGATAGCTATATTTAAAATCTCTTCACTAAGAAAATTTTAACTTTAAGTTTTTCATGATTACTATAAATTTTCCACTAAATTCTTTTATTGATTTCGATATTCAAAATTTTTGTTCCCCCAATATAACTTCATATACTTAATTGTTCTCAATCAAGAAATAAGATTTATTTTAAGTATTTATGAGAACAAATAAAATTTTAGGTTTTTGAAATTTTTTTTTGTTTTTTTAAAATCCCCCCCCCAAACTTTAATTTTTAGTTAGGATAATACATTTAAGCATAAGAAATGATACAGGGGTGAGAATTAAAGACTAACATAACATGCTTGCAGGAATTTAAATATCCTAAATATGCAAGTATAACAATTTAAACAACAGGAGTAGAATGAAATCAAATTCAGTTTTTCAAAACATTTTCTTTTTATAACAAGAAAAGTAAAAATTTCAAAAGACTTCTACAGTATTGGAGGTTTTCAAAGAAAATACACACCAACTGAAATCACACTGATACTAGATAGCAAATGGGAGTGGTAGATTTTTGTAAAGTTTTTAAGCATGCAGTTTTCTAAATAGTAGTTTCTATAGGGTTCTCTAATCTCCTAACAGTTTTAAGATTAAAGTACACCCTAAAAAAAACTATAGTACAACATACACATTAAAAAATTTACTACCACACACACTACACTCAAAGCAACATATAAAACATCAATCCAACAACAATACATCTGAATATGCATAACAGATATATAATAAAACTACAATCTGCATACTATCAGAGTTCACATTACAACACAATCATCAAACAAAATACTAGACAAAGTACATAATAACACAGCACAACAACAGAACAACTAAAACAAACAACATACATCTACTCTTCATCCTCATCATAATCATCATGCTCGTTCCAATCCCTGGATGGCACATAAGGTATGTAGAATGGATGAGGGGGCATCTCACAGACTCTAATCACCTCTAATCAGTCTATCCAAATAATGCTGATAATTCTCCTCATACTCATCATGTTTTACAATATATCTCGAGACATTATCCATCTTACCATCCATATCTTTCATATGCTCTCGAGTAAGACTCACTTTCTTCAAAATTTTTCTTAATAAACCAGTCTATGAATCAGTAGATGATGAAGCACGTGAATTAGTAGCACGAGAAGTAGAAGCAGCAGAAGCAGAAGCAGAAGCAGTAGAAGCCCTACCAAATCCTCCTTTCCAGCAAAATTCTAAATGTACAGTGTAAGCTCCAACGTTTGCACTGGTGATAGGTCTCAACGGCTGAAGTACCTCTTCCCAGGTTTCAAATTTCACTTCAGACTGTTCACATAATGAATGAATCAGGGAAGGAAATCCCATACCTGCAGTAGTGGTAGATCTGGCACAATTCACAATATAATCATAAATGATCACTCCAATATCTATAGGCTTCCCTTACTGAATGCAATGGTTCAAAACAGCTCTTTCCCTTGTCACTTCACTAGTATGACATGAAGGCAACAATTTAGAACAGATAAAATAATTCCATGCCTTAGAAGTGGCATTTAATTTAGAAGTGGGAAAATTCACTCTTTTATCATTTGTTATTTTCCATAATCCTCTTCCATCAGTCAAAAATCCCATTATCTCATCTAACTCTCCCCTCGTAGGTTGAAAATTAGAATAAAAACAAAACATAGCAGGAGGCAGTTGATAGAAAGTTTTAATTACCCCAGAAGAAAAGTCCACATCTTGCCTCCTAACCATCACCAAATTCTCTTCTGATGCAGACAAATTCACATAGAATTCTCTAACAACAGAAATAACAGCAACAACGGAGAAGCAACAGTAGTTCTCCCAGTTCCTCCTAGCAATCATATCTTCAATTACTTCTCCTGGCTTATTGAACACTCTCTCAGGAATCAATTTACGTGACTGCAACGCATCGACGTATCGTTCCTCAGCCCTCGCACTAGCAAATTTGTCGGAATCAAACTTCGTCTTTCCTCTCGCACACTTTGACTTTGGAGCCATCTCTAAAATTCACAAAAAATTTACCATAAATTCCAAAATCAAACTAAACTTGCTAAATTATCTTCTAAAAGATGTTTCCACTAAATCCAAGCAATTTCTTAAGTTTTTCCTGAAGTTTTCACCATGAATAGTGATTTTAAGATTTTCTAAAATGTACTCAAAATACATGGTGAAAATAAAAAAATTTTACTTAGGAGTAGTGCTCTTACCTCAAGGAATCCAAATTTACAAATTTTTGTTGAGATCAGCTGTTAAATGGTCCAAATCAAGGATGCCCTAGACTCTCTCTCATGTGAAAATGATGGGTTGAAGATGAACAGGGGAGTTAAAATGGCGATTCATGGGTTTTTATTTGCTGGGAACAAATTTTCGCGAACTGGCGCCTAAGCGCGAACCTTTCAGTGCTTAGTCGCGAAATCTGGCGCTTAAGCGCTGGCATTCTGGCGCTTAAGCGCCGACACTCTGGCGCTTAGCCGCCAATACTCAGATTTTCATAATTAAGGTATATTCTTTAAACCACTTTGTTAATCACCCTTAATCTCTTCAAAATAATTATCTCTTCCCCATAAATCTTCCAATATTCCAATTCAAATGTTTAATATTCATCGATTCCAAACAAATTTCACACAAACACAAACTTATATTCATTAAAACAAACATAGCACTTAATACAATCCTAGAATTTTTATCCACGTACATAGGATGAAATTCTCTAGATACAAGAGACATAATCTCAAAATGATAAGTTTACATCTCTAGGATGTAACTATCACGTCATAAGGCGTTCTTAAAATTAAAAAATAAACACTAAACACACCAAACAAAACACATAAGAACACTAAACATATTAAACAAAACACATAAGAACACAAAACATATAGGAACAAGGCACACTTAATTCCACTCCCCATTAGGCGGATTATATTCAGGACCACTATTATTGTCATTTGACCCTTTTGGAATATAAATCTGATAGAACGAGCGATAATTGTTCATTCTTATATCTTCTTCTTCAATCCATTTGTTCTTTAAAAACTTCGCCTTATCCGCTTCTTCCACGTAACTTGAATGACTGAATTGCATCTTGAGTTGCCATCCCATGTGCTCCAAATGTAAGTTAGTTTCATTGATCTTTCCTTCCATTGAAGTCACTCGGGCTTCAATTTTTACAATCATTTCTGCAATCCCTTGAATACTAACAGTGAGAAATCCATTGAATAACTTTTTAGCACTGTCACTAATGAACTTACTCTTGTCAGAATCTTGCTTCTTCTTAATCTCATTCTCCCAGGAAGACATGATGTACTCAAAATACTCTTCTTAAGATTTAGAAATGAAAATAGGACTTGGGGAAAGTATTTCTCTTAAATTAGGTTTTTTTTTTGATAGACTTGGAAGTGTTAAAACTACCCTAAGACGTTTTAAAACTCCGAAATAACTTCCAAAACCTCTTCCCCATGATCTTGGCTTCTAGAATCTCATTTTTCACATTTTTTGTAACTCCCGTGCCTAAGCGCCAACTAGGCTGCGCTTAGCCGCTAGTGCTCAATTTAGCACAGGTCTATCAAATGTCCAAATTTTCATTCTGACTCCTCTAAGTCATCAAATAAGGTTAAATAAAATCTATTTAGTTTAAAAACTCCAAATTACTACCACTAAAAACATAAAAACAAACCAAACAAAGCAAATAAAGCACACAAAATAAACATAAAGCAAAGCACACCAATAATTATGGGTTGCCTCCCACAAAGCGCTTGGTTTAACGTCTTCGACTCGACAAACCCGAACTCATTCGAGTGACCCAACATCAGATTCTCATCAGACTTAGATTGCTCGACTGAAAAACATGGTTTACGTCTATTTCCATTAACTTTAAATATTTTTCCAGTATTAGGATCTTGAATATCCACAGCTCCATAGGAATAAATTTTCATCACAATAAAAGGACCCATCAACTTGGACTTAAGCTTTCAAGAAAAACTTCTCAATCTGGCATTATACAGCAAAAATTTTTGTCCTGGCACAAGATTTTTAGTAATAATCTTCCGATTATGCCATAACTTCATCTTTTCCTTATAAATCATAACACTTTCATAAGATTCATTCATTATCTCTTCAAGCTCATTTAATTGCAATAATCTCTTCTCAGCAGCATCTTTCAAATTATAATTAAACTCTTTAATAGCCTAAAATACTTTATGCTCAAGTTCAATTGGTAAATGACAAGCTTTTCCAAAAATCAGCCTATACGGGGACATTCCTATAGGGGTTCTGTAGGCAGTCCTATAGGCCCACAAAGCATAATCCAGCTTGATTGACCAATCCTTTCTATTTTTATTAGTAGTATTTTCCAATATTCTTTTAATTTCACATTTGGATAATTCAACCAAACCACTTGTCTGCGGATGATAAGCAGTAGCAATGTGATGATTATTATGATATTCTTTGCTAACTTTCCAATAATCGCATTTCTAAAATGACTTCCCCATCAGTTATGATAACTCTTAGTATTCCAGATCTGCAAAATATATTCTTTCTTAAAAACTTCGCAACACATTGAGCATCACTTCAAGGTAAAGCAATAGCTTCAATCCATTTGGAAACATAGTCTACCGCTATCAAAATATAAACATTTCCGAAAGATGGTATAAATGGTCCCATAAAATCTAATCCCCAAACCTCAAATATTTCCAGTTCCAACATATAATTGAGAGGCATCTCATTTCTCATAGAAATATTGCTTACACGCTGACATCTATCACAAATTTTAATATAATTATTCACATCCTTAAAAATTGTAGGCCAATAAAATCCAGATTGTAAGATTTTATATGCAGTTTTATCACTTCCAAAATGTCCCTTATAATCAGAATCATGAAATTTTTGAATAATTTCATAAGTCTCTTTCAAAGGTACACATCTTCAAATTATAAGATCCTTTCCTTGTTTATATAAAAATGGGTCACCCAAAAAATAAGTCTTAGCATCAGACAGAAATTTCTTCTTTTCTTGATATGTCAAACCATAGGGTATATGATCTACCTAAAAAAATACCCATTTTTATGCTTTATTTATGGTTTAATTCTTAAGGATGTTATGCGTTAATGAAAGGTATTTTCATGTTTTTGGATGTAGATGATTAAAAAGAGTCCAAGAAAGAAAAAGAAGGAAAAAGGAGCAAAAAGGAGCAAAAAGGAGCAAAAATGGAGCTTATGGAGCAATTTTTGGAATGATTGGCCTGGCGCCTAGGCGCCAGAGTCCGGCACCTAAGCGCCAGTTTGATACAGACGTTGTTAAGTTTTTTTGATGACTTTGGGCAGTTATTTTGACATTGTTAAGTGGTTATTGGAGCTTCAAGAAGATTGGAAGTTACTCATAATATATAGGACATGTGATACAATGTATTTGGACACAAGGAAATGGTCTGGATCGCGTAGAGGTGCGACCCAAAGTGAAGCGGTGCGAAAGACCTGGTCACGAAGTCTAGCCCCTAGGCGCTAGATCCCGGCGCCTAGGCGTGACGATTACCTTCTAGAAGATACATTGAATTTGGATGAATTTTGAAGAGGTGCCTTAAGCAACCCCCGAGTCGAATTCGAGCTCTATAAATAGGAGCCCATTCTACGGAGAAAATTGCACCAAAACCCCCCTTCTTAGTACACATACCCATTTTAGCCTATTCTCTCTCATCTCTAGTTTAATATAGTCTCTTCCAAACTTAGGGTGCCACTTTATTTTGTATCTAGTAAGTTTATTTTGAGTGTTTATTGTGTGTAATTGCTGTTGGAGTCTTTTATCATTGCTTTGGAGTCAGTAGATGTCAACGGAGCTCTTGAAGGAACACTTCAGATAAGTATTTGTACTTTGGTTCAAAGATTTATAAATATGTTTTGTTGTGTTATTTTAATGAGTTTTGAGTAGTTAGTTATCTTTCTCCTTTCAACTATGAAAAGATTATAAATTAACTAAATTTCGTAAGAGAATTAAATATAAAATATTTTAAAATATTGTGATGATATTAATACTTAATCTTAATTTACTTTTTAAATTGGCCATTTAATTTGTTAAATCCTGTTGAAGAATCTTGAGACCTATCCAGAGATAAATTCTTAACTAGTAGATATCACATGAATCCTTAGGTAATCGTAGGCTATACGCGGATTGTTTAAGGTGAAGTGCAAATAAATAGGAAGATAATATTTATTCGGCGTATAATTAATCAGCTTTTAGAGTGACAGACTAAATTCTAATAAATTGGTTTATAGAAAGGTAACAGGTCACTGGTAGGGCCGACTATAGCCACCCTTGGACATCTAGTAGTGTGAGCCTAGATTAACCCATTCTACTAATAAAACATCCTGAGCCTAACTATATATTAGTCAATGTTCTTTACACCTGGACCAAAGGGTAAAGAATATGATTGCTTCTATTTGGCACAATACTATAATCTTAATTCCCTACAAAAGATAATTAATCTATAATACTTGGATTAGCGAAAGGAAGGAGAAAGTCATTTTTACACTTGCATAGAGTTTTAATTACCGCTTATTTTAATTTATCGCTTATCGCTTCCTTTATTTTAGTAAAACCGTTATTTGAATATATATATATATATATATATATATATATATATATATATATATATATATATATATAAGCTATATATCTGCTTAAGAAAATTTCAAAATATTACTTATATATTTTACTTTTTATTTTTAATTATCCCTATGGGATCGATAACGAGGAATACACTAGAGCACTATATTACTTGAACGATATGTATACTTGCGTTTAAAATTGTGACTTTTACAATAATTAAATCTAAATATAAAATTATAAAATTAAACCTCGCACATCAAGTTTTTGAAGCCATTTGCAAGGGATTCACTATTCTAAAAAGTGCTATCAAATTCTTGTATTTTAAAGCATATTTAAAGTCGCATCGCATCAAGTTTTTTACGCCGTTGCCGAGGATCGAATAAAAAAATAAAAAGTAAAAGTAAAAACAACAACATAAAAAAATAACATAAAAACAAAACATAATAACAAAAATATTTTCTTTAAATTTTTATGCGTAGTTTTGGATCTGAAGGATTACTACCTTTTGATTTTGAATTAGAAAGAACAATTAAAAGAATTAAAAAATGAAAAACAAATATCAAAACATCAAAAAATGGCTAACTTACATAATAATAATCAAAATCCAATCGAAATTAATGAAGAAAATGTTTATAAACCATTAAGGGAATATGCAAACCCTACAGCTGATGAACTTCATGTTAGTATTCAAATTCCAATTGTAGATACTAATTCTTTTGAGCTTAAACATTCTATTATTCAAATGGTTCAAAACAATCAATTTGGAGGAACACCTAATGAGGATCCAAATTTACACCTTGTTAGTTTTTTAGAGCTTTGTGCTACCTTTAAATATAATAATGTTTCTGATGATGCTATTAGGCTTAAACTCTTTCCTTTTTCCTTAAAAGATAAAGCGAAGATGTGGCTTAATTCATTAGCAACTTGTTCTATTAAAACATGGGCAGATATGAAATAAAAATTCCTTGCTAAATATTTTTCTCCTTCTAAAATTGCTAAATTGAGAAATAATATTACTTCATTTACGCAATTTGATGGAGATACAATTTATGAAGCTTGAGAAAGATTTAAAGAACTATTAAGAAAATGTCCTCATCATGCTTTACGAGAATGGTTAATTATTCAAACATTTTATAATGGACTTATTAGATCGCTTAGATCAATTATTGATGCTGTTGCTGGTGGTTCTTTAATGGCTAAGACATTTGAAGAAGCCTACACCTTAATTGAAGAAATGGCTAACAACAATTTTCAATGGCATTCTGAAAGGGTTAATCCTAAAAGAATGACCAATATTCATGATAATGAAGCCTTTTCTATATTAGCTTCACAAGTGGCTGCGATGTCTAAGAAATTAGATAGTTTTGCTATTAATATATCGCATGTGAGTAATGATAATGCTGCAAATTCTGATGATTCTCAAACAATGGAAACTTTGCAAGCTATTGCTAGTGAAACTAATAATCCTTATTCTAATTATTATAATCCTGGTTGGAAAAATCATCCTAATTTTAATTGGAGTAATGAACATTAAGTTAATTCAAATTGGAACAATCAAGGAAATTCAAACTATAGACCAACCTATCCTCCTGGTTATAACAATCGACAGAAAAAGTTATCTGTAGAAGAATTGATCTTGCAACTTAGCAATCAGCTACAAAGTCAAAGCACAACTATTCGTAATATTGAGAATCAAATGGGTCAAATTGCTAATTTCATTAATTACAGACCTCAAGGAACACTGCCTAGCAATGTCGAAATTAATCCTAAAGGATCTGGAAAAGGACATGAACAAGCAAAAGCTGTACAACTTAGAAGTGGAAAGGAATTAAAAGAGATAACATAGAATGAGATTGAAAAAGAGAATCAAGTTGAAGAGATTGAAAAACCTAAAGATACCCTTTCTCCAAGTAAAGATCATACTGATGTACCTATTGAAGTGGGAGTTGAAAGACCACCACTACCTTTTCCTTAAAGACTTAAACAGTAGAAGCTTGACCATCAATTTTCTAAATTCTTTGATTTTTTTAAGAAACTTACCATTAACATTCCTTTTACTAAAGCTTTGGAGCAAATGTCAAGCTATGCAAAATTTATGAAGGATATTTTAAGCAAGAAGAGAAAATTTGAAGCTTATGAAACTGTTGCATTAAGTGAAGAATGTAGTGCAATAATGCGAAGAAATTACCTCAGAAACTTAAAGATCCTGGAAGTTTCACTATACCATGTGCTATTGGAGAAAAATTATGTGGAAAAGCCTTATGTGATTTAGGAGCTAGTATTAATCTCAAGCCATTTTCAATCTTTTGAAGGTTAGATTTAGGAGAGATTTCTCCTACCACTATAACTCTTCAGTTAGCTGATCGATCGATCACTTATCCTAAAGGAGTTATAGAGGATGTTCTTGTTAAGGTAGATAAATTTATTTTCATTGTAGATTTCATTGTTCTAGATATGGAAGAAGATAAAGAAATACCTATCATTTTAGGAAGACCTTTTCTAGCTACCGATCGAGCTATGATTGATGTGAAAAAAAGGAGAATTAACGTTGAGAGTTAATGATCAAGAGATAACATTCAATGTTCTGAAATCAATGAGGTATCCTGAAAAAGAAAAATGTTATCAGATGGATATTTTTGATTATATGATTGAAAAGCATTACCAAGAAAGATGTAAGGTCATTTTTTATGATAAAGACAAAGAATCTATGTTATATGATGAGTCATTAAATGAAGAAAATTCATCTGAAGAAGCTCATTATATTCATGAAAATTGGGAAATTTTAGACACAACTACAAATGAGATATTATTACCCTCAATTGAAAAAGCCCCTAAACTGGAATTAAAGATGTTACCTGCACATTTAAAGTATACATTTCTTGGAGATTCATCAACTTTACCTGTAATTATATCTTGAGAATTAAGCAAAGATCAATAAGAAAAATTAATTAGAGTTCTAAAGAATTATAAGAAAGCATTTAGTTGGACTATTGCAGATATAAAAGGAATAAGCCCTTCAATCTGTATGCATAGGATTTTATTGGAAGAAAATTGTAAACCCACTACTGAACCTCAAAGAAGATTAAATCCAATTATGAAAGAGGTTGTTAAGAAAGAGATTTTGAAATGGTTAGATGCTGGAATTATTTATCCTATTTCGGATAGCCAATGGGTAAGTCCTATTCATTGTGTTTCGAAGAAAGGAGGAGTAACTATCATTGTTAATAAAAAGAATGAATTAATCCTAACAAGACAAGTTACTGGATGACGAATTTGCATTGACTATCAAAAATTAAACAACGCCACTAGAAAGGATCATTTTCCTTTACCTTTCTTGGATCAAATGTTGGATAAACTTGCTGGACACTCATATTTTTGTTTTCTAGATGGATATTCTGGTTATGAACAATTACCCGTTGCTCGTGAGGATCAAGAAAAGATAACATTTACTAGTCCTTATGGAACATTTGCCTTTAGAAGAAAGCGTTTTGGTTTATGCAATGCACCTGCAACTTTTCAAAGATGTATGATGTCAATATTCTGTGATTTGATTGATAAAGGAATTGAAGTATTTATGGACGATTTTTTAGTTTTTGTAACTTCTTTTGAAAATTTCTTGAAAAATATAACAAAAATTTTGAGGAGATGTGAAGAAACAAATTTAGTTATAAACTGGGAAAAATGTCAATTTATGGTCACAGAAGGCATTGTACTTGGACATAAAGTTTCACAAATAGGGATGTATGTTGATCAAGCAAAAGTAAAAATTATTACTGAACTGCAACGACCTACTACTGTTACTGATGTAAGAAGTTTTCGGGGTCATGCTAGATTTTCTAAGAGATATATAAAGGATTTTTCTAAGATTGCTAAACCTCTTCGCCTTTTATTGGAAAAAGAAGCTAAATTTGAATTTAATGAAAATTTTCTGAATGTGTTCAATATTCTGAAAGAAAAGTTAATCACTGCACCTGTCATTGTTGCACCTGATTGGAATAAACCTTTTGAATTAATGTGTGATGCAAGTGATTATGCAATCGGAGCTGTATTAGGTCAAAAATATGAGAAGATTTTCAAAGTTATATACTATGCTAGCAAAACTCTTAATGAAACTCAAGTAAATTACACTACTACTGAAAAAGAGCTGTTAGCAATAGTATATGCCTTTGATAAATTTAGACCATATCTTCTTGGAACAAAATGTATTGTGCATATTGATCATTCTGCTATTAAGTATTTAATATCTAAAAAGGATGCTAAACCTAGATTGATCAGATGAATTTGATTTTGAAATTGTGAACAGAAGAGGGACTGACAACCAAATTGCTGATAATTTATCAATAATAAAAAATAATGATGAGAAGATTTATGAAGAAAATATCATTCAAGGATTACAAATGTCGTGGTATGCAGATATCGTTAACTACTTGGTTAGCAATATTTTACCATATGGAATGAATAATAAATATATTAAGAAATTCAAGAATGATTTTAAATCATATATTTGGTAAGATCCTCATTTATTTAAAAAAGGAAGAGATTCTGTGATTCGAAGATTTGTACCATATGAAGAAACTTTTGCAATTATTCAAAAATGTCACGATTCTGAATTTGGTGGACACTTTGGAGTGGATAAAACTGTATTTAAAGTTTTAAATTCTGGATTTTATTAGCCTACTTTGTTTAAAGATGTTGTACATTATGTGAGAATTAGTGATCGATGTCAAAGAATGGGAAATATATCCAGAAAAGATGAAATGCCTTTAAACTTTATGCTAGAAATTGAAATTTTCGATGTATGGGGTTTAGACTTTATGGGACCTTTCGTACCATCATCTGAAAAGATTTATATTTTATTAGCAGTTAATTATGTTTCAAAGTGGATCGAAGCTGTAGCTTTACCAAACTGTGATTCCCAAAGTGTTTCGAAATTTTTAAAGAAAATGATTTTTATAAGATTTGGAATGCCTAGGATAATTATCACAGATGGGGGAAGTCATTTCAGAAATATAAGAATTCAATCATTGCTGGAAAAATTTAGAATTAAGCATAGAATTGCAACTGCTTATCATCCTCAAACAAGTGGAATGGCTGAAGTATCAAACAGAGAAATTAAAAGAATATTGGAAAAGATTGTTAATCCTATAAGGACTGACTGGGTTGATAGACTTGATTCTGCATTATGGGCTTATAGAACAGCTTATAAGACACCTATCAGAATATCACCTTATGGGTTAATTTATGGTAAATATTGTCACTTACCTATTGAACTAGAGCATAAAGCTTATTGGGTGATAAAGGAGTTTAATTATAATTTGAATACTGCAAGAGAAAAACGATTATTACAACGAATGAAATGGAAGAGATTAGAAATGAGTCTTTTGAAAATGCAAGAATTTATAAGGAAAGAATGAAGAAATTACATGACAAAATGATTTCACGAAAAATATTCGAGCCTGGACAAGAAGTATTATTATTTAATGCTCGTTTAAAGCTTTTACCTGAAAAATTAAAATCTAAATGGATGGGACCGTTTATAATTGAGAACTTATGGAGCTGTGGATTTTAAAGATCCCAAAACTGGAAAAGTATTTAAAGTTAATAGATTAAGACTGAAGCCTTATATGGGATAAATGAAATTAAATTACAAAGAGGCTTATGAGCTGAGTCTACTCGATTAATTTAATTAATTAGGTCGGGCTGACGACGTTAAACCAAGCGCTTTGTCGGAGGCAACCCATATTTATTAGTTTGGGTTTAATTATCGCTGTAAGGCTATGCCTTGGTCATGATTGAATTTGTATATAACTTCTAGAAATAGAAGGCTAACAAGTCTGTATTGGCTTAAGCTAAACATTTTCTTGAAGTATATATAAATTGGACTTGGACCACTCCATATCAAATGTGAGTAAAAAGGAGATCAAGTTAACATTCGTTTGTGATTGTTTGTGATTTGAATTTTTCGTAATTGTGTTTATGTGTTAATCATACTTATTTATTAGACCTATTTTTACAATCGAAACTTTACAAAATTTGACGATAGGCAAATCAGAGTCGATCGAGGTTCCGGCACCTAGGCGCCAAAAGTTGGCTCCTAAGCGCCAGAATAACTGGCGTATCGATAGTCTGACGCCTAGGCGCCAGATTCCGACACCTAAGCGCCGCGGTTACAGATCGTGGAAAAACCGAATTTCTTCAGTTTTCCACATGAAATCTCTTTATTGATAGCCTATTTTTCATCCCCAATCCCATAGACACACTAATTTCGACTAGAGAAATTCATTTTGGAGGAGTTTGGAAGGATTTGGAGGCCATGGATAGAGGAAATCATGGAAATGAGGTAAGAGACAAATCTCCTAAAGATCCTCAGCCTTATTTTAATGGTTTTATTGCTATTAGTTTGGAGAAGATGTTTAGTCGAATTGATAAGATTGAAGCAGAACTTCAAAGTATTGGTAATCGTCTCCATGAGATGTACACCAATACGAACATTTGGAATGGCAAACCAAACTTCAATCTGATCACATGGCTGCCTATCATGACACTCAAGTAGAAATGTACGCGAAGAACAAGTGGATTGATGAAAAGACAGCTTTGGAATTACCAAGGGTATTGGTGTTTTATCCCTTCTGTCCTAGGGAACTTCATTGCGAAAGAGATGGAAATTGAAGATCGGTGTTAAATAGATTCTATATGTGTTTTAGGTGTGATCGAGTCTTATTTTAGTGTTTTGAATATCTAATGTGTGTATTTGCTTAAATTGTTCAATGTGTGTTGTTGGATTTGAATATTTGCTTTGTTAGTGTTATTTATAAAACATTGAACCTTGATACAAGTCTTGTACTGAAGATTATTGAATTTGGAATGGATATTAGGATTTTGAATTGAAGAATTTGAATACATTTATGTGGATATATACTTTCATTTTAAATTGATTGTGAGAGTATTTGGAGGTTATAAAATGGATAAATACTCTCATAAGAGTAATTAGGAGTCAAATTTAATAAGATTTGGTGGAAAATATTTAATTTAAATCAAATTTTTGGAATGGCGAGTCTGGCGCCTAGGAGCCTGTTCGGCCTGAACCCGAAAACTCATCTTCTTAAACCCCCACATCATTTTTAACGCCTAAGCTTCCTTCTCCATAGTATTTTCACGAATATACCACCTAGAGATCCCATTTAGAGCCAAATTTTCAAGTTTTTGGGCTTGAAATCACCTGATTTCTTCATCTCGAGGTCAGATCTACAATCTAAACTCATTATTTTTTATTTTCACCAAGGATTTTGCTCTCATTTAGAAAAACTAAAATTTAGAGAAAAATTTTGATTTTTTATGGTTAAATCCATGGGTGTTTAAGCTATTACAAGTTTGAAAAGCTTAAATTAGTTTATTTTTCTAGATCCGTTGAATTTATTTCGTGTTTTTCTTTCACGTTTAGATGGCACCCAAATCTAAGCGAGGAGAGGAACGAGAAAACTTTAATCGTATCAAGTTCGTCACTGCTGCTGCACATTTCCGTTATAATGATTTTGCTACGACTCGGAAGTTTATCTCAGAGCGAACTTTCTATAATCCTGGAGGAAGAATTGAGGAGACAATCGTTGCACTCAAATGGGAATGATTATGCTATTTCACTGCTGTTGCCGTTATCCCGGTGGTTAGAGAATTTTATGCTAATTTCGTGGATGCGGAAGAATACGAGAATTTCGTTCGAGGAGTTGGAGTAGGATTCACTCCTGAATGCATCAACATTTTCTATGGCCTACCGCCAAACATTGAGTGTTATTACTCAGGTTTATCTCAATCTAAGGAAAATTTGGACATGATCATTGCCTACCTGACTGATAGTACTGGAGCCTAGATGACTCGGAATGGGAAAAGGGTAAATCTTTCATCTTCTAAGCTCAATGGTGTTTCTAATGCATGACATTACTTTATTTATGCTCGTCTCCTTCCATCCAATCATCTGAGTGAAGTTACCAGAGATAGAGCTATTCTAAACTACTGTATTCAAGAGAGGAAGTCTATTGATGTGGGGAGTATTATTTATGATTCTATGGAGGCTACTGCTCATTCTAGCACATCTATTGGACTTGGTTTTCCATCATTGATCTATTCTCTATGTCAAAGTGCTGGAGTAGTTACTGAGCTTTCTATGGAAAGCTCAAGTCGACGAAGCCTATAGGAAGAGAGAGCGTCAGCATTTATGATCGACTGCGAGGTAAGAGTTCTACTGCACTTCTAGTTCATTACCTACTTCAAGTAGAGCTTCTACTTCTAGACCGTCTACTTCTGCTAAGCCATGATCTACATTTTGGGAAACCATGCATGATCAGTTTATAGAGTAGCTACATGAGTTATTCTTAACTCACTGCAGAGTAGATACCATAGACAATAAGATTGATCACCTTTCTGAGTATACACAAACAAAGAGTGATTTCGATGCTAAGTATTCAGAGTCTTTAGTGAGATTTCTGAAGGGAGAGCACGATGTTCAGTTCCCTACATGTCCCAGATTTTCACCCTATATTGATCCTAAGGATATGGAGTTCTCTTTTGGTGGTGATGATGATGAAGCTACAGACAGTGATTAGTAGCTTGACGTATCTCTAGAGTTTATTGATTCTGTTTTTAGAGTGTTTTATTATTTCTTGTACTGTTTATTGTGATGTTAGAGTTGTTGTGAACTTTTTATGTTAAAACTGTTTCTTAGCTTATCTGATGTGTGTTTAAGACTGAGATGTGAATGAATTTTTATAAAAAGTTTATTTCTTTTTCAGCCTATTATTTTGTGTTCATGAATAGTTAGTAAATTTTCATGTTTTAAATAATAAATATGAAAAAGAAAAAGATTTACTTTTAGAAATTAACTCCTGCTCTGCAAAAATTTTCTATATATGCTTATCTGAAATTCCTCTTCACAAGACTCAGGAAGTTCCTCTGAAACCTTGACTCTTCACTAAACTACTCCTCAGAGCAGGTCTCCAAACTTCGATGACTCAGAAACAGAATTCAAACTTCAATAAAAACTAAACTAAAGGAAAGAAAAGAAGTGGGAAGAAGAAGGCTTTAATCCTACCCTTTTCTCTTTTCTACTCTCTACTCCTACTCCTGATGAATACTCTTATAAAATACAATAAAAACTCTATAAAAACTCTCTTCAAAATGCAATGGAAGAGCCCCTAATCTTTCTTAAGACTCTCTTTAAAAATAAAACCAAAAGGTGCCTTGGTGTCTCTTCAAAATGTGTCCAGATTCGATGTATCCACCAAAGAATGCACCCCTTTATTCAAACTTACCGCCCAAAGGAAGTTATGGAAGTTACCACCAAGAGTTGCATCCCCATTCCCTTTGAAAATGACACCAAATTCAAGTTAATCTCGATTTTTAACTGTGGCGGCTAAGCACCGGCCCAGCGGCGCTTAGCCGTTAGTGCCCAAATTTTCATTTTTCATTTTTTTACTCTAAATTTGATCCAATTTTTGCTCCTTTCATCATAATCACTCATTTTCATCATACCTGCAAGAAAAACACAAAATATCTTCCATTGAAGTGCAATATCATTAAAAATAGGTATAAAAATGTTCATAAAAATACTATATAGTTTAGGCGTATCATTTAGTTAGGTTAGTTATAGAGGAGAAAGGGTTGGTGTGAAACTTTCTTTCCACCAATTTTCCTTTCATCCATTTATCTAGTTTTATTGAAGTCTAAAGTTAGAGTTGGAGTCAACAGAGTTGGGTGCCAACCTCTGTAGTGTTTTCCTGTGGAAAGTCTAGTTTGAAAGGAACTTCTGGAGTCTTGTGGAGAGGATTTTCAGATAAGTGTTTACTTCTATTTTCTATATTTAGTTTTTCTTATTGTGTTTTCTTTATGATTTCTATTTTCAAATCAATGCGTGCTTGTGTTTTCTCAATGAATTTCGAGTAGTTTTCTTTATCTTTTTCTTTCTTAAATGAAGAAGTAATTAAATTATGTAGGATTGTTGTGGAATGTATAAGTGTTTAAAGTTGGAATAAATTATGAAGATTTAATTCCATGAACTTAAATTACTTCTTAATTTGGCCAGTTAAGAGTTAAATTTGTTGTGAGATTATTTAAGATCCAATGCGGTATTGTCTCAAACAACAAATGGTATAAATCACATGTAATTATATGAATGAGAATTGTAGTCCATATAATTGAATGCTTAGGTGATATCTTTTTAATTGGGAGTAAAATTAGAGGTATTTAGAGTGACAGGCTAAAGCCCCCTAATTTGGTTTGATATTTTAAATTTTTTTATGAGAAGTTAGCTCCCAAGTGGAGGGAATCGAGGGAACTCTAGAGTGAGAGCTGGTATCTTCCCTGCCTAACCATGCTCAAGATTTTAAAATTTTAAATTAACCAATGTTCTTTATAAAACCAAGTAAGGGTAAAGAATAATTTTGCTCATATTTATCACAACACATTTAAATACTTTCACAACAATACATTCATAATTATTACTGCTTTATAAGAGAAAGAAAAAGATATTTTATTTCCTAGTATTTTATACCACATTTTAAAGTTCTGATAATTTTCATTTCCTGCTTAGCTTTTATTAAAAATACCAAAAAAAATTTTCAAGCTTTTCAAATCAAAACATACTTTCAAAAGTCATTAAAAAAAGTAAAAATATAATTTTCTTAATTCTTTAAAAAGTTTTTACATTTCCCTGTGGGTTCGATATCTCGGGGCTTAATCAAAAAGTCCTATATTACTTGATAAATGATACATATACTTGCGTAGTATCCCATATTACAAATTTATAATTTTCATTTCTAAATCATCAACACATATATTCAGTGTGGAGTCAAGTTTTTAGGTGCACATATATTTATAGGGGATCATAGAGCGGGTCACAAAAACTTGTGCAAGTCTACAAGCGGAGCTCCTGACAGTGGCTAGTTGGAACTTGTGATCTAAGGGTTGCAGAATGAACATTGGGCGCCTATGTTGCTGCTGCATCAAATAGATGATCACACGATGGGTGGGTCATGCCACTATAAGGTTAGGCTCATAACAACGTAGATGCGTGAAAATTTCCCTCTCCTCCTTTAGATAATTATTTACTTTTAAGGGCTTTCGAGTAATGTTTGGGGTTAGAGTTATGGTTAGGCCCAGTCTAGAGTATTTTAAAGTGATTGCAGCTTGGCTAGGATGAATTAAGGTAATTTTGGCTCAGTTTGGAAAATGTTGTAGTGTTTGATTGGGGTGTGTAATGAGTGAGTAGGTTTAGTTGGTTTGTATTAGGGCTAGATTGGGTTTAGTTTGGGTTGGCTTGGGCTTGTGAGTGTATGTGTTGAGTAAGTGGCTTTACGTCTTGGAGAGGTTAATGGATTAAGTTAGGTTTTATGTGAATGTGTAATAGGTTCAGATAAGATGAGTTAGGTTTAGTGTTAGTGTGTGATGGGGTTAGGTTTGCTTGGTTAAGGTTATTTTAGGTTAGGGTTAGGTTTAGTGTTAGTATGTGCTTGGGTTAGTCAGACTTGGTTAAGTTTAGTTTAGTTTAGGGTTAGGTTTAGTGAGGGTTCAAGTTAAGTTTAGGTTAAGTTATATGGTAAGTAAAGTGAGTTAATTTTGAGTTGAGGGTGAAGTGAGGGTTGGTGTTTGTGTTTGTGTGTAGTTTTGGGTAGACTATGGTTAGATTATATGTGTAAGTCTAATGGATTTCTGAGTGTAGTGATGTGAAGTATTCAAGTAGCTGAGTTGATGCTCGAGTTGGGCTAAAAAAGGGGTTGACATGCATCAATTTTATATGATTTCATCTACAATTTACCTCACTTTACCTGCTACGTTTACTTATTTATCACGGATTTACAATTGAGAAAGATTTTTTTTAATATTGTGCATGCTACAGGTGTTTAATACAAGCGATTTGGAATGAGAAAAACTAATAAACATGCACCTAAAGCGGCGTGACCATGCCTAGAAGTGGCGTGACCGAGCCACATAATCATGAGCTGTGGCGTGACCACGCCAAAATCTCCAGACTTACGGAATGACCACGTTGGTGTAGAGTGTGACCACGTCATCCCTTATAAATGATAGATGTGGCAAAGCTAGTTCCCGACGTGACCACGCCAATGATGGAAAAATCTTTTTTGAAGAAAATGTACTCATCAAATATATAGATTTTGCTATAGGAATGATTTAATGTTTTTTTAGGAGCTTCTGGTCCATATGAGAGTTGGAGATGGTTGGAGGCAGAGATTAGGAAGATTTTGGAGCGCTTCCCTTAAGGTTTTCTTTCAACCTTAGGTTGAAATGATTAGGGTGATTCTCCACCTTTGTTTGAGAGTTTTGAGAGAGGTTATGTGAGAGGGAGAGAGTTGCAGTTGCGGAGAAGGCAAGATTATTTGTATGTTTAACATGTATTTATTTCTTGTTATGAAATTCAGCATAGTTTTATTTGTTATGCTTTTTATAGATGATGTGTGGCTAAAATCTTCTTCATATTTATGTGATGTAGAAGTAGTGTATTTAATCTTGATTTTTCTGAAATGTTTTTCCTATAGCATTTTCCTTTGTGTTTTCATAGCCCATGTTATCGGTTAACCTATAAACTTCATTATCTGTTAGTTTGGCCAATTAAAATATTAAACTATTTTGTGAAGCTACAACATCTAACTGTTGCATAGTGGAAACAAAGGGTTTACCACATAATCCTAATAGGATAAACAAATTTCAGTGAGATTCTGCAATCTTTCCATGGGATTGAAACATTCATGCAAAATGTCATGGGGATTAAGACAGCCTCAACTTTATGGAATCTAGTCTTTTTTGATCTAGAAATAGGCATAAGGAATAATGTATCCCCAGATGATAAAAATTAGGTAGGAAAACATTTAGGAAAGCCACTATCACCACTGCTCTTGAATCGCAGCGGCACGAGTCTATCACTCTTGAATCGACTCAAGATTTTTCTTTCTTTTTTTTTCTTCTACTTTCTGTGATTTACTCTACTTTTATTAGAATTTTAGAAATTAAAATCTTCTTTTCAATGCTGCCAAGATAGGTTCATCAGATTCATAATCTAGAAATTTTTCTGTTAAAATAATTGTTGAACATTTCCTCATGGGATCAATATACGGACTCTTAGACCACAAACAATTTGAATCATTCACTTGTGTTGTACGACTGACTTACTTCGTGTATGTTTTGGTGCGTTAAGTTTTTGGCACCATTGTTGGGGAAGGGCATTATGAAGAATTCTAATTTTAAGAGAATTTTGCTGAACTACTTAGAATCTATGTTTAGTAATTTTTGTTTTTCTTTTTTATATTGATTTCATATTTCTTTGCACTTGTATTGTTGTTGTATTTTCTTCCAAGTGTTGAAAATAAAAGATGAAAAAATATAATAAAAAGCAAAAAAAAAAAATGTTTCAACAATTTGGAACGAGAAACCCTCAGGAAAACCAATTTATACACTCTTACCCATGGATGGCTAGCAATCACAAGAATTTTGAACACCTAATCCCAATATTTTTTTTTATGTATGGATTTATGAAGTTGACACCACTACTTGAAGATTTTAATCCCTAGCAACGGCGCCAAAATATTGATCCATGAAAAAGTAAGATTTTAATTTTATCTTTAAATAGTAGGGATTCTATGCAAGTATACTTATCGTTATCAAGTAATATAAGGCTTTCTGATTAACCCCTAAAGATCGATCCCTCGGTGATCGAGGTTAATCACGGTGGCATTTAAGAGAACTAGTAGTGATAGAGAAATATGAGTAATTATATTCTTTACCCTTAGTCAAGTGTGTTGTCCTCACTTTTGTTAAGGTCTAGTCTTTCTTTAGAATAGCCTAGGGTCTAGCTATAAGACTTTTCCGGTCACTATCTTAGAAGACCAGCAATGGAACCCTTACCCCATAGAAATTCAAAAAAAATACTTCTTTGCCTCACTTGGAGTTTTCAAATGCTTAAAGTCTAACTTCTAAGTACTTAGGAGGATGAGACCAAGCATAAGGAAACTCAAGAGGAGTTTCCTATAGGATGGTTAGGACTCAACCTGGGTACTCTGGGTGAGGCTCACACACGCACTGACACATTACACTTACACTCACTACCTCACAACCCTAAACCAAACATAGCAAATTTCCCCACACTTGATCCCCAACTCTTTTGGAAACTCATGTTGGTGGTTCCCTAAGACCTTGGCCCTAGGCTAAGGTTTGGGATAGAAACAACACATGGAGGATCCAAAGTGGGAGTTCTCTTGGTCCATGGCTCAAATGGGTTACAGTTCTCATTTCAACCCAATTTACCCAAAATTTCCAAAGTTAGCCCCAAACCTTACCAAATGGCCAAAATACCCCAAGCCCTAAATTTCCCCAAAAATTTTCAAAGTTCCCCAAAATTTCTTAAAACCATCCCAACATGTTCTCCACTCAAATTAACCAAAATTACCCAAACTTGCCCAAAATTTCTAAGATAGCCCAAAAACCCCCCTAAATTACCAAAATGCCCCTCCTAGCCCACAATTCCAAAAATTCCCAAAAATTCTCAAAACCATAAAAATATTCCTAACTTTAGTTTTGAATCAGCACATTGATCTAATTTGACACAATTAACCCAATTTGACCAAAAGCCTAAAATTGCCCCTTTTAAGACTGAAATGCCAAAATCACCCCCAATGTCTTCCCAATTTACCTCATTCTTGCCCGATTTCCAGTCCAAACCAAAATTCAACATCCCTAATCCTAATCCTAATCAAAATAAAATCCAAGCCAATTTGACCCAATTGCAAGCCCAATTTTAACCCAAATCCAAAAGCCCTACTTTTAACCATACGACCCAACCTCTCCAAATTGAACCCAATGAGCCAACCAATTCCCCAAATTAGCATCCAAAACTCTTCACAACATTTCCCTAAACTAAATTAACTAGCCATTTGATCCCAATTTGAGCCAAAACCTCACCTAAATCCAACCCAAGTCAAAATCTCTAAATTTGCCCCGAATGTGCCACATGCCCAAATTCCACCAAATTGAATGCCCTAACCCTAAAATCTCCACCCAATTTCGATCCAAAACACTTCTTAACATCCCCCTAGACCATTTTGAACATCCAATTGACCCTTGACCCATCTCTAGCCTAACTCAAACCCAAGTCTAATCCAACATGCCCAAAATTGACCAATTACCTAAATTTCCCTAAATCCACCTCCTAAATTAATTCAAAGTCACTTCAATCCTTTTATAAACTCTTTATGACAATCATACATAACATTTTGAACAATCTATTGGACCTAACACAAAATTAAACCTAGCCTAGACCTGCTTGAACATAAGTGACCCAAATTGAACCCATGACCTAATGTGACTAAATCAAACCAATTATGGCCAAGCCAAGCTCACCACAACCACCAAGTGGACCCTAGAGACTGACCTAAATGCTCTTAGCACAATCTAGTTGAGCCATGGACTAAAGGTCGCCTAAATTAAGGGATTTCATCCCATTTATGGCCACCAAAGGGGATCTTTGTGAAAACCCATCACTAAGCCAATTTAATACCTTGATGGACTCCTCACTGAACCACCAGACTTCTGACCATCCTCCCTTGGAATGGTCTGCTGGCCTAGTCGTAGGAAGAGCTAAACTTGATAGCCACCTCACACAAAATTAAATCCAAACTCACCCTTCTCATGTGCCCAAACTTGATTGGTCATCAAAGCCTTACTGCCTTTCACCTAAGCAGCTAAGTGCACCTAAATTGAAGCCCTGAGCTCTACCTCAGCCATGACTATTCAAGCTCACCTTCTTCATGTCCAAACAAGGAGATGCACATTTTCCTTGGGGAAACATTTTCCAGTTGCTTCCAGAGCTTCCTCCAGCCCTCCTAAGCTTAAGACAACAAACTTCCAGCTCTAATCCCCACTACCTGAGTTCAATTTTTGAGCTCAAATTTCAATTGAAACAGGACACCATTCACCACAACTTCACACTACACAAAAATACAATTTCTTGTACCCACACCATCATCAAATTGAGAGAAGAAGATCCCCCACAAAAGCCCCATCATAGAGAGCCTCTAGCATTGAGTTTGATAAATCTCCCAAATTGGTTTTGATCAAGTTCACACCCAGACCCAAGGAGAGCTCAAAGTGCTACTTGGAGGATCTTTGGAAGGTTGCTATGAAGGTGTAGAACTACTCTGATTGAGGCCTCGCCTCTCAGACCAAGGTATAGAGCTCTCACTTCCTCCTGAGCTTTTTCTCGTTCTC
Source organism: Papilionanthe hookeriana x Papilionanthe teres (assembly GCA_022702705.1). Lineage (NCBI taxonomy): Eukaryota > Viridiplantae > Streptophyta > Magnoliopsida > Asparagales > Orchidaceae > Papilionanthe > Papilionanthe hookeriana x Papilionanthe teres. The sequence continues at coordinate 74,247,469 of CM040430.1, forward strand.
CATGCATGAATACAGTATTTTATACCATATAAACCATATGGATATGTTCGTCTGGACTATATGAGTATATAAGATTAAAATCGAAGTGATTTGGTTGAGTCTAGGCTGAGATCTTAGAGTTAGAAGATAGATAGTTTATGAGATATGTCAGTTGAGGACTATGACAAGGAGCCATTGGATAGTGCGTGTAATGGAAGGACCGCGCTGATGCTGTCAGACAAGATGTAGTTGGAAAAGGAGATGATGAATAAAGCGCGGGTTGTGTGGCAGATGACACAGATGGTGACGTCTAATGGGAGCACGCCGTGTGGGAGTTCGGAGCTACCGAGGATACAGTCAGTGATGCGTGCTTAAATACAAAAATAGGGATTTAATTGAATTAATTAAATCAGTCCACCTTAGAAAAATCATAACTTGGTGTAGAAAAATCCTAACAATAAAATTAAAATACCCACTTGCTCAGTGAACAGAGGAAAATAATGTGGGAATGGTTTCATGTCTATTTAATGTTTATTTTATTTTTAATTGATTAAATACTATATTTATTCTTTTGATTCTCCATTTGCTTGGACATTTCACCATGGCATGAAACTCAGGGCTTTTGCTCTCTCTTTTATGGGAGATATTCTCTGCTTTTTCCAAGGTCAAAGGAGGTCTCTATGAGGAGATCCCTATTTTTTAAGTTTATTGTGTCTGTTTTAATAAAATAATTACAATAATTAGTATATTCATCAGAAAAATATAAAAAGATTTTAGTAGGCTTCTTGTGCCCGGAGGACCAGAGGAAAAATACAAACTTGGTTTAACTCATTGAAAGTCACCCTAATTTTAATCAACTCACTAAACCTAAAGAAAATTAAATTAGACTAAGTCTAAATGAAAATCACTTAATTTTTGTTTCTTATTATGGCTTAAGATCAAGGAACGCCCCATAAAAATTTTAAGTCATTTAGAGTTATTTTTATCACCTAATTTGATTTTCAAAATAAAATAACATTTTTGGCATTAAAATAATTATAATAATTAAAATATAAGTTAGAAAATTATAAAATTACTTTTGGGAGTTCTTTGTGACCAGTAAAACTTTATAAAAATAAAATGGTATTTAAAATAAACACTTTATTTTTAAGCATATTTTGAATATTTTTATAAATAATTAAAGAAATTATTAAAATTAATAAAAAATCATAAAAAAGATATATAAAAATGCACTAAATTTCCACATTTGGTCTTATAATCATTTGGGAACCATTAAAATATTTTTTTAAGTAATGATATTAATTTTAAAAGAGTTAATAATAGATATTTCTTGATTTCTAAGCATAAAAATAGATATTTCTTAATTTCTCACTAAAATAATTTTAATAATTAAAATATAAATTGTAAAAATATAAAATTTATTCTTCTTGGTTCGACCTTAGAGTGACTTTAAAAAAATAAAAAACTTAGTTTTCTACAAAAATAATATTTATAATTAATTAATACTCAAAAATTGAAAATAATTGTTATAATTAAAATAAAATTCAAAAAATCATAAAAACTGGCCAAAGTGGTCTACTAGTCTATGTGAACCTCTAATAATTTTCTTAAGAATAAATAATTTATTTTTATTATGTTATTGAATTATTTTTGAAAATCCTCATTTTTTGTAGGTAAATAACTATATGAACTAAATTAAAATTAGAAAATTTCTATTTTCTCCTCTAATGTTTTAATTGAACCATGAGCGGGGTAACATAAAATTTCAAAATCATTTGAGTCATAATTCATTAATTATGAAGTGATAGGCCTTATAGGGGCAAACCTAAAATTAGGAAATTTTAGCTTTAATAAATTTTTAGGTCTAATAAAAGGGTAAAATGGGTAATGAATTATCATAATTGGAATATTTAGATGATTGAAATACAAGAGATTTAGATGGTAGAAACTAACTTCACCTTTATCACAGAAAAGATAAGTTTTTTATCTTAATTTGGAATATAATTAAAATTGAATGATCCCAGGGTTAGGGGTCTGAATTTTGAAGTTAATAACCCATCAACGTAATACCCCTAGTTGGTGTTTAATGACAAATCAATGCTTTGATAAGAATCATAATCATATAAGTTAACCTTTTCCCAAAATTGCAAATATACCATTGAGTCTTAAGGGTTTGGTTGTGAGCTAGGCTTAATCAAACTTAACTAATATGGATTAGAAAAGATGATAAAAATAATTGTGAATATGTTTAAAATACTACAAGCCCAATTTTAAAAATCAATTTAGCTAAGTTTCTTGATAAATCATTTTTTCCCTAAGGGCCTTCACTCACATAATTTCAAGTGATGATAACCCCATTCTTAGGGTTGATCAATACATCAGTTCATTGAGCATAAAGGTATGAATAGGGATGAGTCATCAAGCAACATAATAAGTTTGAAAGAACTCGAGACTTTTCAGGAGATTGTGAGATGTCCGAGACTCGGTCCCTAGACATTTCTCATAAACTTTTGGATATCTTGCTTGAAGAATCATCTATACACTTCAAAAATAGGACCCACAAAGTTATGATATAGGATTGTGTAAGCTCATAAAAAACTTATCTATAAGCTTGCTCTGTTTTTCTTATAAGCCTGTTTCAATTCCTGCAAAATTACATATGTGCATTGCAAGGCTAAACTTTCAGGCGAAGGAATGAGAAGAAATGTCAGGTATGCTTTATTTTATTGCACTGCGATTTACTTTCATTTACTTTCTCGTTCCTTTTCTACTTGTGAAATTGCATGATAAATAACAAGGTCACCCTGCATGTCAAAAACCAAAACTTTTAGGATATCCACAAAATTAAAACCAAAATTAAAATTAAAACAAAAAAAAGATAAAATTCACTGCCACAATAGTCAAGATATAAGACAACTCAAAATTTAATCACAAATAAGACAAAATCATAATTGAAACTAAATTAAAATGTCTCTTTGGATGATCAGGAATCCCTTGGAGGAGGCAACCCACGGCTGCTAATGAGATTTCCCAAAGTTTGAATGAAGTACCGAATTCATTTAGTTCAATTTGGTAAATTCATATGGACTAAGTGACTCTGAAGAGAATAGTGGTGCCAAATGAGGGAACCGTGGGATCTTAATCGGTGTCACTATAATCAACTTTAACATTTCCCCTAATAAGTAATTAAGACATCTCAATTTAAACAATTCCAAAACACGACACTTCTCTTTTTCTTCAATTGATACTTCTAAAATTAAATTTGCTACGACGAGGACCTTAGAGCATACTTGGTGGGCGGCACAACCATCATCAACAACAAAATTCTTTAGAATTAAACAACAAGCCTTAGTACTTTGAAGTAGCTTTCCTAGTGCAACATAAATCCTCACCTCATCTCTTTGGGCCTTTGCACCTCGTGCAATATAAGCCCTAACTCATCTTAGGACTCCGAGGTTGTCGTCTGATATGAAATAAATCCCCCTATCTTACAGACTATTCACATGATCGATATCAAGTGAATGTAAGCACTAAATAATAAAAATTAGCAGGATGAAACACTAAATAATTATCTTAAATTAAAGCCAAACAATATAATAGTCTGGGAAATCACCAAGATTTTTCTTGAAGCTGTCTTTTCCCCTAGCTCTCTTTTCCTTTGGAAACCTATAATAATTTTTGTGAACTTGAGCCATTCACATATTAGATTTTCTATTACGACAATAATTTGAAGAACCCTACCTTTTTGAAGTCATGAAGATAATATTTCCTGATCTAAATTAAGAGTTTTCTTAGGTGACTTTAGTTATCTAAGATGTAATTAATTATATGGGCTCGCCCTTATGCGAAACTTAAATACAACAGATTAATATAAACCCTATAAAATTATTTCATATTAGATAGGGGAAGTTTTCAGTCAACATAAATGGTTCGCAGACCAAACAGATGTCATAAATCTTTAGTTTATGTAATTGAGCCTCCTTAATAAAATTTATCTATTCTTTGGGGTAGATGCACGGCTTGCAATGTAGTGCTTGAATATTTAAACTATAGTTTATATGAGATCAGTTTGATTTCATATTTTAAAATTAAAAATGATATTTTCCAAAAAATATATATACATTTACATATAATTAAATTAATTATGAACATTTTAACAGCCAACAATTTTCTAGCGACTCCACTATAGAATAGTTTCTCTCTTCATCAGGACCAGGAAATGTTATTCATACAACGGTAATGCGTTCATGTCCCTCATGAACCATATTACCATTCTTCCGTTGACATACTATACCCATTTTTTTCTTGGGAAAGTACGATCATCTCACATCGATTTCAGGACCGTGTGTTTAAATCATCCTTAAACAAAGGAGTTCAGGAATATTTAGGATTCTTCTTGATTTTGTGAGGTCAAACCCCCAATAGGTGTGTTGGTGAACGAGTTTCACAAGGCCAATGTGCGTTGTGAAGGGGATCCCACTTTCTCTTTGTGCCTCCCAGGTTCAAGCTTGCTATCGGCCTATCGAACCATTCCTTCTTAAATCTTACACTCCTTTGAACAAGTATATGAAAATCAAATACAGAAAAATATACAAAAATTCAAATATAAAATAAAATGATTTGTGCCCATTTCACATAACAACCTTTTCATAGCGTTTACACTATTATTATAAGGCCTTCGCTAACTTTTAGAATATTTCCTACTCTCACCTTCTCTTGCAACATGCCCTCTTACCGTGAGGCCCATCTTACTTCACCAATGATCTAGTTCGGGACCGTCTTCAGTAAGTTTGAAGCCATGCTTGGAAAAGCCCCGTTCGTTGTCATGACAGTTGTTGTACTAAAGTTCAAGAGCCATATGCCGAGTTTGATCTGAAGTCCCACCAGGACTTCCCTTTTTCTAAGAAGGTTAAGGTTGCTACCGCCCCCATCAAGTCAGTCGTCTCTGTGCCTAGGAGAGTTTTTACCTCTACTGTTACTGGTTTTGTCATCACTACACCTACCTTCCCGTATGCTAAGGGGAATGAAGTTCTGTATGAAGAAGGTTCTGATCCTGCTTTTCTTACTGCGCCGTCTATTTTTGAGATTGGTTCCAGCTCTAGAGTTTCGCCACTGAGAGGAACAACAGTCGTATGGTTTTGAAGGCCACCAGAGCATGAGCTACAAGTTTGCCAATGATTGATGAGATTCCTCAACTAGTGGAACTCAATTTACCAGAGACCTCTCCTCTCCTTTGAGGGAGTAGGTTTGACCCATTGATTGATACTACAAAAAATGAAAGCCGCCACAGGACTACTGCTAATTTGCCGTTACCACATGGTCATGATGAGGTGAGGGATGTTCCATTGCCAAGTTCGCACAGTTTTTCAGAGATCGGCTCAGAAAGAGGGATGTTCCTTTGCCAAACTTCTCAAGAGAATGGGATGTGCAATGTCCCCCAAAATGAGGAGAGAGATTCTAAGAAAGCAAAGACTCGTCTGAGTTTCTGTTAGATACCATTTGGGGAGGTGTGTTGATGCCTCTGCTATAGAAGCTACTATCATCACTCTGACACCCATAGTCCACAGATTTGTTAAGTCTTGGTTGGTGTTGACCTCATTTCTGATGAGGTCTTCTCTTCTTCTCTTTAGTACTTAGGATCAAGCCTTAGGCTTTTCCTTTGACTATCCTAGAGGATTAGAATTGGGACCCACCACTTAGAAATTCAAACCACTTCTTAACTCCTCGCAAACTCCACAAACTTGATTGTAGACCCCTAATCACCTAGAGGGTCGAAATCAAATGCGGAAGTTTAAAGGATGAGTTCCTATAGGACTCTTTGGCCCTAGGACCGCCTACGGGTGGCCTGTGCAGTGAGGGGTTGACTTACACACATACTACACCCATATCCAATTTGACCTCCTAACTCATGAAGGTGATTCACATGGAAGGTCCTTAACCCCTAAGCCCTCAGGCAAGAGGGTTAGGAACAACATAGTGGGTGCCTCAAATGAGTCCCTTCATGGCTCATGTGGGCTTGATATGGCTTCATGGCTCAACCAAAATGATTTCATTCCACTTACATTCACCCAAGCTTCAATTTTCCAAATCTTCAATTTTTGACCCCGAGACCCTGCACCCGCCTAGCCTACCCAAAACCTCGAATTACCCAAATTTTCTAAAATCTCCAAATCACCCAAAAATCCTCAAGACCAATCCCAAACATTCCCACATCACTCAAATTGATCATTCATAGCCAAAAATACCAAAATATCCAAAAATACCTCCCAATACCCTCCAAATACCCAAAATGCCCCTCTTAGCCAAAAAATCCAAAAATTCAGAAAATTCCCAGAAAATTCCCAGAAATCCCAAATATTCCCAATTTCATTTTGTCTAACTACACCATGGGCCAATTTTGTCAATTTACCCCACTTTTATCAAAATCCCCAATTTGACCCATTTTAACCCAAAATGAACCCAATGTCAAACCAAACCTACCTAATTGACCCAAATTCTGGTCCAATTCAATTCTAAACTTCAATTCAACACCCCCAACACCAATCTAGACCAGATCCAAGTCCAATTTGATTGACATTTGAATCCAATTTCACTTTTGGCCTTAAAGCCCAATTTGGACCCATGACCCAAACTTAGTCCAAACTCACCCAATTCAACTCCAATTGACCCCAAACCTTTTCTAAACCTTCCCTAACATCTCCACAAACAAAATTCTAACATGATTTGCCCAAGATTTGGACTCAAGCCTCACTCAAATTCAACTCAAAACCAAAATCCCTTAAATGGGCCTACACCTAAACCTAGCCCAAATAGGCCCAAACCCCAAAATCAAGACCCAATCAAAGTTGAAAACTCTTTAAAACAGCCCCATAAGCCATTTTCAACATTAATTTTACATCAATTTCAACCCTAGCCCAACATTGGCCCAAGTTAGCCCAATTTGACCTATATTGACCCATTCACCAAAGAAACCCAAATCCAACCCAATTCAAACCCAAACCACCCCAAATTTGCTTTAAATCACTCATGATACACTCTTAAATCAAACCCAACATTTATTTGGCTTGGCCCTTTGCAAAAATCTCCACCCAAAAGACCATTTTGAAACTTAAAAGCCCACTTACATGAAACCTTCCTAAAGCCCATCTCCACCAAAATCCAAAGGGCCAAAATCAATCCAAAACCCATATGACAATTGCTCTACACCATATTTTCAATTAAATCAATCCCTAAGTTTCAAAACTCATCATGAAGCCATTCCAAATTAAGTCCCATACAAATTCACATCAAAATGCCAAAATTTTCTTAAACCCATTTCCATGAAATTTACTTGGCTTTTCCCCAAGCCAAAGTGAGCCATGAAGCCACTCTTAAGCCACATGCAAGCCATGTGAATTATTCGACATGTGACCATACCACATTGGGTAAAAGGAGGGGGAGCTTTCCTTAATTCCTAAAAGTCCTTAACCTCACCCATGATACCCCTTAACCAAGATTTAATCCAAATATTCTTGGATAAGGACATCACCACCTTTCGACCGACTAGCTTAACTCGATTTTCTCAGCCAAGGCCAACCATGGGGAGGTGAACCCAGCCCAAACAAATGGGTCGACCAAACCTAGCCAAGAATAGCCTTCCCCTATTCCATTTCAATTCAACTCCTTTACACATGTCCATGGCCAATCGACCGCACTAAGCCCCGCCCGACCTCCTCGACCTCGAGGGTGACTCGACCTCGGCCGGCCGCCACCACAGCCGCCGGAAACCACTAGTGCCGAGAGCTCACATGTGAGCCCAAACTTGGAATTCTCACTCGCCGAGCCGCCCCATCCCCTGGCCATTGTAGCTGTTCTTCTCTTGCCAAGAGCAACTCGATCCCAAGCCCTAACTCCCCGGGAGGCCCTCCACCCTCTCCTATTTAAACACCACCCCCTCTCGGCCATGAGAGGTGCCGAACCAAACCTTAAGGAAACTCGCCAAAATCATTCCGGATCACTCTCCACACATAGAGCACTTGATTCCCACCGGATTCCAGCCCAATTCCCTCCAACTCGAGCTCAATTTTGAGTTCAAACTTCAAAGACAATAACCAGGACACTTCTTCACAGAGGATCAATCTTCAAATCGATTGGTCCTACACCTTCACCGACCAAGAAGAGAAGTTTCCTACCGAAAGCCCCATCTCCAAAGCCACCCGAGTTGTTCCGACCTCCAAGCTTTGTGATCGGCCGTGGTCACTTTCATAGCTAGGCAATTCACTGTGCCAAGGGACTTCATTCTGGAGCTTGCTCGGACCCAATCGAAGGTGACACAACTCTCAGATCGAAGCTTCACTTCTCTGAGCAAAGGTATGGACTCACTCTTCTTCCCGAGCTTACAGAGATTCTTCATTTAATTTGAGTCAATTTAAATACATGTTTACCGTATGGATGTGTTCGTCTCCTCAAGAAGAATCCATAGAGCATAAGAACACGAAAATCCGTTGAGAATCGAGTGAGAATTTAGGGTTAGAAGGTCGACGGTCACGGGTGCACACCAGTCGTAGACGATGACCATGAGCCGTCGGATCGAGCGTGTATCGAGTGGACGGTCTGGATTGAGTCGGACAGCGCGTTGGTACGTGACCCGCGGGGCCCTGGATCGCTGAGTCGGATGGCGGCGCCGAATCAGGAGACGCCGCGTGGAGCTTCGGAGATGCCTAGGTTGACGCGGCGCCGCGTGGATAAGTAGAAAATTAGGGTATTTTCTTATTTATTTAATTCCCTAAACTTCAAAAATGCATAACTTTGTGTAGGAAAATCAGAAAAATAAAATAAAAATACCCTCTCGCTCGCGTGAACGAGAGGAGAATAATGTGGAAAAGAAATCATTTAATTTCATCAAGTATTTTTTTTAATGATTTATTTACCCTCTCGCATTGTTTTAATTCTCCATGCATATAGGAAATTCACCATGGCATGAGACCATAGGGCTTTGAAGCCTCTGAATTTGGGAACATTCCCTGAATTTTCCAAAGTCAGAGGCCATCCCTATGAGAAGTTATTGATTTTTCAAATTCATGTTACTGTTATGAGTATTTTAAATCCAATAATTAGCATGTTGTGAAATAAATTCTAGGAAAATTTGGTGATGTTTCTTATGACCAGAGGACCCTAGGAAAAATAGGTTTTGAATTAATTCAATTGGAATAACCCTAATTGGCTTAAACACCCAAAATAGGTCCTTAATTAATTAGAGCTAATCATACACCAAATTGACTTGAAATCAATTCTCCACTGACCTTTAGGATCAGAGGAACCCACCATGAAAATTTGAAGTCAATTGGACTTGGTTAGCCCTACTAAATGGGTTGATTAAGCCATTTAGCCAAATTAAACTTAAAAAATTCATAACTTTCAAAATCCTTTTCAAAAATTCACCAAATTGGTTTTGGAGCCTCTCTGATATCAGGGGAATTTAAGAAAATTAAAATTTCAATTTTCCAAAAAAGTTGATTTTTTGCATTATTTTAATATTTTTAATAATTAAAAAAATAATAAAAATCACAAAAATAATAAAATTCACCAAAATGTCACATTTTGAATTTTAATCATTTAGGAACAAACCCCATATTTTTCTTAGGTCTCTATGATGAGATATTAAATTTTAAAGCCCTAGGGTAATTTTAAAATTAAAAAAATGTATTTTCTAGCATTTCCACTAGAATAATTATAATAAATCAGAGAAAAATCAGAAAATTGTAAAAATTGATTCTTTGATTTCCTTGATATCAGAGAGATTTTTGAAAAATATAAAATTCATTTTTCAAGCTTTATTTTATTTTTAAATTAATTAATACTCCAAAACTCAAAATAATTATAATAAAAAGAATATAATTCAAAAAATCACCAAAATTGGTCCAAGTGGTCCTCTGGTCATTAGGAATGTCCCATAATTTTCTTAAGGACAGAAACTTTCCCTTGGTCATATTATTAAATTTTCCTTGGAAATCTCTATTTTCCACCAAAAATAATTACATAAATAAATTAAATACAGAAAAATCACATTTTCTCCTCTAATGCCTTTATTGACATATGAGTGAAGTCACATAAAAATTTTAAATTCATTTGAGCTCAATTTAGTGAGTTATGAAATTATTAAGCTTGAAGGGCAAAATGGTAATTAAAATTTTAACCCTTAATTAAAACTTTAGGCTTAGTAAAATGAAAGAGTAAAATATTTGATCTTAATCTGATTTGGATGATTGAAATTTAAATAATTAAAGGGTAGAAACCTATTAAACAATTCAAAAATAATTGAAATGAACTTTAATTAAATAATTAAATTAAATATGGAAGAATAATCAAATTGGAATTATTAAAATAGGGATATTATTAGGAAGAGATTTGTTCTTTAATTTAAGAATCCCTAAATTAATCATCTCAATAATATTTAATTCCTAATTAAAATGATAATCCAAGTTTAAGATTTAAAATGCTAAAAGACTTAATCATTGAATTAAATTAAAGTTAAAATATTTAAATTAAATCCTTTTAAAATTTCAATTAAATTAATACTTTAACAATTAAAATTAAATCATCTTTAAAACATAAAAAAATAAAATATTAAATTAAAATTAAAAATAAAATTAAATTAAAATTTAAATTAAATTAAATTAAATTAAATTAAATTAAATTAAATTAAAACATATTAAATTAAATAAAATAAATTAAATTAAATAAAATAAAATTAAATTAAATTAAAACATATTGTCGGCATATTTTTTAGGTTGAGTGTTGTATTTTTTAAAAGGGGTCGCCTAACAAAAGTTGTCGGCAAATTTTTAATTTAATTTAAATAAGTAATTTGAAAAGTAGTATTTGATTTTGAAAATAATTTTTAAATTTGAAGATTTTAAGATATGAAATCAAACCGATCTCACATCCCGAATAGTTTATATAAACGAGCACCGCATCACAAACCGTGTATCTATCCACTAAGGATAGACACATTGCTTGATGGTGGGGCTCGGTTAAATAAACTAGAGATTTCATGACATCCGTTTGGTCCGCGAACCAATTTTATAAGCCGACAAATTCCCCGCTTAATATGAAAACATTAAACGGGGTTTATATTACTCAGGTTCTTTAAAATTCCTATAAGGGCAAGCCCCTATAGTTAATTACATCTTAAGTGACGGGAATCACCTAAGAAAACTCTCGATAATAATCAATAATTCTCGCTCTCAAGAATTTCAAAGTTTAAGTTTTCAAAGGATTGAATTTTTGAATCTCAATAGGGAATGGATCAAGTTTGGAACATTTTATTTTGGGAATTCAAAGGAAGAAAAGTAGGAGAAATTACGGATTCGAAGCGAACTTCGATAATCTCCCGACTATCCTATTGTTTGGCTTGGATTTAGGAAAGTCCTAATGTTTATTTAATGTTTTAATCTTGCCAATTTTAATTAATTAGGGCTTATATTTATATGATAGAATCATACAAATAGCACTGGAAGATATGAGGGTTTATGTCGTATCGGACGACTACCTCGGAATCCTAAGACCGGTTAGGGCTTAATTTGCAATGCAAATGCCTAACGAAGAGTTGAGGATTTATGTTGCACTAGGCAAACTACCTCGAAGTCTTATGGCTTTGTTGTTTAATTCTAGGAAAGTTTTGTCAAGTAGGTTCAAGTTTTCGTCGACGACGATGGCCGCGTCGCCCACCATGCTCCGAGCTCCTTGTTATTGCAGAGGTTTAGTTTTAGAAATCATAAATCGGGGATGAGAAAAGTGTTTTGGTTCAGAAAAGTCTTAATTTCCAAGTGTTTTTTGTGTTTTAATTAAAACAAATCTTAAAGTCGATTATAACGACACCGGTTAAGATCCCACTGGCTCCATCCTTCCGCATCGTTATTTTTATCGGATTCACTTAGTCCGGATGAATTCGCTAAACTCAACCGAATGAGTTCCACACTTTCATTTAGACCGTGGGAAATCCCGTTAGCAACACGTAGGTTACATCATCCGAGGTATTCCCGATCATCCAACAAGACGTTTTAATTTAGTTGTAGTTGTAGTTTTGTTGTTCCGTTTGTGATTAAATTTCGAGTTGTTTTATATTTTGAATGTTGTGGCGGTGAATTTTATCTTGTAGTGTCTTTTAATTTAGTTATGGGTTTCGGCTTGGTTTCTCATCCTAAAGGTGTAGGTTTTCATGCAACTGTTGTTTATCATGCAAGAAAAGTAAAGTGCATTTGCAATAAAGTAAATTGCAAGAAAGTAAATTGCAGGAAAGTAAATTGCGATAAAATAAAAGCGTACCTGGAGGGTCTTCCCGTCATTCCAAGCTGCACTTAAAACACGATTAGAACATTTAAGCAAGTTCCTAGGTAAAGCTAAGGTAAGGGTTATGGTTTTCTACCAAATTCCTAATCCTATAGCTAGTCATTTCCTATGACGTCTAGGTTCCTTGTGCTTTTGGTTTGAGGACGATTTTCTTCATCAAAGAACAACTAAGTTCAATTGTTCTTATAAATATCCTATCATATTGAGGAAGTGCTTAAGACGAATCTTAAACATCTTTTCAATATTTCTAGGATTGTTTTAAGTCCAAATGAATTTAATTACACAAATGAATTAATCATCCGAGAGTTTTAGTTTTGTTGTCTTGCTCAAGTGAACTTAGGACATTCGAATATCCTTATGAGTGAAATGACATTTCATTTAATACTCCATTTAGGAGTTATAATAGTAAAAGCTCCTAAGGGCAAAATGATATTTAATGATTTGTGATTCAAATTTAAGTTCAAATTGATGATTTAAGTTTGGAATAGTGTTCAAGTTATTTTAGATTTATTTCTTTATGTCTTAGGTGATGTTATTTAATTCAACTTAATTTAATTTAATTTAATTTAATTTAATTTAATTTAATTTAATTTAATTCAATTTAGTTTCGATTTGATGTTACATTAAATTAATTTGATTTAATTTAATTTTTTAATTTAATTTGATTTAATTTAATTTAATTTAATTTAATTTATTTAATTTAATTTAATTTTTAATTTAATTTAATTTAATTTAATTTAATTTTTAATTTAATTTAATTTAATTTAATTTAATTTTTAATTTAATTTAATTTAATTTTATTCATTTTAATTTTAATTAAAATTTTAAAAGAGTTCAATAATTTAATTTTAGTTTAATGATTAAGTCTTTTAATGTTTTAAATTTGAATTATCATTTTAATTAAGAATTAAACATTAATGAAATGATTAATTTAGGGATTTTTTTAAATTAAAGAATAAATCTCTTCCTAATAATATCCCTATTTTAATAATTCCAATTTTATTATTCTTCCAAATTTAATCAATTATTTAATTAAAGTTTAATCATTTTAAATTGCTTAATGGGTTTCTACCCTTCAATTATTTAAATTTCAATCATCCAAATCAGATTAGGATCAAATATTTTACTTGTTAATTTTTTTATTAAACCTAAAGTTTTAATTAAGGATTAAAAAAAATTTAATTACCACTTTACCCTTTAAGCTTAATAATTTCATAACTCACTAAATTGAACTCAAATGAACTTGAAATTTTTATGTGACTTCACTCATATGTCAATAAAGACATGAGAGGAGAAAATGTGATTTTTCTGTATTTAATTTATTTATATAATTATTTTTGGTAGAAAATAGAGATTTCCAAGGAAAATTTAATAACATGACCACGGGAAAGTTTCTGTCCTTAAGAAAATTAGGGGACATTCCTAATGACCAGGGGACCACTTGGACCAATTTTGGTGATTTTTTGAATTATATTATTTTTATTATAATTATTTTAAGTTTTGGAGTGTTAATTAATTTAAAAATAAAATAAATGTTGAAAAATGAATTTTATGTTTTTCAAAAATCTCTCTGATATCAAGGAAATCAGAGAAGCAAATTTTGCAATTTTCTGATTTTTCTATGATTTATTATAATTATTTTAGTGAAAATGCTAGAAAATACATTTTTTTAATTTTAAAATTACCCTAGAGCTTTAAAAAATTAATATCTCACCAAATAGACCTAAGAAAAATATGGGGTTTGTTCCTAAGTGATTAAAATTCAAAATGTGACATTTTGGTGAATTTTATTATTTTTGTGATTTTTATTATTTTTTAATTATTAAAAATATTAAAATAATATTAAAAATCAACTTTTTTGGAAAATTGAAATTTTAATTTTCTTAAATTCCCTTGATATCAGAGAGGCTCCAAAACCAATTTGGTGAATTTTTGAAAGATATTTTGAAAGTTATGAATTTTTAAAGTTTAAAATGACTAAGTGGCTTAATCAACCCAATTAATAGGGCTAACCAAGTCCAATTGACCTCAAATTTTTATGGTGGGTTCTTCTGATCCTAAAGGTCAATGGAGAATTGATTTGAAGTCAATTTGATCTATGGTTAACTCTAATTAATTAAAGTTCAATTTTGGGTATTTAGGCCAATTAGCGTTAATCTGAGTGAATTAACTCAAGTCCTATTTTTCCTAGGGTCCTCTGGTCATAAGGAACATCACCAAATTTTCCTAGAATTTATTTCACAACATGCTAATTTTTGGAATTAAAATACTCAAAACAGCCACATGCATTTGAAAAATCAATAACTTTTCACAGAGATGACCTCTGACCTTGGAAAATTCAGTGGAATGTTCCCAAGTTCGGAGGCTTCAAAAGCCCTATGGTCTCATGCCATGGTGAATTGTATGAATGTATGGAGAATTAAAACAATGCAGAGAGTAAATAATTAATTAAAAATAAAGTACTGGACAAAATTAATTAATTTCTTTTCCACATTATTCTCCTCTGTTCACTGAGCAAGAGGGTATTTTTATTTTATTTTTGTAATTTTTCTACACAAAGATATGCATTTTTGAAGTTTAGGGAATTTAATAAATAAGAAAAAATCCTATTTTCCTACTTATCCACGCGGCGCCGCGTCAACCTCGGCAGCTCCGAAGGGGGTACGTGTCGCGCTCCGATTCGGCGCCGCCATCCGAGTCGGCCGTCCGGGACCCGCGGTTCACGTACCATCCGCCGGTCCGACGCAATCCAAGCCGTCCATCCGATACACGCGCGATCCGACGGTTCTCGGTCATCGTCTACGACCGGTGCGATCCCGTGACCGTCCACACTCTAACCCTAAGAACTCACTCGATTCTCAACGGATTTTCGTGTCCTTATGCTCTATGGATTCGTCTCGAAGAGACGAACACATCCATACGGTGAACATGCTATGAAATCAAGCCAATCAAAATGGAGAATTGACCGAAGCTCGGGCAGAAGAGGGAGTTCATACCTTTGCTCAGAGAAGTGTGGCTTCGATACGAGAGTTGTTGCACCTTCGATTGGATCCTAGCAAGCTCCAGATGAAGTCTCCTGGTCTGGTGAATTGTCTAGGTTGGACTTCGACCACGCTCGATCACAAAGCTTGGAGGTCGGAGCAACCGGGTGGCTCCGGAGATGGGGCTTTGCCGGTGGACACCTTCCCTCGGTCCGGTGAAGGTGTAGAACCAATCAATTTGGGGATTGGCTCACCGTGGAGAAGTGTCCCGGTTTTGGGTGTAATTTCGACTGGGAAATCGAGTTTTATCGATGGGGATTAGGGCAAATCGACACCGGGGATCAACTGCTCTAAGGGTGGAGAAGGGTCCGGAACAATTTTGGCAGAGTTTCGGCAAGGTTTGTGCAACTCTCCTCTCATGGCCGTGAGGGGGTCGGGTTTAAATAGAGGTGGCTGGAGAGCCTCCCGTGGATGGCCGAGGTCGGGATCACCGCTGCCGGTCATGGGAAGAACAGCCATGGTGGCCATTGGGCATGGGGCGGCTACAGAAGGTGGAATTCCAAAGTTGGCTCACATGTGAGCTCTCGGGTGTGGTGTTTTCCGGCGATCCGAGCGACTGGCCGGCAGGCATGGGTCACCATCTCGACCAGTGGAGGTCGTGGCTCGGCAATGGTGAAGTCAATCGGGCTTCGGACATGTGTAAAGTGTTTGGATTAAAATGGTATGGGGGAGAGGCCACTTTGGCTTGAAATTGGTCAACCCATTGGTTTGGGTTGGGTTCACCTCCCCATGGTCGGTCTTGGGCCGAGAAGATCAGCTAGGCTAGCCGGTCAAGAGGTGGTGATGTCCTTATCCAAGAATATTTGGATTAAATCTTGGTTAAGGGGAAACATGCTTAAGGTTAATGACTTTTAGGAGATGGTTAAAGGACCTCCTCCTTTTGCCATTAATGGCATGGTCACATGCCAAACTTTCATGGCTTCATATGGCTTGTGAATGGCTCATCCTTGGCTCCATTTGGCTTGGGAAAAGCTTGGGTCAATTTCATAAAAAGGGATTTAAGAAAATTTTGATATTTTGATGGGAATTTGTATGGGGCTTGATTTGGAATTGTTTAATTGATGACTTTGGAACTTAGGGACAATTTTGATTAAATGGATGATGAGGGGAAGTGCCATGTGGGCTTTGGATGAATTTGGGCTTTTGAATTTGAAGGAAGTGGGCTTTTAGGAAAGTTTAAGGGGAAATGGGCTTTTTGATTTTAGGATGGGCATTTGGGTAAAGATTTTGTGAAGGACCTTGTCAAATAAATGTCATAATTGGTTTAGGGATGTTCTATGAAGGGCTTGGAGTCAATTTGGTGTGATTTGGAGTCGAATTGGTTTGAATTTGGATTTATTTGGTAAGTGGGCCTATGTAGGTCAAATTGGGCTAACTTGGGCCAATGTTGGGCTAGGGTTGAAATTGATGTAAAATTAATGTTGAGAAATATTTATGGGAGTGTTTCAAAGAGGTTTTGACTTTGGTTGGGCTTTGATTTTGGGGTTTGGGCTCATTTGGGTTAGGTTTGGGTTTAGGTCAAAAATGGGTCTTTTAGCTTTGGGTTGAATTTGAGTGGGGTTTGGATCTAAATTTTGGGCAAATCATGTTAGTGTTTTGTTTGTGGGAATGTTAAGGAAGATTTAGAAAAGATTTGGGGTTAATTGGAGTTGAATTGGGTGAGTTTGGGTTAGGTTTGGGTCATAGGTCCAAATCGGGCTTTAAGGCCAAAAATGGAATCGGATCCAAATGTCAATCAAATTGAACTTGGATTTGGTCTAGATTGGTATTGGGAATGTTGAATTGAAGTCTAGAACTGAATTGGACCAGAATTTGGGTCAATCGGGTAGGTTTGGTTTGACATCGGGTTCACTTAGGGGGTCGAATCGGGGGTTTTGACAAAAGTAGGGTAAATTGACAAACTTGGCCCATGGTATAGTTGGACAAAATGAAACTGGGAATATTTGGAATTTTTTGGAATTTTTTGGGAATTTTCTGAGTTTTTGGATTTTTGGGTCAAGAGGGGTATTTTGGGTATTTGGAGGGTATTGGGAGGTATTTTTGGAATTTTTGATATTTTTGGGTATGGATGATCAATTTGAGTGATGTGGAAATGTTTGGGAATGATTTTGGAGAATTTTGGGTGATTTGGAAATTTTTGAGAAATTTGGGCCATTCGAGGCTTTGGGTAGGTTGGCGGGTGTAGGGTCCCGGGGTTCAAAAATTAAAAATTTGGAAAATGGAAGATTAGGTGAATGTAAGTGGAATAAGATCATTTTGGTTGAGCCATGAAGCCATATCAAGCCCACATGAGCCATGAAGGGACTCATTTGAGGCATTCACTATGTTGTTCCTAACCCTCGCGCGAGGGCTTAGGGGTTAAGGACCATCCATGTGAATCACCTACATGAGTCAGGAGGTCAAGTCGGGTATGGGTGTGTTTCTTTTTAGGAGGAGTGTGAAAGTGTAGTGTGTAGGTGTAGTGTATAAGTGTAGTGTGTGTGTAAGTCAGCCCCTCACCAGACCAGGCCACCCAGGGCAGTCCTAAGGCCAAAAAGTCCTATAGGAACTCATCCTTTAAACTTCCACATTTGATTTCAACCCTCTAGGTGATTAGGGGTCTATGGTCAAGTTTGTGGGGTTTGCGGGGAGTTTAGCAGTGGTTTGAATTTCTAAAAGGTGGGTCTCAATTCTAATCCTCTAAGATAGTCAAAGGAAAAGCCTAAGGCTAGATCCTAAGCACTAAAAGAAGAAGAGAAGACCTCATCAAAAATGAGGTCAACACATATTAAATTAAATTAAATTAAATTAAATTAAAATAAAACCAAGTTAAAATTAAATTAAATTAAATTAAATGAATCAAATTAAATTAAAAATAAAACTAAATCAAATTAAATTAAATTAAATTAAATTAAATTAAAAATAACATCACTTAAGACATAATGAATTCAAAAAAAAATAAATCTAAAACAACTTGAACACTATTCCAAACTTAAATCCATTAACTGAAATTAAATCAAATCACAAATCACTTGAACGTTAATTTGCCCTTAAAAGCTCATGTTGTCATAACTCCTAAACGGAGCGTTAAGTGAAGTGTTACTTCATTCATAGGATATTCAAATGTCCTAGTTCACTGAGCAAGACAACAAACTTGAACTCCCGGACGATTAATTCATTTGTATAATTAAATTCTCTTGGACTTAAAACAATCCTAGAAATATTGAAAAGATGTTTAAGATTCGTCTTAAGCACTTCCTCGATATGATAGGATATTTATAAGAACAATTGAACTTAGTTGTTCTTTGATGAAGAAAATCGTCCTCAAACCAAAATACAAGAACCTAGACGTCATAGGAGGTGACTAGCTATAGGATTAAGAACTTGGTAGAAAACCATAACCCTTCCCTTAGCTTTACCTAGGAACTTGCTTTAAATGCTTAATTATTCTAATTGTGTTTTAAGTGCAGCTTGGGATGACGGGAAGACCCTCCAGGTACGCTTTTATTTTATTGCAATTTACCTTATTGCAATTTATTTAATCGCATCGCACTTACTTTTCTTGCATGATAAACAACTCGTTACATGAAAACCCACACCTTTAGGATAGTCCCTAAAACCGAAACCAAAACTAAATTAAAAGTCATTACAAGATAAAATTCACCGCCACAACATTTTAAAATATAAAACAACTCAAAATTTAATCACAAACGAACAACAAAACTACAACTACAACTAAATTAAAACGTCTTGTTGGATGATCGGGAATACCTCGGATGATGTAACCTACGTGTTGCTAACGGGATTTCCCACGGTCTAAATGAAAGTGTGGAACTCATTCAGTTGAGTTTAGCAAATTCATACTGGACTAAGTGAATCTGATAAAAATAAAGATGCCGGAAGGATGGAACCGTGGGATCTTAACCGGTGTTGTTATAATCAACTTTAAGATTTGTTTAATTAAAATATTAAAAACACCTGGATTTTAAGATTTTCTCTAAACCAGAACACTTCCCTCATCTCCTGGTTTATGACTTCTAAAACTAAACCTCTGCAACAATAAGGAGCTCGGAGCATGGTGGGCAGCACGGCCATCGTCATCAAGCAAAACTCGAGTCTACTTCGACAAAACTTTCCTTAGAACTAAATAACAAAGCCATAGGACTTCGAGGTAGTTTGCACTAGTGCAACATAAATCCTCAACTCTTCGTTAGGCATTTGCATGATCATGTCATGTAAATTAAGCCCTAACCGGTCTTAGGACTCCGAGGTGATCGTTCGGTACGACATAAACCCTCACATCTTCGAGGCTATTTGTATGATTTTATCATACAAATATAAGTCCTAATTAATTAAAATTGGCAAGATCAAAACATTAAATAAACATTAGGACTTTCCTAAATTCAAGCCAAACAATAGTATAGTCGGGAAATTACCGAAGTTCGCTTCGAATCTGTGATTTCTCCTACCTTTCTTCCTTTGAATTCCCAAAACATAATGTTCCAAATTTGATCCATTCCCTATCGAAATTCCAAAATTCAATCCCTTGAAGACTTAAACATTGAAATTCTTGAGAGCGAACTACCGATTATTATCGAGAGTTTTCTTAGGTGATTCCCGTCACTTAAGATGTAATTAACTATAGGGGCTTGCCCTTATAGGGAATTTTAAGAACCCAAGTAATATAAACCCTGTTTAATGTTTTCATATTAAACAGGGGAATTTGTCGGCTTATAAAATTGGTTCGCGGACCGGACGGATGTCACAAACTTCTCAGTTTATTTAATCGAGCCTCATTATCAAGCGAGTGTGTCTATTCTTCGGGATAGATACACGGTTTGTAGTGCGACGCTCGTTCATATAAACTATTCGGGATGTGAGATCAGTTTGATTTCATATCTTAAAATTTTCAAATTTAAAATTATTTTTTAAAATCAAATACTACTTTTCAAATTATTTATTTAAATTAAATTAAAATTCGCCGACAATTTCTGTAGACGACCCCCTTTTCAAAATACAACACTTAACCTAAAAATAAGCCGTACAATTTCTGGCGACTCCGCTGGGGACAATTCCTCTCTCCATTTTTAATCAGATAGTTCTGCTTTCAAAAATCGGTAGTGTATTCATGTCCCTTATGGATCAAACTACCCTTCTTTTCGTTGGAATACTATGTTCATTTCTACCTTGAACGAGTATAGCCTAACATTCTCTCGGATTTAGGAGCCACTTGTTTAGACACCCCTAAACAGAGAGGTTCCGAGATCCTTTTACCTCATTTCTGAGGTGGGGTGGACCCCCAATAGGTGTTAGTTTAGGAGTGATCCTTCGAGTCGAGAAGGCTTGCATAAGACTTTCTTTTCCTTTCCAACTCTGAATCAAATTCATTACCTTCTCTACACCTTTGAACATTCCGTTCTAAATAAACAAACCCTCTAATGAATGACTCTTTTAACAAATAACACCTTTTTATACATACATGAACAAGAATGTGTTCTGGACACTTTTCGATTCCTTTCTTTTCGTCCCGATGAGAAGAAGCATAACTTGGGACCGACAATCGAATCTACCCTGCGAAATGGAAGCCCCAAAGCTGATTTTCTCGTTCACCAATGGATCGGACTTCGCCGTGTACAAGGATGAACCGCCCGACAATGGGATCATCCGGTTTGGACAAGGATTCGAGAACACAAATGTCAAGATCGCCGACGTTACCCTTTTCGCGCCGACAAACAAAGTATCCGAACCGAGAGACCTTCGATCGAGTTCAACCTTAAGTCAACTCAAGAGTTTCCTCCTCCGCAAAGGGTTCCACTGAGAGGAGTATCGTCGTCCATAGAAGGACCGTTATCTCTACCCCCACTGGTCTAGTCGTCTCTGCACCTACCCCGGCTCCCGCCAAACTGAAGGGGAAGGAAGTTCAAATTTGTAACGAGCATGTTACCGTGGAGGGTACAGATTTCCGTGCAAGACCTTCGTTTTTGAAATTGGATCCGGCTCAAGGGTTCCACCCCTAACACGGACTCGGAGGAGAAACAGAGGCGGGAAGATCGCCGGGAAGGCCGTAGCCGCTCGAAGTCGCTTTCTTAGAAGAAATCCCTGAGTACACACCACTACCTGAATACATACCATTGCCTGAATATACACCCCTTTTGGAAGGAAGTAGATTCCATCCCCTTTCCGCCGCAGCTGACGAGGAAAATGTCCGCAGGATTGCCTCTACATTACCTCGGCCCGCATACTTATAGCGACAACAGAAAGAAAAGGGCAAGGATTACACCATTTGCCCGACTACAGACTGTGATTGAGAAGTTAGCAAAGAAAGAAAAATGCCCTGTATCGGAGATTTTAAGAAGGATAGGGCGGGTGCCGGCCAAATCCCGTCTTGGGCCGCGAGTAGAACCTGCTATCACTACAGAAGGGCCAAATAAGAAGATGAAGGCTAGTCCACTTGTTGTTGTTTCAGGTTTACAGATCAGGGAGGATACCACCTTCCAGCATTCAGCTGACAGACCATCCGGTCCTAGGCCTTCTACTGCTAGAAGGATGGTATGGCGTCCCACTACCGGCCAATTAAGATCGAAACAACGACCAGAAAAGGAAAGTCTCGTCAGGAGACTTGAGTCCGAAGAAAGTGCTACCGCAGTAAAGGGGACTCATGAGAAAGAAACCCGGCAATTATCACATGACAACTGCAAGGATGTACAGAAAAGACCACTGGAAGATGCTATGGAAAAGCTAAGAACTGATATTCGGCGACTAGCAAGGGAAAGAGAAGAGAAATTCGGAGATGAAGTTGACTCGTTAGAGTTCATGGATGATGAATATGCAGAAATTAACATGGTTGAAACACGAGCTTCGTCAGCTTCACAAGGTGCTCCTGCAGTCGCAGAAAGAGAGGACCCAGAAGTAATGAGAAGGCAGCTTCAAGAGAAAGATGATACGATCACCCAAATGGCAAAAAGGATGGAAGAGATGGCTGTAGCCCTAGCCACTCTCCAGAGTCAGGTTCAACCCCAAAGAGAAACATCCCCGGAAGTTATTCACATTGTAGACGGAGGAAAGGAGATTACATCCGTCAACGGGGATGATCAATTAAAGAAGGATGCAACACAAAGCGTGATTCGGAAAAGGATATCAAGAACATGGTGGAACAACGAGGTGCGAGAAGCCTTGGCACAATCAAAGAGCGGGACATCCATTCGGACGGGTAAACCTTACCCCGAAGAATTCGACGCCGTCCAATATCCGAAAGGCTTTGTACCACCTCCGTTCAAGACCTTTGATGGAACCGGAAACCCTCGGCAAGCATGTTGCACATTTTCGTGCCGCGTTGTTGCAATGCCGGCGGAAGTGATGCTTTACTCTTCCGACAATTTGTCGCCGACTCGTCGTGGATTGCCTTTGATTGGTATGCGGAATTACCAAAAGGTTCGGTGAAGACATTTTCAGAATTAGAGAACCTCTTCATCAAGCGATTTGTCGGAGCTCAGCACCACATCACTATAGGTGATTTAGTGGTAGAGAAGCAGAAGCCGAACGAAACCTTGGTGGACTACATACTTCGATGGAGGAATCTAAGTATGAAGTGTGAGCCACGCCTACAAGAACAACATGCGATCGGCATTTTACTAAAAAGCATCCATGGCCCGATAAGCACTTCTCCTCGAGGGATTTACTATTAAGACTTTCGAGAAGTTGTTAAGCAAGGCCGGAAGCTTGCAAGAGGAGGCAAAGCAACTAAGTTTCACCAATAAAACAGACAAACAGAAGCCCGTAAAAACTTTTGAAAAGAAGTCCGGGATCGTCGCAGCAGTCGATAAAGGCAAGCAACCGATACAAATATTGTCAGAACGGCCACGACGAACCTCAACGGAATTACCAGCGAACCCCGACCCAGCTATCGGTCATCTCAACAGTATGAACAACCGCCTCGTCCGCAACGTACTTTAAGGGAACTTCGAGCGAGGAGTATCCATTCAAGAATGAGGCGATGCCGAAAATGTTCCGCAGCTTGATGAAGACTCCGCATTTCCAACTCGCCGAGCCTAAAAGACCGGAAGAAGTCGACAAGAAAGGTGATCCCAACTTTTGCCCTTACCACCATATGCTTGGACACAAGATAGAAGATTGTATTACCTTCAAAAGTTGGCTCAACGACAATCTTCGGAAAGGGAATATAACGATCCCGAAGGAGTACATGAAGGATCCCCGGAAAGGAGGTTCCGTCAATGTTATCTCGACGGATTTCATTGTTCCGATAGATCCCTATGCGACAGACGATGGATGGACTACCGCTTGGACAAAGTCTTCGAAGAAGATTTTAGATCGCATCCAAACCACTTCGGTGCGAGCCTCAATTCGTAGTTCGAAACCCGTCAAGTCGACGCTATCACTTGCGATAGAAGAACAACCTCAACAAGAGACAATCGAAGAAAAGAAGAAAATTGACGAAGAAGAGAAGACCGAGGCTCTTAAGGCTAGACTAGAGGCTGCTTATCCTAGGATAGTTGTTTCGATTTGGGGGAGAAATCCCTCGAACCTCCGACTTCGTATGATTATTTGCTCACTCCGGTGGGATCTTATAATGATGAGGGTTATGGCGTTGGCTACGTTTTGATCGTTTCTAACGATTACGTAACTAGCGACAATCAACCTAATCCGGACGTCGATTCCTATACAAATAACAATTCTCAAATCATACACAATCTCGACGATCACAATGACAAAGAAGACATCCACCAGGGAGGCTACGAGAGTTCAACAAGCAATGGATCTATTTGCGAGTTTCAAGGAGCTCCAGTCACAATAGAGTTAGAGCCTTCAGACTCCGAAGCTAATCCTGAAGAACTTGTCATTCCAATTCGGAAGGAGACACCAAGCAAACTCAATGCTAAATTCGAAGAAATCACGAAGTCAACTTAAGAAGTGGAAGAGTTCTACCTCCGAGAATGGGTCCAAAGGACAAAGGAAAGCGGTGTGGTTGTTCGGGAAGAACCAACCCCGACGAAGAAATACCCATTCGGGAAGAAAACGAAGCACATGAAAACAAAGTGGACTACAACGTGCTAGCCCATCTTAGGAAACTACCAGCCAAATTGAGCATCTACGACGCTCTCATCTTATCAAAGAAGATGAGAGAAGCTCTGATCAAGGCCTTACTTGATCTAGAAATTTGCTTAGCTCAAATGACTAGAGATTCCTTAGATGAGGTTTGCTCGTTAAAGGAACAGCGAGGTGTCACCTTCACGGACGATGACCTACTACTTGGGACAGCAGACCACAACCGACCGTTGTACATTTCGGCTCATAATTAGGAAGTTTACACTCTCCGCAGTATTGGTGGATCCAGGAGCATCAATCAATATAATGAATCTTCGAACGCTAGCATACTTGGAAATTGATGCTCGCGAGCTCGAAGCGTACAAAATGTTATTAAGAGGATTCAACCAGAAAGGAGAAAGAGCCCTCGGCTCAATAACACTGCTAATGAAGATCGGTGACTTAGCAAAGACAACCGTGAAATTTCACATAATTGATTCAGAAACGTCGTTCAACGCTCTACTGGGCTGACCATGGATACATGAAAACCGGATGGTACCATCATCTCTACATCAATGCATCAAATACTACGATGGAGGGGAACGATGCATCAAAGGTGACTTACAACCGTTCTCCGTACATGAAATTGGAATCCATGAAGATGCAAACTTATTATGCACCTCCGAAGAAAACAATCTTCTCCGGAGATACCATAACGAATGAGGCAAAGGAAGTTCGGGACAACGAAGGACCTGAGATTCTAGTCCAACAGTCACTCACCACTCCCTTACGGCGAGATGGTGAAGGTTTCTTCACAACTCGCATTCGAGGTCGAGGCCGGGGACGAGGTCGTGGCAGAGACGTTAGGACAGTTGGACAAAGGAAACCAGCCATCAATGTTGATTGGGAAGATAGTTCTGAAGAAGAAAAAGAAATCAAACAAGAAGCAACGACAATAAGTCGGAAGAAGCCGCAATTCAGAATCCCTCTCGAAGATGAAAGAAACGAAGAATATAAATCGATGTATGAGAAGATTAACCACTATGTACATACTATGACCCTGACCCCGATCCATTCTAATAAGATCGAGGGTATGGTGGTCAAAGAGGTACGTAGCGGCGGTGCGAAGCCCATCAAATTCTACCGTGGTGCTCCTTCCTCCAAAGCTGAAAATAATGTACAATTTGAAGATATCACTTCATCAGAATTAATGGAATTACCTTTTGAGTGGTACTCTTCCTGTGTTCAAAATTTAATTCAGCGTGGTTTCTTACCTCGACAATGGACAAAAGGTCAATCACAACATTTTGAAAATTTATGGAATAACTCCGGTCGTCCACCCAATTCAAAGCATGGTCTCGGATTCGGCACAGTAGGATCAGTCGACGATACTGACTTTTGCTTGGTTGTCACTTGCGAGTCTAATGAAAACTGCATGGAAACTACAGAAGAACTCGAAGATTTACAAATTGGAGACGCTCCACCAGAATTCGAAGAAGAAATCAAATCTACAATAGATGAGTTAACGGAAGTTAACTTAGGTACTAGCGAAGAACCTAGACCTACCTTTGTTAGCTCCTTACTCAATAGAGAAGACTCCGAAGAAATAATTGAGTTATTAATGGAATTTAAAGACTCGTTTTGCTTGGAGCTACGATGAGATGCCGAGTTTAGCTCCGGAGGTCGCAGTCCATAAGCTGGGGTGGATCCCGCTCGTTCCAGTCGGACAAGGTCCCAGAAGAATTAGTCTAGAAATCGAACAACAAGTCATAGCTGAAGTTAAAAGGCTAATAGACGCTAAATTTGTCCGTGAAGAACAATACCCGACTTGGTTAGCCAATGTGGTACCAGTCGGGAAGAAGAATGGTCGGATCGAATTTGTGTGGATTTCGAGAGATTTAAACAAGGCATGTCCAAAAGATGAATTCCCTCTACCGATCCTGACATTAATGATTGACATCGCTTCAACACATGAAATATTCTCATTCATGGATGGATCTTCGGGATACAACCAGCTAAAAATGGCTCTAGAAGATGAAAAACTTACGACATTCGAACGCCGATCGGAGTATATTGCTTACACGGTGATGCCATTCGGATCGAAGAACGCAGGAGCAACCTACCGGAGAGCGATGACAAGAATTTTTGATGATCTCATCCACAATCAAGTCGAATGCTACGTGGATGATGTGGTCATCAAAAGCAAAGTAAAGGAAAACCACCTGTATGATTTGAGAATTATTTTCGAACGATTAAGACAATTTAACCTTAAGATGAACCCCTTAAAGTGCGCCTTCGGCGTCACCTCCGGGAAATTCTTAGGATTCGTTGTCCGGCATCGTGGAATTGAAATCGACCCGGAAAAGATTAAAGCTATCTTAGAAATGCCACCTCCCAAAACCTTAAAACAACTACAATCTTTTCAAGGGAAGTTGGCATATCTTCGACGCTTTATCTCAAACTTGTCGGTAGGTGTCAGCCTTTCTCGGCACTAGTTAAAAAGGACGCCAAATTTATTTGGGAAGAGAAATGCCGGAGGGCCTTCGAGGACATTAAGCAATATTTAATGACACCTCCTCGTCTTAGCGAGCCCCGGTCTCGGGTAGACCGCTGATACTTTATACCGCGGCTTTAGACGACTCTCTCGGAGCCCTGTTAGCCCAGGTCAATGATGAGGGTAAAGAAAATGCCCTTTACTACCTAAGCCGTCGTTTACTTCCAACGGAAATAAGGTATCCCGCAATTGAAAAGCACTGTTTGGCCCTGATCTTCGCCGCTCAAAAGCTCAGACATTACATGCTTTCTCATAAGGTCAACCCGATCTCGAAATTTAATCCATTGCAATACTTGATGACCCGTCCAACGCTTTCCGACGGACTTGTCGGATGGTCGATGATATTATTGCAATTCGATATAACTTTTGTGCCTCTTCGTGCCGTAAAGGGACAAGTCTTAGCGGACTTCCTCGCAAGACACCCTTTGCCGGCGGAATCTCCTCTCAATGACGATTTGCCGGATGAACAAATAATGAACCTAGAAGACCCCGATGATCGACGTTGGGAATTATATTTTGACGGAGCATCTTCAAGCACACAAAGACGAAGAATCGCAAGTGATAGTGCCCGGTAAGGCAGGGATCGGACTAATCTTTATAACACCTGGAGCGGGGGATGTTAAGATACTCCTACCACTTGACGAGCCGTGTATAAATAACGAAGCGAATACGAAGCCCTCATAACGAGATCGGAATTAACTATTCAAATGGGTATAACGGACATCAACATCTACGGGGATTCGCAGTTAATCATTCAACGGATCGTCGGACGAGTACTGAATTTTAAAACCAAGACTCGAGCAATACTTCCGGTATGCCATACAAATTGTTGGAACGATTCCGAATGTGACAATCTACAAAATTCCCTGAAAGAAAACGCTTTAGCGGATGCGTTAGCCGTCTCGCAAAAGAATTTTCCTGTTTGCAAGATGAATCGGTGGAAGTGTCGGTTCACGGACGTCGGGTCCTATCACAGCTCGACATAGACACAATACACAAATCGAAAAAGAAGAAGAATCGGTTGCAACGAAGTGACGAAAAACACGGAAGATTGGCGACAACCATTAATAGTACTACCTGCAAACGGGAAAACTACCAGACGATAGGTCGTTAGCCCATCAGATCAAGAAAAGAACTCTGTCCTACACATTAATAAACAATACATTATACAGAAGGTCTTTTGATCAAATGTGGCTAAGATGCCTGAGCGGGTCCGAGGCTCGTGAAATTGTTAAAGAGGTGCACTCAGGACTCTGTGGCGCTCACCAGTCGGGTCCAAAGATGAAAATGAAAATTAAAAGACTAGGGTACTACTGGCCCTCGATGATGACCGAGCGCATGAAAATCGCCAAGAGCCGTCACCGGTGCCAAGTGCAAAGAGTGGTTCTACACCAACCTCCAAATGTGATACATCCGACAATTACGTCGTGGCCATTTGAATGTTGGGGCACGGATATAGTGGGTCCGATAGAACCACCATCTTCAAAAGGACATCGCTTCATTCTTGCAGGCTACGGATTACTTTTCCAAGTGGGCGGAGGCGGTTCCACTCGGAGAAGTGAAAGCACATCACGTGCTACAATTTTTCAAGAACCAAGTTGTCTACCGTTTCGGAGTGCCGCGCGAGATCATCTCGGATAATGGGTCGACATTCGAAGCACGCAAATCAACAATTTTGTCGGGAGACACGAAATCGACGGCGGTATTCAACAATTTACTACCCAAGAGCAACGGCACTAGTCGAGGCTTTTAATAAAACTCTCGTTCAAATTTTAAAGAAGACTTTGGACGATAATAAGAGAAATTGCCACGAGAAATTGTTAGAAGCCTTATGGGCCTACGGGACAACCTTCGAACTCCTACTCGAAGCTACACCTTACGCTCCGGTGTATGGGTCCGAGGCGAGTGTTACCCTTAGAGGTCCGGCTTCCTTCACTCGGAATTGCGAGTTGCAAACAAGATCACGATAGAAGAGAATGCCAAATTACGACTAGAAGAATTGGAAAGCCCGGAAGGAAAAGACTCGCAGGCGCGAGCAGAATTTAGAACTATACCAAGCTAAGATGGTTCGAAGCCTATGACAGATCGGGTCCGCCCAAGAACCTTCAAAGTTGGTGATTTAGTTCTCGTTCTCAAAAGACCTATTCTTGCACACCGCAAGATAGGAGGAAAATTTGAACCCACTTGGGAGGGACCGTTTGTGGTTGAGGCGACTCACTCGGGAGGCTCCTACCGGCTAGTGAATTGCCAAGGAGAACGACATATGCTTCCGATCAACGGACGATACTTGAGGAAGTATTACGCTACCTGATGTTTCGAAGGAATGAATTCTTCATCCCTAGAAGCACGGGCGAAGTAATTACTTATGACTGGGTCCGAACCCAAAAAAATAATAAAAAATGTGCTAAAATAAATAAAATCATGATAATAAAGTTTTCCTTGTTTTCTCTTCCATATCAAAATCTCTTTCCTGATCTTTTCCCACTTCATTCCTATTAAATTTAAAAATACAAGAAATAATAATAATAAAAAAACTGTCTTTAATAAACATTTTCTTAATGTTCTTGTTCTTAATACGACCCTCGATCCTTTTCCTTGTCTTTTCGCGGGGAAATGTCGAACGGGCGGTTGGTCCCGAACTTTAGAAATGGCGTAAGCCTTGCACTCGACGAAAAGAGGGTGAAAGATGGAGCGATAATCGAGATTGACTCGGACTTCGCACCGGCAGGCCCGCAATACGAGGAAAGTGACCGGGTCCCGATCGACCGAGAGGAACCGCCCGATCGGACAGTAATGAAAGTGGGTGGCCCAAGCCACCAATCCAGCAGCAAGAAAAGAAAAACAAACACTGAGGAGGACAAGAGAATCAAGTCTGTAGTCGCTACAGCAGAGGGCAGGCTTGTCAGCGCCGCGCCCACAGAAACTCAGGAAATACGAAGAGCTACTCTCACAGCAACTCAGCGAAGAAACAAAAATCGCCGTATCCGCAAGATGTTAACTAAACTAGCAGCGGACCAGCGCGACGAGGCGATTGCTGCGCCGAGTACATACACTTCAAGGACACCAATTCACCGGGAACCCGAAGAAAGGAGACCAGCTCCGAGGATAACGAAGAGACCAGGGAAATCTCAAGAAGAACGAAGAAAGAAGGCTACTACGCCACCGGATAAAGTCACCGGTAATGCATGACCTTGTTGCGGAAGCAACCCGGAGGATGTCCCGACGGACATCATCCCCGAGGAGCCGAGGTATGCGGGAGAACGTGAAGGGATTGAGCCATATATCCCACGATGACGTCACCGATGCCTCGCCATTTGCAAATTATCCCGAAGCATACGAGCTAGAAAGAATACGGAATGTCGAGAAGAAAACTTTTGAATACTTCGAGAGAATTAGAGGCGGGAGGATCGATATACTTAGAAGGCCTCGAGCTACATACGGACGTGTTCTCGAATACGAACAACAACAAATCGTGGACCGCATCCGGGATTTGAAAAGGATGGGCCGAGCGGGCCGCCTAAGAGAAAACACTTACTCGGAACCCCGGAGATGGATGCCGGGGAAGGGGAGAATTACAATACAATGTGGATGTCGCTACAACTTCGCGAGAAGACGGAAAGGAAACCCACCGGGATACTCCGTCATGGCCAGGTGGATCCAATGCCATTAGTCATTAAAAGGATGGTAAAAAGAATGATAACATGGAGGGTACTGCGGCGGATTGCATACCCAACAGTTGCATCATTAACATTTACAAGAAGGGTGATCGCATACCCCCGCACATAGATCACCACGACTTTGTCGGACCTTTCGCACGGTTTCTTTTCGAACGAGTGTAATATCATGTTCGGATCCGACCTCCGGATAGCAGGCCCGAGTGAGTTCCGAGGGCCGAGTAAAGATACCATTACCGGTAGGTTCCGTCATGATACTAAAGGGCAACGGAGCGGATGTCGCTAAACATCTGCATACGGGAGTACCACCGAAGCGGATCTCGGTTACTTTTAGAAGGATGGATGACGAGAAAGCACCTTACCACTTCCAGCCGGACCCGGAGCTAGAGAGCCTCCGGCCTTACGAGCCGTGAGTTACATGGAAAATATCACACCTACAACGTACATCCATACGGCGGCCTTGCCGAGGATGGCTTGGAAGGTGATGTTATTGACCATGTACCTCACTATTCGAACATGGATTTTTGACGGATACCTTTTTGGATGGATCGACAAAGATCATACATAGTCCGTTTTGAGTCTATATGGATTGTATGAGATGTATTCCGGATCGAGTTGTATGATGTATCTTCGACATGATTGTAATGAAAGTGACCATGTCACAATTTTGGCCTTCACCTCTTTTGTGCAAGTTGACTGGGAAACGCCATTAAAGTTAAATGAACTTCGAACAAAGAACAGAAAAGAAACAAAAAGAATAAAAGAAAACTTTCCTTAAAAATCTAAAAGATGATAAACTCCAAATTCACGATAAAATAAAATCTGAATTGTTAAAAGACAAACAAAATGAACACAAATCTTAAATCAAATCTCAATTGAATTCAAATTCGACCTTTCCAAATTTCAAATCAAATCTCAATCGAATTCAAATTCGACCTTTCCAAATTTCAAATCAAATCTCAATCAAATTCAAATTCGACCTTTCCAAATTTCAAATCAAATCTCAATCAAATTCAAATTCAACCTTCCGGATCTTAAATCAAATCTCGATCGAATTCAAATTCGAGCTTTCCAAATTTCAAATCAAATCTCAATCGAATTCAAATTCAACCTTCCGGATCTCAAATCAAATCTCAATCAAATTCGAACTCAACCTTCCAAATCTGAAATCCAATCCGTTCTACTCTCTCCCTTGTCTGGGATGGAAGCGGTTGATTCCATTGACACGGATCGAATCTAGTGGCAAGGAATTATATCCAATCCAAACCAGCAACTTTCGATCAACTCTTTTGAATGGGATATGTAGCACCTACATATTCCCTCCTAATCTATTTCTTTCCATGAAAGTCTTTTTAAACTTTCATGAAATTCTCAAAACACCAAAATTCCATACTTTCCAAATCAACACTACAAATCTTTGCAATATCAATTACCATCAAAATCAAACTTTGGGGTTGAGGATTTTACATCCGAGACTACATTGCTTTAAGATTCTTTCCCTATTGCAATGAAATACATCAAAATTAAACCTTTGGGGTTGAGGATTTTACATCCGAGACTGCATTGCTTTAGGATTCTTTCCCTATTGCAATGAAATACATCAAAATCAAACCTTTGGGGTTAAGGATTTTACATCCGAGACTGCATTGCTTTAGGATTCTTTCCCTATTGCAATGAAATACATCAAAATCAAACCTTTGGGGTTGAGGATTTTACATCCGAGACTGCATTGCTTTAGGATTCTTTCCTTATTGCAATGAAATACATCAAAATCAAACCTTTGGGGTTGAGGATTTTACATCCGAGACTGCATTGCTTTAGGATTCTTTCCCTATTGCAATGAAATACATCAAAATTAAACTTTTGGGGTTGAGGATTTTACATCCGAGACTGCATTGCTTTAGGATTCTTTCCCTATTGCGATGAAATACATCAAAATCAAACTCTTGGGGTCGAGGATTTTACATCCGAGACTGCATTGCTTTAGGACTCTTTCCCTATCGCAATGAAATACATCAAAATCAAACTCTTGAGGTTAAGGATTTTACATCCAATACCGAATTGCTCTGAGATCTCTCCTCATTGTAATGATTCAATCTAATCAATTCAATTTTCTTTTGAGGTTGGAGATGTTACATCTAAAACCACAAAATTCCAATTTTCATTTCAAGTTCAAATCCCTTCAAATTAATCTTAACAAAACTTCAATCTAAATTGAAACCCAAGTTAAAATCTGAACTTACACATCAAAACTTAAACTGAAACAACTGAAATCTAAATCTAAATTCCCCCAAATCATGTGATTTGGGATTCACCTCCTTTTCCTTTCCCCAGCGAAAGTTCAGGAATCTCCAGTCCCAAAGATATACATGACACTCCCCAGCGGGAATTCTTCTACTTCGTCCTAAGTTTGTCACTTGGACATCTGTGTTGGTTTTGTTGATCTTTTCGGTCAACGCCAATACGCGCGGTATGCTTGGTTAGCACACCACACCTATTGGGGGTCCATTTGTTGACCTCATTTTCGATGAGGTCTTCTCTTCTTCTCTTTAGTACTTAGGATCTAGCCTTAGGCTTTTCCTTTGACTATCCTAGAGGATTAGAATTGGGACCCACCACTTAGAAATTCAAACCACTTCTTAACTCCTCGCAAACTCCACAAACTTGATTGTAGACCCCTAATCACCTAGAGGGTTGAAATCAAATGTGGAAGTTTAAAGGATGAGTTCCTATAGGACTCTTTGGCCCTAGGACTGCCCTGGGTGGCCTGGTCTGGTGAGGGGTTGACTTACACACATACTACACCCATATCCAATTTGACCTCCTAACTCATGAAGGTGATTCACATGGATGGTCCTTAACCCCTAAGCCCTTGGCTAAGAGGGTTAGGAACAACATAGTGGGTGCCTCAAATGAGTCCCTTCATGGCTCATGTGGGCTTGATATGGCTTCATGGCCCAACCAAAATGATTTCATTCCACTTACATTCACCCAAGCTTCAATTTTCCAAATCTTCGATTTTTGACCCCGGGGACCCTACACCCGCCTAACTTACCCAAAACCCTCGAAATTACCCAAATTTTCTAAAATCTCCAAATCACCCAAAAATCCTCAAGACCAATCCCAAACATTCCCACATCACTCAAATTGATCATTCATAGCCAAAAATACCAAAAATTCCAAAAATAGCTCCCAATACCCTCCAAATACCCAAAATGCCCCTCTTAGCCAAAAAAATCCAAAAATTCAGAAAATTCCCAGAAAATTCCAAAAAATCCCAAATATTCCCAATTTCATTTTGTCTAACTACACCATAGGCCAATTTTGTCAATTTACCCCACTTTTATCAAAATCCCCAATTTGACCCATTTTAACCCAAAATGAACCCAATGTCAAACCAAACCTACCTAATTGACCCAAATTCTGGTCCAATTCAATTCTAAACTTCAATTCAACACTCTCAACACCAATCTAGACCAGATCCAAGTCCAATTTGATTGACATTTGAATCCAATTTCACTTTTGGCCTTAAAGCCCAATTTGGACCCATGACCCAAACTTAGTCCAAACTCACCCAATTCAACTCCAATTGACCCCAAACCTTTTCTAAACCTTCCCTAACATCTCCACAAACAAAATTCTAACATGATTTGCCCAAGATTTGGACTCAAGCCTCACTCAAATTCAACTCAAAACCAAAATCCCTTAAATGGGCCTACACCTAAACCTAGCCCAGAATAGGCCCAAACCCCAAAATCAAGACCCAATCAAAGTTGAAAACTCTTTAAAACAGCCCCATAAGCCATTTTCAACATTAATTTTACATCAATTTCAACCCTAGCCCAACATTGGCCCAAGTTAGCCCAATTTGACCTATATTGACCCATTCACCAAAGAAACCCAAATCCGACCCAATTCAAACCCAAACCACCCCAAATTTGCTTTAAATCACTCATGATACACTCTTAAATCAAACCCAACATTTATTTGGCTTGGCCCTTTGCAAAAATCTCCACCCAAAAGCCCATTTTGAAACTTAAAAGCCCACTTACATGAAACCTTCCTAAAGCCCATCTCCACCAAAATCCAAAGGGCCAAAATCAATCCAAAACCCATATGACAATTGCTCTACACCATATTTTCAATTAAATCAATCCCTAAGTTTCAAAACTCATCATGAAGCCATTCCAAATTAAGTCCCATACAAATTCACATCAAAATGCCAAAATTTTCTTAAACCCATTTCCATGAAATTTACTTGGCTTTTCCCCAAGCCAAAGGTGAGCCATGAAGCCACTCTTAAGCCACATGCAAGCCATGTGAATTGTTTGACATGTGACCATACCACATTGGGTAAAAGGAGGGGAGCTTTCCTTAATTCCTAAAAGTCCTTAACCTCACCCATGATACCCCTTAACCAAGATTTAATCCAAATATTCTTGGATAAGGACATCACCACCTTTTGACCAGCTAGCTTAGCCGATTTTCTCGGCCCAAGGCCGGCCATGGGGAGGTGAACCCGGCCCAAACAAATGGGTTGACCAAACCTAGCCAAGAATAGCCTTCCCCCATTCCATTTCAATTCAACTCCTTTACACATGTCCATGGCCAATTGATCGCACTAAGCCCCAGCCACGACCTCCCCGACCTTGAGGGTGACTGACCACTGGCCGGCCAGCCACCACGGCCGCCGAAACCACCGGGCCGAGAGCTCACATGTGAGCCCGAACTTAGAATTCTCACCGTTGAGCTGCCCCATCCCGAGTGGCCATTGTAGTTGTTCTTCTCTTGCCAAGAGCAGTCGATCCCAAGCCCTAACTCCCCACGGGAGGCCCTCCACCCTCTCCTATTTAAACACCACCCCCTCTCGGCCATGAGAGGTGCTGAACCAAACCTTAAGGAAACTCGCCAAAATCATTCCGGATCACTCTCCACACATAGAGCACTTGATTCCCACTCGGATTCCAGCCCCAATTCCCTCAGGTGAGCTCGATTTTGAGTTCGAACTTCAGCACATAAAACCGGGACACTTCTTCGCGATGGATCAATCTTCAAATTGGTCGGTCCTACACCTTCACCGGACCAAGAGGAGAAGTTTCCCACTAAAAGCCCCATCTCCGGAGCCACCCGGTTATTCCGGCCTCCAAGCTTTGTGATCGAGCTGTGGTCACTTTCATAGCTAGGCAATTCACCGAGCCGAGGACTTCATCCGGAGCTTGCTTGGACCCAATCGAAGGTGACACAACTCTCGGATCGAAGCTTCACTTCTCCGAGCAAAGGTATGGACTCACTCTTCTTCCCGAGCTTACGAGAGATTCTTCATTTAATTTGAGTCAATTTAAATACATGTTTACCAGTATGGATGTGTTCGTCTCCTCGAAGACGAATCCATAGAGCATAAGAACACGAAAATCCATTGAGAATCGTGTGAGAATTTAGGGTTAGAAGGTTGACGGTCACGGGTGCACACCAGTCGTAGACGATGACCATGAGCCGTCGGATCGAGCGTGTATCGAGTGGATGGTCTGGATTGAGTCGGACGGCGCGTTGGTACGTGACCCGCGGGGCCCTGGATCGCTGAGTCGGATGGCGGCGCCGAATCAGGAGATGCCGCTTGGAGCTTCGGAGATGCCTAGGTTGACGCGGCGCCGCGTGGATAAGTAGAAAATTAGGGTATTTTCTTATTTATTTAATTCCCTAAACTTCAAAAATGCATAACTTTGTGTAGGAAAATCAGAAAAATAAAATAAAAATACCCTCTTGCTCAGTGAACAAAGGAGAATAATGTGGAAAAGAAATCATTTAATTTCATCGAAGTATTTTATTTTTAATGATTTATTTACCCTCTCGCATTGTTTTAATTCTCCATGCATATAGGAAATTCACCATGGCATGAGACCATAGGGCTTTTGAAGCCTACGAATTTGGGAACATTCCCCGAATTTTCCAAAGTCGGAGGCCATCCCTATGAGAAGTTATTGATTTTTCAAATTCATGTTACTCGTTATGAGTATTTTAAATCCAATAATTAGCATGTTGTGAAATAAATTCTAGGAAAATTTGGTGATGTTTCTTATGACCAGGAGGACCCTAGGAAAAATAGGTTTTGAATTAATTCACTTGGAATAACCACTAATTGGCTTAAACACCCAAAATAGGTCCTTAATTAATTAGAGCTAATCATACACCAAATTGACTTGAAATCAATTCTCCACTGACCTTTAGGATCAGAGGAACCCACCATGAAAATTTGAAGTCGATTGGACTTGGTTAGCCCTACTTAAATGGGTTGATTAAGCCATTTAGCCAAATTAAACTTAAAAAATTCATAACTTTCAAAATCCTTTTCAAAAATTCACCAAATTGGTTTTGGAGCCTCTCTGATATCAGGGGAATTTAAGAAAATTAAAATTTCAATTTTCCAAAAAAGTTGATTGTTTGCATTATTTTAATATTTTTAATAATTAAAAAAATAATAAAAATCACAAAAAAAATAAAATTCACCAAAATGTCACATTTTGAATTTTAATCATTTAGGAACAAATCCCATATTTTTCTTAGGTCTCTATGATGAGATATTAAATTTTAAAGCCCTAGTGTAATTTTAAAATTAAAAAATGTATTTTCTAGCATTTCCACTAGAATAATTATAATAAATCAGAGAAAAATCAGAAAATTGTAAAAATTGATTCTCTGATTTCCTTGATATCAGAGAGATTTTTAAAAAATATAAAATTCATTTTTCAACCTTTATTTTATTTTTAAATTAATTAAAACTCCAAAAATCAAAATAATTATAATAAAAAGAATATAATTCAAAAAATCACCAAAATTGGTCCAAGTGGTCCTCTAGTCATTAGGAATGTCCCATAATTTTCTTAAGGACAGAAACTTTCCCTTGGTCATATTATTAAATTTTCCTTAGAAATCTCTATTTTCCACCAAAAATAATTACATAAATAAATTAAATACAGAAAAATCACATTTTCTCCTCTAATGCCTTTATTGACATATGAGTGAAGTCACATAAAAATTTTAAATTCATTTGAGCTCAATTTAGTGAGTTATGAAATTATTAAGCTTGAAGGGCAAAATGGTAATTAAAATTTTAACCCTTAATTAAAACTTTAGGCTTAGTAAAATGAAAGAGTAAAATATTTGATCTTAATCTGATTTGGATGATTGAAATTTAAATAATTAAAGGATAGAAACCTATTAAACAATTCAAAAATAATTGAAATGAACTTTAATTAAATAATTAAATTAAATATGGAAGAATAATCAAATTGGAATTATTAAAATAGGGATATTATTAGGAAGAGATTTGTTCTTTAATTTAAGAATCCCTAAATTAATCATCTCAATAATATTTAATTCCTAATTAAAATTATTATCCAAGTTTAAGATTTAAAATGCTAAAAGACTTAATCATTGAATTAAATTAA
Source organism: Papilionanthe hookeriana x Papilionanthe teres (assembly GCA_022702705.1). Lineage (NCBI taxonomy): Eukaryota > Viridiplantae > Streptophyta > Magnoliopsida > Asparagales > Orchidaceae > Papilionanthe > Papilionanthe hookeriana x Papilionanthe teres. The sequence goes on from CM040430.1 coordinate 74,285,513, forward strand.
AGTTAAAATATTTAAATTAAATCCTTTTAAAATTTCAATTAAATTAATACTTTAACAATTAAAATTAAATCATCTTTAAAACATAAAAAAATAAAATATTAAATTAAAATTAAAAATAAAATTAAATTAAAATTTAAATTAAATTAAATTAAATTAAAACATATTAAATTAAAAATTAAATTAAATTAAATTAAATTAAACAAATTAAATTAAATTAAATTAAATTAAAACATATTAAATTAAATTAAATTAAATTAAATTAAAATAAAACCAAGTTAAAATTAAAATTAAATTAAATTAAATGAATCAAATTAAATTAAAATTAAAACTAAATCAAATTAAATTAAATTAAATTAAATTAAATTAAAAATAACATCACTTAAGACATAATGAATTCAAAAAAATAAATCTAAAACAACTTGAACACTATTCCAAACTTAAATCCATTAACTCGAAATTAAATCAAATCACAAATCACTTGAACGTTAATTTGCCCTCAAAAGCTCATGTTGTCATAACTCCTAAACGGAGCGTTAAGTGAAGTGTTACTTCATTCATAGGATATTCAAATGTCCTAGCTTCACCGAGCAAGACAACAAACTTGAACTCCCGGACGATTAATTCATTTGTATAATTAAATTCTCTTGGACTTAAAACAATCCTAGAAATATCGAAAAGATGTTTAAGATTCGTCTTAAGCACTTCCTCGATATGATAGGATATTTATAAGAACAATTGAACTTAGTTGTTCTTTGATGAAGAAAATCGTCCTCAGAACCAAAATACAAGAACCTAGACGTCATAGGAGGTGACTCGCTATAGGATTAAGAACTTGGTAGAAAACCATAACCCTTCCCTTAGCTTTACCTAGGAACTTGCTTTAAATGCTTAATTATTCTAATTGTGTTTTAAGTGCGCTTGGGATGACGGGAAGACCCTCCAGGTACGCTTTTATTTTATTGCAATTTACCTTATTGCAATTTATTTAATCGCATCGCACTTACTTTTCTTGCATGATAAACAATCGTTGCATGAAAACCCACACCTTTAGGATAGTCCCTAAAGCTGAAACCAAAACTAAATTAAAAGTCATTACAAGATAAAATTCACCGCCACAACATTTCAAAATATAAAACAACTCAAAATTTAATCACGAAACAGAACAACAAAACTACAACTGCAACTAAATTAAAACGTCTTGTTGGATGATCGGGAATACCTCGGATGATGTAACCTACGTGTTGCTAACGGGATTTCCCACGGTCTAAATGAAAGTGTGGAACTCATTCAGTTGAGTTTAGCAAATTCATCTCGGACTAAGTGAATCCGATAAAAATAACGATGCGGAAGGATGGAACCGTGGGATCTTAACCAGTGTTGTTATAATCAACTTTAAGATTTGTTTAATTAAAATATTAAAAACACCCGGATTTTAAGATTTTCTCTAAACCAGAACACTTCTCTCATCTCCCGATTTATGACTTCTAAAACTAAACCTCCGCAACAACAAGGAGCTCGGAGCATGGTGGGCGAGCACGGCCATCGTCATCGGCAGAAACTCGAGTCAACTTCGACGAAAACTTTCCTTAGAACTAAATAACAAAGCCATAGGACTTCGAGGTAGTTTGCACTAGTGCAACATAAATCCTCAACTCTTCGTTAGGCATTTGCATGATCATGTCATGTAAATTAAGCCCTAACCTAGGTCTTAGGACTCCGAGGTGATCGTTCGGTACGACATAAACCCTCACATCTTCGAGGCTATTTGTATGATTTTATCATACAAATATAAGTCCTAATTAATTAAAATTGGCAAGATCAAAACATTAAATAAACATTAGGACTTTCCTAAATTCAAGCCAAACAATAGAATAGTCGGGAAATTACCGAAGTTCGCTTCGAATCTGTGATTTCTCCTACCTTTCTTCCTTTGAATTCCCAAAACAAAATGTTCCAAATTTGATCCATTCCCTATCGAAATTCCAAAATTCAATCCCTTGAAGACTTAAACATTGAAATTCTTGAGAGCGAGAACTACCGATTATTATCGAGAGTTTTCTTAGGTGATTCCGTCACTTAAGATGTAATTAACTATAGGGGCTTGCCCTTATAGGGAATTTAAGAACCTGGGTAATATAAACCCCGTTTAATGTTTTCATATTAAACAGGGGAATTTCGTCGGCTTATAAAATTGGTTCGCGGACCGGACGGATGTCACAAACTTCTCTAGTTTATTTAATCGAGCCTCATTATCAAGCAAGTGTGTCTATTCTTCGGGATAGATACACGGTTTGTAGTGCGGCGCTCGTTTATATAAACTATTCGAGATGTGAGATCGGTTTGATTTCATATCTTAAAATTTTCAAATTTAAAATTATTTTTTAAAATCAAATACTACTTTTCAAATTATTTATTTAAATTAAATTAAAATTCGCCGACAATTTCTGTAGGCGACCCCCTTTTCAAAATACAACACTTAACCCAAAAATAAGCCGTACAGTTGGGTTCGAGAGTACTATCTACCGATGATTATAAGGAATTCTAGAAGAAGAAAAGTAAGAGAGGATTGTTTTCCTCTTTGCATGGTCTACACCATAGGGAGCACACTTCTCCTCACCACTCTGATGTCCCCACCGAGACACTCTGTCTCAAGGCGCTAACTCTTAATAGGAAAGTGTGGTTACCGAAGGTCATTATACCAGTACACTCCGAGAAGTCTGTGGATCATAAGATGGATCATGAGTCCGATGTTCCCATTTTCACTAGCACTGTTGCTCCTGAGTCAGTTGCAGAGAGAAGTGACAGTCATGGGAGGCCTATAGATCTAAAGTTGATTAAAGAGAAAGCAGACAATGATAAAGTTTGAAAGCTCCGAGCTAAGATTTCAGAGTTAGCAAAACAACGAGGGTTAGATATTGATGATGAAGATTACTACCTATCAAATTATATGGAAGAAGAATTCATAAAAATTATTGTCGTCGAGACCAGATCCACGTCGTCTGCACATGATGCTCCTAGTGAGGAGAACCGCAGATGAGCCTCAAAGGGCCATATTCATAAAAGATGAACAAATTAGTTGTCTGGAGAATAAGATAGAGGAGATGGCTTCCGCCATGAACTCCATGGCCGCACTACATGGAGAGTCACAGTCATGACCAGTGGCATCTCCAGAAGTTAACCAGATCAAAATCAAACATATCACAGATGAAAGAAGAGAAGTCACTTCTGCCAACAAAGATGAACCTCCAAAGAAGGACTCTAGTCCAAGTCTACTAGAGAAGGATATCAAGAAGCTAGTCAAACAACAAGTTCGAGAGGCCTTGGCCCAGTCTGAAGGTGGAGCATCAGTTTAAAAGGGTAGACCCTACCTGGAGGAGTTCAATGACATGCGCTACCTCAAAGGCTTTGTGCCCCCAACTTTCAAGACATTCGACAAGACAGAAAACCCTTATCAACATATAGCCGATGCACCAAAAATATGTTAGATTTTTGTAATATAATTTGTACTCATTTTTGGTGATATTGCACTTCAAAGGAATATATTCTTCTTGTTTTGCTATAGATATGATGATTTTAGTTGATTGGAGCAAAAGGAAGCAAAAAGGAATGAATTTGGAGCAAAAAGAGGCAAAAGGAAGAAATCAACCTACGGCGCCGCTGATACACCTAAAATATATAGTGTTTTTATGCACATTTCTATACCAATTTTTTGATGATATTGCACTTTAATGGAAGGTATTATGTGTTTTTCTTTTAGGTATGATGAAAAAAGATTAATTATAATGAAAGGAGCAAAAAAGGATCAAATTTGGAGCAAAATTAAAAAGTTTGAGAAATTTGGCCTCCGGTGCCTAAGCGGCAAAGTGCCGGCGTTTAAGCGCCAAAGTTAAAAATCAAATTTTAATCAAATTTGGTACCATTCTCAAGGGGTGTTTGAAGCAACTTTTGTTGGTGACTTCCTTAACTTCCTATGGGTGGCAGATGTGATTGAAGGGATGCATATTTTGGTGGATACATTGAATCTTGACAAGATTTGAAGAGACGCCAAGGCACCTGTTGGAAAGTTATAAAAATGAAGCCTCATAATTTGAAAAGAGAGTTGGAGTTCTATTTCTTAAAGAGAGTCTTTTGAAGTCTGGAGAGTGTGTGAAATTAGTGTAGTGTAGTTCTATAATTGTTAGTAGAGAGTAGAGAGTAAGAAAGGAAAAATGGTTGGTGTGAAGCCTTCTTCACACCAATTTTCTTTCATCCATGTATCTAGTTTTTATTGAAGTCTAAAGTTTTTATTTGAATCATCAGAGTTAGGCACCAACCTGTGTATAGTTGTATTATGTAAAGCAAAATTTCGAAGAAACTTCCAGAGTCTTGTGCAGAGGATTTTCAGATAAGTATTTATCTTTGTTTTTACACTTTATTTTTAAGTAAGACTTTTTGTGTTTTCATTATGGTTTATGATTTCAAATCAAGTTTTGTTTGTGTTTTCTCCATGAAATCTGAGTAGTTTACTTTATCTTTTTCTTTCTTAGATGATGAAGTAATTAAATTATGGAAGTATGTTGTGGAAAGTATAAGTGTTTAATGCTATAAGAAATTGTGATGATTCAATTCCTTATACTTAATTTACTTCTTGATGTGGCCAATTAAGATGTTAAAATTTTTTGTGAGATTATGTAAGATCCAATACATTATTGTCTCAATCAACAATTGGAAAGAATCACATGCAATTATATGAGTGAGAATTGTAGTCCATATGATTGAATGCAAATATTTAGGGCGATATGTTTTATTAGGGAGTAAAATTAGAGGACTTTAGAGTGACATGCTAAAGCTCCCTAATTTGGTTTGTTATTTTAAATTTTGTTATGAGATGTTCTCCCCCAGGTGGAAGGAATAGAGGGAACTCTAGAGTGAGAGATGGTATCTTCCCTGCCTAACCCATCTACAAAATTTCAAAATTTCAAATTAACCAATTTTCTTTATAGAACAAAGTAAGGGTAAAAAATATAATTGCTCATATTTGGCACAATACATTTAAATACTTCCACAACATAAATATCCATAATTATTATTGATTCATTGAAGAAGGAAAAAGATATTTGATTCTTATAGCTTTTATGTCGTGTTTAGAGTATTGATAATTTTATTTCCTGCTTAACTTTTTATTAAAAATATCAAAAACAACTTTTCAAAATTAATACCTTAAAACATACTTAAGAAAATTAATTGAAAAAGTAAAAAATTATTTTTCTTATTTTTTTAAAGTTTTAGACATTTTCCTGTGGGTTCGATATCTCGGGGCTTAATCAGAAAGTCCTATATTACTTGATAAATGATATGTATACTTGCATAGTATCCCATATTATAAATCATAAATTTCCTATCTAAATCGTAAGCATAAATATTCGAGGATCAAGTCAGGGGAAAATTAATTAAAATTTCATTTAAAGAAAATTAAGAAAAATTAAAAATTTTTTTTTACTTTACTTTGCTTTTGTTAGTGTGTTTTGTTTTATTTTATTTAACGTTGTATGCGTTGTTCAGGGTCTGAGGGACTTGTTCCTTACGATTCTGAATTAGAAAGAACAATCAGAAAAATCAAAAAAATTAAAAATTCTGAAAAAGATAAAAATATTCAAGAAATGACAAATCATTAAAATCAAAATGTTGACATCCATCAAGAATTTAGACCTTTAAAAGAATATGTTAACCCTACAGTGGATGAACTTCATGGTAGTATTCAACACCCTGCTGTAGCTGCTAATTCCTTTGAGCTTAAACCTACTATTATCCAAATGGTGTTTAATAATCGGTTTGGGAAACACCAACTGAATATTCTAATTTACATCTCGCCAACTTTCTAGAGTTGTGTGCTACTTTTAAATATGATGGTGTTTCGGATGATGCTATTAGACTTAGACTTTTCCTTTCTCACTAAGGGATAAAGCTAAGATATGATTAAATTCGTTAGCACCTGGATCTATCAGAACTTGGGGTGATTTAGCTTAAAAATTCCTTGCTAAATATTTTCCACTATCAAAGACTGTGAAGCTTAGAAATGATATCACATATTTTTTTCAGTTTGAAGGTGAATCTATATATGAGGCATGGGAACGATTTAAAGATCTCCTCAGAAAATGTCCACATCATTCGATACCAGATTGGTTAATAATTTAAACATTTTATAATGGATTTGTTGTATCTCTTAGATCTATTATCGATGCTGCTGCAGGAGGATCACTGATGTCTTAACAGTTAACTGATGCTTATGCTTTTATTGAAGAAATGTCTACAAATAATTTTCAATGGCCCTCTGAAAGGTTAAATCCTAAAAAGATAGCCAATATTCATGAAAATGATGCTTTTGCGATGTTAGCAAATCAAGTTGCTGTAATTTCAAGGAAGATAGACCAATTTGGGATGAATTTTTCTTAGCCAATTGCCATGAATGAAGAAAATTCATTAGGTCATATGGTTGATTCTCATACTTCACCAGAAACTTTGAATGCTAGAAGTAAGCCTAATAACCCTTATTCTAATTATTATAACCCAGGTTGGAAGAACCATTCAATATTTAACTAGAATACTGTTGACCTCATTTTTGATGAGGTCTTCTCTTCTTCTTTTAGTGCTTAGGATCTAGCCTTAGGCTTTTCCTTTGACTATCTTAGAGGATTAGAATTGAGACCCACCTTTTAGAAATTCAAACCACTTGCTAAACTCCCTGCAAACCCCACAAACTTGATTGTAGACCCCTAATCACCTAGAGGGTTGAAATCAAATGTGGAAGTTTAAAGGATGAGTTCCTATAGGACTTTTTGGCCTTAGGACTGCCTACAGGTGGCTCGGTGCGGTGAGGGGCCGACTTACACACACACTACACTTATACACTACACCTACACACTACACTTTCACACTCCTCCTAAAAAGAAACACACCCATACCCGACTTGACCTCCTGACTCATGTAGGTGATTCACATGGATGGTCCTTAACCCCTAAGCCCTTGGCTAAGAGGGTTAGGAACAACATAGTGAATGCCTCAAATGAGTCCCTTCATGGCTCATGTGGGCTTGATATGGCTTCATGGCTCAACCAAAATGATCTTATTCCACTTACATTCACCTAATCTTCCATTTTCCAAATTTTTAATTTTTGAACCCCGGGACCCTACACCCGCCAACCTACCCAAAGCCCTGAATAGCCCAAATTTCTCAAAAATTTCCAAATCACCCAAAATTCTCCAAAATCATTCCCAAACATTTCCACATCACTCAAATTGATCATCCATACCCAAAAATATCAAAAATTCCAAAAATACCTCCCAATACCCTCCAAATACCCAAAATACCCCTCTTGACCCAAAAATCCAAAAACTCGAGAAAATTCCCAAAAAATTCCAAAAAATTCCAAATATTCCCAAGTTTCATTTTGTCCAACTATACCATGGGCCAAGTTTGTCAATTTACCCTACTTTTGTCAAAACCCCCGATTTGACCCCCTAAGTGAACCCGATGTCAAACCAAACCTACCCGATTGACCCAAATTCTGGTCCAATTCAGTTCTAGACTTCAATTCAACATTCCCAATACCAATCTAGACCAAATCCAAGTTCAATTTGATTGACATTTGGATCCAATTCCATTTTTGGCCTTAAAGCCCAATTTGGACCTATGACCCAAACCTAACCCAAACTCACCCAATTCAACTCCAATTAACCCCAAATCTTTTCTAAATCTTCCTTAACATTCCCACAAACAAAACACTAACATGATTTGCCCAAAATTTAGATCCAAACCCCACTCAAATTCAACCCAAAGCTAAAAGACCCATTTTCGACCTAAACCCAAACCTAACCCAAATGAGCCCAAACCCCAAAATCAAAGCCCAACCAAAGTCAAAACCTCTTTGAAACACTCCCATAAATATTTCTCAACATTAATTTTACATCAATTTCAACCCTAGCCCAACATTGGCCCAAGTTAGCCCAATTTGACCTACATAGGCCCACTTACCAAATAAATCCAAATTCAAACCAATTCAACTCCAAATCACACCAAATTGACTCCAAGCCCTTCATAGAACATCCCTAAACCAATTATGACATTTATTTGACAAGGTCCTTCACAAAATCTTTACCCAAATGCCCATCCTAAAATCAAAAAGCCCATTTCCCCTTAAACTTTCCTAAAAGCCCACTTCCTTCAAATTCAAAAGCCCAAATTCATCCAAAGCCCACATGGCACTTCCCCTCATCATCCATTTAATCAAAATTGTCCCTAAGTTCCAAAGTCATCAATTAAACAATTCCAAATCAAGCCCCATACAAATTCCCATCAAAATATCAAAATTTTCTTAAATCCCTTTTTATGAAATTGACCGAAGCTTTTCCCAAGCCAAATGGAGCCAAGGATGAGCCATTCACAAGCCATATGAAGCCATGAAAGTTTGGCATGTGACCATGCCATTAATGGCAAAAGGAGGAGGTCCTTTAACCATCTCCTAAAAGTCATTAGCCTTAAGCATGTTTCCCCTTAACCAAGATTTAATCCAAATATTCTTGGATAAGGACATCACCACCTCTTGACCGGCTAGCTTAGCCGATCTTCTCGGCCCAAGACCAGTGCCATGGGGAGGTGAACCCGACCCAAACCAATGGGTTGACCAATTTCAAGCCAAAGTGGCCTCTCCCCCATACCATTTTAATCCAAACACTTTACACATGTCCAAGCCCAATTGACTTCACCATTGCCAAGCCCCGACCTCCCCTGGTCGAGATGGTGACCCATGCCTGCCGGCCACGTCGCTCTGGATCGCCGGAAAACACCACACCCGAGAGCTCACATGTGAGCCGACTTTGGAATTCCACCTTCGTTGAGCCGCCCCATGCCCAATGGCCACCATGGCTCGTTCTTCCCATGACCGGAGCAGGCGATCCCAACCCTTGGCCATCCACAGGAGGCTCTCCGGCCACCTCTGATTCAAACCCGACCCCCTCGCGGCCATGAGAGGAGAGTTGCACAAACCTTGCCGAAACTCGCCAAAATTGTTCCGGACCCTTCTCCACCCTTAGAGCGGTTGATCCCCAGGTGTCAATTTGCCCAATCCCCATCGATAAAACTCGATTTCCCAGTCGAAATTACACCCAAAACCAGGACACTTCTCCACGGTGAGCCAATCCCCAAATTGATTGGTTCTACACCTTCACTGGACCGAGGAAGGTGTCCACCAACAAAAGCCCCATCTCCGAGGCCACCCGGTTGCTCCGGCCTCCAAGCTTTGTGATCGGACGTGGTCGAAGTCCAACCTAGACAATTCACCAGACCAGGAGACTTCATCTGGAGCTTGCTAGGATCCAATCGAAGGTGCAACAACTCTCATATCGAAGCCACACTTCTCTGAGCAAAGGTATGAACTCCCTCTTCTGCCCGAGCTTCAGTCAATTCTCCATTTTGATTGGCTTGATTTCATAGCATGTTCACCGTATGGATGTGTTCGTCTCTTCAAGACGAATCCATAGAGCATAAGAACACGAAAATCCGTTGAGAATCGAGTGAGTTCTTAGGGTTAGAGTGTGGACGGTCACGGGATCGCACCAGTCGTAGACGATGACCAGGAACCGTCGGATCGCGCGTGTATCGGATGGACGGCTTGGATTGCGTCGGACCGGCAGATGGTACGTGAACCGCGGGGCCCCGACAACCGAGTCAGATGGCGGCGCCGAATCAGGGAGCGACGCGTGTCGATTCGGAGGCTGCCGAGGTTGACGCGGCGCCGCGTGGATAAGTAGAAAAATAGGATTTTTCGATTTATTTAATTCCCTAAACTTCGAAAATCCATATCTTTGTGCGAGAAAAATCACAAAAATAAAATAAAAATACCCTCTTGCTCGGTGAACGAGAGGAGAATAATGTGGAAAATAAATCATTTAATTTCATCCAGGTATTTTATTTTTAATGATTTATTTACCCTCTGCATTGTTTTAATTCTCCATGCATATAGGAAATTCACCATGGCATGAGACCATAGGGCTTTTGAAGCCTCTGAATTTGGAAACATTCCCTGAATTTTCCAAAGTCAGAGGCCATTCCTATGAGAAGTTATTGATTTTTCAAGTTCATGTCATCATTTTTGAGTATTTTAAATCCAATAATTAGCATGTTGTGAAATAAATTCTAGGAAAATTTGGTGATGTTTCTTATGACCGAGAGAACCCTAGGAAAAATAGGACTTGAGTTAATTCACTCAGATTAACCCTAATTGGCCTAAATACCCAAAATTGAACTTTAATTAATTAGAGTTAACCATAGATCAAATTGACTTGAAATCAATTCTCCACTGACCTTTAGGATCAGAGGAAACCACCACAAAAGTTTGAAGTCAATTAGACTTGGTTAGCCTTACTAAATGGGTTGATTAAGCCATTTAGTCATTTTAAACTTTAAAAATTCATAACTTTCAAAATACCTTTCAAAAATTCACCAAATTGGTTTTGGAGCCTCTCTGATATCAGGGGAATTTAAAAAAATTAAAATTTCAATTTTCTAAAAAAGTTGATTTTTAATATTATTTTAATATTTTTAATAATTAAAAAATAATAAAAATCACAAAAATAATAAAATTCACCAAAATGTCACATTTTGAATTTTAATCACTTAGGAACAAACCCCATATTTTTCTTAGGTCTATTTGGTGAGATATTAATTTTTAAAGCTCTAGGGTAATTTTAAAATTAAAAAAATGTATTTTCTAGCATTTTCACTAAAATAATTATAATAAATCATAGAAAAATCAGAAAATTGCAAAATTTGCTTCTCTGATTTCCTTGATATCAGAGAGATTTTTGAAAAACATAAAATTCATTTTTCAACATTTATTTTATTTTTAAATTAATTAACACTCCAAAATTTAAAATAATTATAATAAAAATAATATAATTCAAAAAATCACCAAAATTGGTCCAAGTGGTCCCCTGGTCATTAGGAATGTCCCCTAATTTTCTTAAGGACAGAAACTTTCCCTTGGTCATGTTATTAAATTTTCCTTGGAAATCTCTATTTTCTACCAAAAATAATTATATAAATAAATTAAATACAGAAAAATCACACTTTCTCCTCTCATGTCTTTATTGACATATGAGTGAAGTCACATAAAAATTTCAAGTTCATTTGAGTTCAATTTAGTGAGTTATGAAATTATTAAGCTTAAAGGGTAAAGTGGTAATTAAATTTTTTTTAATCCTTAATTAAAACTTTAGGTTTAATAAAAAATTAACAAGTAAAATATTTGATCCTAATCTGATTTGGATGATTGAAATTTAAAAAATTGAAGGGTAGAAACCCATTAAGCAATTTAAAATGATTAAACTTTAATTAAATAATTGATTAAATTTGGAAGAATAATAAAATTGGAATTATTAAAATAGGGATATTATTAGGAAGAGATTTATTCTTTAATTTAAAAAATCCCTAAATTAATCATTTCATTAATGTTTAATTCTTAATTAAAATGATAATTCAAATTTAAAACATTAAAAGACTTAATCATTAAACTAAAATTAAATTATTGAACTCTTTTAAAATTTTAATTAAAATTAAAATGAATAAAATTAAATTAAAAAATTAAATTAAATCAAATTAAATCAAATTAAAAATTAAATTAAAAATTAAATTAAATTAAATTAAATAAATTAAATTAAATTAAATTAAATCAAATTAAATTAAAAAATTAAATTAAATCAAATTAATTTAACATCGAAATCAAACTAAATTGAATTAAATTGAATTAAATTAAATTAAACTAAATTAAATTAAATTGAATTAAGTTGAATTAAATAACATCACCTAAGACATAAAGAAATAAGCCTAAAATAACTTGAACACTATTCCAAATTTAAACCCTTCGATTGAAATTAAGACTAAATCACAAACCATTTGAACACCAATTTACCCTCAAAAGCTTTAGTTATCATAACTCCTAAACGGAATATTAAATGAAATGTTACTTCACTTATAGGACATTCAAATATCCTAGTTCATCGAGCAAGTTAACAAAACTTGAAAACCTCGGACGATCGATTCATTTACATAATTAAATTCATTTGGACTTAAAACAATCCTAGAAATATTGAAAAGATGTTTAAGATTCTTCTTAAGCACTTCCTCGATATGATAGGATATTTATAAGAACAATTGAACTTAATTGTTCTTTGATGAAGAAAATCGTCTTCGAACCAAAAGCACAACGAACCTAGACGTCATAGGAAATGACTAGTGCATAGGATTAGGAATTTGGTAGAAAACCATAACCCTTACCCTAGCTTTACCTAGGAACTTGCTTAAATGTTCTAATCGTGTTTTAAGTGCAGCTTGGAATGACGGGAAGACCCTCCAGGTACGCTTTTATTTTATCGCAATTTACTTTCCTGCAATTTACTTTCTTGCAATTTATTTAATTGCATCGCACTTACTTTTCTTGTATGATAAACAACAGTTGCATGAAAACTTACACCTTTAGGACAGAAACCAAAACTGAAACCCATAACTAAATTAAAAGACATTACAAGATAAAATTCACCGCCACAACATTTCAAAATATAAAACAACTCAAAATTTAATCACGAAACGAGAACAACAAAACTACAACTGCAACTAAATTAAAACGTCTTGTTGGATGATCGGGAATACCTCGGATGATGTAACCTACGTGTTGCTAACGGGATTTCCCACGGTCTAAATGAAAGTGTGGAACTCATTCGGTTGAGTTTAGCAAATTCATCCGGACTAAGTGAATCCGATAAAAATAATGATGCCGGAAGGATGGAACCGTGGGATCTTAGCGGTGTCGTTATAATCAACTTTAAGATTTGTTTTAATTAAAACACAAAAAACACTTGGAAATTAAGACTTCTCTGAACCAAAACACTTTTCTCATCCCTTGATTTACGATTTCTAAAACTAAACCTCTGCAACAACAAGGAGCTCGGAGCATGGTGGGCAGCACGGCCATCGTCGTCGGCAAAACTTGAACCTACTTCAACAAAACTTTCCTAAAATTAAACAACAAAGCCATAAGACTTCGAGGTAGTTTGCACTAGTGCAACATAAATCCTCAACTCTTCGTTAGGCATTTGCATTGCAAATTAAGCCCTAACCGGTCTTAGGATTCCGAGGTAGTCGTCCGATACGACATAAACCCTCATATCTTCCGAGCTATTTGTATGATTCTATCATATAAATATAAGCCCTAATTAATTAAAATTGGCAAGATTAAAACATTAAATAAACATTAGGACTTTCCTAAATCCAAGCCAAACAATAGAATAGTCGGGAGATTATCGAAGTTCACTTCGAATCCGTAATTTCTCCTACTTTTCTTCCTTTGAATTCCCAAAATAAAATGTTCCAAACTTGATCCATTCCCTATTGAGATTCAAAAATTCAATCCTTTGAAAACTTAAACTTTAAAATTCTTGAGAGCAAAACCACTGATCATTATCGAGAGTTTTCTTAAATGATTCCCATCATTTAAGATGTAATTAACTATAGGGGCTTGCCCTTATAGGGAACTTTAAGAACCCAGGTAATATAAACCCTGTTTAATTTCTTTGTATTAAGCAGGGGAACTTGTCGGCTTATAAAATTGGTTCGCAGACCAAACGGATGTCACAAACCTTTCTAGTTTATCTAATCGAGCCCCATTATCAAGCAGTGTGTCTATTCTTCGGGATAGATACACGGTTTGTGGTGCGGTGCTCGTTTATGTAAACTATTCGGGATGTGAGATCGGTTTGATTTCATATCTTAAAATCTTCAAATTTAAAAATTATTTTCAAAATCAAATACTACTTTTCAAATTATTTATTTAAATTAAATTAAGAATTCGCCGACAATTTCTGTAGGCGACCTCTTTTCAAAGCAAAACACATAACCTAAAAATATGCCGACAATTTCTGGCGACTCCGCTGGGGACTAGTTCCTCTCTCCATTCTAATCAGACAATTCTGCTTTCAAAAATCAGTAGTGCATCCATGTCCCTGTTGACCTCATTTTTGATGAGGTCTTCTCTTCTTCTCTTTAGTACTTAGGATCTAGCCTTAGGCTTTTCCTTTGACTATCTTAGAGGACTAGAATTGGGACCCACCACCTAGAATTTCAAACCACTTCTTAACTCCCTGCAAACTCCACAAACTTGATTGTAAACCCCTAATCACCCGGAGGGTTGAGATCAAATGTGGAAGTTTAAAGGATGAGCTCCTATGGGACTCCTTGGCCTTAGGATTGCCACAGGTGGCACAGTGCCAGTGAAGGGTTGACTTGCACACACACTACACCTGTGCACTACACTTTCACACACCTCTTCAAATCACACCCCTATACCTAACTTGGCCTCTCGACTCATAAAGGTGATTCACATGGATGGTCCTTAACCCCTAAGCCCTTGGCTAAGAGGGTTAGGAACAACATGGTGAATGCCTCAAATGAGACCCTTCATGGCTCATGTGGGCTTGATGTGGCTTCATGGCTCAACCAAAATGATTTTATTCCACTTACATTCACCTAATCTTCCGTTTTCCAAATTTTCAATTTTTGACCCCAAGGACCCTACACCCATCAACCCTACCAAATGCCTCGAAACTACTCAAAATCCTCCAAAATTTCCAAATTACCCAAAATTCCTCAAAACCATTCCTAAACACTTCCACATCACTCAAATTGACCATTCCTAGCCAAAAATGCCAAAAATTCCAAAAATACCTCCCAATACCCTCCAAATACCCAAAATACCCCTCTTGACCCAAAAATCCAAAAATTCAGAAAATTCCCAAAAAATTCCAGAAAATCCCAAATATTCCCAATTTTATTTTGTTCAACTACACCATGGGCCAATTTTGTCAATTTACCCCACTTTTATCAAAACCCCCAATTTGACCCATTTTAACCCAAAGTGAACCCAATATCAAACCAAACCTACCCAATTGACCCAAATTCTGGTCCAATTCAATTCTAAACTTCAATTCAACATCCCCAATACCAATCTAGACCAAATTCAAGCCCAATTTAATTGGCATTTGGATCCAATTTCACTTTTGGCCTTAAAGCCCAATTTGGACCCATGACCCAAACCTAACCCAAACTCACCCAATTCAGCTCCAATTAACCCCAAATCTTTTCCAAACCTTCCTTAACATCCCCATAAACAAAACACTAACATGATTTGCTCAAAATTTAGACCCAAACCCCACTCAAATTCAACCCAAAATCAAAAAGCCCAATTTTGACCTAAACCTAAGCTCTAGCCCGAGATGAGCCCAAATCCTAAAATCAAAACCCATCAAAGCCAAAATCTCTTTGAGACACTCCTATAAACATCTCCCAACATTAATTTTACATCAATTTCAACTCTAGCCCAACTTTGGCCCATGGTAGCCCATTTTGGCCCACCTTAGCCACTTTACCAAAAAGGCCCATATCCAACCCAATTCAAACCCAAATCACCTCAAATTTGTTTCAAACCACTCATGACACATCCCTAAACCAAACTCAACAATTATTTGGCCCAAGCCTTTACCAAAATTTCATCCCAAAATCCATTTTAAAATTCAAAAGCCCACTTTCCTAAACCATTTAAAAGCCCATCTAAAACCACATCCAAAGGCCCAAAATTGATTCTAAAGCCCATATGACATTTTCATTTGTCATCCATTTGATGAAAATC
The DNA here is from genome assembly GCA_022702705.1 of Papilionanthe hookeriana x Papilionanthe teres. Taxonomy (NCBI): domain Eukaryota; kingdom Viridiplantae; phylum Streptophyta; class Magnoliopsida; order Asparagales; family Orchidaceae; genus Papilionanthe; species Papilionanthe hookeriana x Papilionanthe teres. The sequence goes on from CM040430.1 coordinate 74,301,226, forward strand.
ATTCCCTAAGTTTCAATTCCATCATCAAATAAATCTAAATCAAGCATCATGCCAAATTACCCAAAAATACCAAAATATTCCTAAAATCCATTTTCATGAAATTGACCAAGCTTTCCCCAAGCCAAAGGTGAGCCATGAAGCCATGCATGAGCCACATGTGAGCCATGAAAGCCTTGGACACTTCACCATACCCAAAATGGCAAGAAGAGGGGACCCTTTAATGATTCTCTTAAGAATAATTAACCACTCCCATGTCTCCCCTAACTCTTGCTTAAGCTTAATTGTACTTGGATTGTGACTTGACCCCACTAATCAAGCCGATCCAAGTGACTTTCCCTTCAGCCCAAATTGGCCTTGGAGGGTGAACCTAACCCAAAACCAAGGGTTGACCCATTTAGACCCAAAACTAGCCCTTTCCCATTCCACTTTGATTCAAACCCTTTACACATGGCCAATGCCAATTGACTGCACAAGCCTCCAGCCCTGACCCACCTGACCTTGAGGGTGACCCATGCCTGGCCGGCCGGCCACCCAGTCGCCGGAAAACGCCATGCCCGAGACCTTGGGAGTGAGCCAACATTGAAATTCTCCCTCGTCGAGCTGCCCCATGCCTAGTGGTCACCATGGCTCGTTCTTCTCCTCACTGCAGCAGCTCGATCCCAAGCCCTAACTCCCACAGGAGGCCCTCCGACCTTGCCTATTTAAACTCCACCCCTCTCGGCCATGAAGAGGTGCTCGAAACAAACCTTAAGGAAACTCCGCCAAAATTGTTCCGGACTACTCCCCATACACGAGCACTTGATCCCCACCGAAATCCCCCTGCCATTTCTTCTCTCGTGAGCTCGATTTCGTAGTTGAAATCCAAGCCCAAAACCGGGACACTTCTCCACGGTGAGCCAATCCCCAAATTGATTGTCTCTACACCTTCACCGGACCAAGGGAAGGTGTCCACCAGCAAAAGCCCCATCTCCGGGCCACCCGGTTGCCCTGGCCTCCAAGCTTTGTGATCGGGCTTGGTCGAAATCACATCTAGACAATTCACTGGACCAGGAGACTTCATCCGGAGCTTGCTAGGACCCGATCGAAGGTGCAACAACTCTCGGATCGAAGCCACACTTCTCCGAGCAAAGGTATGAACTAATTCTTCATCCCGAGCTTCTGGAGATTCTCCATTTTAAATGCCTTAATTTCAATGCATGTTTACCGTATGGATGTGTTCGTCTCTTCAAGACGAATCCATAGAGCATAAGAACACGAAAATCCATTGAGAATCGAGTGAGTTCTTAGGGTTAGAGTGTGGACGGTCACGGGATCACACCAGTCATGGACGATGAACGGATGCCGTCCATTTAATACACGCGCGCATGGACGGCTCAGATGGCGTCGGATCAGGAGACGGTACGAGAACCGCGGGGCCCGGGCTGCTGACTCAGATGGCGGCGTCGAATGGGAGCGCGACACGTGTGAGTTCGGAGATGCCGAGGATGTGCTGGCGCCGCGTGGATAAGTAAATAAATAGGGTATTTTCCTATTTATTTAATTCCCTAAACTTGGAAAATTCATATCTCCGTGTAGAAAAATCACAAAAATAAAATAAAAATACCCTCTTGCTCGAGTGAACGAGAGGAGAATAATGTGGAAAAGAAATTAATTAATTTTGTCCAGTATTTTATTTTTAATTAATTATTTACTCCCTGCATTGTTTTGATTCTCCATGCATCCATACAATTCACCATGACATGAGACCATAGGGCTTTTGAAGCCTCCGAATTTGGGAACATTCCCTGAATTTTCCAAAGTCGGAGGCCATCCTATGAAGAGTTATTGATTTTTCAAATTCATGTCACTGTTTTAAGTATTTTAATTCCAATAAATAGCATGTTGTGAAATAAATTCTAGGAAAATTTGGTGATGTTCCTCATGACCAGAGAACCCTAGGAAAAATAGGTTTTGAGTTAGTTCATTTAGACAACTCTAATTGGCTTAAACACCCAAAATAGGTCTCTAATTAATTAGAGTTAATCATAGATCAAATTGACTTGAAATCAATTCTCCACTGACCTTTAGGATCAGAGGAGCCCACCATAAAAATTTGAGGTCAATTGGACTTGGTTAGCCCTATTAATTGGGTTGATTAAGCCATTTAGCCAATATAAACTTTAAAAATTCATAACTTTCAAAATAACTTTCAAAAATTAACCAAATTGGTTTTGGAGTCTCTCTGATATCAGGGAATTTAAGAAAATTAAAATTTCAATTTTCTAAAAAAGTTGATTTTTAATATTATTTTAATATTTTTAATAATTAAAAAATAATAAAAATCACAAAAATAATAAAATTCACCAAAATGTCACATTTTGAATTTTAATCACTTAGGAACAAACCCCATATTTTTCTTAAGTCTATTTGGTGAGATATTAATTTTTTAAAGCTCTAGGATAATTTTAAAAATTAAAAAAAATGTATTTTCTAGCATTTTCACTAAAATAATTATAATAAATCAAAGAAAAATCAGAAAATTATAAAATTTGGTTCTCTGAAATCCTTGATATCAGAGAGAATTTTGAAAATTATAAAATTCATTTTTCAACATTTATTTTATTTTTTAAATTAATTAACACTCCAAAACTTAAAATAATTCTAATAAATAAAATATAATTCAAAAAATCACCAAAATTAGTCCAAGTGGTCCTCTGGTCATTAGGAATGTCCCCTAATTTTCTTAAGGACAGAAACTTTCCCTTGGTCATGTTATCAAATTTTCCTTGAAAATCTCTATTTTCTACTAAAAATAATTATATAAATAAATTAAATACAGAAAAATCACATTTTCTCCTCTCATGTCTTTATTGACATATGAGTGAAGTCACATAAAAATTTCAAGTTCATTTGAGTTCAATTTAGTGAGTTATGAAATTATTAAGCTTAAAGGGCAAAATGGTAATTAAAATTTTAACCCTTAATTAAAACTTTAGGTTTAATAAAAATTAACAAGTAAAATATTTGATCCTAACTTGATTTGGATGATTGAAATTTAATAATTGAAGGGTAGAAACCCATTAAACAATTTAAAATGATTAAACTTTAATTAAATAATTGATTAAATTTGGAAGAATAATAAAATTGGAATTATTAAAATAGGGATATTATTAGGAAGAGATTTATTCTTTAATTTAAAAATCCCTAAATTAATCATCTCATTAATGTTTAATTCTCAATTAAAATGATAATTCAAATAAAAAAAAAACATTAAAAGACTTAGTCTTTAAATTAAATTAAAACAAATTCCTTTAAAATTAAAAATTAAATTAAAAAATTTAAGAATTAAATGAAGATATATTATATTAAATTAAAATTAAAAATTAAATTAAATTAAATCAAATTAAACTAAATTAAATTAAATTAAATTAAATTAAATCTAATTAAATTAAGTATTAAATAAAATTAAATTAAATTAAATCAAAAATAAAATTAAATTAAATTAAATTAAATTAAATTAAATTAAATTAAATTAAATCACATTACATTAAATTAACTTAAGTTAAATTAATTTAAATTGAACCACATTAAATTAAACTAAATTAAATTAAATTAAATTAAATATAAAGACATAAAGAATTCAAAATAAATCTAAAATAACTTGAACACTTATTCCAAACTTAAATCATTAATTTGAAATTAAATCACAAATCATTAAATATTATTTTGCTTTTAGGAGCTTTTGCTATTATAACTCCTAAATGGAATATTAAATGAAATGTCACTTCACTCATAAGGATATTCAAATGTCCTAAGTTCAACTGAGCAAGTTAACAAAACTTGAAAACCCGGACGAGCGATTCATTTACATAATTAAGTTCATTTGGACTTCAAACAATCCTAGAAATATTGAAAAGATGTTTAAGATTCTTCTTAAACACTTCCTCAATATGATAGGATGTTTATAAAAACAATTGAACTTAGTTGTTCTTTGATGAAGAAAATCGTCTTCAAACCAAAAACACAAAGAACCTAGACGTCATAGGAAATGACTAGGCATAGGATTAGGAATTTGGTAGAAAACCATAACCCTTACCTTAGCTTTACCTAGGAACTTGCTTAAATATTCTAACCGTGTTTTAAGTGCGGCTTGGGATGACGGGAAGACCCTCCGGGTACGCTTTTATTTTATTGCGATTTACTTTCTTGCAATTTATTTAATCGCAATGCACTTTACTTCTCTCGCATGTTAAACAACGAGTTGCATGAAAACCTACACCTTTAGGACGAAACCAAAACTGAAACCATAACTAAATTAAAAGACATTACAAGATAAAATTCACCTCCACAACATTTCAAAATATAAGACAACTCAAAATTTAATCACAAACGGAACACAAAACTACAACTACAATTAAATTAAAACGTCTTTTTGGATGATCGGGAATACCTCGGATGATGTAACCTACGTGTTGCTAACGGGATTTCCCACGGTCTAAATGAAAGTGTGGAACTCATTCGAGTTGAGTTTAGCAAATTCATCCGGACTAAGTGAATCCGATAAAAATAATGATGCGGAAGGATGGAACCGTGGGATCTTAACCGGTGTCGTTATAATCAACTTTAAGATTTGTTTTAATTAAAACACAAAAAACACTTGGAAATTAAGACTTCTCTAAACCAAACACTTTTCTCATCTCCTGATTTATGATTTCTAAAACTAAACCTCTGCAACAACAAGAAGCTCGGAGCATGGTGGGCAGCACGGCCATCGTCATCAGCAAAACAAATCTACATCAGCGAAAACTTTCCTAGAATTAAACAACAAAGCCATAGGACTTCGAGGTAGTTTGCACTAGTGCAACATAAATCCTCAACTCTTCGTTAGGCATTTGCATTGCAAATTAAGCCCTAACCTAGGTCTTAGGATTCCGAGGTAGTCGTCCGATACGACATAAACCCTCATATCTTCCGAGCAATTTGTATGATTCTATCATATAAATATAAGCCACGATTAATTAAAATCGGCAAAATTAAAACATTAAATAAACATTAGGACTTTCCTAAATCCAAGCCAAACAATAGGATAGTCGGGAGATTACCGAAGTTCGCTTCGAATCCGTGATCTCTCCTACTTCTCTTCCTTCGAATCCCCAAAATAAAATGTTCCGAATTTGATCCATTCCTTATTGAAATTCCAAATTTCAATCCCTTGAAAACTTAAACTTTGAAATTCTTGAGAGCGAGAATTATTGATTGTTATCGAGAGTTTTCTTAGGTGATTCCCGTCACTTAAGATGTAATTAACTATAGGGGCTTGCCCTTATAGGGAACTTTAAGAACCCGAGTAATATAAACCACTGTTTAATGTTTTCATATTAAGCGTGGGAAATTTATCGGCTTATAAAATTGGTTCGCGGACCAAACGGATGTCACAAATCCTCTAGTTTATTTAACCAAGCCCCACCATCGAGCGGTGTATCTATCCTTAGGAATAAATACACGGTTTGTGGTGCGGTGCTCGTTTATGTAAACTATTCGAGATGTGAGATCGGTTTGATTTCATATCTTAAAAATCTTCAAATTTAAAAATTATTTTCAAAATCAAATACTACTTTTCAAATTATTTATTTAAATTAAATTAAAATTCGCCGACAATTTCTGTAGGCGTCCCCCTTTTAAAAAAAATACAACACAACCTAAAAATATGCCGACAGTCCCTTATGGATCAAACTACCCTTCTTTCCGTTGGGATACTATGTTCATTTCTACCTTGAACAAGTATAACCAACATTCTCTCGGATTTAGGAGCCACTGTTTAGACACCCCTAAACGGAGAGATTCCGAGATCCTTTTACCTCATTTCGAGGTGGGGTGGACCCCCAATAGGTGTTAGTTTAGGAGTGATCCTTCGTTGACCTCATTTTTGATGAGGTCTTCTCTTCTTCTTTTAGTGCTTAGGATCTAGCCTTAGGCTTTTCCTTTGACTATCTTAGAGGATTAGAATTGAGACCCACCTCTTAGAAATTCAAACCACTTCTTAACTCCCTGCAAACTCCACAAACTTGACTGTAGACCCCTAATCACCTAGAGGGTTGAAATCAAATGTGGAAGTTTAAAGGATGAGTTCCTATAGGACTTTTTGGCCTTAGGACTGCCCTGGGTGGCCTGGTCTGGTGAGGGGCTGACTTATACACACATTACACCTATACACTACATTTTCACACACACCCCCTAAAACACACCCATACCTAACTTGACCTCCTGACTCATGTAGGTGATTCACATGGATGGTCCTTAACCCCTAAGCCCTTGGCTAAGAGGGTTAGGAACAACATAGTGAATGCCTCAAATGAGTCCCTTCATGGCTCATGTGGGCTTGATATGGCTTCAGGGCTCAACCAAAATGATTTTATTCCACTTACATTCACCTAATCTTCCATTTTCCAAATTTTTAATTTTTGACCCCCGGGACCCTACACCCGCTTAGCCTACCCAAAACCCTTGAAATTACCCAAATTTCTCAAAAATTTCCAAATTACCCAAAAAATCCTCAAGACCAATCCCAAACATTTCCACATCACTTAAATTGATCATCCATACCCAAAAATACCAAAAATTCCAAAAATACCTCCCAATACCCTCCAAATACCCAAAATACCCCTCCTAGCCAAAAAATCCAAAAATTCAGAAAATTCCCAGAAAATTCCAGAAAATCCAAAATATTCCCAATTTCATTTTGTTCAACTACACCATGGGCCAATTTTGTCAATTTACCCCACTTTTATCAAAACCCCCAATTTGACCCATTTTAACCCAAAATAAACCCAATGTCAAACCAAACCTACCCAATTGACCCAAATTCTGGTCCAATTCAATTCTAAACTTCAATTCAACATCCCCAACACCAATCTAGACCAAATCCAAGCCCAATTTGATTGGCATTGGGATCCAATTTCACTTTTGGCCTTAAAGCCCAATTTAGGCCCACTTACCAAATAAACCCAAATTCAAACCAATTCAACTCCAAATCACACCAAATTGACTCCAAGCCCTTCATAGAACATCCCTAAACCAATTATGACATTTATTTGACAAGGTCCTTCACAAAATCTTTACTCAAGTGCCCATCCTAAAATCAAAAAGCCCACTTCCCTAAACCTTCCTAAAAGCCCATTTCCACCAAAAACAAAAGCCCAAAATTGGCCCTAAAGCCCACATGACATTTCCATTTGCCATCCATTTAATCAAAGCCATTCCCTAAGTTATAATCCCATCATCAAATAATTCCAAATCAAGCCTCATGTCAAATCACTCCTAAATTACCAAAATTCCTAAAAAAACCTCTTTCATGAAAGTTGACTTAGCTTTTTCCAAGCCAAATGTGAGCCATGAAGCCATACATGAGCCACATGTGAGCCATGAAAGCCTTGGACACTTCACCATACCCAAAATGGCAAGAAGAGGGGACCCTTTAATGATTCTCTTAAGAGTAATTAACCACTCCCATGTCTCCCCTAACTCTTGCTTAAGCTTAATTGTACTTGGATTGTGACTTGACCCCACTAATCAAGCTGATCCAAGTGACTTTCCCTTCAGCCCAAATTGGTCTTGGAGGGTGAACCTAACCCAAAACCAAGGTTTGACCCATTTAGGCCCAAAACTAGCCCTTTCCCATTCCACTTTGATTCAAACCCTTTACACATGTCCATGGCCAATTGAGTGCACAAGCCTCCAGCCCTGACCCACCTGACCTTGAGGGTGACCCATGCCTGGCCGGCCGGCCACCCAGTCGCCGGAAAATGCCATGCCCGAGACCTTGGGAGAGGCTAAGCTTTGGAATTCCACCTTGCTGAGCCGCCCTATGCCCGATGGCCACCATGGTCGTTCTTCCCATGACCAGAGCAGCTGATCCCAACCCTTGGCCACCCCTGGGAGAGCCTCCAGCCATGCCTATTTAAACACCACCCCCTCACGGCCATGAAGAGAGTTGCACAAACCTTGCCGAAACTCTGCCAAAATTGTTCCAGACCCTTCTCCACCCTTAGAGCAGTTGATCCCCAGTGTCAATTTGCCCTAATCCCCACTGATAAAGCTCAATTTCCCAGCTGAAATTCCACCCAAAACTAGGACACTTCTCCACGAGTGAGCCAATCCCCAAATTGATTGGTTCTACACCTTCACCGGACCAAGGAAGGTGTCCACCGACAAAAGCCCCATCTCCGGAGCCACCCGAGTTGCTCCGGCCTCCAAGCTTTGTGATCGGGCTGTGGTCGAAGTCCAACCTAGACAATTCACCAGACCAGGAGACTTCATCTGGAGCTTGCTAGGATCCAATCGAAGGTGCAACAACCCTCAGATCGAAGCTTCACTTCTCTGAGCAAAGGTATGAACTCATTCTTCTTCCCGAGCTTACGTGAGATTCTCCATTTCATTTGAATAAATTTCAATGCATGTTCACCGTATGGATGTGTTCGTCTCTTCAAGACGAATCCATAGAGCATAAGAACACGAAAATCCATTGAGAATCGAGTGAGTTCTTAGGGTTAGAGTGTGGACGGTCACGGGATCGCACCAGTCGTAGACGATGACCAGGAACCGTCGGATCGCGCGTGTATCGGATGGACGGCTTGGATTGCGTCGGACCGGCAGATGGTACGTGAACCGCGGGGCCCTGGGCAGCCGAGTCAGATGGCGGCGCCCAATCACAGCGCGACACGTACCCCTTCGGAGCTGCCGATGTTTCGCTGGCGCCGCGTGGATAAGTAGAAAATTAGGGATATTTTCTATTTATTTAATTCCCTAAACTTCAAAAATTCATAACTTTGTGTAGAAAAATCAGAAAAATAAAATAAAAATACCCTCTTGCTCAGTGAACAGAGGAGAATAATTTGGAAAAGAAATCATTTAATTTCATCAAGTATTTTATTTTTTATAATTTATTTACTCTCTGCATACATTTAATTCTCCATGCATGTATACAATTCACCATGGCATGAGACCATAGAGCTTTTGAAGCCTCTGAACTTGGGAACATTCCCTGAATTTTCTAAGGTTAGAGGTCATCCCTATGAAGAGTTATTGATTTTTCAAATTCATGTCACTGTTTTGAGTATTTTAATTCCAATAAATAGCATGTTGTGAAATAAATTCTAGGAAAATTTGGTGATGTTCCTTATGACCGAGAGAACCCTAGGAAAAATAGGTTTTGAGTTAGTTCATTTTAGACAACCCTAATTGGCTTAAACACTCAAAATAGGTCTCTAATTAATTAGAGCTAACCATACATCAAATTGACTTGAAATCAATTCTCCACTGACCTTTAGGATTAGAGGAACCCACCATAAAAGTTTGAAGTCAATTGGGTTGGGTTAACCCTATTAATTGGGTTGATTAAGCCACTTAGTCATTTTAAACTTTAAAAATTCATAACTTTCAAAATATCTTTCAAAAATTCACCAAATTGGTTTTGGAGCCTCTCTGATATCAGGGGAATTTAAGAAAATTAAAATTTCAATTTTCTAAAAAAGTTGATTTTTAATATTATTTTAATATTTTTAATAATTAAAAAATAATAAAAATCACAAAAATAATAAAATTCACCAAAATGTCACATTTTGAATTTTAATCACTTAGGAACAAACCCCATATTTTTCTTATGTTTCTAGGTTGAGATATTAAATTTTAAAGCCCTAGGGTAATTTTAAAATTAAAATAAAATGTATTTTCTAGCATTTTCACTAAAATAATTATAATAAATCAAAGAAAAAATCAGAAAATTGTAAAATTTAGTTCTCTGGAATCCTTGATATCAGAGAGAATTTTAAAAATTATAAAATTCATTTTTCAACTTATATTCTATTTTTAAATTAATTAATACTCCAAAACTTAAAATAATTATAATAAAAATAATATAATTCAAAAAATCACCAAAATTGGTCCAAGTGGTCCCCTGGTCATTAGAAATGTCCCCTAATTTTCTTAAGGACAGAAACTTTCCCTTGGTCATGTTATTAAATTTTCCTTGGAAATCTCTATTTTCTACCAAAAATAATTATATAAATAAATTAAATACAAAAAAATCACATTTTCTCCTCTCATGTCTTTATTGACATATGAGTGAAGTCACATAAAAATTTCAAGTTCATTTGAGTTCAATTTAGTGAGTTATGAAATTATTAAGCTTAAAGGGTAAAGTGGTAATTAAATTTTTTTTTAATCCTTAATTAAAACTTTAGGTTTAATAAAAAATTAACAAGTAAAATATTTGATCCTAATCTGATTTGGATGATTGAAATTTAAATAATTGAAGGGTAGAAACCCATTAAGCAATTTAAAATGATTAAACTTTAATTAAATAATTGATTAAATTTGGAAGAATAATAAAATTGGAATTATTAAAATAGGGATATTATTAGGAAGAGATTTATTCTTTAATTTAAAAAATCCCTAAATTAATCATTTCATTAATGTTTAATTCTTAATTAAAATAATAATTCAAATTTAAAACATTAAAAGACTTAATCATTAAACTAAAATTAAATTATTGAACTCTTTTAAAATTTTAATTAAAATTGAAATGAATAAAATTAAATTAAAAGATTAAGTTAAATCAAATTAAATCAAATTAAATTAAATTAAAAATTAAATTAAATTAAATTAAATCAAATTAAATTAAAAAAAATTAAATTAAATCAAATTAATTTAATGTAACATCAAATCGAAACTAAATTGAATTAAATCGAATTAAATTAAATTAAATTAAATTAAATTAAATTAAATTAAGTTGAATTAAATAACATCACCTAAGACATGAAGAACTCGAAAAATAAATCTAAAATAACTTGAACAACTATTCCAAATTTAAACCCTTCGATTGAAATTAAAGCTAAATCACGAACCATTTGAACACCAATTTACCCTCAAAAGCTTTAGTTATCATAACTCCTAAACGAGAATATTAAATGAAATGTTACTTCACTTATAGGACATTCAAATATCCTAGTTCACTGAGCAAGTTAACAAAACTTGAAAACCTCGGACGATCGATTCATTTACATAATTAAATTCATTTGGACTTAAAACAATCCTAGAAATATTGAAAAGATGTTTAAGATTCGTCTTAAGCACTTCCTCAATATGATAGGATATTTATAAGAACAATTGAACTTAATTGTTCTTTGATGAAGAAAATCATCTTCGAACCGGAAACACAAGGAACCTAGACGTCATAGGAAATGACTAGGCTATAGGATTAGGAATTTGGTAGAAAACCATAACCCTTACCTTAGCTTTACCTAGGAACTTGCTTAAATGTCCTAATCGTGTTTTAAGTGCAGCTTGGAATGACGGGAAGACCCTCCAGGTACGCTTTTATTTTATCGCAATTTACTTTATTGCAAATTACTTTATTGCAAATGCACTTTACCTTTCTTGCATGATAAACAACTGTTGCATGAAAACCCACACCTTTAGGACAGAAACCAAAACTGAAACCCATAACTAAATTAAAAGTCATTACAAGATAAAAATTCACCGCCACAACATTTCAAAATATAAAATAACTCAAAATTTAATCACAAACAGAACACAAAACTACAATTACAACTGAATTAAAACGTCCTGTTGGATGATCGGGAATACCTCGGATGATGTAACCTACGTGTTGCTAACGGGATTTCCACGGTCTAAATGAAAGTGTGGAACTCATTCGGTTGAGTTTAGCAAATTCATCCGGACTAAGTGAATCCGATAAAAATAACGATGCCGGAAGGATGGAACCGTGGGATCTTAACCGGTGTTGTTATAATCAACTTTAAGATTTGTTTTAATTAAAACACAAAAAACACTTGGAAATTAAGACTTCTCTAAACCAAAACACTTTTCTCATCCCCGATTTATGATTTCTAAAACTAAACCTCTGCAACAACAAGGAGCTCGAAGCATGGTGGGCGGCACGGCCATCGTCGTCAGGCAAAACTTGAATCTACATCGAGCAAAACCTTTCCTAGAATTAAACAACAAAGCCATAGGACTTCGAGGTAGTTTGCCTAGTGCGACATAAATCCTCGACTCTTCGTTAGGCATTTGCATTGCAAATTAAGCCCTAACTAGGTCTTAGGACTCCGAGGTAGTCGTTTGGTACGACATAAACCCTCACATCTTCGAAGGTTATTTGTATGATTCTATCATATAAATATAAGCCCTAATTAATTAAAATTGGCAAGATTAAAACATTAAATAAACATTAGGACTTTCCTAAATTCAAGCCGAAACAATAGGATAGTCGGGAAATTACGAAGTTCGATTCGAATGCGTGATTTCTCCTACCTTTCTTCCTTTGAATTCCCAAAACAAAATGTTCCAAATTTGATCCATTCCCTATTGAAATTCCAAAACTCAATCCATTGAAAACTTAAACTTTGAAATTCTTGAGAGCAGAATTATTGATTATTATCGAGAGTTTTCTTAGGTGATTCCCGTCACTTAAGATGTAATTAACTATTGGGGCTTGCCCTTATAGGAATTTTAAAGAACCCGAGTAATATAAACCCTGTTTAATGTTTTTTTCATATTAAGCAGGGGAATTTGTCGGCTTATAAAATTGGTTCGCAGACCAAACGGATGTCACAAATCTTCTAGTTTATTTAACCGAGCCCCACCATCAAGCAGTGTGTCTATCCTTCGGGATAGATACACGGTTTGTGGTGCGGCGCTCGTTTATGTAAACTATTCGGGATGTGAGATCAGTTTGATTTCATATCTTAAAATCTTCAAATTTAAAATTATTTTCAAAATCAAATACTACTTTCTAAACTATATATATATTTAAATTAAATTTAAAATTCGCCGACAACTTCTGTAGGCGACTCCTTTTAAAAAATACAACACTAATCTAAAAATATGCCGACAACTTCTGGCGACTCCGCTGGGGAGAATTCCTCTCTCCATTCTAATCAGACAATTCTGCTTTCAAAAATCGGTAGTGCATCCATGTCCCTTATGGATCAAACTACCCTTCTTTCCGTTGGGATACTATGTTCATTTACGCTTGAACAAGTATAACCAACATTCTCTCGGATTTAGGAGCCATTGTTTAGACACCCCTAAACGGAGAGGTTCGAGATCCTTTTACCTCATTTACGAGGTGGGGTGGACCCCGATAGGTGTTAGTTTAGGAGTGATCCTTCGAGTCGAGAAGTCTTGCTTAAGACTCTCTTTTCCTTTCCAACTCCGATTCGGATTCCTTACCTTCCTACACCTTTGAACACTCCGTTCTAAATAAACAAACCCTCTAATAAGTGATTCTTTTAATAAGTGTTTCCTTCTTATAAATACATGAACAAGAATGAGTTCGGACTCTTTTCAATTCCTTTCTTTTCGTCCTAAAGAAAAGAAGCATAACTTAGGGTCGACAACCGGAATCTACCTGCAGAAATGGAAGCCCCGAAACCGATTTTCTCTTTCACAAATGGAATGGACTTCGCTGTCTATAAGGATGAGCTGCCCGACAATGGAATCATCCGATTTGGACAAGGATTTGAAAACACGAACGTCAAGATCACCGACGTCTCCCTCTTTGCACTGACGAACAAGGTATCTGAAGCTGAAGAGCCGCTGCTTGAGTTCAACCTTAGGTCGACCCAAGAATTCCCTCCTCTGCAAAGGATCCGGACTAAGAGGAGTGCTCGCTGTCCGCAGGAGGACCGTTCTTACTACCCCCATTGGTCTAGTTGTTTCTGCACCTACCCCGACTTTTGCCAAATCAAAGGGGAAAGAAATCCGAGATTATGATGGACACGTTACCGTGGAGGGTACGAGATCTTCTGTAAGACCTTCGTTTTCGAAATCGGGTCCGGTTCAAAGATTCGCGTCAGCGACGAGGACCCAAGAAGAAACGAAGTAGAAGGATCGCTAGAGAAGCCGGAAGCTGCTGAAATTGCTTTCCTAGAGGAAATTCCGAAGCTGCCGGAATATACACCACTTGCCAGAATATACACCGTTGCTCGAATACATACCACTCTTGGGAGGAAACGGGTTTCATCCCCTCTCCGCCTGAGAAGATGAAGAAAATATTCGCAAGATTCGCTGCCACATTACCACGGCCCGCATATTACAACGATAGCCGCAAGAAAAAAACTAGAACTACGCCGTTTGCTCGACTGCGAGCTTTGGTAGAAAAGTTAGCAAAGAAGGAAAAGCGCCCGTATCGGAAATTCTACGAAGGATAGGGCGGGTGCCGGTCGAATCCCGTCTTGGGCCCCGAGTAGAACCCGCCATCATGACGGAAAAGCCGAGTAAAAGAATGAAGGCTAGTCCGCCCGTTGTCGTCTCGGGATTACAGATTAGGGAGGATACCACCTTCCGGCATTTGGCCGAACGGACCATCCGGTCCTAGACCTTCGGTCGATTAGAAGGATGGTATGGCGTCCCTACTGCGGGCGAGTTGAGATTGAAACGACGGCCCGAGAAAGAAAGTCTCGCCGGGAGACTTGAATGCGAAGAAAGTGCTACCGCGATGAAGGGGACTCGTGAGAAGGGGACCGGCGGCTATCGCACGACAACCACGAAGACACACGGAAAGCCCCGCTAGAAGATGCCATGGAAAAGTTGAGAACCGATATCCAGACGATTAGCAAGAGAAAGAGAAGAAAAGTTCGGAGACGAGATTGATTCATCGGAATTCATGGACAACGAATACGCGAGAAATCAACATGGTAGAAACACGAGCTTCATCGGCTTCACAAGGTGCTCCTGCAGCCGCAGAAAGAGAGGAGCCGGAAGTAATGAGAAGGCAGCTTCAAGAGAAAGACGATACGATTGCTCAAATGGCAAAACGGATGGAAGAGATGGCTGTAGCCCTAGCCACTCTCCAGAGTCAAGTACAACCACATAGAGAGACACCACCAGAGGTCATTCACATTGTAGACGGAGGAAAGGAGATTACGTCCGTCAACGGGGATGATCAACTAAAAAAGGATACAACACAAAGTATGATTCCTGAAAAGGATATCAAGAACTTGGTGAGCAGGTGCGAGAAGCCTTAGCACAATCGAAGAGCGGGACATCCATTCGGACGGGTAGACCTTACCCAGAAGAATTCGACGCCGTCCGATACCGAAAGGCTTCGTACCACCTCCGTTCAAGACCTTCGACGGAGCCGGGAATCCCCGACGGCATGTGGCACACTTTCGTGCCGAGTTGTTGCAATGCGGCGGGAGCGATGCATTACTCTTCCGACGGTTCGTCGGCGGTCGTCGGGAATCGCCTTCGGCGGGTATGCGGGATTACCAAATGGTTCGGTGAAGACGTTCTCGAGCTAGAGAACCTCTTCATCGAGCGATTCGCCGGAGCTCGGCACCACATCACTATAGGTGATTTAGTGGTAGAGAAACAAAAGCCGAATGAAACTTTGGTGGATTACATACTTCGATGGAGGAACTTAAGCATGAAGTGTGAACCACAAGCTGCAAGAACAACACGCGATCGGCATTTTACTTAAAAGCATTCACGGCCCGATAGCACTTCTCCTCGAGGATTCACTTATTAAGACTTTTGAGAAGTTGTTAAGCAAGGCCGGAAGCTTGCAAGAAGAGGCGAGGCAATTAAGTTTCGCCGACAAGACGGACAAGCAAAAGCCTGTAAAGACTTTTGAAAAGAAATCCGGGATCGTTGCAGCAGTTGACAAAGGCAAGCAACCGATGCAAATACCACCTATACGACTGACGATGGATGGACTACCGCTTGGACGAGGTCTTTGAAAAAGATTTTAGACAGCATCCAAACCGCTTCGGTGCGAGCTTCAATTCAGAGTTTGAAACACGTTAAGCCGGTACTTATCACTTGCGATAGAAGAACCACCTCAACGGGAGACGATTGAAGAGAAGAAGAAAATCGACGAAGGAGAGAGGACCGAGGCTCCTAAGGCTAGACTAGGGGCCGCTTATCCTAGGATAGTTGTTTCCGATTCGGGGGAGAAATCCCTCGAACCTCGACTACGTATGATTATCTGCTCACTTCGGTGGGATCATATAATGATAAGGGTGATGGCGTTGGCTACGTTTTGACTGTTTCTAACGATTACGTAACTATCGATAATCCGGACGTCGATTCCGATACAAATAACAATTCTCAAATCATACACAATCTCGACAATCACAATGATGAAGAAGACATCCATCAAGGAGGCTACGAGAGTTCAACAAGCAACGAATCTATCTGCGAGTTTCGAGGAGCTCCAGTCACGATAGAGTTAGAGCCTTCAGACTCTGAAGCTAATCCGGAAGAGCTCGTCATTCCGATTCAGAAGAGACAGCAGCAAGCTCGACAATAGATTCGGAGGAAATTACGAAGTCAACTTAAGAAGTGGAAAAGTTCTACCTCCGAGAATGGGTCCGAAAGACGAAAGGGAAGCGGGTGGTTGTTCGGGAAGAACCAACCCGGCGGAAGAAATACCCGTTCGAGAAGAAAATGAGGCACATGAAAGTAAAGTGGACTACAACGTGCTAGCCCATCTTAGAAAACTACCGGCCGAGGCGAGCATTTATGATGCTCTCATCTTATCAAAGGAGATGAGAGAAGCTCGATCGAGGCCTTACTTGATCCGGAAATTTGCTTAGCTCGAATGGCCGGAGATTCCTTAGATGAGGTTTGCTCGTTAAAGGAACGACGGGGTGTTACCTTCACGGACAATGACCTACTACTTGGAACGATGAGATCACAACCGACCGTTGTACATTTCGATTACAATCGGAAAATTTACACTCTCCGAGTATTGGTGGATCCGGGAGCATCAATCAATATAATGAATCTTCGAACGCTAGCATACTTGGAAATTGATGCTCGCGAGCTCGAGGCGGACAAAATGTTATTAAGAGGATTCAACCGGAAAGGAGAAAGAGCCCTCGGGTCAATAACGCTATCGATGAAGACCGGTGACTTAGCAAAGACAACCGCAAAATTTCACATAATTGATTCGAAACATCGTTCGATGCTCTCTTGGGCCGACCATGGATACATGAAAACGGGATGGTACCATCATCTCTACATCGGTGCATCAAATACTACGATGGAGGGGAACGAGTGCATCAAAGGTGACTTACAACCATTCTCCGTACATGAAATTGGAATCCACGAGGATGCGGCTTATTATGCACCACCGAAGAAAACGATCTTCTCCGGAGATACCATAACAAATGAAGCAAAGAAAGTTCGGGACAACGAAGAACTCTGAAATTCTAGTCCAACGATCACTCACCACTCCCTTCGGCGAGATGGTGAGGGTTTCTCCACAACTCGCATCCGAGGTCGAGGCCGGGGACGAGGCCGTGGTAGAGACGTTAGGACGGTTGGACGAGAGGAAACCGATCATCAAAGTTGATTGGGAAGATAGTTACGAAGAAGAAAAAGAAATCAAACAAGAAGCGGCGACAATAAGTCGGAAGAAGCCGCAATTCGAGATCTCTCTCGAAGATGAGAAGAATGAAGAATACAAATCAATGTACGAGAAGATTAACCACTATGTACATACTATGACCCTGACCCCGATCCATTCTAATAAGATCGAGGGTATGGAGGTCAAAGAGGTACGTAACGACGGTGCAAGGCCAATCAAATTCTACCGTGGTGCTCCTTCCTCCAAAGCTGAAAATAATGTACAATTTGAAGATGTCACTTTATCAGAATTAATGGAATTGCCTTTTGAGTGCTACTCTCCCTGTGTTCAAAATTTAATTCAACGTGGTTTCTTACCTCGACAGTGGACAAAAGGTCGATCACAACATTTTGAAAAGTTATGGAATAACTCCGGTCGTCCACCCAACTCAAAACATGGTCTCGGATTCGGCACAGTAGGGTCGGTTGAGCGATGCGAATTTTGCATGGTTGTCACTTGCGAATCTAATGAAAGCGCATGGAAACTACGGACGAACTCGAAGATTTACAAATTGGAGACGCTCCACCGGAATTCGAAGAAGAAATCGAATCTCGATAGATGAGTTAACGGAAGTTAACTTAGGTACTAGCGAAGAGCCTAGACCTACCTTTGTTAGCTCCTTACTCGATAAAGAAGACTCGGAAGAAATAATCGAGTTATTAATGGAATTTAAAGGCTGTTTTGCTTGGAGCTACGATGAGATACCGGGATTAGCTCCGGAGGTCGCGGTCCATAAGCTAGGAGTGGATCCTACTTCCGTCCGGTCGGACAAGGTCCCGGAAGAATGCGTCTAGAAATCGAACAACAAGTCATAGCCAAAGTTAAGAAGCTAATAGACGCTAAATTTGTCCGTGAAGAACAATACCCGACTTGGTTAGCCAATGTGGTACCGATCGAAAGAAGAATGGTCGGATCGAGAATTTGTGTGGACTTCGAGAGATTTAAACAAGGCATGTCCAAAAGATGAATTCCCTCTACCGATCCCGGAATTAATGATCGACATTGCTTCAACACATGAAATATTCTCATTCATGGATGGATCTTCGGGATACAACCGGATAAAAATGGCTCCGAGAAGATGAAAAGCTCACGGCATTCGAACGCCGATCGGAGTATTTTGCTTTACACGGTGATGCCATTCGGATTGAAGAACGCGGGAGCGACCTACCAAAGAGCAATGACAAGAATTTTTGATGATCTCATCCATAATCGAGTCGAATGCTACGTGGACGATGTGGTCATCAAAAGAAAAGTAAAGGACAACCACTTGTATGATTTGAGAATTGTTTTCGAACGATTAAGACAATTTAACCTTAAGATGAATCCCTTAAAATGCGCCTTCGGCATCACCTCCGGGAAATTCTTAGGGTTCGTTGTCCGACATCGTGGAATTGAAATCGACCCGGAGAAGATTAAAGCTATCTTAGAAATGCCGCCTCCTAAAACCTTAAAACAACTACGATCTTTTCAAGGGAAGGCTGGCATATCTTCGACGCTTTATCTCGAGCACTGTCGAGTAGGTGTCGGCCTTTCTCGGCACTAGTTAAAAAGGACGCCAAGTTTATTTGGGAAGAGAAATGCCGAGAAGGCCTTCGAGGACATTAAACAATATTTAATGACACCTCCTGTCCTAGCGACCCGAGTCTCGGAGTAGACCAGCGATACTTTACACCGCGGCTTTAGACGACTCTCTCGGAGCCACATTGGCCGGGTCGATGATGAGGGTAAAGAAAATGCTCTTTACTTACTTAAGCCGTCGTTTGCTTCCGACGGAAGTAAGGTATCCCGCAATTGAAAAGCATTGTTTGGCCCCGATCTTCGCCGCTCAAAAGCTCGGGCACTACATGCTTTCTCATAAGGTCGACCTAATCTCGAAGTTTAATCCATTGCGATACTTGATGAGTCGTCCAACGCTTTCCGGCAGACTTGCCGGATGGTCGATGATATTATTGCAATTCGATATAACTTTCGTGCCTCTTCGTGCCGTAAAGGGACAAGTCTTAGCGGACTTCCTTGCGGCACACCCTTTGCGGCGGAATCTCCTCTCGATGACGATGCGCCGGATGAACAAATAATGAACCTAGAAGACCTTGATGATCGACGTTGGGAATTATATTTCGACGGAGCATCTTCGGCGCACAAAGACGAAGAATCGCAAGTGATAGTGCCGGTAAGGCGGGAATCGGGCTAATCTTTATAACACCGGAGCGGGGGATGTTAAGATACTCCTACCACTTGACGGAACCATGTAAAAACAACGAAGCGGAATACGAAGCCCTCATAACGGGATTGGAATTAACCATTCGAATGGGGATAACGGACATCGACATCTACGGGGATTCGCAGTTAATCATTCAACGGATCGCCGGACGATACTGAATTTTAAAGCCAAGACTCGAACAATACTTCCGGTATGCCATACGGTATTGGAACAAATTCCGAATGTGATGATCTACGGAATTCCTAGAAAAGAAAATGCTTTAGCGGATGCTTTAGCCGTCTCGCAAAAGAATTTGCTGTTTGCAAGATGAATCGGTGGAAGTGTCGGTTCACGGACGTCGGGTCCTATCACGGCTCGACATAGACACAATACACAAATCGGAAAAGGAAAAAGGATCGATTGCAACGAGTGACGGAAAACACGGAAGATTGGCGACAACCATTGATAGACTACCGCAAACGAGGAAAGCTACCGGACGATAGGTCGCTAGCCCATCGGATCAAGAAAAGAACTGCGTCTTACGCATTAATAAACAACACATTGTACGGAAGGTCTTTCGATCAAATGTGGCTAAGGTGCCTAGCGGGTCCGAGGCCCGTGAAATTGTTAAGGAGGTGCATTCGGGACTACGTGGCGCTCACCGGTCGGGTCCGAAGATGAAAATAAAAATTAAAAGACTAGGGTACTACGGCCCTCGATGATGACCGACCGCATGAAAATCGCCGAGAGGCGTCATCGGTGCCGAGTGCACGGAGTGGTTCTACACCAACCTCCAAATGTGCTTACATCCAGACAATTGCGTCGTGGCCATTTGAATGTTGGGGCACGGATGTAGTGGGTCCGATAGAACCACCGTCGTCGAAAGGACATCGCTTCATTCTTGCGGCTACGGTTACTTTTCCGAGTGGGCGAGAGGTAGTTCCACTCGGAGAAGTGAAAGCACATCACGTGCTACGGTTTTCAAGAACCAAGTTGTCTACCGTTTCGGGGTGCCGCGCGAGATCATCTCGGATAATGGGTCGGCATTCGAAGCACGCAAATCAATAATTTTGTCGGGAGACATGGAATCGGCTGGCGATATTCAACAATTTACTACCCGAGAGCGAACGGCCTTCGTCGAGGCTTTTAACAAAACTCTCGTTCAAATCTTAAAGAAAACCTTGGACGATAATAAGAGAAATTGGCACGAGAAGTTGTTAGAAGCCTTATGGGCCTACCGGACAACCTTCGAACTCCTACGCAAGCTACACCTTACGCTGCGGTGTATGGGTCCGAGGCGGTGTTACCCTTAGAGGTCCGGCTTCCTTCACTCGGAATTGCGAGTTGCAAATAAAATCACAACGAAGAAAACGCCAAATTACGACTCGAAGAATTAGAGAGCACGGAAGAGAAAAGACTTGCGGCGCAACGGAATTTAGAACTATACCAAGCTAAGATGGTTCGAAGCCCATGACAAGGCGGGTCCGCCGAGAACCTTCGAAATTGGTGACTTAGTTCTCGTTCTCAAGAGACCTATTCTTGCACACCGCAAGATAGGAGGGAAATTTGAACCCACTTGGGAAGGACCGTTTGTGGTTGAAGCGGTATACTCGGGAGGTTCCTACCGGCTAGTGAATTGCCAGGGAGAACGACATATGCTTCCGATCAATGGACGATACTTGAAGAAGTATTACGCTACCTGATGTTTCGAAGGAATGAATTCTTCAGCCCTAAGAAACACGGGCGAAGTAATTACTTATGATTGGGTCCGAACCCAAAAAAATAATAAAATGTGCTAAAATAAATAAAATCCTGATAATAAAATTTTCCTTGTTTTCTTTTCCAAATCAAAATCTCTTTCCTCGATCTTTTCCCACTTCATTCTTTGTTAAGTTTAAAAATATAAGAATAATAAAAAAATGTCTTTAATAAACATTTTCTTAATGTTCTTGTTCTTAGTACGACCCACGATCCTTTTCCTTGTCTTTTCGCGGGGAAATGTCGAACGGGCGGTTGGTCCTGAACTTTAAGAATGGCGTAAGCCTTGCACTCGATGAAAAGAGGGTGAAAGATGGAGCGATAATCGAGATTGACTCGGATTTCGCACCGGCGAGCCTACGATACGAGGAAAGTGAGCCGGGTCCCGGTTGACCGAGAAGAACTACCCGGACGGACGGTGATGAAAGTGGGTGGCCCAAGCCACCAATCCGGCAGCAAGAAAAGAAAGACAAACATTGAAGAAGATAAGAAAATGTAGTACGTAGTCGCTACGGCGGAAGGCGAGCTTGTCGGCGCCGCGCCCGCGGAGAGTCAAGAAGTTCTAAGAGCTACTCTCACGACAACGCAACGAAGAAATAAGAATCGCCGTATCCGTAAGATGTTAACAAAACTAGGCGCGGACCGGCGCGACGAGACCGATTGCTAATGTCGGTGCATACACTTCGAGGACACCGGTTCACCGGGAACACGAAGAAAGGAGGCCGGCTCCTAGGATAACGGAAAGAACCGGGGAAATCTCCGGAAGATCGGAAGAAAGAAGGCTACCACGCCACCGGATAGAACCACCGAGTAATGCATGACCTTGTTGCGAAGCAACCCCGGGGGATGTCCCGACGGAGCATCATCCACGAGGAGCCAAGGTATGCGGGAGAACGCGAAGGGATTGAACCGTATATCCCACAATATGTCACCGAGGCCTCGCCATGCGGATCATTCCGGAATACGAGTCGGAGAGAATGCGGAATGTTGAAAAGAAAACCTTTGAATACTTCGAGAGAATTAAAGGCGGAAGAATCAATATACTAGAGGGCCTCGAGCTACATACGGACGTATTCTCGGAGTATGAACAGCGACAAATCGTGGATTGCATCCGGGATTTGAAAAGAATGGGCCGAGCGGGCCGCCTGAGGAAAACACATACTCGGAACCCCGGAGATGGATGCCGGGGAAAGGAAGAATCACAATACAATGTGGATCTTGTTACAACTTTGCGGAGGACGGGAAGGAAACCCACTGGAATACTCCGTCATGGGCAAGTGGATCCGATGCCATTAGTCATCAAGAGAATGGTAAAGAGATTGATAACATGGAGGGTACTGCCGACGGATTGCATACCCAATAGCTGCATTATCAACATCTACAAATAGGGTGATCGCATACCCCCACACATAGATCACCACGACTTTGTCGGACCTTTACGCACGATCTCTTTCTCGAACGAGTGTAACATCATGTTCGGATGCGACCTCCGGATAGCGGGTCCACGTGAGTTCCGAGGGCCGGTGAAGATACCTTTACCGGTGAGGTTCCGTCATGATGCGAAGGGCAACGGAGCGGATATCGCTAAGCATTGCATACCGGGAGTACCGGTGAAGCGGATCTCGGTTACTTTCGGAAGGATGGACGACGGGAAGACACCTTACCATTTCCGGCCGGACCGGAGCTAGAGAGCCTCCGGCCTTACGGTTGTGAGTTACATGGAAAATATCACACCTCCGATGTACATCCATACGGCATCCTTGCCAAGGATGGCTTGGAAGGTGATGTTATTGACCATGTACCCCACTATTCAGACATGGATTTTTGATAGATGCTTCTTTGGATGGATCGACAAAGATCATACACAGTCCGTTTTGAGTTTACATGGATTGTATGAAATATATTCCAGATCAAGATGTATCTTCTACATGATTGGAATGAAAGTGACCATGTCACATTTTTGGCCTTCACCTCTTTTGTGCAAATTGATTGGGAAACGCCATTAAAGTTAAATGAACTTCGAACAAAAGAACGAGAAAAGGAATAAAAAAAGAGAATAAAAGAAAACTTTCCTTAAAAAAAAATAATCTAAAAAAAAATGACAAACACCAAATTCACATGAACATTAAATAAACGACAAAATAAAATTTGAATCATTAAAAGATAAACAAAATCAACATAAATGTTAAATCAAATTCTCAATCAAATTTCAAATGTGACCTTCCAAATTTCAAAACAAATCTTAAATCAAATTTCAACCGAGTTCAAACTCATCCTTCCAAATTTCAAGTTCAATCTTTCCAGACTCCAAATCTCAATCAAATTCAAGTTCAATCTTTCCAGATTCCAAATCTCTATCAAATCTCAAATTCGATCTTCCAGATCTTAAATCAAATCTCAATCGAAAGTTCAAATTCAATCTCCCAAATCTGAAATCCAATCCGTTTTGTTCTCTCCCTTGTCTGGGATGGAAGCGGTTGATTCCATTGACACGGATCGAATCTGATGGCGAGGAATTATATCCAATCCAAACCAGCAACTTCCGATCAACTCTTTTGAATGGGATATGTGACATCTACATATTCTCTCCTAATCTATTTCCTTCCACGAAAGTCTTTTACAACTTTCATGAAATTCTCAAAAAACCAAAATTCCACACTCTTCAAATCAACACTACAAATCTTTACAAAATCAATTACCAAAAAATTCAAATTCAAACTTTTGGGTCGAGGATTTTACATCCAAGACTGCTCTGCTTTAGGATTCTTTCCCTATTGCCTTGAAATACATCAAATTCAAACTTTTGGGTCGAGGATTTTACATCCAAGACTTGCCTTGCTTTAGGATTCTTTCCTATTGCACTTGAATTACCTCAAATTCAAACTTTTGGGTCGAGGATTTTACATCCGAGACTTCATTGCTTTAGGATTCTTTCCCTATTGCCTTGAAATACATCGAATTCAAACTTTTGGGTCGAGGATTTTACATCCAAGATCTGCACTTTGCTAGGATTCTTTCCTATTGCCTTTGAATACATCAAATTCAAACTTTTGGGTCGAGGATTTTACATCCAGACTGCCTTCTGCTAGGATTCTTTCCCTATTGCCTTTGAAATACATCAAATTCAAACTTTTGGGTCGAGGATTTTACATCCAAGACTGCCTTGCTTTAGGATTCTTTCCTACTGCATCTGAAATACATCAAATTCAAACTTTTGGGTCGAGGATTTTACATCCAAGACTGCCTTGCTTTAGGATTCTTTCCTATTGCCTCTGAAATACATCAAAATTCAAACTCTTGGGTCGAGGATTTTACATCCAAGTACCGTATCGCTTTAGGATTCTTTCCTCATTGCCTCTGAAATACATCAAAATTCAAACTCTTGGGTCGAGGATTTTACATCCAAGACTGCCTTTGCTAGGATTCTTTCCCTATTGCCTACTGAAATACATCAAATTCAAACTTTTGGGTCGAGGATTTTACATCCAAGACTGCACCTTTCTAGGATTCTTTCCCTGTTGCCTTGAAATACATCAAATTCAAACTTTTGGGTCGAGGATTTTACATCCAAGTACCTTTGCTTTAGGATTCTTTCCCTGTTGCATCTGAAATACATCAAATTCAAACTCTTGGGTCGAGGATTTTACATCCAAAGCTGCCTTGCTTTAGGATTCTTTCCCTATTGCACTGAAATACATCAAATCGAATTCCCGGGGTTAAGGATTTTACATCCGAGACTGCATTGCTTTAGGATCATTTCCCTATCGCAATGAAATACATCAAAAATCAAACTCTTGAGGTTAAGGATTTTACATCCAATACCGCATTACTCTGAGATCTTTCCTCATTGTAATGATCCAATCCAATCGATTCGATCTTCTTTTGGGGTTGAAGATGTTACATCTAAAACCTCAAAATTCCAATTTTCATTTCAAATCAAATCCCTTCAAATTAATCTTGACAAACTTCAATCTAAATTGAAACTCCAAATTGAAATCTAAACTCACACATCATAACTTAAACTGAAACAAAATAAAATCTAAATCGAAATTCTCCCAGATCATGTGATTTGGGATTCACCTCCTTTTCCTTTCCCCAGCGAGAGTTCAAGAATCTCCAGTTCCAGAGATATACTTGACACTCCCCAGCGAGCTCTTCTACTTCGTCCTAAGTTTGTTACTTGGACATCCGTGTTGGTTTTGTTGATCGCTTCGGTCAACACCAATACGCGCGGTGTGCTCCGTCAGCTCACCACACCTATTGGGGGTCCATTTGTTGACCTCATTTTTGATGAGGTCTTCTCTTCTTCTTTAGTGCTTAGGATCTAGCCTTAGGCTTTTCCTTTGACTATCTTAGAGGATTAGAATTGAGACCCACCTCTTAGAAATTCAAACCACTTCTTAACTCCCTGCAAACTCCACAAACTTGACTGTAGACCCCTAATCACCTAGAGGGTTGAAATCGAATGTGGAAGTTTAAAGGATGAGTTCTATAGGACTTTTGGCCTTAGGATCTGCCACAGGTGGCACAGTGCAGTGAGGGGCTGACTTATACACACACTACACCTATACACTACATTTTCACACACACCCCCTAAAACACACCCATACCTAACTTGACCTCCTGACTCATGTAGGTGATTCACATAGATGGTCCTTAACCCCTAAGCCCTTGGCTAAGAGGGTTAGGAACAACATAGTGAATGCCTCAAATGAGTCCCTTCATGGCTCATGTGGGCTTGATATGGCTTCATGGCTCAACCAAAATGATTTTATTCCACTTACATTCACCTAATCTTCCATTTTCCAAATTTTTAATTTTTGACCCCGGGACCCTACACCACTTAGCCTACCAAAACCATGAAATTACCCGAATTTCTCAAAAATTTCCAAATTACCCAAAAAATCCTCAAGACCAATCCCAAACATTTCCACATCACTTAAATTGATCATCCATACCCAAAAATACCAAAAATTCCAAAAATACCTCCCAATACCCTCCAAATACCCAAAATACCCCTCCTAGCCAAAAAATCCAAAAATTCAGAAAATTCCCAGAAAATTCCAGAAAATCCCAAATATTCCCAATTTCATTTTGTTAAACTACACCATGGGCCAATTTTGTCAATTTACCCCACTTTTATCAAAACCCCCAATTTGACCCATTTTAACCCAAAATAAACCCGATGTCAAACCAAACCTACCCAATTGACCCAAATTCTGGTCCAATTCAATTCTAAACTTCAATTCAACATCCCCAACACCAATCTAGACCAAATCCAAGCCCAATTTGATTGGCATTGGGATCCAATTTCACTTTTGGCCTTAAAGCCCAATTTAGGCCCACTTACCAAATAAACCCCAATTCAAACCAATTCAACTCCAAATCACACCAAATTGACTCCAAGCCCTTCATAGAACATCCCTAAACCAATTATGACATTTATTTGACAAGGTCCTTCACAAAATATTTACTCAAGTGCCCATCCTAAAATCAAAAAGCCCACTTCCCTAAACCTTCCTAAAAGCCCATTTCCACCAAAAACAAAAGCCCAAAATTGGCCCTAAAGCCCACATGACATTTCCATTTGCCATCCATTTAATCAAAGCCATTCCCTAAGTTATAATCCCATCATCAAATAATTCCAAATCAAGCCTCATGTTAAATCACTCCTAAATTACCAAAATTCCTAAAAACCTCTTTCATGAAAGTTGACTTAGCTTTTTCCAAGCCAAATGTGAGCCATGAAGCCATACATGAGCCACATGTGAGCCATGAAAGCCTTGGACACTTCACCATACCCAAAATGGCAAGAAGAGGGGACCCTTTAATGATTCTCTTAAGAGTAATTAACCACTCCCATGTCTCCCCTAACTCTTGCTTAAGCTTAATTGTACTTGGATTGTGACTTGACCCCACTAATCAAGCTGATCCAAGTGACTTTCCCTTCAGCCCAAATTGGCCTTGGAGGGTGAACCTAATCCAAAACCAAGGGTTGACCCATTTAGGCCCAAAACTAGCCCTTTCCCATTCCACTTTGATTCAAACCCTTTACACATGTCCATGGCCAATTGACTGCACAAGCCTCCAGCCCTGACCCACCTGACCTTGAGGGTGAGCCATGCCTGGCCGGCCGGCCACCCGATCGCCGGAAAACGCCATGCCGAGACCTCGGGAGAGGCCGAGCTTTGGAATTCCACCTTGCTGAGTCGCCACATGCCCGATGGCCACCATGGCTGTTCTTCCCATGACCAGGCATGGTGATCCGACCCTTGGCCACCCACAGGAGAGCCTCCGGCCATGCCTATTTAAACACCACCCCCTCACGGCCATGAAGAGAGTTGCACAAACCTTGCTGAAACTGCGCAAAATTGTTCCGGACCCTTCTCCACCCTTAGAGCGAGTTGATCCCTGGTGTCGATTTGCCCTAATCCCCACCGATAAAGCTCGATTTCCCAGTCGAAATTCCACCCAAAACCAGGACACTTCTCCACGGTGAGCCAATCCCTAAATTGATTGGTTCTACACCTTCACCGGACCGAGGGAAGGTGTCCACCGGCAAAAGCCCCATCTCCGGGCCACCCGGTTGCTCCGGCCTCCAAGCTTTGTGATCGGGCGTGGTCGAAGTCCGACCTAGACAATTCACTGGACCGGGAGACTTCATGCGGAGCTTGCTTAGGATCCAATCGAAGGTGCAACAACCCTCGGATCGAAGCTTCACTTCTGCGAGCAAAGGTTTGAACTCATTCTTCTTCCCGAGCTTACAGAGATTCTCCATTTCATTTGAATAAATTTCAATGCATGTTCACCGTATGGATGTGTTCGTCTCTTTAAGACGAATCCATAGAGCATAAGAACACGAAAATCCATTGAGAATCGAGTGAGTTCTTAGGGTTAGAGTGTGGACGGTCACGGGATCGCACCAGTCGTAGACGATGACCGAGAACCGTCGGATCGCGCGTGTATCGGATGGACGGCTTGGATTGCGTCGGACTGGCAGATGGTACGTGAACCGCGGGGCCCTGGGCAGCCGAGTCAGATGGCGGCGCCCAATCACAACGCGACACGTACCCCTTCGGAGCTGCCGATGTTTCGCTGGCGCCGCGTGGATAAGTAGAAAATTAGGGATATTTTCTATTTATTTAATTCCCTAAACTTCAAAAATTCATAACTTTGTGTAGGAAAATCAGAAAAATAAAATAAAAATACCCTCTTGCTCGGTGAACGAGAGGAGAATAATTTGGAAAAGAAATCATTTAATTTCATCAAGTATTTTATTTTTTATAATTTATTTACTCTCTGCATACATTTAATTCTCCATGCATGTATACAATTCACCATGGCATGAGACCATAGGGCTTTTGAAGCCTCTGAACTTGGGAACATTCCCTGAATTTTCCAAGGTCAGAGGTCATCCCTATGAAGAGTTATTGATTTTTCAAATTCATGTCACTGTTTTGAGTATTTTAATTCCAATAAATAGCATGCTGTGAAATAAATTCTAGGAAAATTTGGTGATGTTCCTTATGACCGAGAGAACCCTAGGAAAAATAGGTTTTGAGTTAGTTCATTTTAGACTAACCCTAATTGGCTTAAACACTCAAAATAGGTCTCTAATTAATTAGAGCTAACCATACATCAAATTGACTTGAAATCAATTCTCCACTGACCTTTAGGATCGAGAGGAACCCACCATAAATTTGAAGTCGATTGGGTTGGGTTAACCTTATTAATTGGGTTGATTAAGCCACTTAGTCATTTTAAACTTTAAAAATTCATAACTTTCAAAATATCTTTCAAAAATTCACCAAATTGGTTTTGGAGCCTCTCTGATATTAGGGGAATTTAAGAAAATTAAAATTTCAATTTTCTAAAAAAGTTGATTTTTAATATTATTTTAATATTTTTAATAATTAAAAAATAATAAAAATCACAAAAATAATAAAATTCACCAAAATGTCACATTTTGAATTTTAATCACTTAGGAACAAACCCCATATTTTTCTTATGTTTCTAGGTTGAGATATTAAATTTTAAAGCCCTAGGGTAATTTTAAAATTAAAAAAAAATGTATTTTCTAGCATTTTCAGTAAAATAATTATAATAAATCAAAGAAAAAATCAGAAAATTGTAAAATTTAGTTCTCTGGAATCCTTGATATCAGAGAGAATTTTAAAATTATAAAATTCATTTTTCAACTTATATTCTATTTTTAAATTAATTAATACTCCAAAACTTAAAATAATTATAATAAAAATAATATAATTCAAAAAATCACCAAAATTGGTCCAAGTGGTCCCCTGGTCATTAGGAATGTCCCCTAATTTTCTTAAGGACAAAAACTTTCCCTTGGTCATGTTATTAAATTTTCCTTGAAAATCTCTATTTTCTACCAAAAATAATTATATAAATAAATTAAATACAAAAAAATCACATTTTCTCCTCTCATGTCTTTATTGACATATGAGTGAAGTCACATAAAAATTTCAAGTTCATTTGAGTTCAATTTAGTGAGTTATGAAATTATTAAGCTTAAAGGGTAAAGTGGTAATTAAATTTTTTTTAATCCTTAATTAAAACTTTAGGTTTAATAAAAAATTAACAAGTAAAATATTTGATCCTAATCTGATTTGGATGATTGAAATTTAAATAATTGAAGGGTAGAAACCCATTAAGCAATTTAAAATGATTAAACTTTAATTAAATAATTGATTAAATTTGGAAGAATAATAAAATTGGAATTATTAAAATAGGGATATTATTAGGAAGAGATTTATTCTTTAATTTAAAAAATCCCTAAATTAATCATTTCATTAATGTTTAATTCTTAATTAAAATAATAATTCAAATTTAAAACATTAAAAGACTTAATCATTAAACTAAAATTAAATTATTGAACTCTTTTAAAATTTTAATTAAAATTGAAATGAATAAAATTAAATTAAAAGATTAAGTTAAATCAAATTAAATCAAATTAAATTAAATTAAAAATTAAATTAAATTAAATTAAATCAAATTAAATTAAAAAAAATTAAATTAAATCAAATTAATTTAATGTAACATCAAATCGAAACTAAATTGAATTAAATCGAATTAAATTAAATTAAATTAAATTAAATTAAATTAAATTAAGTTGAATTAAATAACATCACCTAAGACATGAAGAACTCAAAAATAAATCTAAAATAACTTGAACAACTATTCCAAATTTAAACCCTTCAATTGAAATTAAGCTAAATCACAAACCATTTGAACACCGATTTACCCTCAAAAGCTTTAGTTATCATAACTCCTAAACGAGAATATTAAATGAAATGTTACTTCACTTATAGGACATTCAAATATCCTAGTTCACCGAGCAAGTTAACAAAACTTGAAAACCTCGGACGATCGATTCATTTACATAATTAAATTCATTTGGACTTAAAACAATCCTAGAAATATTGAAAAGATGTTTAAGATTCGTCTTAAGCACTTCCTCAATATGATAGGATATTTATAAGAACAATTGAACTTAATTGTTCTTTGATGAAGAAAATCGTCTTCGAACCGAAACACAAGGAACCTAGACGTCATAGGAAATGACTAGCTATAGGATTAGGAATTTGGTAGAAAACCATAACCCTTACCTTAGCTTTACTAGGAACTTGCTTAAATGTCCTAATCGTGTTTTAAGTGCGGCTTGGAATGACGGGAAGACCCTCCGGGTACGCTTTTATTTTATCGCGATTTACTTTATTGCAAATTACTTTATTGCAAATGCACTTTACCTTTCTTGCATGATAAACAACTGTTGCATGAAAACCCACACCTTTAGGACAGAAACCAAAACTGAAACCCATAACTAAATTAAAAGTCATTACAAGATAAAAATTCACCGCCACAACATTTCAAAATATAAAATAACTCAAAATTTAATCACAAACAGAAAAACTACAATTACAACTGAATTAAAACGTCCTGTTGGATGATCGGGAATACCTCGGATGATGTAACCTACGTGTTGCTAACGGGATTTCCACGGTCTAAATGAAAGTGTGGAACTCATTCGAGTTGAGTTTAGCAAATTCATCTGGACTAAGTGAATCCGATAAAAATAACGATGCGGAAGGATGGAACCGTGGGATCTTAACCGGTGTTGTTATAATCAACTTTAAGATTTGTTTTAATTAAAACACAAAAAACACTTGGAAATTAAGACTTCTCTAAACCAAAACACTTTTCTCATCCCCTGATTTATGATTTCTAAAACTAAACCTCTGCAACGACAAGGAGCTCGAAACATGGTGGGCGGCACGACCATCGTCGTCGGCAAAACTTGAATCTACATCAGCAAAACCTTTCCTAGAATTAAACAACAAAGCCATAGGACTTCGAGGTAGTTTGCACTAGTGCAACATAAATCCTCGACTCTTCGTTAGGCATTTGCATTGCAAATTAAGCCCTAACCGGTCTTAGGACTCCGAGGTAGTCGTTTGGTACGACATAAACCCTCACATCTTCAAGGCTATTTGTATGATTCTATCATATAAATATAAGCCCTAATTAATTAAAATTGGCAAGATTAAAACATTAAATAAACATTAGGACTTTCCTAAATTCAAGCCAAACAATAGGATAGTCGGGAAATTACCGAAGTTCGCTTCGAATCTGTGATTTCTCCTACCTTTCTTCCTTTGAATTCCCAAAACAAAATGTTCCAAATTTGATCCATTCCCTATTGAAATTCCAAAACTCAATCCATTGAAAACTTAAACTTTGAAATTCTTGAGAGCAGAATTATTGATTATTATCGAGATTTTTCTTAGGTGATTCCCGTCACTTAAGATGTAATTAACTATAGGGGCTTGCCCTTATAGGGAATTTTAAAGAACCCGAGGTAATATAAACCTCGTTTAATGTTTTTTTCATATTAAGCGAGGGAATTTGTCGGCTTATAAAATTGGTTCGCGGACCAAACGGATGTCACAAATCTTCTAGTTTATTTAACCGAGCCCCACCATCAAGCGAGTGTGTCTATCCTTCGGGATAGATACACGGTTTGTGGTGCGGCGCTCGTTTATGTAAACTATTCGGGATGTGAGATCGAGTTTGATTTCATATCTTAAAATCTTCAAATTTAAAATTATTTTCAAAATCAAATACTACTTTCTAAACTATATATATATTTAAATTAAATTTAAAATTCGCCGACAACTTCTGTAGGCGACCCCTTTTAAAAAATACAACACTAACCTAAAAATATGCCGACACCTTCGAGTCGAGAAGTCTTGCTTAAGACTCTCTTTTCCTTTCCAACTCCGATTCAGATTCCTTACCTTCTCTACACCTTTGAACACTCCGTTCTAAATAAACAAACCCTCTAATAAGTGATTCTTTTAATAAGTGATTCCTTCTTATAAATACATGAACAAGAATGAGTTCGGACTCTTTTCGATTCCTTTCTTTTCGTCATGAAGAAAAGAAGCATAACTTGGGACGACAACCAGAATCTACCTGCAGAAATGGAAGCCCCGAAGCTGATTTTCTCTTTCACCAATGGATTGGACTTCGGCATGCTATAAGGATGAGCTGCCCGATAATGGAATCATCCGATTTGGACAAGGATTTGAAAACACGAACGTCGAGATCACCGACGTCTCCCTCTTTGCACGCGACGAACAAGGTATCGAAGGCGAGGAGCCGCCGCTGAGTTCGACCTTAGGTCGACCCAAGAATTCCCTCCTCTGCGAAAGGATCCCGACTAAGAGGAATCTGCGCGTCCGCGGGAGGACTGTTCTTACTACCCCCATCTGGTCTAGTTGTTTCGCACCTACCCAGACTTTTGCCAAATCAAAGGGGAAAGAAATCCGGAATTATGATGGACCTGTTACCGTGGAGGGTACGAGATCTTCTGTAAGACCTTCGTTTTCGAAATCGGGTCCGGTTCGAAGATTCCGTCATCGACGAGGACCCGAAGAAGAAACGAAGTAGAAGGATCGCTAGAGAAGCCGAGCTGCTGAAATTGCTTTCCTAGAGGAAATTCCGAAGCTGCGAGAATATACACCATTGCTCGAATACATACCACTCTTGGGAGGAAGCGAGGTTTCATCCCCTCTCCGCCGCGAGAAGATGAAGAAAATATTCGCAAGATTGCTTGCCACATTACCACGACCCGCATATTACAACGATAGCCGCAAGAAAAGAACTAGAACTACGCCGTTTGCTCATTGCAAACTTTGGTAGAAAAGTTAGCAAAGAAGGAAAAGCTGCCCGTATCGAAAATTCTACGAAGGATAGGGCGGGTGCCGGTCGAATCCCGTCTTGGGCCCCGAGTAGAACCCGCCATCATGACGGAAAAGCCAAGTAAAAGAATGAAGGCTAGTCCGCCCGTTGTCGTCTCGGGATTACAGATTAGGGAGGATACCACCTTCCGACATTTGGCCGAACGGACCATACGGTCCTAGACCTTCCTGCTGTTAGAAGGATGGTATGGCGTCCCACTGCTGGGCGATTGAGATTGAAACGACGGCCCAGAAAGAAAGTCTCGCCGGGAGACTTGAATGCGAAGAAAGTGCTACCGCGATGAAGGGGACTCGTGAGAAGGGGACCCGGCAGCTATCGCACGACAACCACGAAGACACACAGAAAGCCCCGCTAGAAGATGCCATGGAAAAGTTGAGAACCGATATCCGACGATTGGCAAAAGAAGAGAAGAAAAGTTCGGAGACGAGATTGATTCATCGGAATTCATGGACGACGAATACGCGAGAAATCAACATGGTTGAGACACGAGCTTCATCGGCTTCGCAAGGTGCTCCTGCGGCCGCGAGAAGAGAGGAGCCGGGCGATGAGAAGGCGGCTTCGGGAGAAAGACGACACGATCGCTCGAATGGCGAAAAGGATGGAAGAGATGGCCGTAGCTGCGGCCACTCTCCGGAGTCGAAGTACAACCACATAGAGAGACACCCCCGAGAGGTCATTCACATTGTAGACGGAGGAAAGGAGATTACGTCCGTCAATGGGGATGATCGAGCTGAAAAAGGATACAACACAAAGTATGATTCTCGAAAAGGATATCAAGAACTTGGTGGAACGGCGAGTGCGAGAAGCCTTAGCACAATCGAAGAGCGGGACATCCATTCGGACGAGTAGACCTTACCCGGAAGAATTCGACGACATCCCGATACCGAAAGGCTTCGTACCACCTGCGTTCAAGACCTTCGACGGAGCCGGGAACCCCGACGGCATGTGGCACACTTTCGTGCCGGTTGTTGCAATGCGGCGGGAGCGATGCATTACTCTTCCGACGGTTCGTCGGCGGCACGTCGGGGATCGCCTTTGATTGGTATGCGGAGTTACCAAATGGTTCGGTGAAGACGTTCTCGGAGCTAGAGAACCTCTTCATCGAGCGATTCGCGGAGCTCGGCACCACATCACTATAGGTGATTTAGTGGTAGAGAAACAAAAGCCGAATGAAACTTTGGTGGATTACATACTTCGATGGAGGAACTTAAGCATGAAGTGTGAACCACAGCTGCAAGAACAACACGCGATCGGCATTTTACTTAAAAGCATTCACGGCCCGATAGCACTTCTCCTCGAGGGATTCACTATTAAGACTTTTGAGAAGTTGTTAAGCAAGGCCGGAAGCTTGCAAGAAGAGGCGAAGCAATTAAGTTTCGCCGACAAGACGGACAAGCAAAAGCACTGTAAAGACTTTTGAAAAGAAATCCGGGATCGTTGCGGCGAGTTGACAAAGGCAAGCAGCCGATGCAAATACCACCGAACGGCCGCAACAACCACAACGGAATTACCGGCAACCCCGGCCCGGCTATCGGTCATCTCTGCGGTATGAACAACCACCTCGTCCGCAACATACATTAAGGGAGCTTTTGAGCGAGAGAATATCCGTTCAAGAATGAAGCGATGCCGAAAATGTTCCGTAGTCGATGAAGACTCCAGATTTCCAGTTGCCGGAGCCTAAAAGACCGAGAGGAAGTCAACAAGAAAGGTGATCCCAACTTTTGCCCTTACCACCGGATGCTTGGGCACAAAATAGAAGATTGCATTACCTTCGAAAGTTGGCTCGATGACAACCTTCGGAAAGGGAATATAACGATCCCGAAGGAGTACATGAAGGAACCCCAGAAAGGAGGTTCCGTCAATGTTGTCTCGACTGATCCCATCATTCCGATAGATCCCTATACGACTGACGATGGATGGACTACCGCTTGGACGAGGTCTTCGAAAAAGATTTTAGGCAGCATCCAAACCGCTTCGGTGCGAGCTTCGATTCGGAGTTTGAGACACTGTTAAGCCGGTGCTATCACTTGCGATAGAAGAACCACCTCAACAGGAGACGATTGAAGAGAAGAAGAAAATCGACGAAGAAGAGAGGACAGAGGCTCCTAAGGCTAGACTAGGGGCTGCTTATCCTAGGATAGTTGTTTCCGATTCGGGGGAGAAATCCCTCGAACCTACGATTCTGTATGATTATCTGCTCACTTCGGTGGGATCATATAATGATAAGGGTGATGGCGTTGGCTACGTTTTGATTGTTTCTAACGATTACGTAACTAACGATAATCCGGATATCGATTTCGATACCAACGACAATTCTCAAATCATACACGATCTCGACGAGCAAAATAACGAAGAAGACATCCATCGAGGAGGCTACGAGAGTTCAACGAGCAACGAATCTATCGCGAGTTTCGAGGAGCTCCGGTCACGATAGAGTTAGAGCCTTCGGACTGCGAAGCTAATCCGGAAGAGCCTGTCATTCCGATTCAAGAAGAGACACCGGTAAGCTCAACAATAGATTCAGAGGAAATTACAGAAGTCAACTTAAGAAGTGGAAAAGTTTTACCTCCGAGAATGAGTCCAAAGGACAAAGGAAAGCAGGTGGTTGTTCAAGAAGAACCAACCCGGCGGAAGAAATACCCATTCGAGAAGAAGCGAGAGACACATGAAAATAAAGTGGACTACAACGTGCTAGCCCATCTTAGGAAACTACCGGCCAAGCCGAGCATTTATGTTGCTCTCATCTTTTCAAAGGAGATGAGAGAAGCTCGATCGAGGCCTTACTTGATCCGGAAATTTGCTTAGCTCAAATGGCCGGAGATTCCTTAGATGAGGTTTGCTCGTTAAAGGAACAACGAGGTGTTACCTTCACGGACAATGACCTACTACTTGGAACAACGAGATCACAACCGACCGTTGTACATTTCGATTACTGATCGGAAAATTTACACTCTCCGGAGTATTGGTGGATCCGGGAGCATCGATCAATATAATGAGTCTTCGAACGCTAGCATACTTGGAAATTGATGCTCGTGAACTCGAAGCGGACAAAATGTTATTAAGAGGATTCAACCGGAAAGGAGAAAGAGCCCTCGGGTCAATAACGCTGCGATGAAGACCGGTGACTTAGCAAAGACAACCGCAAAATTTCACATAATTGATTCGAAACATCGTTCAATGCTCTCTCGGGCCGACCATGGATACATGAAAACGGGATGGTACCATCATCTCTACATCGGTGCATCAAATACTACGATGGAGGGGAACGAGTGCATCAAAGGTGACTTACGACCATTCTCCGTACATGAAATTGGAATCCACGAGGATGCGGCTTATTATGCACCACCGAAGAAAACGATCTTCTCCGGAGATACCATAACAAATGAAGCAAGAAAGTTCGGGACAACGAAGAACACTGAAATTCTAGTCCAACGAGTCACTCACCACTCCCTTCGGCGAGATGGTGAAGGTTTCTCCACAACTCGCATCCGAGGTCGAGGCCGGGGACGAGGCCGTGGTAGAGACGTTAGGACGGTTGGACGGAGGAAACCGATCATCAATGTTGATTGGCAAGATAGTTACGAAGAAGAAAAAGAAATCAAACAAGAAGCGGCGACAATAAGTCGGAAGAAGCCGCAATTCGAGATCTCTCTCGAAGATGAGAAGAATGAAGAATACAAATCAATGTACGAGAAGATTAACCACTACGTACATACTATGACCACTAACTCCGATCCATTCTAATAAGATCGAGGGTATGGTGATCGAAGAGGTACGTAGCGACGGTGCGAAGCCAATCAAATTCTACCGTGGTGCTTCTTCCTCCAAAGCGAAAATAATCTACAATTTGAAGATGTCACTTTATCGGAATTAATGGAATTACCTTTTGAGTGGTACTCTCCACTGTGTTCAAAATTTAATTCGACGTGGTTTCTTACCTCGACGGTGGACAAAAGGTCGATCTCAACATTTTGAAAAATTATGGAATAATTCGGTTGTTCACCCGATTCGAAGCATGGTCTCGGATTCGGCACGGTAGGGTCGAGTTGACGATGCGAATTTTGCTTGGTTGTCACTTGCGAATCTAATGAAAACTGCATGGAAACTACGGACGAACTCGAAGATTTACAAATTGGAGACGCTCCACAAGAATTTGAAGAAGAAATCAAATCTACGATAGATGAGTTAACGGAAGTTAACTTAGGTACTAGCGAAGAGCCTAGACCTACCTTTGTTAGCTCCTTACTCGATAAAGAAGACTCGGAAGAAATAATCGAGTTATTAATGGAATTTAAAGGCTTGTTTTGCTTGGAGCTACGATGAGATGCCGGGATTAGCTCCGGAGGTCGCGATCCATAAGCTAGGAGTGGATCCTACTTCCGTCCCGAGTCGGACGAGGTCCCGGAAGAATGCGTCTAGAAATCGAACAACAAGTCATAGCCGAAGTTAAAAAGTTAATAGACGCTAAATTTGTCCGTGAAGAACAATACCCGACTTGGCTAGCCAATGTAGTCCCGATCGGAAGAAGAATGGTCGGATCGAGAATTTGTGTGGACTTCGAGAGATTTAAACAAGGCATGTCCAAAAGATGAATTCCCTCTACCGATCCCGGAATTAATGATCGACATTGCTTCAACACATGAAATATTCTCATTCATGGATAGATCTTCGAGGATACAACCGGATAAAAATGGCTCCGGAAGATGAAAAGCTTACGGCATTCGAACGCCGATCGGAGTATTTTGCTACACGGTGATGCCATTCGGATTGAAGAACGCGGGAGCGAACCTACCAAAGAGCAATGACAAGAATTTTTGATGATCTCATCCATAATCAAGTCGAATGCTTCGTGGACGATGTGGTCATCAAAAGCAAAGTAAAGGACAACCACTTGTATGATTTGAGAATTGTTTTCGAACGATTAAGACAATTTAACCTTAAGATGAATCCCTTAAAATGCGCCTTCGGCGTCACCTCCGGGAAATTCTTAGGATTCGTTGTCAGACATCGTGGAATTGAAATCGACCGGAGAAGATTAAAGCTATCTTAGAAATGCCGCCTCCCAAAACCTTAAAACAACTACGATCTTTTCAAGGAAGCGGCATATCTTCGACGCTTTATCTCGAACTCGTCGGGTAGGTGTCAGCCTTTCTCGGCACTAGTTAAAAAGGACGCCAAATTTATTTGGGAAGAGAAATGCCAGAGGGCCTTCGAGGACATTAAACAATATCTAATGACACCTCCTGTCTTAGCAGCCCCAGTCTCAGGTAGACCATTGATACTTTATACCGCGGCCTTAGACGACTCACTCGGAGCCTCGATGGCAGGGTCAATGATGAGGGTAAAGAAAATGCTCTTTACTATCTAAGCCGTCGTTTACTGCCAACGGAAATAAGGTATCCTGCAATTGAAAAGCACTGTTTGGCCCTGATCTTCGCCGCTCAAAAGCTCAGGCACTACATGCTTTCTCATAAGGTCAACCTGATCTCGAAATTTAATCCATTGCAATACTTGATGACCCGCCCAACGCTTTCAGACGGACTTGCCGGATGGTCGATGATATTATTGCAATTCGATATAACTTTCGTGCCTCTTCGTGCCGTAAAGGGACAAGTCTTAGCAGACTTCCTTGCGGCACACCCTTTGCGGCAGAATCTCCTCTCGATGACGATGCGCCGGATGAACAAATAATGAACCTAGAAGACCTTGATGATCGACGTTGGGAATTATATTTCGACGGACCATCTTCAGCGCACAAAGACGAAGAATCGCAAGTGATAGTGCCCGGTAAAGCAGGAATCGGGCTAATCTTTATAACACCGGAGCGGGGGATGTTAAGATACTCCTACCACTTGATAGAGCCGTGTACAAATAACGAAGCAGAATACGAAGCCCTCATAACAGGACTAGAATTAACTATTCAAATGGGTATAACAGACATCGACATCTACGGGGATTCGCGGTTAATCATTCAACGGATCGCCGGACGATACGAATTTTAAAGCCAAGACTCGAACAATACTTCCGGTATGCCATACGAGTTGTTGGAACAGATTCCAAATGTGACAATCTACAAAATTCCCGGAAAAGAAAATGCTTTAGCGGATGCTTTAGCCGTCTCGCAAAAGAATTTGCTCGTTTGCAAGATGAATCGATAGAAGTGTCGGTTCACGGACGTCGGGTCTTATCACGGCTCGACATAGACACAATACACAAATCGGAAAAAGAAAAAGAATCGGTTGCAGCGGTGACGAGAAAACACGGAAGATTGGCGACGGCCATTGATGAGACTACACTGCAAACGGGAAAGCTACCGGACGATAGGTCGCTAGCCCATCGGATCGAAAAGAACTACGTCTTACGCATTAATAAACAACACATTGTACGGAAGGTCTTTCGATCGAATGTGGCTAAGGTGCTTAAGCGGGTCCGAGGCCCGTGAAATTGTTAAGGAGGTGCATTCGGGACTCTGTGGCGCTCACCGGTCGGGTCCGAAGATGAAAATGAAAATTAAAAGATTAGGAGTACTGCTGGCCCTCGATGATGACCGGCTGCATGAAAATCGCCGAAGGCTGTCACCGATGCCGAGTGCACGGAGTAGTTCCGCACCAACCTCCAAATGTGCTACATCCGACAATTGCGTCGTGGCCATTTGAATGTTGGGGCACGGATATAGTGGGTCCAATAGAACCACCATCTTCAAAAGGACATCGCTTCATTCTTGCGGCTACGGATTACTTTTCCAAGTGGGCGAGAGCGAGTTCCACTTAGAGAAGTGAAAGCACACCACGTGCTACGGTTTTCAAGAACCAAGTTGTCTGCCGTTTCGGAGTGCCGCGCGAGATCATCTCGGATAATGGGACGGCATTCGGAAGCACGCAAATCAACAATTTTGTCGGGAGACACGGAATCGGCGGCGATACTCAACAATTTACTACCCGAAGCAAACGGCCTCGCCGAGGCTTTTAATAAAACTCTCGTTCAAATCTTAAAGAAAACCTTGGACGATAATAAGAGAAATTGGCACGAGAAGTTGTTAGAAGCCTTATGGGCCTACCGGACAACCTTCGAACTCCTACGCAAGCTACACCTTACGCTGCGGTGT
Organism: Papilionanthe hookeriana x Papilionanthe teres; assembly: GCA_022702705.1. NCBI lineage: Eukaryota > Viridiplantae > Streptophyta > Magnoliopsida > Asparagales > Orchidaceae > Papilionanthe > Papilionanthe hookeriana x Papilionanthe teres. Next base: position 74,341,987 of record CM040430.1, read on the forward strand.
ATGGGTCCGAGGCGGTGTTACCTTTAGAGGTTCGGCTTCCTTCACTCGGAATTGCGAGTTGCAAATAAAATCACAACGAAGAGAACGCCAAATTACGACTCGAAGAATTAGAGAGCACTGGAAGAGAAAAGACTTGCGGCGCAACGGAATTTAGAACTATACCGAGTTAAGATGGTTCGAAGCCCATGACAGGCTAGTCCGCCCAAGAACCTTGAAAGTTGGTGACTTAGTTCTCGTTCTCGAAGACCTATTCTTGCACACCGCGAGATAGGAGGAAAATTTGAACCCACTTGGGAAGGACCGTTTGTGGTTGAAGCGGTCTACTCGGGAGGCTCCTACCGGCTAGTGAATTGCCGAGGAGAACGACATATGCTTCCGATCGATGGACGATACTTGAAAAAGTACTACGCTACACGATGTTTCGAAGGAATGAATTCTTCGGCCCTAAGAAACACGGGCGAAGTAATTACTTATGATTGGGTCCGAACCCAAAAAATAATAAAATGTGCTAAAATAAATAAAATCCGATAATAAAATTTTCCTTGTTTTCTTTTCCAAATCAAAATCTCTTTCACTGATCTTATCCTACTTCATTCTTGTTAAGTTTAAAAAATATAAGAATAATAATAATAAAAAACTGTCTTTAATAAACATTTTCTTAATGTTCTTGTTCTTAGTACGGCCCACGATCCTTTTCCTTGTCTTTTCGCGGGGAAATGTCGAACGGGCGGTTGGTCTGAACTTTAAGAATGGCGTAAGCCTTGCACTCGATGAAAAGAGGGTGAAAGATGGAGCGATAATCGAGATTGACTCGGATTTCGCACCGGCGGAGCCTACTGATACGAGGAAAGTGGCCGGGTCCCGGTTGACGAGAAGAAGCTGCCGGACGGACGGTGATGAAAGTGGGTGGCCCGAGCCACCGATCCGACGACAGAAAGAAAGACAAACATTGAAGAAGATAAGAAAATGAAGTACGTAGTCGCTACGGCCGAAGGCGGGCTTGTCGGCGCCGCGCCCGCGGAGATTCGAAGTTCGAAGAGCTACTCTCACGACAACGCAACGAAGAAATAAGAATCGCCGTATCAGTAAGATGTTAACAAAACTAGGCTGCGGACCGGCGCGACGAGACGATTGCTAATGTCGGTGCATACACTTCGAGGACACCGGTTCACCGGGAACTCGAAGAAAGGAGGCCGGCTCCTAGGATAACGAAAGAACCGGGGAAATCTCCGGAAGATCGGAAGAAAGAAGGCTACCACGCCACCGGATAGAACCACCGGTGATGCATGACCTTGTTGCGAAGCAACCCCGGGGGATGTCCCGACGGAGCATCATCCACGAGGAGCCGAGGTATGCGGGGAGAACGTGAAGGGATTGAACCGTATATTCCACAATATGTCACCGAGGCCTCGCCATCTGCGGATCATTCGGAATACGAGCTGGAGAGAATGCAGAATGTTGAAAAGAAAACCTTTGAATACTTCGAGAGAATTAAAGGCGAGAAGAATCAATATACTTAGAGGGCCTCGAGCTACATACGGACGTATTCTCGGAGTATGAACGACGGCAAATCGTGGATTGCATCCGGGATTTGAAAAGAATGGGCCGAGCGGGCCGCCTGAGGAAAACACATACTCGGAACCCCGGAGATGGATGCCGGGGAAAGGAAGAATCACGATACAATGTGGATGCTGTTACAACTTTGCGGAGGACGGGAAGGGAAACCCACGGGAATACTCCGTCATGGGCAAGTGGATCCGATGCCATTAGTCATCAAGAGAATGGTAAAGAGATTGATAACATGGAGAGTGCGCCGGCGGATTGCATACCCGATAGTTGCATTATCAACATCTACGAAACGGGGTGATTGCATACCCTCGCACATAGATCACCACGACTTTGTCGGACCTTTACTGCACGATCTCTTTCTCGAACGAGTGTAACATCATGTTCGGATCGACCTCCGGATAGCGAGTCCGGAGTGAGTTCGAGGGCCGGTGAAGATACCATTACGGTAGGTTCCGTCATGATGCTGAAGGGCAACGGAGCGGATATCGCTAAGCATTGCATACCGGGAGTACCGGTGAAGCGGATCTCGGTTACTTTCGGAAGGATGGACGACGAGGAAGACACCTTACCATTTCCGGCCGGACCGGAGCTAGAGAGCCTCCGGCCTTACGAGTCGTGAGTTACATGGAAAATATCACACCTCCGATGTACATCCATACGGCATCCTTGCCGAGGATGGCTTGGAAGGTGATGTTATTGACCATGTACCCCACTATTCGGACATGGATTTTTGACGAGATGCTTCTTTGGATGGATCGACAAAGATCATACACGATCCGTTTTGAGTTTACATGGATTGTATGAAATATATTCCGGATCAAGATGTATGATGTATCTTCTACATGATTGGAATGAAAGTGACCATGTCACATTTTTGGCCTTCACCTCTTTTGTGCAAATTGATTGGGAAACGCCATTAAAGTTAAATGAACTTCGAACAAAGAACAGAAAAGGAATAAAAAAAAGAGAATAAAAGAAAACTTTCCTTAAAAAAAAAAAATCTAAAAAAAATGACAAACACCAAATTCACATGAACATTAAATAAACGATAAAATAAAATTTGAATCATTAAAAGATAAACAAAATCAACATAAATGTTAAATCAAATTCTCGATCAAATTTCAAATGTGATCTTCCAAATTTCAAATCAAATCTTAAATCAAATTTCAACCGAGTTCAAACTCATCCTTCCAAATTTCAAATTCAATCTTTCCGGACTCCAAATCTCGATCAAATTCAAGTTCGATCTTTCCAAATTCCAAATCTCTATCAAATCTCAAATTCGATCTTCCGGATCTTAAATCGAATCTCGATCGAAAATTCGAATTCAATCTCCCAAATCTCGAAATCCAATCCGTTCTGTTCTCTCCCTTGTACGGGATGGAAGCGGTTGATTCCATTGACACGGATCGAATGCGATGGCGAGGAATTATATCCAATCCAAACCAGCAACTTCCGATCAACTCTTTTGAATGGGATATGTGACATCTACATATTCTCTCTTAATCTATTTCCTTCCACGAAAGTCTTTTACAACTTTCATGAAATTCTCGAAAAAACCAAAATTCCACACTCTTCAAATCAACACTACAAATCTTTGCAAAATCAATTACCAAAAAAATTCAAATTCAAACTTTTGGGTCGAGGATTTTACATCCAAAGCCTGCTTGCTTTAGGATTCTTTCCCTATTGCCTTTGAAATACATCAAATTCAAACTTTTGGGTCGAGGATTTTACATCCAAGACTGCCTTGCTTTAGGATTCTTTCCCTATTGCCTTTGAAATACATCAAATTCAAACTCTTGGGTCGAGGATTTTACATCCAAGACTGCACTTGCTTTAGGATTCTTTCCCTTTATTGCACTGAAATACATCAAATTCAAACTTTTGGGTCAAGGATTTTACATCCAGTACTTGCTTGCTAGGATTCTTTCCCTGTGCCTTGAAATACATCAAATTCAAACTTTTGGGTCGAGGATTTTACATCAAGACTGCCTTTGCTTTAGGATTCTTTCCATATTGCCTTGAAATACATCGAATTCAAACTTTTGGGTCGAGGATTTTACATCCAAGTACCTTGCTTCTAGGATTCTTTCCCTATTGCCTTGAAATACATCAAATTCAAACTCTTGGGTCGAGGATTTTACATCCAGTGCCTTGCTTTAGGATTCTTTCCCTATTGCCTTTGAAATACATCAAATTCGAACTCTTGGGTCGAGGATTTTACATCCAAGTCTGCCTTGCTAGGATTCTTTCCCTATTGCCTTTGAAATACATCAAAATTCAAACTCTTGGGTCGAGGATTTTACATCCAAGACTACCTTGCTTTAGGATTCTTTCCCTGTTATCTTTGAAATACATCAAAATTCAAACTCTTGGGTCGAGGATTTTACATCCAAGGCTGCACTTGCTTTAGGATTCTTTCCCTATTGACCTTTGAAATACATCAAAATTCAAACTCTTGGGTCGAGGATTTTACATCCAAGACCGCACTTGCTTTAGGTTTCTTTCCCTATTGCACTGAAATACATCAAAATTCAAACTCTTGGGTCGAGGATTTTACATCCAAGACTGCACTGCTTTAGGATTCTTTCCTATTGCATCGAAATACATCAAATAAAATTCCGGGGTTAAGGATTTTACATCCGAGACTGCATTGCTTTAGGATCATTTCCATATCGCAATGAAATACATCAAAATCAAACTCTTGAGGTTAAGGATTTTACATCCGATACCGCATTACTGCGAGATCTTTCCTCGTTGTAATGATCCAATCCAATCGATTCGATCTTCTTTTGGGGTTGAAGATGTTACATCTAAAACCTCGAAATTCCAATTTTCATTTCAAATCAAATCCCTTCAAATTAATCTTGACAAAATTCGATCTAAATTGAAACTCCAATTGAAATCTAAACTCACACATCATGACTTGAACATGAAACAAAATAAAATCTAAATCGAAATTCTCCCGAGATCATGTGATTTGGGATTCACCTCCTTTTCCTTTCCCCGGCGAGAGTTCGAGAATCTCCGGTTCCGGAGATATACTTGACACTCCCCAGCGAAGCTCTTCTACTTCGTCCTAAGTTCGTTACTTGGACATCTGTGTTGGTTTTGTTGATCGCTTCGGTCGACACCAATACGCGCGGTGTGCTCCGTCAGCTCACCACACCTATTGGGGGTCCATTTGTTGACCTCATTTTTGATGAGGTCTTCTCTTCTTCTTTTAGTGCTTAGGATCTAGCCTTAGGCTTTTCCTTTGACTATCTTAGAGGATTAGAATTGAGACCCACCTTTTAGAAATTCAAACCACTTGCTAAACTCCCGCAAACCCCACAAACTTGATCTGTAGACCCCTAATCACCTAGAGGGTTGAAATCAAATGTGGAAGTTTAAAGGATGAGTTCCTATAGGACTTTTTGGCCTTAGGGCTGCCACAGGTGGCACTAGTGCAGTGAGGGCTGACTTACACACACACTACACTTATACACTACACCTACACACTACACTTTCACACTCCTCCTAAAAAGAAACACACCCATACCCGACTTGACCTCACGACTCATGTAGGTGATTCACATGGATGGTCCTTAACCCCTAAGCCCTTGGTCAAGAGGGTTAGGAACAACATAGTGAATGCCTCGAAATGAGTCCCTTCATGGCTCATGTGGGCTTGATATGGCTTCATGGCTCAACCAAAATGATTTTATTCCACTTACATTCACCTAATCTTCCATTTTCCAAATTTTTAATTTTTGACCCAGGGACCCTACACCTGCCAACCTACCCGAAGCACTGAATAGCCTAAATTTCTCAAAAATTTCCAAATCACCCAAAATTCTCCAAAATCATTCCCAAACATTTCCACATCACTCAAATTGATCATCCATACCCAAAAATATCAAAAATTCCAAAAATACCTCCCAATACCCTCCAAATACCCAAAATACCCCTCTTGACCCAAAAAATCCAAAAACTCGAGAAAATTCCCAGAAAAATTCCAAAAAATTCCAAATATTCCCAGTTTCATTTTGTCCAACTATACCATGGGCCAATTTTGTCAATTTACCCTACTTTTGTCAAAACCCCCAATTTGACCCATTCTGAAAGTGAACCCGATGTCAAACCAAACCTACCCAATTGACCCAAATTCTGGTCCAATTCAATTCTAAACTTCAATTCAACATTCCCAATACCAATCTAGACCAAATCCAAGTTCAATTTGATTGACATTTGGATCCAATTTCACTTTTGGCCTTAAAGCCCAATTTGGACCTATGACCCAAACCTAACCCAAACTCACCCAATTCAACTCCAATTAACCCCAAATCTTTTCTAAATCTTCCTTAACATTCCCACAAACAAAACACTAACATGATTTGCCCAAAATTTAGATCCAAACCCCACTCAAATTCAACCCAAAGCTAAAAGGCCCATTTTTGACCTAAACCCAAACCTAACCCAGAATGAGCCCGAACCCCAAAATCAAAGCCCAACCAAAGTCAAAACCTCTTTGAAACACTCCCATAAATATTTCTCAACATTAATTTTACATCAATTTCAACCCTAGCCCAACATTGGCCCAAGTTAGCCCAATTTGACCTACATAGGCCCACTTACCAAATAAACCCGAATTCGAACCAATTCGACTCCAAATCACACCAAATTGACTCCAAGCCCTTCATAGAACATCCCTAAACCAATTATGACATTTATTTGACAAGGTCCTTCACAAAATCTTTACCCAAATGCCCATCCTAAAATCAAAAAGCCCATTTCCCCTTAAACTTTCCTAAAAGCCCACTTCCTTCAAATTCAAAAGCCCAAATTCATCCAAAGCCCACATGGCACTTCCCCTCATCATCCATTTAATCAAAATTGTCCCTAAGTTCCAAAGTCATCAATTAAACAATTCCAAATCAAGCCCCATACAAATTCCCATCAAAATATCAAAATTTTCTTAAATCCCTTTTTATGAAATTGACCCGAAGCTTTTCCCGAAGCCGAATGGAGCCAAGGATGAGCCATTCACAAGCCATATGAAGCCATGAAAGTTTGGCATGTGACCATGCCATTAATGGCAAAAGGAGGAGGTCCTTTAACCATCTCCTAAAAGTCATTAGCCTTAAGCATGTTTCCCCTTAACCAAGATTTAATCCAAATATTCTTGGATAAGGACATCACCACCTCTTGACCGGCTAGCCTAACTGATCTTCTCGGCCCAAGACCAGCCATGGGGAGGTGAACCCAGCCCAAACCGATGGGTTGACCAATTTCAAGCCAAAGTGGCCTCTCCCCATACCATTTTAATCCAAACACTTTACACATGTCCGAGCCCGATTGACTTCACCATTGCCAAGCCACGACCTCCACGGTCGAAGATGGTGACCCATGCTGCTCGGCCGGCCGCTGGATCGCCGGAAAACACCACACCCGAGAGCTCACATGTGAGCCGACTTTGAAATTCCACCTTGCTGAGTTGCCCCATGCCCAGATGGCCACCATGGCTGTTCTTCCCATGACCGAGCGGCTGATCCCGACCCTTGGCCATCCACGGGAGGCTCTCCGGCCACCTCTATTTAAACTCGACCCCCTCACGGCCATGAGAGGAGAGTTGCACAAACCTTGCCGAAACTGCGCCAAAATTGTTCCGAGACCCTTCTCCACCCTTAGAGCAGTTGATCCCCAGTGTCAATTTGCCCTAATCCCCACTGATAAAACTCAATTTCCCAACTGAAATTACACCCAAAACCAGGACACTTCTTCACAGTGAGCCAATCCCCAAATTGATTGGTTCTACACCTTCACCAGACCAAGGGAAGGTGTCCACCGGCAAAAGCCCCATCTCCGGGCCACCCGGTTGCTCCGGCCTCCGAAGCTTTGTGATCGAGTCGTGGTCGAAGTCCAACCTAGACAATTCACCGGACCGGGAGACTTCATGCGGAGCTTGCTAGGATCCGATCGAAGGTGCAACAACTCTCGTATCGAAGCCACACTTCTGCGAGCAAAGGTATGAACTCCCTCTTCTGCCCGAGCTTCGGTAGATTCTCCATTTTGATTGGCTTGATTTCAATAGCATGTTCACCGTATGGATGTGTTCGTCTCTTCGAGACGAATCCATAGAGCATAAGAACACGAAAATCCGTTGAGAATCGAGTGAGTTCTTAGGGTTAGAGTGTGGACGATCACGGGATCGCACCGGTCGTAGACGATGACCGAGAACCGTCGGATCGCGCGTGTATCGGATGGACGGCTTGGATTGCGTCGGACCGAGCGGATGGTACGTGAACCGCGGGGCCCCGGACAGCCGAGTCAGATGGCGGCGCCGAATCGGGGAGCGACGCGTGTCGATTCGGAGCTGCCGAGGTTGACGCGGCGCCGCGTGGATAAGTAGAAAAATAGGATTTTTCTGATTTATTTAATTCCCTAAACTTCAAAAATCCATATCTTTGTGTAGAAAAATCACAAAAATAAAATAAAAATACCCTCTTGCTCGGTGAACGGAGGAGAATAATGTGGAAAAGAAATAATTTAATTTCATCCGAGTATTTTATTTTTAATGATTTATTTACCCTCTGCATTGTATTTAATTCTCCATGCATATAGGACAATTCACCATGGCATGAGACCATAGGGCTTTTGAAGCCTACTGAATTTGGAAACATTCCCTGAATTTTCCAAAGTCGAGAGCCATCCTATGAGAAGTTATTGATTTTTCAAGTTCATGTCACTGTTTTGAGTATTTTAAATCCAATAATTAGCATGTTGTGAAATAAATTCTAGGAAAATTTGGTGATGTTCCTTATGACCAGAGAACCCTAGGAAAAATAGGACTTGAGTTAATTCACTCAGATTAACCCTAATTGGCCTAAATACCCAAAATTGAACTTTAATTAATTATAGTTAACCATAGATCAAATTGACTTGAAATCAATTCTCCACTGACCTTTAGGATCAGAGGAAACCACCACAAAAGTTTGAAGTCAATTAGACTTGGTTAGCCTTACTAAATGGGTTGATTAAGCCATTTAGTCATTTTAAACTTTAAAAATTCATAACTTTCAAAATACCTTTCAAAAATTCACCAAATTGGTTTTGGAGCCTCTCTGATATCAGGGGAATTTAAGAAAATTAAAATTTCAATTTTCTAAAAAAGTTGATTTTTAATATTATTTTAATATTTTTAATAATTAAAAAATAATAAAAATCACAAAAATAATAAAATTCACAAAAATGTCACATTTTGAATTTTAATCACTTAGGAACAAACCCCATATTTTTCTTAGGTCTATTTGGTGAGATATTAATTTTTAAAGCTCTAGGGTAATTTTAAAATTAAAAAAATGTATTTTCTAGCATTTTCACTAAAATAATTATAATAAATCATAGAAAAATCAGAAAATTGCAAAATTTGCTTCTCTGATTTCCTTGATATCAGAGAGATTTTTGAAAAACATAAAATTCATTTTTCAACATTTATTTTATTTTTAAATTAATTAACACTCCAAAATTTAAAATAATTATAATAAAAATAATATAATTCAAAAAATCACCAAAATTGGTCCAAGTGGTCCCCTGGTCATTAGGAATGTTCTCCTAATTTTCTTAAGGACAGAAACTTTCCCTTGGTCATGTTATTAAATTTTCCTTGGAAATCTCTATTTTCTACCAAAAATAATTATATAAATAAATTAAATACAGAAAAATCACACTTTCTCCTCTCATGTCTTTATTGACATATGAGTGAAGTCACATAAAAATTTCAAGTTCATTTGAGTTCAATTTAGTGAGTTATGAAATTATTAAGCTTAAAGGGTAAAGTGGTAATTAAATTTTTTTAATCCTTAATTAAAACTTTAGGTTTAATAAAAAATTAACAAGTAAAATATTTGATCCTAATCTGATTTGGATGATTGAAATTTAAATAATTGAAGGGTAGAAACCCATTAAGCAATTTAAAATGATTAAACTTTAATTAAATAATTGATTAAATTTGGAAGAATAATAAAATTGGAATTATTAAAATAGGGATATTATTAGGAAGAGATTTATTCTTTAATTTAAAAAATCCCTAAATTAATCATTTCATTAATGTTTAATTCTTAATTAAAATGATAATTCAAATTTAAAACATTAAAAGACTTAATCATTAAACTAAAATTAAATTATTGAACTCTTTTAAAATTTTAATTAAAATTAAAATGAATAAAATTAAATTAAAAAATTAAATTAAATCAAATTAAATCAAATTAAAAATTAAATTAAAAATTAAATTAAATTAAATTAAATTAATTAAATTAAATTAAATTAAATCAAATTAAATTAAAAAATTAAATTAAATCAAATTAATTTAACATCAAATCAAACTAAATTGAATTAAATTGAATTAAATTAAATTAAACTAAATTAAATTAAATTGAATTAAGTTGAATTAAATAACATCACCTAAGACATAAAGAAATAAGCCTAAAATAACTTGAACACTATTCCAAATTTAAACCCTTCAATTGAAATTAAGCTTAAATCACAAACCATTTGAACACCAATTTACCCTCAAAAGCTTTAGTTATCATAACTCCTAAACGAATATTAAATGAAATGTTACTTCACTTATAGGACATTCAAATATCCTAGTTCACTGAGCGAGTTAACAAAACTTGAAAACCTCGGACGATCGATTCATTTACATAATTAAATTCATTTGGACTTAAAACAATCCTAGAAATATTGAAAAGATGTTTAAGATTCTTCTTAAGCACTTCCTCAATATGATAGGATATTTATAAGAACAATTGAACTTAATTGTTCTTTGATGAAGAAAATCGTCTTCAAACCAAAAGCACAAGGAACCTAGACGTCATAGGAAATGACTAGCTATAGGATTAGGAATTTGGTAGAAAACCATAACCCTTACCCTAGCTTTACCTAGGAACTTGCTTAAATGTTCTAATCGTGTTTTAAGTGCAGCTTGGAATGACGGGAAGACCCTCCAGGTACACTTTTATTTTATCGCAATTTACTTTCCGCAAATTACTTTATTGCAATTTATTTAATCGCATCGCACTTACTTTTCTTGTATGATAAACAACAGTTGCATGAAAACTTACACCTTTAGGACAGAAACCAAAACTGAAACCCATAACTAAATTAAAAGACATTACAAGATAAAATTCACCGCCACAACATTTCAAAATATAAAACAACTCAAAATTTAATCACAAACAGAACAACAAAACTACAACTGCAACTAAATTAAAACGTCTTGTTGGATGATCGGGAATACCTCGGATGATGTAACCTACGTGTTGCTAACGGGATTTCCCACGGTCTAAATGAAAGTGTGGAACTCATTCAGATTGAGTTTAGCAAATTCATCCGGACTAAGTGAATCCGATAAAAATAATGATGCGGAAGGATGGAACCGTGGGATCTTAACCGGTGTCGTTATAATCAACTTTAAGATTTGTTTTAATTAAAACACAAAAAACACTTGGAAATTAAGACTTCTCCGAACCAAAACACTTTTCTCATCCCCCGATTTATGATTTCTAAAACTAAACCTCTGCAACAACAAGGAGTTCGGAGCATGGTGGGCAGCACGGCCATCGTCGTCAGCAAAACTTGAACCTACTTCAGCAAAACTTTCCTAAAATTAAACAACAAAGCCATAAGACTTCGAGGTAGTTTGCCTAGTGCAACATAAATCCTCAACTCTTCGTTAGGCATTTGCATTGCAAATTAAGCCCTAACCGGTCTTAGGATTCCGAGGTAGTCGTCCGATACGACATAAACCCTCATATCTTCCAGGCTATTTGTATGATTCTATCATATAAATATAAGCCCTAATTAATTAAAATTGGCAAGATTAAAACATTAAATAAACATTAGGACTTTCCTAAATCCAAGCCAAGCAATAGAATAGTCGGGAGATTATCGAAGTTCACTTCGAATCCGTAATTTCTCCTACTTTTCTTCCTTTGAATTCCCAAAATAAAATGTTCCAAACTTGATCCATTCCCTATTGAGATTCAAAAATTCAATCCTTTGAAAACTTAAACTTTGAAATTCTTGAGAGCAAAACCACTGATCATTATCGAGAGTTTTCTTAAATGATTCCCATCATTTAAGATGTAATTAACTATAGGGGCTTGCCCTTATAGGGAACTTTAAGAACCCGAGTAATATAAACCTCGTTTAATTTCTTTGTATTAAGCGGGGAACTTGTCGGCTTATAAAATTGGTTCGCGAGACCAAACGGATGTCACAAACCTTTCTAGTTTATCTAATCGAGCCCCATTATCAAGCGGTGTGTCTATTCTTCGGGATAGATACACGGTTTGTGATGCGGTGCTCGTTTATGTAAACTATTCGGGATGTGAGATCGGTTTGATTTCATATCTTAAAATCTTCAAATTTAAAAATTATTTTCAAAATCAAATACTACTTTTCAAATTATTTATTTAAATTAAATTAAGAATTCGCCGACAATTTCTGTAGGCGACCTCTTTTCAAAGCAAAACACATAACCTAAAAATATGCCGACAAATACCAATAATGAGGGTGGTATTAATCAACAATGGGGGAATAAACAAGTAAACCCATTGGGGAACTGAAACAAGCAATGGAATAATAATTATAGACCAACCTATCCTCCAGGTTTTAGCAATGCTTCACAATTTAAAGAGAAGAAGTTGTCTATTGATAAAATAGTGGTACAAATGAAAAATCAATTGCAAAGTCAAGGAGCTACAATAAGAAATATTGAAAATTAATTGGGACAAATTACCAATTCATTAAGTAATAGATCCCAATGTATGCTTCCTAGTAATACCAAAGTTATTCCAAGAGATAAGACTAAAGAGCATGTAAAAGAAATTCAACTGAAAAGTGGAAGAGAGTTGGAAGGTAGAGTTAAAAAAGAAATTGAAGTAGAGAAAGAAGAGATTGAAGATCCAAAAGAGGATGCTCTGAAAGGTTTGGAAAGACCTATTTCTCAACTTAAGGAAGATTTGGAAAAACCACCACCTCCATTTCCTCAAAGACTTTGACAACTAAAGTTGGATAAGCAATTTTCAAAGTTCTTGGAGATATATAAGAAGATTACTATATACATTCCATTTGTTGAATCTTTAGAATAGATGCCAAGCTATGTGAAATTTATGAAGGATATTTTCAACAGAAAAAGGAAGTTTGAAGATAATGAGATAGTTGCACTTTGTGAGGAGTGCAGTGCAATAATTCAGAAGAAGCTTCCTGAAAAGCTTAAAGATCCTGGTAGTTTCACAATTCCATGTGCAATCAGAGACAAATTTTATGGAAAAGCTTTATGTGATTTGGGTGCAAGCATTAACCTTATGCCTTTATCAATATTTAAAAGACTGAGATTAGGAGAAATAACTCCAAATACTGTAACTCTGCAATTAGCAGATTGTTCGATCACATATCCTAAAGGAGTTATAGAAGATGTTTTGGTAAAGTGGATCAATTTATCTTTCCTGTTGATTTCATTATGCTGGATATGGGGAAGATAAAGAGATACCCATAATTTCGGGAAGACCGTTCCTAGCCACAGACAGAGCAATGATAGATGTGCAAAAAGGGAATTAACGATGAGAGTTAATGATCAGACTGTTACATTTAACATTTCAAAATCAATGAAGTATCCTGCAAGAGGTAAATATGATGAATGTTATATGATGGATGTTATCAAATATTTGAGTGAATGTCATTTCAAATCAACTTATGAAGAGAAATCTGAAAGAGAAGATTTGGAACATGAGCAAGAAGAGGAGTTACATCATTCTAAAGATTTTCATTAGGAAGATCTAAATTATGTTCATGAAAATTTTGAATTGTTGGACATGACTGAAAAAGAGAATCTTTTGGTCCATCAATTGAAAAACCTCTTGAACTTGAGTTAAAGATGCTTCCTAATCATTTGAAGTATACTTTTTTAGGTGAGTCCTCAACTTTGCTAGTGATAATTTCCTCTCAATTAACTAAAAAAGAAGAAGAGAGTTTGTTTGAAGTTTTGAAGAAGTACAAGAAAGCCTTTAGATGGACGATAGATGATATTAAAGGAATCAGTCCTTCAATTTGTATGCATAGAATCCTTATGGAAGATAACTGCAAACCTAAGGCTGAGCCTCAAAGGAGATTAAATCCTATCATGAAAGATGTTGTTAAGAAAGAAATTTTAAAGTGGTTAGATGTTAGGATTATCTACCCTTTTTCAGATAGTGCATGGGTTAGTCCTATTCACTGTGTTCCTAAGAATGGAGGAGTAACTGTGACTGTTAATGAGAAGAATGAGATTATACCAAAAAGACAAGTTACAGGGTGGAGAATATGCATTGATTATAGAAAATTAAATCTTGTAACAAGGAAAGATCATTTTCCTCTCCCGTTTCTAGATCAGATGTTGGATAGACTGGCTGGGCATAAATACTTTTATTTTCTGGATGGATATAATGGGTACCACCAAATTCAAATTGCTCCTGAGGATCAAGAGAAAACAACGTTTACCAGTCCTTAGGTACGTTTTCTTTTAGAAGAATGCCTTTTAGTTTATGTAATGCCCTTGCTACATTTCAGAGATGTACGATGACTTTTATCTGTGATTTAATTGAAAAAGGGATGGAAGTTTTTATGGATGACTTTTCAGTGTTAGGAAGTTCATTTGAATCATGTTTAGAACATTTATCTAAAGTTTTAAAACACTGTGAATAAAATAATTTGTTCCTTAATTAAATTGTATTAAGACATCGAATATCAAAAAAAGGTTTGGAGGTAGATCCTGCAAAAATTCAAGTTATCTCTAATTTACCTTGTCCAACGAATGTAAAAGGAAATAGAAGTTTTTTGGGACATGCTGGATTCTACAGGCGTTACATTAAAGACTTTTCAAAAATTTCAAAACCCTTATGCCGTTTATTGGAAAAGGATGTAATTTTTTATTTTGATGATGAATGCTTAAAAGCTTTTGAAACATTAAACTAGGAAAGGATCTGATCATTCCAGATATGTACCTTTAGAAGAAACTTGTAAAATTATTGAAAATGTCATAATTTTGATTATGGGGGACATTTTGGAGTCTATCGAACTGCTTAAAGAATTTTACAATCTGGATTTTGTTGGCCTACAATTTTCAAAGATGTTAATGCATATATTAAAAATTGTGATCAATGTCAGCGTGTAGGCAATATTTATAGAAGAAACAAGGTGCCCCTCAATTATACGTTGGAAGTTAAAATATTTGATGTTTGAGGATTAGATTTCATGAGACCATTTACACTATCTTTCAGACAAATTTATATTTTGATAGCAGTAGACTATGTATCCAAGTGGATTGAAGCTGTTGCTTTACCTGAATGTGATGCTCAAAGTGTTGCAAAGTTTTTATGAAAGAATATATTTTGCAGATTTGGAATACCAAGAGTAATCATAACCGATGGGGGAAGTCAATTTAGAAATGTGATTATGGAGAAGTTAGTAAAGAAATATCATATTAATCATCACATTGCTATTGCTTATCATCTGCAGAGAAGTGGTTTGGTTGAATTATCCAATCCTGAAATTAAAAGAATTTTGGAAAAGACTGTTAATCCAAACAGAAATGATTGGTTAATCAAACTGGATTATGCTTTGTGGGCCTATAGGACCGCTTACAGAACTCCTATAGGGATGTCTCCATATAGGCTAATTGGTTGAAAAGCTTGTCATTTACTTGTTGAACTTGAGCATAAAGCATATTGGGCTATTAAGGAGTTCAATTATAATTTAAAGGATGTTGTTGAGAAGAGATTATTGCAATTAAATGAGCTTGAAGAGATAATGAATGAATCTTATGAAAATGCTAATATTTATAAAGAGAATATGAAGCTATGGCATGAGCGGAAGATTATTACTAAAAATCTTAAGCGGGACAAAAAGTTTTGTTGTATAATGCCAAATTGAGAATTTTTGCTGGAAAACTTAAGTCCAACTGGAAGGGTCCATTTATTGTGATAAAAGTTTATTCTTATGGAGCTGTGAATATTCAAGATCCTAAGACTGGAAAAATATTCAAAGTTAATGGTCATAGACATAAACCTTATTTTCAGTCGATCAACTTAAAACTAATGCGAATTTGATGTTGGGTCACTCAGAATAAGTTCTAGGTATGTCAGGCTGAAGACATTAAACCAAGCGCTTTATGGGAGAGAACCCATAGTTATCGGTGTGCTTTGTGTGCTTTGTTTGGTTTGTTTTCATGATTATGTGATAGTATTTTGGAGAGATTGGTTAGTGGTGTTTATTTGACATAAATTGATGACTTAAAAGAGTCAGAATGAAAAATTTGGACATTTGGCAGACCTGTGCTAAAATGAGCACTGGCGGCTAAGCGTCGCCTGGTTGGCGCTTAAGCGCCGTAGTTATAAAAATATGATAATTGAGTTTCTACAAGCCAAAATCATGAGGAAGTTGTTTTAGAAGTTATTTTGAAGTTTTAAAACGTCTAGGGTCAGTTTTAGTACTTCCCATGTCTATAAAAAGGCCTTGAATTAAGAGAAACACTTGCCCCAGTCCTTATTTTCATTCCTGAGTCTTTAGAAGTGTATTTTGAGTGCAAAAATTTCTTCTTGTGAGAGTGAAATTAAGAAGAATGAGGAATCCAACTTGAAGACGTTTATTGGTGAAAGTGCGCAAGAGTTATTTAGTGGATTCCTAGCAGTTAGTATTCAAGGTATTGCAGAAAGGATTGCAAAGATTGAAGCTAATGTGGAATCAATTGAAGCAAAGGTAAATGAAACTAACGCTCATTTAGTGCATATTGGATGGCAACTTAAAATGTAATTTAGTCATACAAGTCATTTGGAAGAAACAGATAAGGTGATGTTTCTGAAAAACAAATGTTTAGAAGAAAAAGATGTGAGAGTCTTCAACCATCGTCCGTTTTATCAGATTTATATTCCAGATGGTTCAAATGGAACCCATGGTGGTTCTAGATATATTCCACCTAATGGAGATTGGAATTAAATTTGAGTGTAGTCTAGTGTTGTAGTTTCTATGTGTCAAGTTTTTTGTGTCTAGTATTTTATGTTTGTGTTTTGTTGAAATTTAATGTGTGTTTGTTACATCTTAATGATGTAAATTTATCTTTGTTTTTATGTACTTGAATCTTTGTGTATTGGGAAATTTCATCCAAAGTGTTTGGATAGAAAATTTTAGTTTGTATTAAGTGTGGTTGTTTTTAATTAAATGTAAGTTTGTATTTGTGTGAAATTTGTTTGGAATTGATCGAAATTTAACTCTCTTTGGAGTATTAGAAAAGTTTATGGGGGAGAAATGATTATTTGAGGTGATTTTGGGTGATTAACCAAGGGGTTTAGTACACTTTTAAATTAAATGTGAAAATCAGGTTACTGGCGCCTAATTTCCAGAACTTCGGCGCTTAAGCACCAGATTTCGTGGCTAAGCGTCGTATGCCTAGCGCTTAGGCCCCGGTTAGCGAAAATATGTTTTCTACAGTTAAAAACCCGAAAATTAACATTTTTAACACCTCCTGTCATCTTCAACCTCTCAAAATTGTGAAAAAGGATTTAGGGCTTCTTTAGGTTGGATCAATTTAGAGCTGATTTCAACGAGATTTGTCATATTTGAGTTCCTTGAGGTATGAGCACTACTCCTAAGTAAAAATTTTTTATTTTCATATATTTTGAGTACATTATTGAAAAATCTTAAATCACTATTCATGGTGAAATTTGAGGAAATGCATGAGAAATTGCTTGGATTTAGTGGAAATTACCTTTGGAAGTTAAATTGGCAAGTTTGGTTTGATTTTGGAATTTTTGGTGAATTTTTGCGATTTTTTTAGAGATGGCTCTAAAGTCAAAGTGTTCGAAAGAGAGGGCAAAATTTGATTCCATCAAGTTTATTAGTGCGAGAGCAGAGGATCAATACATCGATGCATTATCGTCACAAAAATTGATTCCTGAACGTGTGTTTAGTAAACCAGGAGAAATTATTAAAGATGATTACTAGAAGGAATTGGGAGAATTACTGTTACTTGTCCACTGTCACTGTTGTTTCTGTGTTTAGAGAGTTTTATGTAAACTTGCCTACAGTAGAAGAGAATTTGGTAATGGTTCGAGGTGAACAAGTGCATTTTTCACATGGGGTAATCAATGTCTTCTACCACTTGCCCCCTGCATTTTTTGTTTTTATGCTAATTATCATACTACTGAGTGAGAATTAGATGAAATAATATCTTTTCTAAATGATGGAAGAGATTTTTGGAAGATAACGAATGAAATAAGAGTAAATTTTCAGGCCTCTAAGTTGAATGCCATTTCAAAGGCATGGCATTGTTTTATCTCATCTAAACTGTTGTGTTCAAGTCATATTAATGAAGTTACGAGGGAAAGAGCTGTTCTGAACCATTGTATTCAGCAAGGAAAGCCTATTGACATAGGGGATATTATTTTTTATTATGTGATGAACTGTGCCAGATCTGCTACTACTACAGCCATGGGATTTCCTTCCTTAATTCATTCGATTTGTGAGCGTTCTGGTGTGAAGTTTGAAACATGGGAGGAAGTTCTTCAGCCATTGAGACCTATTACCAGTGTAAATGTTGGCACTTACACTGTGCATTCAGAGTTTGGCTAGAGAGGAGGATTTGTTAGAGCTTCCACTGCTTCTGCTTCTGCTGCTTCTACTTCACGTGCCACTACTTCTCGAGCATCATCTTCTAGTGATTCACAGATTGGATTATTAAAGAAAATTTTGAATAAGGTGAGTCTTACCCGAGAACATGTTAGAGATATGGATGGTAAGATTGAAAATATTGAAAGGTATATTGTTAAATATGATGAATATGAGGAAAATTATGAGCAGTATATGGATAGAGCGATTAGTGGTGATCACAATGTTGAGATGCTCCCTCATCCGTATTATAAACCTTATGTTCCATCCAAAGACTGGAATGAAGATGATGATGAGGATAATGATTAGGATTGTTGTGTTGAGTCTGTTTTGTTTTGTGATTTCTTATGTGTTCTTATGTTTTTATTTGATTTTTTTATATGTGATGTGATGTTTAATTTTTGTGTGATGTATTTGTGATATGAACTCTGTTATTGTATAGAGCATAGTTAGACTATTTATTTTTATGCACATGCAGATGTTTATGTGAAAAATTAATGTTTTATGTTGTGTGGTAGTAAGTGTTTTAATGTGAATTTAGTGTTTGAATTTTTTAATAGAGTGTAAATTAATTCCAAATCTGTTAGAAAATGTAGAACACTGTTAAAAACCGCTATTTGAAAATTGCATGTTTAAAACTTTTCAAAATCTACTACCAGTTATTATCTAGTGTTGTTGTGATTTTAGTTATGTTAAGTTGGTGTGTATTTGCTTTGAAAACCTCTACTACTGTAGAAGTCTTTTGAAATTTTTTTATTTTATGAAAAACTGAATTTAGTTTCTTTTTACTCATGTTTTTTTTTAAACTGTTATACTTGCATATTTAGGATATTGAAATTCCTGCAAGCATGTTATTTTAGTTTTTAAATCTCACTCATATATCATTTCTTATTCTTAAATGTTTTTATCCTAACTGAAAATTAAAGTTTGGGGGGATTTTAAAAAACTAAATTTTTCAAAAACCTAAATTTTTATTTGTTCTCAAGAATACTTAAAAAAATTTGGTTTTTGATTAAAAATAATTATGTATAAGAAGTTATATTAGGGAAACAAAATTTCGAATATAGAAATGAATAAAAGAATTTAGTTAAAATTTATAGTAATAATGAAAAATTTAAAGTTAAAATTTTCTTAATAAAGAATTGTTAAATATAGTTGAACTATCTTTAGTAAGAAATGTTGTATTTTTGGATGAATAGAAGATTTGACTTTTATTCTTAAATTTTATTTATTGAGGAGTAATTTTATGCACTATTATTATGATTTTTAAGTGAAGAACACATATCAGACCTTTATTTTAAATGGAAGAGAAGAATTCAAAATCATTAAAGGCCTATCTAGATACAGTAATCCTTGTCTTATAAAAAAAAAGAAGAAAAGAAGAAAAGAGAAAAGAAAAAGAAAAAGAGAAAAAGTGAAAAATAGTATGTGGAAAGGAAGGAGAAGCTTGAGGATTTAAGGGCCTAATCAAAAATTGGTTCCATGCCTAAAGTTTAAAATATAAGTTTTGAGAAAATCTAAAACTTAAGGATATAAAATAGTAAGTAAAATTATTCTCAATTAAAATTTTGTAAGTGAGAAAAATAAAATGTTTGAATTCTATATTTCGAAAAATCTACAAGTATTTCTAAATTAGATAGAAACTTATATTTTCATTATCCTTTACTTAAGAACTTTCTAAACTTTAAGTTGGTCTTATTTACTAAAATTTTTTCTAAATTGAATTATTTCATTTCTAGAACAAAATTTTGGAACCTTCCTAAGAAGTTCATTTACCTAATTTGCATGTTAAAATTTTTACGGTTAAGAGTCACTTGGGAACAAGTAACACTTTAAGTTAGGGGGATTTTGATACACCTAAAATACATAGTGTTTTATGTACATTTTTATACTTATTTTTTGATGATATCACACTTTAAAGGAAGGTATTTTGTGTTTTTCTTGCAGGTATGATGAAAATGATTAATTATGATGAAAGGAGCAAAAAAGGATCAAATTTGGAGCAAAATTTTGAAGTTTGAGAAATTTGGCCTCTGGCACCTAAGCACCAAAGTGTCGGCACTTAAGCACCATAGTTAAAAATCAAATTTTAATCAAATTTGGTGCCATTCTCAAGAAGTGTTTGAAGCATCTTTTGGTGGTGACTTCCTTTACTTCCTTTGGGCGGTAGATGTGCTTAAAAGGATGCATCCTTTGGTGGATACATTGAATCTAAAAATAATTTAAAGAGACACCAATGCACCTTTTGGAAAATTATAAAAATGAAGCCTCATAATTTGCAAAGAGAGTCTTTTAAAGTCTGGAGAGTGTGTGAAATTAGTGTAGTGTAGTTCTATAGTTGTTAGTAGAGAGTAGAGAGTAAGAAAGGAAAAAGGGTTGGTGTGAAGCCTTCTTCTCACCAATTTTCTTTCATCCTTGTATCTAGTTTTTATTGAAGTCTAAAGTTTGTATTTGAGTCATCAGAGTTGGGCGCCAACCTCTGTAGATTTGTATTGTGGAAAGCAAAATTTCAGAGGAACTTCCAGAGTCTTGTGGAGAGGATTTTTAGATAAGTATTTATCTTTGTTTTTACACATTATTTTTAAGTAAGATTTGTTGTGTTTTCATTATGGTTTATGCTTTCAAATCAAGTTGTGTTTGTGTTTTCTCCATGAAATCTTAGTATTTTACTTTTAACTTTTTCTTTCTTAGATGACGAAGTAATTAAATTATGGAAGTATGTTGTGGATTGTATAAGAGTTTAATGCTGAAAGAAATTATGATGATTCAATTCCTTGTACATAATTTACTTCTTGATGTGGCAAAATCAAGATGTTAAAATTTGTTGTGAGATTATGTAAGATCCAATGCGGTATTATCTCAATTAACAATTGGAAAGAATCACATGAAATTATATGGGTGAGAATTGTAGTTCATATGATTGAATGCAAATATATAAGGAGATATATTTTATTGGGGAGTAAAATTAGAGGACTTTAGAGTGACAGGCTAAAGCCCCTAATTTGGTTTGTTATTTTAAATTTTGTTATGAGATGTTTGCCCCCAGGTGGAGGGAATAGAGGGAACTCTAGAGTGAGAGCTGGTATCTTCCCTGCCTATTCCATCTACAAAATTTCAAAATTTAAAATTAACCAATTTTCTTTATAGAACCAAGTAAGGGTAAAGAATATAATTGCTCATATTTGGCACAATACATTTGAATACTTCCAGAACATAAATATCCATAATTATTACTGATTCATTGAAGAAGGAAAAAGATATTTGATTCTTATAGCTTTTATATCGTGTTTAGAGTATTGATAATTTTAATTTCCTGCTTAACTTTTTATTAAAAATATCAAAAACAACTTTTCAAACTTTGTACCATAAAACATACTTAGAAAAATCAATAGAAAAAGTAAAAAGTTATTTTTCTTATCTCTTTAAAGTTTTAGACATTTCCCTGTGGGTTGGATATCTCAAGGCATAATCAGAAAGTCCTATATTACTTGATAAATGATACGTATACTTGCGTTGAATACCATATTATAAATCATAAATTTCCTATCTAAATCATAGGCATAAATGTTCGGGGATCATGCACCTCAACATTTCAAAAATCTATGATGTTTATTTTTAGTAATCTTATCATTAATGCAATAGAAGTATTTATGGAAGATTTTTCTTATTTGGAACTTCTTTTGACATATGTTTGAATAATTTAGAAAAAGTGTTGGAGCTTTGCAAAAGGATAAATTTAGTTCTAAATTGGGAAAAATGTTAGTTTATGGTTGTACGAGTAATTGTACTTGGGCATAAAATTTGTGAGTTTTATATGGGGGTTGACCCTACAAAAATTCTTATTATTGAGAAATTACCACCTCCTACTACAGTGAGAGGGGTAAGGAGTTTCTTAGGACATACTGGGTTTTACAGGCATTATATTAAAGATTTTCAAAAATTACTAAACCTTTGTGCTAACTTTTAGAAAAGGATATGAAATTTGATTTTAATGAAGAATGTTTAAATTTCTTTGAACTATTAAAAGAAAAACTAATCACTGCCCCTATAATTGTTTCACCTAATTGGGAGAAACCATTTGAACCTATGTGTGATGCCAGTGATTATGTGATTGGAGCTGCTTTAGGGCAAAGGTATGATAAAATGTTTAAGGTTATTTACTATGCTAGTAAAACTCTTAATGAAGCTCAGATCAATTTGTCGGCATATTTTTAGGTTTGAGTGTTGTAAAGGGGTCGCCTACAGAGATTGTCGGTGAATTTTCGATTTTAAATTTAATTTAAATATATATATAATTTAGAAAGTAGCATTTAATTTTGAAATTAATTTTAAGTTTGAAAATTTTAAGATATGAAATCAAACCAATCTCACATCCCAAATAGTTTATATAAACGAGCACCACATCACAATCCGTGTTTCTATCTCGAAGGACAAACACGCTGCTTAACGATGGGGCTCAATTAAATAAACTAAAAGATTTGTGACATCCGTTTGGTCTGCGAACCAATTTTATAAGCCGACAAGTTCCCTCGCTTAATATAAAGAAATTAAGCGAGGTTTATATTACTCGGGTTCTTAAAGTTCCCTATAAGGGCAAGCCCCTATAGTTAATTACATCTTAAATAACGGGAATCATTTAAGAAAACTCTCGATAATGATCAGTGGTTTTTCTCTCAAGAATTTCAAAGTTTAAGTTTTTCAAAGGATTGAATTTTGGAATTTCAAAAAGGGATTAGCTCAAATTTGGAACAATTATCTCAGGAGTCCAAAGGAAGAGAAGTAAGAGAAGCTGAGGATCCAAGAGGAATCTTGGCAACTTCCCAAACTATTCTATTATTTGGCTTCAATTTGAGAGTTTATTTAATGTTATAATCCTGCCAGTTTTAGTTAATTAGGACTTATATTTGTATGATACAATCATACAAATAGCCTGGAAGATGTGAGGGTTTGTGTCGTACCAAACGACTACCTCGGAGTCCTAAGACCGGTTAGGGCTTAATTTGCATAACATGATTATGCAAATGCCTAACAAAAAGGTTGAGGATTTATGTTGCACTAGGCAAACTACCTCGAAATCCTATGGCTTGGTTATTTAAAACTAGGAATAGTTTTTTTGATGTAGATTCCAATTTTGCTGACGACGATGGCCGTGCTGCCCACTATGCTCCAAGCTCCTTGTTGTTACAGAGGTTTAGTTTTAGAAAGTAAAAATCAGGAGATGAGAGAAGTGTTTTGGTTTAGAAAAGTTTTAAAATCCAAATGTCTTTAATGTTTTATTAGGGGAATCTTAAATTTGATTATAACAACACCGGTTAAGATCCCACGGTTCCATAATTCCGGCACCGTTATTTTTATCGGATTCACTTAGTCCAGATGAATTTGCTAAACTCAACTGAATGAGTTCCACACTTTCATTTAGACCGTGGGAAATCCCGTTAGCAACACGTAGGTTACGTCATCCGAGGTATTCCCGATCATCCAACAAGACGTTTTAATTTAGTTGTAGTTTTGTTGTTCTGTTTCTGATTAAATTTTAAGTTGTTTTATATTTTGAATGTTGTGGCGGTGAATTTTATCTTGTAGTGACTTTTAATTTTAGTTTTGGGTTTCAGTTTTGTGGCTATCCTAAAGGTTTCAGTTTTCATGCAACAATCTTGTTTAACATGCAAGAAAAGTAAAGTACAGTACATGTAAGTAACTTGCAGTAAAATAAAAGCATACCTGGAGGGTCTTCCCGTCATTCCAAGCTACACTTAAAGCACATGTTAAGGCATTTATATATTTGCAATAAGTTCCTAGGTAAAGCTAAGGAAAGGTTTTGGTTGTCTACCAAAATCCTAATCCTATTGCTAGTCAATCCCTATGCGTCTAGGTTATTGTATTTTGTTAAGGATGATTTTCTTCATCAAAGAACAATTAAGTTCAGTTGTTCTTCTAAAACATCTCATCATATTGAGAAAGTTCTTAGGACGAGTCCTAAACATCTTTTCAATACTTCTGAGATTATTTTGAGTCCAAATGAATTTTATTGTACTGGTGAATTAATCATCCAAAAATTTAGTTAAATTTTGCTTCTTGCTCAGTGAATTAGGATGTTTGATTATCCTATGAGTGAAGTGACATTACACTTAATGCTCTATTTAAGAGTTATGATAACGAAAGCCTTTAAGGGCAGATTAATTTATTAAAGATTTTAATGATTTAAAATTGGAATTGATGATTTAAAGTGGTTTAATTTAGTTATGAAATTTTAATAATTTTAAGTTTGGAATAGTGTTCAAGTTGTTTTAATTTAATTAGATGATCTCAATGTATTAGATTAATTTGGGTTGAAAGAGGTGTCTAGATTATTCAATTTAAATTTTAATTATTTAATTTTAATTTAATTGAAATATTTCAGGTTAATTTTTAATTGGTTTGCATTTTTAATTATGAATTATTTTTGAGGTTGATTTTGATGTTTCAAGTTTGCTTTAGATTTGCTTTTTTTTAAGTGATTTCAAATTAGTTTTAATGTTTTAAAATTATTTCAATTTGATTGTTAAATTACTTAATGCTTTAAGTTTTTAATTTAATTAAGGTTTATTTTCCTTTTAATTATTTAATTGTTAATTTCAATTATCATTTTAGAGTTTGATTAAGAGTTAAATATTATTAAAGTGATTCATTTAGGAATTTTAAATTAAAGAATTGATATCTTCTTAAATCATATCCCTAATCTTAATAATCCAAATTTTAACTTATTCTTCCAAAATTCAAATTGTTTAATTAATTAAAATTTACTTTAAATATTTTCAAGATGATTAATGGGTTTCTACCCCTTAATTCCATAGGTTTCAATCATCTAATGAAAATTCTAAAATCAGATATTTTACCCTCCCCTTGATTAAGCCTAAATATTAATTACGGTTAAAATTATTTAATTACCATTATGCCCTTTTAAGCCTAATTATTTCATAACTCATCAAATTGAGCTCAAATTAGCTTAAAATTTTTATGTCACTTCACTCATATGTCAATTAAGACATTAGAGGAGAAAATGTGATTTTTCTGAATTTAAATTAATTTATATAATCATCTTAATAAAAAAATAGGGATTTTCAACGAAAATTCAACAACATGACAAGGCAAGGTTTCTATCCTTAAGAAAATTATGGGATGTTCCTACTGAATAGAAGACCATTTGGACCAATTTTGGTGATTTTTTAATTATATTTTATTTATTATAATTATTTTGATTTTTGGAGTGTTAATTAATTATAAAATAAAATTAAAGTTAAAAAATGGATTTTATATTTTTCATAAATCTCTCTGACCTCAAGGAGTTCAGAGAAATAAATTTTATATTTTTCTGATTTTTCTTTGATTTATTAGAATTAATTTAGTGAAAATGTAGGGAAATTCATTTTTTAATATTAAAAATTATTTTAAGCCTTTAAAATTCAATATCTTAACCTAGAAACTTAGGAAAAATATTTGGTTTATTCCTAAGTGATTAGGAGTCAAAATATGACATTTTTATGATTTTTAATATTTTTATGATTTTTATTATTATTTTTAATTATTAAAATATTAAAATATGATTAAAATGAAGATTTTTAGAAAATTTTAATTATAATTTTTCCTAGACTCCCCTAACATCAGAGAAGCCCCAAAACCATTTTGGTGAATTTTTTAAATGTATTTTTAGAGTTATGAATTTTTAAAGTTTAATTTTGGTCATATAACTTAATTAGTCCATTTAGAGGGGTTAATCACCTCCAATTGATCTTAAATTTTTATGTGAGACTCCTCTGACCCTAAAGATCAGTGGAGAATTATTTTCAAGTGATTTTGATGTATGGTTAACCCAAATTAATTAAAATTCAGTCTTGAGTGTTTAGACCAATTAGGATTATTCTTAATGAATTAACTCAAACCATAATTTTCCTAGGGTCCTCTGGTCCTAAGATACTTCCCCAAATTTTCCTAGAAAGCAACATGCTAATTACTAGAATTAAAATATCAAAATAGACACAAAAATTTGGAAAATCAATAACTTGCCATAGAGGTGGCCTCTAACCTTGGAAAATTCAGGGAATGTTCTCAAGATCGGAGGCTACAAAAGTCCTATGGTCTCATGCCATGGTGAATTGTCTATGCAAATGGAGAATTAAAACATTTAAATGAGTAAATAATTAATTAAAAATAAAATACGCATCAAATTAACTCAATTCTTTTTTCACATTATTCTCCTTTGTTCACCGAGCAAGAGGGTATTTTTAGTTTATTTTTATGATTTTTTTATGCAAAGTTATGGATTTTTGAAGTTCTTGGTAATTAAATAAATCAAAAATACCCTAATTATCTACTTATCCACGCAGCGCCGACTCATCCTTGGCAGCTCCGAAAGCCTACGCGTCGCCTCCCTATTCAACGCCGCCATCTGACTCAGCGCTTCGGGGGCCCGCAGTTCATGTTACTTTCATTTGTCCGACGCGATCTGCACCGTCCATTCGATACACGCT
Source organism: Papilionanthe hookeriana x Papilionanthe teres (assembly GCA_022702705.1). NCBI lineage: Eukaryota > Viridiplantae > Streptophyta > Magnoliopsida > Asparagales > Orchidaceae > Papilionanthe > Papilionanthe hookeriana x Papilionanthe teres. The sequence goes on from CM040430.1 coordinate 74,368,749, forward strand.
CGATCCAACGACGGCCGATCATCATCTCCTCCTGGTGAGTCCCGAGAGCCATCCACACTCAAACCCTAAGATCTCTCTCATTTCTCAATGGATTTTTATGTTCTTATGCTCTATAGATTTGTCTTGAGGAGACGAACACATCCATATGGTTTATATGCTATGAAATTAAGCCAAGCAAAATAGAGAATCGCTGGAAGCTCAGGAGGAAGAAGGGGTCAATACCTTGGCTCTAAGAAGTGAAACTTCAATCAGAGAGTTGTGGCACCTTCGATTGCACCCAAGGAAGCTCCAGATGAAGTCTCTAGCTCTGGGGAATTGCCTAGGTATGAAAGTGACCAAGGCCGATTTCAAAGCTTGGCCGATAGAGAGGATGGCTGGCCTGGTGAGGGGGCTTTCACTGGGGAACTTCTTCTCTAGGTCTTGTGCAGGTGTGGGCGAGTTTAATTTGATTTTGGTGGAGGTTTCAGAGTTGTCCTGGTTTTTGGGTGGATTTTTGACTGAGAAATTGAGCTCTGTTAATGGGGATTAGGGCAAAGGGACACTGGGAATCAATTGCTCTGGGTTAGGAGAAGGTCATGGAGCAATTTTGGCAGAGCTTTATTAAGCTTTGGTTCATCACCTTGTTTGGCCGAGAAGGTGGTGGGTTTAAATAGGCATGGCTGGAGGGCTTCCCATGGGGAGTTAGGGCTTGGGATCAGCTTCCTTGGTCAAGGGAAGAACAGCCACAGTGGCCATTGGGCATGGGGCAGCTCAGCCAGGGAGAATTTTGGAGTTTGGCTCGCATGGAGCTCTCGCCATGGCGTTTTCCGGCAACCCAGGCAGCTGGCCTGCAGGGTCAGGTCACCATCTTGACTCAATGAGTCTAGGGATTGAGTTTGGTGCAAGCAATTGGCTTTGGCCATGTGTAAAAGGATTTGATTTAAGTGGAAAGGGGGGAAGGTTTATTTTGTCTTGATTTGGTCCAAGGCATGGTTTAGGCTAGGTGCACCTCCCCAAGGCTTGACTTTGGGCTGAGGGAGAATCATTTGGGTCAGCTAGGAAGGGGTGGTGAAGTCCCCATCCAAGGTGATGTGGCTAAACTTGGTTTAGAGTGTAGCATAAATGGGGTTAAAAGGGCTTAATGAAGGCTTAGGAAAGGCTCCCCTCTTCTTTCCATAAATGACTAGGCGAGGTGTCAAAACTCTCATGGCTTCATATGGCTTGTAAATGGCTCACATTTGGCTTACATTTGGCTTGGAAAAGGTTGGCTTGTTTCATGAAAAAGGGTTTTCACATTTTTTATGGATTTAGGGAAAATTGGCATGAGGCTTGATTTGAAATTACTTGATTATTGATTTAGGACTTAGGGATGATTTCAATGAGGGGAATTTCACATGGGCTTTAGAATAAGTTTTGGGCCTTTTAAATTTGATGAAAATGGGCTTTTAAAGTCTTTAGGAAAGTGGGCTTTTAGATTTTAAAAAATGGGCTTTTGGATGAAATTTTTGTGAAGGACCATGATAAATAAATTTTGGGTTTAGTTTAGGGATGTATCATGAGTGATTTGGAAAAGGTTTGGTGTCATTTGGAGTTGAAATGGGTTCAATTTGGGCCTTTTTGATAATGAGTTCAAAATGGATCAAATTGGGCCAACTTGGGTTAATGTTGGGTTTGATGTAAAATTAATGTTGAAAAATGTTTAAGGGGGTGTGACAAAGAGTTTTCAACTTTGGTTGGGCTTTGGTTTTGGGATTTGGGCCTATTTGGATTCATGGTGGGCTTTAGGCCAAATTGGGGATTTTTGATTTGGGTTGGATTTGAGTAAAGTTTGGGTTCAAATTTTGGGCAAATTAAGTTAGTGTTTTGTTTGTGGGGATGTTAGGAAGGCTTAGGAAAGGATTTGGGGCTAATTGGGGTTAAGTTGGGTTGGTTTAGGCTAAGTTTAGGTCATGGGCCAAAATTGGGCTTTAAGCTTCAAATTGAAATTGGATCCACATGTTGATGAGGGTTTGGATTTGGTCTGATTGGTATTGGGGATATTTAATTGAAGTTTAGAATTGAATTGGATCAAAATTGAGGTTAATTGGGTTGGTTTGGTGGGACATTGGGTCCACTTAGGTTAAAAATAGGTCAAATTTGGGTTTTGGCAAAAGTGGGTTAAATTGACAAAATTGACTTATAGTTTAGTTGAACAAAATGAAATTGGGAATATTTGGGATTTTCTGGAATTTTTTAGGAATTTTCTGAATTTTTGGAATTTTTGGGTTAAAATGGTATTTTGGGTATTTGGAGGGTATTGAGGGGTATTTTTGGAATTTTTGGTATATTTGGCCATGGATGGTTAATTGAGTAGGGGGCAATGTTTAGGATTGGTTTTGATGAATTTTGGGTAATTTAGGCAATTTTGCAAAATTGGGCAATTTCAAGGGCATTTGGTAGGTTTGGTAGGTTTAGGGTCCCTGGGGTCAAAAATTGAAATTTTGGGAAAATGAAGATTTATCAAGTGTGAGTGAAATGAAATCATTTTGGTTGAGCCATGAAGCCATATTAAGATCACAAAAGCCATGAGAGGACTCATTTTAGGCACTCAATATGTTGTTCCTAACCCTCTTAGCCAGGGGCTTAGAGTTAAGGTCCACCCATATGAGTTACCTACGTGAGTCAGGGAGTCAAATTGGTTAAAGGTAGTTTTAGGGTTTGGAATGTGTGTGTGTGGGAGTGTGGTGTGTGTAAACTTACCCTCACTAGACCAGGCCACCCAGGGTAATCCTAAGGCCAAAGAGTCATATAGGAAACTCATCTTTTAAACCTCCACATTTGATCTTAACCCTCCAAGTGGCTTGGGGGTTTATAGTCAAACTTGTGGGGTTTGAAGGGAGTCAAGAAGTGTTTTGAATTTCTAAGTGATGGGTTCCATTCTAGTCCTCTAAGATAGTCAAGGAGAAGCCCTATGGCTAGATCCTAAGTACTAAGGAGAGAGAAGAGAAATGACCTCATCGAAAATGAGGTCAACACAATTATACCACTACGGAAAGAGAATTTTTAGCTAATGTGTAAGCTTTTGAAAAATTTAGATCGTATTTTTTGGAACTAAATGTATAGTGCATACAGACCAATCAATTATCAAATTTTTAATGCAAAAGAAGGATGCCAAATAAAGATTAATCAGATGGATACTTTTAATGCAAGAATTTTACTTTGTGATAGTTGATAGAAAATGAACTGATAACTAAATTGCTGACCATTTGTCTAGACTGTAGTACTATAAACTATCAGAATTTGAGGAGGAAATTACATAAAATTTCCATGATGAACAACTTTATTACATTAAGTAAAGGAATTTGCCTTGGTATGCTGATATTATGAATTATATAGTAAGTGATATTTTGCCACTTGATTTAACAAGGCAACAACAAAAGAAATTTATCAATGACGCTACCTATATTGACAGTGCAAGGATCTTATTATTAGAAGATGTGTGCCATATGAAGAACTTGAACCAATTAATCAGAGATGTCATGATTCAAAATTTGGAGGAAATTTTGGATATGATAAAACTGCTTATAAGATTTTACAATCTGGATTTTATTAGCCCACTCTTTTTAGGGATGTTTATTGATATATAAAATCATGTGATCGATGTCAGAGAGTAGGAAATATTTCTAGAAGAAATGAAATGCCTCTAAATTTTACATTAGAAGTTGAGATCTTTGATGTTTGGGGATTGGATTTTATGGGACCATTTTCTGCTTCATTTGGAAATCTATATACATTGGTTGTCATTGATTATGTCTCAAAATGGATCGAAGCAATTGCTTTACCTAGATGTGATGCTCGTAATGTTTCAAAATTCTTAATGAAAAATATTTCTACAAGGTATGACATAACGAGAGTGATCATAACTGTGGTAAATCTCATTTTAGAAATAACCTAATTTAGAGGCTGGTTGGTAAATATAAATTTATTCATAGAATTTCTATTACCTATAAACCCTAAACTAGTGGTTTAGCAGAAGTGTCTAATCGTGAAATTAAAATAATTTTAGAGAAAACTGTGAATTTTCACAAATTAGATTAGTCTGTGAGATTAGATACTGCATTATGATCATATAGGACTGCCTACAAGACCCCTATCGGAATATCTCCATATAGACTAGTATTTGGAAAGACTTGCCACTTACATGTAGAATTAGAGCATAAAGCATATTGGGCGATAAAAGAGCTAAATTTAAATTTAAAGAATGCTGGTGAGAAGAGATTTATGGAATTGAAAGGATTGGAAGAAATTAGAAATGAATCTTATAATAATGACAGAATTTATAAAAAGAAAATGAAATTATGACATGATCGAGAGATATTAAGAATAAAATTCGAGACTGGACAGAAAGTTTTACTATATAATACAAGATTGAAATTATTTCCTAGAAAACTAAAGTCTAGGTGGATATGACCTCTAGCTGTTATAAATGTTTCTTCATTTGGAGCTGTTGATATTAAGGATCCTAAAACTTGAAGGATATTTAAAGCTAATGGGAATAGATTAAAACCATATTTTGAAGGGTTTTGACCAAATTTGAAAGAGGTTTTAATGTTATGTCATCCAGAATAATAGAATGTTTGTCAGGCTGACGATGTTAAACCAAGTACTTTATGGGAGGCAACTGATCCTCGAATATTTATGCTTATGACTTAAACATGAAATTATACTTTAATTATTTATAATATGGAATACTACCCATGTATACATATTGTTTATCAAGTAATACAAAACTTTTTGATTAAGCCCCAAGATATCGAACCCACAGGGAAATTTCTAAAATTTTAAAAAAATAAGAAAAATAACTTCTTACTTTTTAAAATGATTTTGTAAAGTATGTTTTAAGTTATAAAGTTTTTCAAAATATTTTTGGTATTTTTTTAATAAAAAGTAAAGCAAACAACTAAAGTAAACACAACTATAAAATAGTATGAAAGAAAATGAGAATAAAATATCTTTTTCCTCTTTCAATGAATCAGTAATAATTATGGAATTTCATTGGGGAAGTATCTAAACGTGTTGTGCCAAATAGAAGCAATTATATTCTTTACCCTTACTTGGTTTTATAAAGAACATTGGTTAATTTGAAGTTTTAAAATAATGTGGATGGGTTAGGAAGGGAAGATATTAGCTCTCACTCTAGAGTTCTCTCGATTCCCTCCACCTGGGGGCTAACATCACATAAAAAATTTAAAACATAAAACCAAATTAGGGGGCTTTATCCTGTCACTTTAAAGTCCTCTAATTTTACTCCCTATTTAAAAAATATTTTCCTATTTATTTGCACCCAAGCATATGGACTACAATTCTCACTCATACAATTGCATTTGATTCTTTCCAATTGTTGATTGAGACAATACCACATTGGTTCTTACATGTTCTCACAACAAGTTTTAACATCTTAATTGGCCAAATTAAGAGGTAAATGAAGTGCAAGGTAGTGAATCATCACAACTTCTTACAACATTGAAATCCTATACTTCACACAACTTTCTTCCATAATATAATTACTTCATCATTTAAAAGGAAAAAGATAAAGAAAACTACTTAAAACTCATGGAGAAAACACAATCACAACTTGATTTGAAAGAAGAAATCATAGTGAAGACACAACATGTATTACTTTAAAACCAACTGTAAAAAAAAGATAAACACTTATCTGAAAACCCTCTCCACAAGACTCTTAAAGTTACTTTGAAACTTTGTTTTCCCTTTACAAGATACAATAGAGGTTGGCGTCCAACTCTGTTGACTCCAAATCTCTATTCTACTCTTAATAAAAACTAGATACAATTGATAATAAAAGCGGATGAAGTGAAAAGGTGTGCTCTCAATAACTCTCTAACATAAACTTGACTCTTAACACTAATCACACCCTCCAACATCAATCCTTTTTCTAATCTGCAAGTTTTCTTTTTAAAATTTTCCAAAAGGTGCCTTGGTGTCTCTTCAAATCTTGTTCATATTCAATGTATCCACCAAAAAATGCATCCATCCATTCAAATCTGCTGCCCAAAAGAAGTTAAGGAAGTTTAAACCAAAAGTTACTTCAAACACCCCTTGAAAATGACACTAAATTTGAGTTAATTTGTATTTTTTAACTGTAGTGCCTATGCGCCAAGGGTCCGGCGTTTAAGCATCAGAGGCCAAAAATTTTTCATTCTTCAAAATTTGCTCCAAATTTGATCCTCTTTTGCTCCTTTCATCATAGTCAGTCATTTTAATCATATCTACAAGAAAAACACAAATACACCTTCCATTAAAGTGCAATATCATCAAAAAAGGGTATAAAAATGTATTTAAAAACACTATATATTTTAGATGTATCAAAATCCCCCAAACTTAAAATGTTACTTGTCCTCACGTGACACTTAATCACATAGAAAATCTTAACATGAAAATTATTTAAATGAGTTTCTTTAGGAAGGTTTCAAAATTTTGTTCTAGAAATGAAATAGTCTAGTTTAGAAAAAAATTTAGTAAATGAGACCAACTTAAAGTTTAGAGGGTTCTTAAGTATAGGATAATGAACAATATAAATTACTATCTAATTCAGAAATACTTGTAGATTTTTCAAAATATAGGATTCAAGCATTTCATCTTCCTCACTTAAAAATTTTCATTTTCAAATAATTTTACTTACTATATTATAACCTTAAGCTTTAGATATTCTCAAAACTTATATTTTAAACTTTAGGTATAGAACCAATTTTTGATTATGCCCTTAAATCCTCAAGCTTCTCCTTCCTTTTTACATACTATTTTTCTCTCTCTCTTTTTTTGTTCTTTTTCTTTTCTTTTTTCTTTTTCTTTTTTTTCTTTTAAGGTAAGGATTACTGTATTTGGATAGGCCTTTAATGATTTTGAATTCCACACTTTCATTTACAACAAAGATCTGATATATATACTTCACTTAAAAATTATAATAATAGCGTTGAAAATTATTTCTCAATAAAAGAAATTTAAGCTTTGAAAAATAAAAGTCAAATCTTCTATCGATCTAAAAATACAACACTTCTTACTAAAGATAGTTTAATTATATTTAACATTTCTTTACTAAGAAAATTTTAACTTTAAAATTTTCATAATTACTATAAATTTTAACTAAATTTTCTTACTCATTTCTATATTCAAAATTTTGCTTCCCTAATATAAGTTCATATACATAATTATTTTCAATCAAAATTCAAATTTTATTTAAGTATTCTTGAGAACAAATAATATTCTAGTTTTTTGAAAATTTATTTATTTTTTTAAATTCCGCCCCCCCCCCCCAAACTTTAATTTTTAATTAGGATAAAACATTTAAGCAAAAAAATGATACATAGGTAAGAATTAAAAAATCTAGAATAACATAATTGCAGGAATTTTTATATCCTAAATATGCAGGTATAACGGTTTAAAAACAAGGAGTAACAGTAGATCAAATTCAGTATTTCATAAAATAAAAATTTTAAAATTTCAAAGGACTTCTACAATTGTGGAGGTTTTCAAAGCAAATACACACCAACTTAACATAACACAAATCACAACATACTAGAAAATAAATGGTAGAAAATTTTGAAAATTTAAAACATGCTATAAAAATAGTGGTTTCTAATAGTGTTCTAAATTTTTCTAATATTCATAGGAATTAAATTAGACACTACTCAAAACTCAAACACTAGAAACACATAAAAACATTTACTACTACATACATATCACAAACTTACAACATAAGACATCTAAATGTGCACAATAGAAATAGTCTAACTATAATCTACACAACATCAGGGTTCACATAAAAATATATCACATTACATATGAGAACATCAAATAAAAACATCAAAACACAAAAGAAAATCATATTACAATATCACAAACTTAAAAGAACAATCCTAATCATCATCCTCATCATCATCATCTTCATTTCAGTCTCTGGATGACACATAAGGTTTATAAAAAGGTTGAGGGGGCATCTCAGCACTGTGATATCCTCTAATCACTCTGTCCATGTTCTGCCGATAATTCTCCTCATATTCAAAATGTTTTATAATATACCTTTCAATATTTTCAATCTTACCATCCATATCTCTAAAATGCTCTCGGGTAAGACTCACATTCTTCAATATCTTCTGTAATAATCCAGTTTGTTAATCTTTGGAGGATGATGCATGTTCATTAGAAGCATGAGAAGTAGAAGTCGCAGAAGCAAAAGCACTGGAACGTCTAACAGATCCTCCTTTCCAGCCAAATACTGAATGTACAGTGTAAGTGTTCACATTTACACTGGTAATAGGTCTAAGTGGCTGAAGAACCTCTTCCCATGTTTCATACTTAACACCAAACTGCTCACAAAGTGAATAAATTAGAGATGGAAATCCCATACCTGTAGTAGTAGCAGCTCTGACACAGTTCAAAATATAATAAAAAAAATAGCCCCAATATTTAAAGGCTTTCCCTGCTGAATACAATGGTTCAGAACAGCTCTCTCCCTTGTAACTTCACTGACATGACTTGAAGGCAGAAGCTTAGATAAGATGAAGTAATGCAATGCCTTTGAAGTGGCATTCAACTTAGAGGCTTGAAAATTCACTCTTCTTTCATTTGTAATCTTACATAAACCTCTTCCATCAGTAAAAAAGGCCATAATCTCATCTAACTCTCTCTTAGAAGGATGATAACTCGCATAAAAACAAAACATCACTGGAGGTAATCGGTAAAAAGTATTAATTACCGTAGTTGAAAAATCTACTTGTTGTCTCCTAACCATCACCAATTGTCTTCTGCTGCTGGCAAGTTCGCATAGAATTCTCTTACAACATAAACAACTGCAACAACAGAGAAGCAACAATATCTTTCCCAAATCATTCTAACAATCATCTCCTTAATATCAATTCCTAGCTTGCTAAAAACTCATTATGGAATCAATTTCTGCCATGCGTGTGCATCAACGTAACAATTCTCTGCTCTGGAACTGACAAATTTGTCAGAATCAACTTTTGCTATTTCTTTCAAGCGTTTTGACTTTGGAGCCATCTCTAAAATTCACAAAAAATTCACCATAAATTCTAAATTTTATCTAAACTTGTTAACTTAACTTCCAAAGGTAAACTTCATTAAATCAAAGCAATTTCTCATGCTTTTCTTAAATTTTCACCATGAATAGTGATTTTTAGAGTTTTTAATAATGTACTCAAAATACATGGTAAAAATAAAAAATTTTTACTTAGGAGTAGTGATCATACCTAAAGGAATTCAAATTCAACAAATTTCAACGAAATCGGCTCTAAAATGATCCAATTTAGTGATGCCCTAGGCTCCTATTTTGCAAAAACAAGAAGTTGAAGGTGATGGGGTTGTTAAAAATGTTAAATTTTAGGTTTTTAACTAAAGAAAATAGATTTTCGCGAACCGGCGGCTATGCGCGAGGCATAAGGCGCTTAGCCGCGAAATCTGGCGCTTATGCGCCATCGGTTTGGCACTTAGGCACCAGTGCCCAAATATTGACAACTAAGTTAATTCGATCAAAAATCCGAGTTAATCACCTTTAATCACTTGAAATAATTATTTCTCCCCATAAACTCTTCTAATACTCCAAAAGTACACTTTAATCTCCAATGATTCCACACAAATTTCACACAAGCACAAACTTATATTACTTAAATTTCAAAATACACTTAATGCAAACTACAAATTTCTATCCAAACACTTTAGATGAAATTCTCTAATACATAAGTTCAAGCACATGTAATTTAAACACAAACTTACATCATTAAGATGTAGCAAAGACATGTAAAGTGCAACGAAACACAAACATTAATCACAAACACACACTTAAAACACTAAACATGCATAATTAAACCACAAAACCACACATAATTTAATTCCAATCTCCAATTGATGGATAATATCCAGAACCAGCATTAGTTCCATTTGAACCATCAGGAATGTAAATCTAATAAAACGGGTGATGATTGAAATCTTCTTCCTCTGTCCATTTTTACTTCAGATACATCACTCTATTTACATCTTCCACATGACTTGTATGATTGAATTACATTTTGAGTTGCCATCCAATGTGCGCTAAATGTGCATTAATTTCATTTACCTTTGCATCAATAGACTCCACATCGGCCTCGATCATCGTAATCCTTTCTGTTATTCCTTGGATACTCACAACCAGAAATCCATTATATAACTCTTGCGCACTGATGGACCAAAAATATATACGGTTTTTTCTATATAATTTTACCCATTTTAGGTGATATTATACTTTAAAGAAAGGTTTTTTTCATGATTTATTGCATGTATGATGATTTTAGGTGATTGGAGTGAAAAGAAGCAAAAAGGAATGAATATGAAGCAAAAAGGAGCAAAATTTTGGAAACGGTGTTTTGGCACCACCGACGCCCAAATCCAGAGACGTCAGCATTTATTGGCACGATAGAGCGCCGGCGGAACCAGGTGGAGTTCAAATTGGAAGAGTTTTGGCGACTTTTTGAAGGGATGCCTATGGAAACTCTTGGGATATCGTCCCTGTCTTATAGATAACTATTTTTGGACTAAAATAAGGGGGATTAGAGTGCTTCTTCAGTGGTTCTAGTGTAATTTTAGGGAGTGTTAAGTGTTAGGGTTTAGGAGAAGTGAGTGTAGAGTGAGGATTTGAGAGGAATTCTTCTCTAAGGAGTGAAGGAGGAGTAAAGTAAGAGATTGCTTCTTCATTTCCAATCTAATGAGAGAATCAAGTGTTGGAAAGAAGAGAGAAAAGGATTTATAGGAACTTCAAGGGAATTGCATTGGGAAAGAGAAAGTGATAAGTTGTATTTTCTTTTGTGGTTTGTATGACTTCTCTTTTATATATAAAATCCATGTTTTATTGCATCTTCTCCATGAATTCTGAGTAGTCTCCCTTGTCTTTCTTCTTGCATAGAGATGTGATGATGGATTGATGTGGATTTGATGTGCTTTTAATGTAATGAAGAAATTGTGATGGTTTTTCATTTTGAACTTAATTTACTTTTTGATTTAGCCATTTGAAATGTTAAAATATGTTGTTGAACATTAAGTTTGAAAGGATTTAATGTCCTACGACAATAATGAAATATCCATTCAATTTCAATGGATGAATTGCATAGTTCATGAGAATTGAGTGCAAATAAATAGGGAAATATGTTTTGATGGACTTCAATGTAGAGATTTCTGAGTGACAGGTGATGACGAATTTATATATGCTTAAAAATGTAAGTCTTTATGAATTCAGATTTATATATTTATAATGATTTAGTAAAGTCACACATGCAATGCAAGTATACGTATCGTATCAAATAATACAGAGCTCTAATAGAGTCCTGGTTATCGATCCCACAGGGAGGGAAACCATTCTTCAAATCAGATAATATAGCACTAAAATCCAATACCAATTGTAACAATTGCTCAAGTGTACTACAACTAGTTAATGCAAAGTACGGTAATAATAAAACTACTACAATTATTTCTACTTACTAAACTCTTTAAGTAACATACACTAACTTACGTGATTTATAAGATACTTTTATATGGAAAGTGTCTTCCTTCCTGCATAAAGATTATGATGTGTGGATGATGAAGAATGGTAAATTTTTGTATTGTGCCAAATAGGAGCATATTTGCTTCTTTATTCTTAAAAGAGTACCTCCTCTTCCAAGCATGTAAAGAACATTGCCATATCTTAAGTTTAGTCACTAAATGTAAGGCTAGGCTGAGAGGATACTGACTCTCACTACGGAGCTCCCACTCACCCTTCACCCGAAGGCTAACCATAGGCTTTAGTTACCAATCTTAAGACCAAATTGGGGATTCCATTCTGTCACCATGAAACCACCAATTTGAAGTCCATCAAAACTCATTTCCCTATTTATTTGCACTTAATCCCCATGAACTACACAATTCATTCCCGAAGATTAAATGGGTTCTTCATTCTTGTTGTAGAGCATTCAATTCTTTTGGAATTAATGTTCCTCAATATATTTTAACAATTCAATTGGCCATATTGAAAAGTAAATTAAGTTCCAAATGAAAGAAACATCACAACTTTTATAACACTTTAAGGGCACATCAATTCCACATCACCACATCATCACTACTTTATGCAAGAAGAAAGGCAAAGGAAACTACTCACAAATCATGGAGAAGATATAAGAACACATGGATTTTATATATAAAAGAAGAGTCATAAAAACCACAATAGTAAATACAACTTATCTCCTTCTCTTCCTCAAGCAAATTCCTTCCTAGTTCCCTTGATTCCTTTTCTATTCCTTGCAACACTTGATTATCTCCTTGGAACAAAGATGAAGAAGCAATCTCTCACTTTACTCCCTCTTCTCCCCTCCTTAGAGAAGAATCTCTTTTAAAATCACAAACCCTAACTCTCACTCACACTTTCCTTACACTCTCTACAGCAATCCTCTTCTTCTTTTTCATCTTTAACACTTAATTTAATGTTAGGAATGAATTCCCCAAGAGTTTCTTCAAGCACCCCTTCAAAAATCCGCCAAAACTCTTCAATTTGAAATGAACTAACATAAGGCGCCGGCGGCGCCCGATAGTAGCGCTGGCGGCACCCTATCCTAGCAATAATTGCTGAAGCGCCAGAATGGGCACCGTCGGCGCCATAAGCTGTTTTCCTCCAAATTGCTCCATTTTGCTCCAAATTTGTTCCTTTTTGCATATTTTCGCTCCAATCACCTATAATCATCATACCTGCAACAAATCATGAAAAATAACTTCCTTTAAAGTGCAATATCACAAAAAATAGGTAAAAACATATAGCTAAAAGAGTATATATTTTTGGTGCATCAAAATCCCCCAAACTTAAACTATTACTTGTCCTCAAGTAATCCTTTTACTACATAAAATATAACTCTAGGCAATGTACTTTTCAACTGAAGACACTAAAATTTTCATTCAAAAGAATATATTGGTTAGATTTTCAGAAAAAGTTTAGTAACTCAGGTCAACATTACAGGTATAAGAATATTCAGTAATCAAGTCTAAGAGTTCTAGTCTTCTATTTATTTCAAGATAAACCATAATTTGTCACATTAAGAGTGCCTTAAAAGAATATGTGAAAAAGGATTTCATGCAAACTTTACTAAAATGTAGGCTAGCACTTTAAATATAAATTCATAAATGAAATCAAGTTTTACCTTTAGGGTGATTCAAGTGAAGCCAATTTTTGATTAGGCATCTCCTCAAGCTCTCCTCATAAAAATTTTTTTTTCTTTTTTTTTCTTTTGGGATAGTTTTTTCAATCCTTCTTTTCTTTTCTTTTCTTTTATTGAGAATTATTATATCTGGATAGCCTTTAATGATTTTGAACTTCACTCTCCTCTTTCTAAAATTCAAACTTGAAACACCACCTTACTTTATAGTTAGTTACAAGCTTTATTATTTTTCATAAAGTCACAATCTCTTCTTAATACACAATACTTTAAGTCCCTTAACATTTCAAAAAATATAGTTTTCTTTACTTTAAACAGTTAACTATAATCAAATCCTTTCATACCAAATATCTTATTTCTATAAAATTAACTTTTATTACCAAAAATTTTCATCTTATCCTTCCATAATATTCAACTGAAATGAAAAGCTTTAGTTGTCTTACAATGAGGTTCAACTGCCAAAAGTTATGCTAATAATTTTTGAAAATATAATAATTGAGAACAAATAAAATTTTAGCATTTCTCTACCCTCCCCCAAACTTACATTTTTCAATAAATTTGAAATAGTTGAGAGTAAAAGAAAACTAACCTTTCTATGCTGAGATTCTGAAATCTTCATAATCTATCTGGTATTAATCAAAATTTTATAGCTAGCAAGCATGAAACAATTAGTAGCAGTGATATAATAATTTAAAATATTTGCATGGGTAAAGAGAAATTAACATTAAACATCCAAATATCCAACAAAACACTACAACATGAAGCAAACTATCACACTACTAACAGTACAACTAACAGTTCAACATGAAAAGTAAATAACACTACATCACACAGTACAACACAGGGTTACACATCACATGAAAAGTAAATATCCACTACATCACATCAATACATCACAACAGACTAAGAACAACAGAAATAAAATAAACAAATTATCTACCAGTCTTCATCACCAAATTTAACAGTAGGGTCATCAGGTTCAGGCCTGTAAGGTGTATAACTAGGGCAAGTAGGAAATGTCACCCCAGTATCTCCTCTCATAAATCTGGCCTGAGCATCATAATAAGCAATATCAAACTCAACTCTTCTCTGCAAATAGTTTTCATTCACATCACTCCTGGCCTCGAATACATCCATCCTACTATGCATCCTATCAATACTATCACTTTGCAATCTCAATTGCTTCATGACATCAGATAGTGTCGGGGGCTCAGAAGTAGATGGAACATCATAGCTTGTGGTAGGAATATCTGTACTCCTAGTCTCCTCTTTTGTACCCACATGAGCCTCATAAGTACGAATAATGGTCTTCGTAATTGGTCTCAAAGGTATCGTCACTTCCTCAGAACTACTATACTCAACTCCAGATTGAACACAAAGGGCATGAATTAGGGCAGGATGTCCTAACCCACCAGTGGTTTCTCCTTTGGCAATAGAGTGAATGCTCTTGAAAACAATAGCTCCAATATTGATCTTGTTCATATTCTGGATGCAATAATTCAAAATAGCTCGATCCATAGTAACTTTGCTGTGATGATAAGAAGGTAACAGTCTCGCAGAAATGAAATAATGCCACGCTTTAGAAGCAACATTTAAAGTAGAAGCAGGGAAGTTAATCATCTGTTTCTGATTCATCTTCCACTCCCCTCTTCAATCGGTCAGATACGTGATTACACTCATCAAATTCCCCTCACTAGTATCAAAATTCTCAAATTCACAAACAAAAGGTTCTCGAATTTGATAAAATGCATTGATACGTTGTGGGGTGAACTCAAACAGTTTCCCTCATACTAGCACATATTCCATCTCAGACTAGAGCACGTTAGCATAAAATTCTCAGACTACTCCCTAAACAGCATTAGCAGAAAAGTAACAGAAATGCTCCCAATTTTGCTCGGAAATCAAGCTGTTCTACGGATCCACCGGGATTCTCAAAAGCTCGATCCACGAATACACTTCTTGTTTTGCAGGCGAGAGTTGAAGCGAGCGAGCCTTAATATTAACAAATCTTTCATCGTCCCAATCAAATTTTCGCTTCCCCTTACTCATTCTAGGAGCCATGTGAATTTCTAAAAATTGTAAAAATTTACCAATAAATCCCAAAATCCACAATTTACTAACTCCAAGCATTAATCCAAACAAGTAAGAACAAATTCTACCATAGGAAACCTCACTTTTTCTCAACAATCTCCCAAAAATATCATCCAAACAATGTGAGAGTTTCAGATGGTGAAAATCCAAAAATTTTAGCTTAAAGTAAAGCTCTTACCAAGAGAAGTGCAGATCCGGCCTCAGAAATCCTTGAAATCCTCTCTACTCCGAGATCTAACGAACCCTAAAGCTTTAAAATCGCGAACATGGAGGTGGGAGATGAAAGAAATGACGGAGAAATGGGTTCCAGGCAATTTTTGCGAATATTTAAGGGTCCCGGGCTATTTTCAGCATTTGGGAGCTGGCGGCGCTCTATTCAAAATAATAGCCAAACTCTCTGGATTTGGGCGCCGGTGGCGCCTAATCTGGTGCCGGTGGTGCCAGTCTAAAATTCCATTGGGTCAAAATTTTCTTTTGCCAATTCAATCGTTTCAACTTCCGCAGTCCTATTAACACATCAACAAGCATCTATTTCATCTCACAAACACTAAACAATATCACTTTACACAAACAACACTTCACATCACTTTCATATATAAAATCCACGATACAACGATTACACACATATGTTCATCAAATAAAAGCAACACTCCTTAGATCCTTAGTATTGCAGGTACACTACGATAAACAAACACTAAGTCCTAAGTACACACAAGAAATCAAATCATAGTCCAAGCACACCTTAATAAAGCAAAGCAAAGCAAAGCAAACAACATAATAATCAAAGCAAACACTTAAACATAACAAAGTAGCATACAGCATCCACTAATTACTCCTCATCAGTCTCAGAACTATCATCCTCTCTAATGTCACCGATTGATTGATGATGAACGAACAGATTGTAGAAGGGACGATTTGGGAATTCATCAGATGAATCTTCAGTCACCACAACATTTTTCTTCAACAGATTAATTAGATCCAACTTAATCCAACCAGTATGATCAAATTGCTCTTTAATCCTCCAATCAATATGATCAAATAAATCAGAAATATTATAAATAGCATTCAGAACATTCTGTACCTCATTTTCCAACTTCTTTATCTTCTTCAATATCGCCCTCGAACTTTCAGAATAATAAGGCTGAATAGGTTGTGAACACTCAGTGGGCTGATCAACAAGCAAATCCATATCTCCTTCATCACCTACTGTTCGGTAGTCATAAAGATCATTTGGATCAATAGGTCTCCAGGGCAGAAGAACTTTTTCCCAACTCTCATATGGTACTTGCGATTGACTACATAACAGAAATATGGTGGAAGGGTGTCCAAGCCCATATTTAGATCCATGCACAATCAATCCCAAAATAGATTTCGTAATGATTAATCCAATATCCCCTGGCCTTCTAGTTTGTATACAGAAATTCAGAATAGCACTTTCCTTCGTTACCTTACTTATCTTCATAGTAGGAATTAATTTTGCCAAAATAAAGTAATGCCACTGTTTTGATACCGGATTTAAGGATGAAGAAGAGAAACTGATATATCCTTTATCCCTTACTTCCCATTCTTCATTCTCATCCATCAAATAATGATAGATTTCATTCATATCATTGCTAGTCGCATTAAAATTTGCATAATGACAAATTGGTACATTTTCAATCATGAAGAGATCATTAATCCTTGCAGGAGTGAATGGTACATACCTACCTCGCACAAAAACACATCCTTGGTTGATCCCATGCAGATTTGCATAAAATTCTTTCACGACCGGAACAACCACTGCGGCGGTAGTATAGCATAACACTTCCCAACACCTTTGCTTTACTATCTCTTCAACTCTTGTAGTCGGACTCTCCAAACCTCGATTTACAAAGCCTCTTTCCTTAATAATCATTCTTTTTATCATCACTTTATGGAATAGACGCTGCACCTCGAAACTAATGAACTTCTGTCGGTTGTAAATGCGAGATCTAGGGAGTTCAATGGAGTAGGAATCCATGGGATGCAAATTGGAAAGGAAGTTTTCGCTTTTCCGGTGGTTATGGGTTTAAAATGGAGTTTTGGGATGTTTTATGGAAGAAGATCCCGCTCAAAATTGCCAAAAACTGCATTTTAAAATTTAAAAACCGTCAACCAGAATTTAGGTGCCGGCAGCGCTCGATAGGGCGCTGGCGGCGCTCAAACTAGAAATTCAGCTATTTTTAAAAGAATAGGGCACCGGTGGCGCCCATTCTGGCGCCGGCGGCACCAGTGGTAAAAAATTTCACCGAACTTCGTTTGGCTCGAAATACTTCATTTTCGCAATACGATCCAATATATTTTTAATTTTTAACTTATTTAGGGGTAATTAGGATTCTTAAATATCAAACTAAAAGCACAAACAACAATAAGCAAGCAAACACAACACACAAGTACACATGGGTTGCCTCCCATAAAGCGCTTGGTTTAACGTCGTCAGCCCGACAAACCATTCAGTTAACTAAGATGACTCAGCAATAAAACCTCTTTAAAATTTGGTAAAAACCCTCCAAAGTAAGGTTTTAAACGATGCCCATTAACCTTGAAAATATTTCCAGTTTTAGGATCCTCGATATCAACAGCTTCGAAAGAATGAACTTTCACAACAGTAAATGGTCCCATCCAACTGGACTTAAGTTTTCCAGGAAATAATTTCAATCTCGTATTATATAACAAAACTCTTTGTCCAAGTTCAAATTGTTTTTTCAATATCTTCTGATCATGCCACAATTTCATTCTCTCTTTATAAATTCTATCATTATGATATGATTCATTCACGATTTCTTCCAACTCATTCAATTGCATAAATCTTTTTTCTCCCGCATTTTTCAAATTAAAATTCAACTCCTTAATCGCCCAATATGCTTTATGCTCCAATTCAACCGGCAAATGGCAGGTTTTGCCAAATACTAGTCTATAAGGAGACATTCACATAGGGGTCTTAAAAGCAGTCCTATAAGCCCATAATGCGGTATCTAATCTAGCAGACCAATCTAATTTATGAATATCCACTGTTTTCTCCAAAATTCTTTTAATTTCCCTATTCGATACTTCCGCTAAACCACTAGTTTGGGGATGATAAGCAGTAGAGATCCTATGAATAATGTTATATTTTTCATTTAATCTCTTAATTTGATTGTTTCTGAAATGGGATCCACCATCAGTTATAATTACTTTCGGCATTCCATATCTTGTAAATATATTTTTCTTTAAAAATTTAGAAACACTCCCAGCATCACATCTTGGTAAAGCTACAACTTCAATCCATTTCGAAACATAATCAATAGCGACCAATATATATAAATTTCCAAATGAAGGTGTAAATGGTCCCATAAAATCTAATCCCCATACATCAAAAATTTCAACTTCTAAATTATAATTCAGAGGCATTTCATTTCTTCTAGAAATAACACCTACTCTTTGACATCGATCACAAAATTTGACATATTTATAAACATCACGAAAAAGATTTGGCCAATAAAATCCAGATTGTAAAATCTTATAAGCCATTTTATCAACACCAAAATGACCTCCAAATTCAGAATTATGACATCTCTGAATGATTGGATTAATTTCTTCATGTAGCACACATCTTCTAATAATCAGATCCTTACACTGTTTATATAAGTAGGACTCATCCCAAAAATAAAATTTAGCATAATATTTAATTTTTTTTGTTGTTGCCTTGTTAAATCCGATGGTATAATATCACTCACAATATAATTCACAATATCAGCATACCAAGGCAAATTCCTTTCCATAAGAATAAACAATTGTTCATCAGGAAAAGTTTCTGTAACTTCCTTTTCAAATACAGATAAATTATCATATTCTATTCTTGATAAATGATCAGCAAATTGATTATCAGATCCTTTCGTATAAACTATCTCAAAATTAAATTCTTGCAAAAGGAGTATCCATCTAATCAATCTAGGTTTAACATCCTTCTTTTACATTAAATACTTAATAGCTGAATGATCAGTATGCACTATACTTTTAGTCCCAATTAAATAAGGTCTAAACTTATCAAAAGCAAATACTATAGCTAATAACTCCCTTTCAGTAGTGGTATAATTAATTTGAGCATCATTAAGAGTTTTACTAGCATAGTAAATGACTTTGAAAGTTTTATCATACCTTTGCCCCAACGCAACTCCAATAGCATAATCACTAGCATCACACATCAATTAAAAAGGTTTCTCCCAATCAGGAGAAACAATTATAGGAGTAGTGATTAATTTTTCTTTAAGTAAATTAAAAGCACACAAACATTCATCATTAAAATCAAATTTCCTATCATTTTCTAGAAGTTGGCACAAAGGTTTGGTAATTTTAG
Source organism: Papilionanthe hookeriana x Papilionanthe teres (assembly GCA_022702705.1). Lineage (NCBI taxonomy): Eukaryota > Viridiplantae > Streptophyta > Magnoliopsida > Asparagales > Orchidaceae > Papilionanthe > Papilionanthe hookeriana x Papilionanthe teres. The sequence continues at coordinate 74,388,393 of CM040430.1, forward strand.
AAAAATCTTTAATATAACGCCTGTAAAATCCAGCATGTCCTAAGAAACTCCGCACCTCTCTCACAGTAGCGGGTGGTGGTAATCACTCAATCACTCGAATTTTAGCAGGATCGACCTCAATACCATATTGAGAAATTTTATGCCCAAGCACTATTCCTTCTGCAACCATATACTGACATTTTTCCCAGTATAGAACTAAATTTGTTTTCTCACAGAGTTTTAAAACTTTTGCCAAGTTTTCCAAACAAATATTAAATGAAGTTCCAAACACAGAAAAATCATCCATGAAAACTTCTATTCCATTATCATCATACTACTAAAGATAGACATCATACATCTATAAAAAGTTGGAGGTGCGTTACACAGTCCAAAAGGCATTCTTCGAAAAGCAAATGTTCCATAGGGGCTAGTAAATGTTGTCTTTTCTTGATCCTCAGGAGCAATAGGTATTGTATGATAACTAGTATATCCATCCAAAAAGCAATAGTACTTATGTCCAACAAGTCTATCCAACATTTGATCGAGAAAAGGAAGAGGAAAGTGATCTTTTCGGGTGGCAGCATTCAGTTTTCTATAATGAATACAAATTCGCCATCCATTCACTTATCTAGAAGGTAAAATTTCATTCCTTTCATCCACTTCCACAGTCACTCCACCTTTCTTCGGTGCACAATGGATTGGACTTACCCAAGTAATATCCAAAATAGGATAAATAATTCCAACATCAAGCCATTTTAAAATTTCCTTCTTAACTACTTCTTTCATTATAGGATTTAATCTCCTTTGCGGATCAATTTTAGGTTTATGTTCTTCATTTAATAAAATTCTATGCATACAGATCGAAGGACTGATTCCTTTGATATCTGCCAAAGTCCATCCAAAAGCCTTTTTGTATCTTTTTAAGATTTCCAATAATTTTTGTTTTTGATATTCAGTTAACTCCAAAGATACAATAACTGGTAGGGTAGATGATTCTCCTAAGAACATATACTTTAAATGCTTAGGGAGAATTTTCATCTCAAGTTCAGGAGGTTTAATAATAGATGAAATTAAACTTTTATCTCCACCTTCCATGGTATCTAACACTTCAAATTTTTCCTGAATATATTCCAACTCCTTAATCATCTCATTATCTGAATCTTTTTCATTTCCAGTTTCATCTTCAATTATATTTTCGAATTCCACTTTCTTTTCAAACGTCTCTTTAAAATAATCATTTCTCAAATATTTGCAGACTTTCATCCTAAAACATTCATTATCTTTTGCAACTGAGGGATACTTCATAGAATTCAAAATATTAAAGGTCACCTCTTGATCATTAACTCTCATAGTTAATTCCCCTTTTTGAACATCGATTACAGCTCTTCCAGTAGCAAGGAATGATCTTCCTGAAATAATTGGAATATCTTTTTCTTCCTCCATATCAAGCACAATAAAATCCATAGAAAAGATAAATTTATCCACTTTCACTAACACATCTTCTACCACTCCCTTAGGATAAGTAATAGAACGATCGGCTAATTAAAGAGTTACAGATGTAGGAGAAATTTCTCCAATTCCCAATCTTTTGAAAGTTGATAAAGGCATAAGGTTAATACTAGCTCCCAGATCACATAAAGCTCTTCCAAAAAACTTTTCACCTATACCACATGAGATAGTAAAACTACCAGGATCTTTAAGTTTTTCAGGAAGTTTTTTTTTGTTGCACTGCACTCTCCACAAAGTGCAACAGTCTCATGATCCGCAAACTTTCTCATCTTTTTAGGAATATCCTTCATAAATTTCGCATAATCAGACATCTGTTCTAATGCTTCAACAAAAGGTATATTTATTGTTAACTTCTTAAGGATTTCCAAAAATTTTCCAAATATGTTATCCCTATTCTTCTGCTTCAATCTTTGAGGAAATGGAGGAGGTGGTTTCTCAATAGTAATATTCATTGGTTCAAGAGGATATTCTAGGTCTGGATAAATCTTATTTGAACCTGTTTCAATATTCACCTTCTCCTTCTCTTCTTCAACTTCTTTCTGCACTCTAGTTTCTAATTCTTTTCCACTCCTTAATTGAATAACCTTAATTTGCTTCTAGTTTTGATCTTTTGGATTGATCTCCACATTACTAGGAAGCGTTCCAGAAGGTCTATTATTAAGCGCAGTAAAAATATGTCCCAATTGATTTTCAATATTTTTGATCGCAACACTTTAAACTTGTAATTGGTTACCCATATTCAAAATCATTTCATCTGTAGACAACTTCTTATCCTTAAACTGTGGGTTATTATTAAATCTAGGAGGATAAGATGGTCTAAAGTTAGTATTCTCTTGGTTGTTTGAGTTTCCAACTGGGTTCATAGAATTGTGCCCCCATTGTGGGTTCACATTAGCATTATTATTATTCCAATTGAAAATTGGGTGATTCTTCCAACCAGAGTTATAATAATTCTAATAAGGGTTATTAGGTCTATTAATCGCGTTCAAAGCTTCATAAGGTGTTTGAGATTAAGTTATCTGTCCAAAAGAATTTTCCTCTAACACTGGGGGTGGTTGAGCATAATTCATTCCATATTAATCTATTTTCTTAAAAAATGTTGCTATTTGAGAAACTATCATAGTCATCATATCAGAATCATGAACACTATCTACTCTCTTAGGGTTTACCCATTCAGAGGCCCATTGAAAATTATTAGTAGCCATCTCTTCAATCAATGAATATGCTTCATCGAAAGGTTTTGACATTAACGATCCATCAGCAGCAGCATCAATAATTGATCTCAATGATCCCACTAATCCGTTATAAAAAGTTTGAATTATTAACCAATCTGGCAAAGCATGATGTGGACACTTCCTAAGAAGATCTTTAAACCTCTCCCAAGCTTCATATATTGAATCTCCTTCAAACTGACCAAAAGATGTAATATCATTTCTTAATTTAGCGGTTTTTGACGGAGGGAAATATTTTGATAGAAACTTTTGAGAAAGTTCTCCCCAAGTTCGAATAGATCCAGGTGCTAACGAGTTTACCCACGCCTTAGCTTTATCCCTTAAGGAAAAATGAAAAGCCTAAGTCTCACAGCATCACTCGACACTCTGTCATACTTAAAAGTAGCACACAGTTCTAAAAAACTAGTGAGATGTAAATTTGGGTCTTCATTAGGTGTTCCTCCAAATTGATTATTTTGTACCATTTGGATAATAGCAGGTTTAAGTTCAAACGAATTGGCAGCAACATCAAGATTTTGAATAGTTATATGAATTTCATCTGCTGTTGGGTTAGCATAATCTCTTATGGGTCTTGGCAAATTTCCAACATTAAGATTCTGACTCTTGATTATTCGCCATTTCACAGTAATTTTCAATTTGTTTTTGTTATTTTCTAATTTTTCTAATAGTACGCTCTAACTCTAAATCGTAAGGTATCAAACCTACAGATCCACTACTACGCATATAAATCACACTAAAAAGTAAATAAGCAAACAAATATACTACAAAGTAAAGGTTTTCAGTTACTACAATATCTATAAATAAGTACCGTTTATCTATCTCCCCGGCAACGGCGCTAAAAACTTGATGGCGACTTTATATATGCTTAAAAATGTAAGACTTTATGAATTCAGATTTATATATTTATAATGATTTAGTAAAGTCACACATGCAACGCAAGTATAAGTATCGTATCAAGTAATATAGGGCTCTAATGGAGTCCTGGTTATCGATCCCACAGGGAGGGAAAACGTTTTTCAAAACAGATAATATAACACTAAAATCCAATACCAATTGTAACAATTGCTCAAGTGTACTAGAACTAGTTAATGCAAAGTACGGTAATAATAAAACTACTACAATTATTTCTACTTACTATACTCTTTAACTAACACACACTAACTTACGTGATTTATAACATACTTCTATGTGGAAAGTGTCTTCCTTCCTGCATCAAGATTATGATGTGTGGATGATGAAGAATGGTAAATTTTTGTATTGTGCCAAATAAGAGCATACTTGCTTCTTTACCCTTAAAAGAGTACCTCCTCTTCCAAGAATGTAAAGAACATTGCCATATCTTAAGTTTAGTCACTAAATCTAAGGCTAGGCTGGGAGGATACCGACTCTCACTATAGAGCTCCCACTCACCCTTCACCCGAAGGCTAACCATAGGCTTTATTTACCAATCTTAAGACCAAATTGGGGATCCCATTCTATCACCATGAAACCTCGAATTTGAAGTCCATCAATACTCATTGCCTTATTTATTTACACTTAATCCCAATGAACTACGCAATTCATTCACGGACATTAAATGGGTTCTACATTCTTGTTGTAGAACATTCAATTCTTTTGGAATTAATGTTCCTCAACATATTTTAACAATTCAATTGGCCAGATTGAAAAGTAAATTAAGTTCCAAATGAAAGAAACATCACAACTTTTATAACACTTTAAGGGCACATCAATTCCACATCACCACATCATCACTACTTTATGCAAGAAGAAAGGCAAAGGAAACTACTCACAAATCATGGAGAAGATATAAGAACACATGGATTTTATATATAAAAGAAGAGTCATACAAACCACAATAGTAAATACAACATATCTCCTTTTCTTCCCCAAGCAAATTCCTTCCAAGTTCCCTTGATTCCTTTTCTATTCCTTGCAAAACTTGATGATCTCCTTGGAATAAAGATGAAGAAGCAATCTCTCACTTTACTCCCTCTTCTCCCCTCCTTAGAGAAGAATCTCTCTTAAAATCACAAACCCTAACTCTCACTCACACTTTCCTTACATTCTCTACAACAATCCTCTTCTTCTTTTTTGTCTTGAACACTTAGTTTAATGTTAGGAACGAATTCCCCAAGAGTTTCTTCAAGCACCCATTCAAAAATCTGCCAAAACTCTTCAATTTGAATTGAACTAACATAGGGCGCCGGCCTAGCCTTAGATTTAGTGACTTAACTTAGGATATGTCAATGTTCTTTTCTTTCTTAGAAGAGGGGGTACTCTTTTAAGGGTAAAATATAATCTGTGCTCCTATTTGGCACAATAACATAAATATTTGTTTCATATCAATACACACATCATATTCTCATTGCAAGAGGAAGGATGCTTTTCTCATATATCAAAAACCTTTCAAATCCTTAGTTTAGTGTGTCTATAGTTAATTTTGTTTTTAAAATTGTTAGAAGTAATTGTAGTTTAGTTAATTATTATTGTTTCCTGCATAGTATTTGTAAGTAGTAAACTTTAATTGCGAATTAAATATTAGATTTTAGTGCTTATTATATATTGTCAAAAGCTTTCTTGTACTTCGAACTTCCCTGCGGGATCGATAACCAGGACTCCATTAGAGCCCTGTATTACTTGATACGATACGTATACATGTGTTGAATGCTTGGACTTAACAAAATCATTATAAATATAGAAAATTGAGTTCATAAATTCTTGCAAAATATAAGTCCGCCACATCAAGTTTTTGGCGCCGTTGCTGAGGAAGGTAACAGAGTTAAGAAAATAAGTAAGGAAAGTAACAAAGTAGTAAGTAGGAAAGTATAAACAATATTTATTAATAATATAGTAACAGAAAACCTTTATTTTGTTGTTTGTAATTGTGTGTTTGTTTACCTTTATAAAATTATTTGTGTTTGTATATGCGTAGTAGCGGATGTATAGGTTTAGTGCCTTATGATTCAGAGTTAGAGCATACTGTCAGAAAAATTAGAAAACAAAAAAAAAAAAAACAAATTGAAAATCCTTGCAAAATGGAAAATAATTAAGATAATCAGAGAAATGATATTGAAAATTTGTCAAGACCTTTAAGAGATTATGCTAACCCAACAGCTGATGAAATTCACATAACTATTCAAAATCCTGATGTTGTTGTTAATTCATTTGAACTTAAACCTGTGATTATCCAAATAGTACAAAATAATCAATTTGGAGGAACACCTAATGAGGATCCAAATTTACATCTTGCTAGTTTTCTAGAACTGTGTGCTACTTTTAAATATGATGGAGTGTCTAGTGACGCTGTCAGACGTAGACTTTTTCCTTTTTCATTAAGGGATAAAGCTAAGGCGTGGTTAAACTTGTTAGCACCTGGATTTATTAGAACTTGGAGAGAATTATCTTAAAAGTTTATATCAAAATATTTCCCTCCATCAAAGACTGCTAAACTAGGAAATGATATTACACCCTTTTGTCAGTTTGAAGGGGAGTCAATATATGAAGCTTGGGAGAGATTTAAAGATCTTCTCATGAAGTGCCCACATCATGCTTTACCAGATTGGTTAATAATTCAAACATTTTATAATGGATTAGTGTGATCATTGAGATTTATTATAGATGCTACTGCTGGTGGATCATTAATGTCAAACCTTTTGATGAAGCATACGCATTAATTGAAGAAATGGCTACTAATAATTTTCAATGGCCCTCTGAATGGGTAAATCCTAAGAGAGTAGCTAGTGTTCATGATTCAGATATGATGACTATGGTAGTTTCTCAAATTGCAGCGTTTTCAAAGAAAATAGATCAATATGGAATGAATTATTCTCAACCACCTCAAGTGTTGGAGGAAAATTCATTTGGATAGATAACAGAATCTCAAACACCTTATGAGACTTTAAATGTTATTAATAGAAAAAACAATCCTTATTCGAATTATTATAATTCTGGTTGGAAGAATCACCCAAACTTCAATTGGAATAATAGTAATGCTAATGTTAACCCGCATTGGGCTAACAATTCTATGAATCCAATTGGAAATTTGAACAATCAAGGAAATACTAATTTAAGATCATCTTATCCTCCAAGATTTAATAGTAACCCACAGTTTAAGGAAAAGAATTTGTCTACTGAAGAAATGATTTTGAATATGGGAAATCAATTACAAGCTCAAGGTGTTGCTATGAAAAATATTGAAAATCAATTGGGACATATTTTCATCGCACTTAATAATAGACCTTCTAGAACACTTCCAAGTAATGTGGAGATCAATCCAAAAGATCAAAACAAGGAACAATTTAAGGCTATTCAATTAAGGAGTGGAAAAGAATTGGAAACTAGAGTACAAAAAGAAGTTGAAATAGAAAAGGAGAAGGTGGAAATCGAAAAAGGTTCAAACAAGATTTATCCAGACATGGATTATCCTCTTGAGCCAATGAAGATAACTGTTGAAAAACCACCACCTCCATTTACTCAAAGATTGAAGAAACAAAATAGGGATAACAGATTGAGAAAATTTTTGGAGATCCATAAGAAATTAACGATAAATATTCCTTTTGTTGAAGCATTAGAAAAGATGCCTGACTATGCCAAGTTTATGAAGGATATCCTGAGAAAGAAAAGAAGCTTACAGATCATGAAACTATTGCAGTTAGCGGAGAGTGTAGTGCAATTATTTAGAAGAAGCTTCCAGAAAAACTTAAAGATCCTGGTAGTTTCACTATTCCTTATGCTATAGGTGAAATTTTTTTTTTTGAAAAGTTTTATGTGATCTGGGAGCTAGTATTAATCTTATGCCTTTATCAACTTTCAAAAGGTTGGGAATAGGAGAAATTTCTCCTACATTTGTGACTCTTCAGTTGGTCGATCGTTCCATTACTTAGCCTAAAGGAGTGGTGGAAGATGTGTTAGTAAAAGTGGATAAATTTATCTTTCCAGTGGATTTTATTGTACTTGATATGGAGGAAGATAAAGAAATTCTAATCATTTTGGGAAGACCATTCCTTGCTACTGGAAGAGCGGTAATTGATGTTCAAAAAGGAGAATTAACTATGCGAGTTAATGATCAAGAGGTGACCTTTAATATTTTAAAATCTATGAAGTATCTCTCAATGTAAAAAGATAATGAATGTTTTAGGATGGAGGTCTGTGATTACTTGAGAAACGATCATTTTGAAAATATATTTGAAAAAGAAGAAGAATAGAAAAATATGTTTGAAGAAGAAATTGAAGATGAAGAAAAGTCAGATAGTAAGAAGAATGAAGATTTGGAGTATGTTCAGGAGAGATTCGAAGTATTAGACACTATGGAAGGCGGAAATAAAAGCTTAATTCCATCTATCATAAAACCTCCTGAACTTGAGGTGAAAATTTTACCTAATCATTTAAAGTATATGTTTTTATGAGAATTATCTACCTTACCAGTTATTGTATCTTAGGAGTTAAACGATTTTCAAGAACAGAAGTTATTGGAAACTTTAAAAAGATATAAGAAGGCTTTTGGATGAACTTTGACAGATATTAAAGGAGTTAGTCCTTTGATTTGTATGCGCAAAATTTTATTAGATGAAGAACATAAACTGAGAGTTGATCCGCAAAGGAGATTGAATCCTGTAATGAAAGAAGTAGTTAAGAAAGAGATTTTAAAATGAGTTGGATCTCTGGAATTATTTATCCTATTTCAGATAGTGCTTGGGTGAGTCCAATACATTGTGTACCAAAAAAGGGAGGAGTGACTGTTGAATTGAATGAAAGTAATGAAAGTATACCCACAAGACAAATTACTGGATGGCGAATTTTTATTGACTATAGGAAATTAAATGTCGCCACCAGAAAAGATCACTTTCCTCTTCCTTTTTTCGATCAAATGCTAGATAAACTTGATGGACACAAGTACTACTGTTTTCTGGATGGATATACTAGTTACCATCAAATACATATTGCTCCTAAGGATCAAGAAAAGATAACATTTACTAGCCCTTATAGAACCTTTGCTTTTCGAAGAATGCCTTTTGGACTGTGTAATGCACCTGCAACATTGCAGAGATGTATGATGTCCATCTTCAGTAGTATGATAGATAATGGAATAGAAGTTTTTATGGATGATTTCTCTGTATTTGGGACTTCATTTAAAATTTGTATGGAAAACTTAGCAAATGTTTTGGAGCTTATTGATAAAACAAATCTAGTTTTAAATTGGGAGAAATGTCAATTTATGGTTGCAAGAGGAATTGTGCTTTGGCATAAAATTTCTGAACATGGTATGGAGGTTGACCCTGCTAAAATTAAAGTGATTGAAAGATTACCGCCACCCACTACTGTGAGAGAGGTGAGGAGTTTCTTAGGACACACTGGATTTTATAGGCGTTATATTAAATATTTTTCTAAAATTACTAAAACTTTCTGCCGACTTTTAGAAAATGATAGAAAGTTTGATTTTAATGATGAATGCTTAAGAACTTTCGAATTATTAAAAGAAAAATTAGTCACTGCACCTATAATTGTTTCACCAGATTGGGAGAAACCATTTAAACTTATGTGTGATGCTAGTGATTATGCGATCAGAGTAGCATTAGGGAAAAGGCATGTTATAGTTTTCAAAGTCATCTACTATGCTAGTAAAACTCTTAATGAGGCTCAAATTAATTATACCAAAACTGAAAGAGAGTTATTAGCTATAGTATTTGCTTTTGAAAAATTTAGACCTTATTTAATTGGAGCTAAAAGTATTGTGCATACAGACCATTTAGCTATCAAATATTTAATGCAAAAGAAGGATGTGAAACCTAGACTGATTAGATGGATACTTCTTCTGCAAGAATTTGATTTCATGATAGTTGATAGGAAGGGAGCTGATAATCAAATAGCTGATCATCTGTCCAGAATAGACTATGATAAATTATCTGAATTTGAAAAAGAGATTACTGAAATTTCCCTGATGAGCAACTCTATACTATTATGGGAAGAAATTTGCTTTGGTATGTTGATATTGTGAATTATATTGTAAGCGATATTGTACCACTTGATTTAACAAGGCAATAACAAAAGAAGTTTAAATATGATGCAAAATTCTATTTTTGGGATGCGCCCTATCAATATAAATAGTGTAAGGATCTGATTATTAGAAAATGTGTGTCACAAGAAGAAACAAATTTGATTATTCAACGATGTCATTATTCTGAATTTGGAGGTCATTTTGGTGTTGATAAAACTGCTTTTAAAATTTTACAATCTGGATTTTATTGGCCTACTCTTTTTAGAGGTGTTTATAGATACATTAAATCATGTGATAGATGTCAAAGAGTAGGTAATATCTCTAGAAGAAAAGAAATGCCTCTAAATTATAATTTGGAAGTTAAAATTTTTGATGTATGGGGATTAGATTTTATGGGACTATTTACTCCTTCATTTGGAAATCTATATATATTGGTTGCCATTGTTATGTCTCGAAATAGATTGAAGCTGTTGCTTTACCTAGATGTGATGCTCGGAGTGTTTCAAAATTTTTAAAGAAAGATATATTTACAAGATATGGAATGCCGAGAGTGATCATAACCGATGGTGGATCCCATTTTAGGAATAATCGAATTAAGAGATTAACTGAGAAATATAATATTATTCATAGAATCTCTACTGCCTATTATCCCCAAACTAGTGGTTTAGCAGAAGTGTCTAATCGTGAAATTAAAAGAATTTTGGAGAAAACTGTGGATAATCATAAATTAGATTGGTCTACTCGATTAGATACTGCTTTATGGGCTTATAGGACAGCTTTTAAAACCCCTATTGGAATGTCTCGTTATAGACTAGTGTTTGATAAGACTTGCCATTTACCAGTTGAATTGGGGCATAAAGCATATTGGGCGATAAAAGAGTTAAATTTTAATTTGAAAAATGCTGGAGAGAAGAGATTTATGCAATTAAATGAATTGGAAGAGATTAGAAATGCAACTTATTACAATGATAGGATCTATAAAGAGAAAAGAAAATTATGGAATGATCAGAAGATATTGAAAAAGAACTTGGAATTTGGCCAAAAGGTTTTACTATACAACACAAGATTGAAGTTATTTCTTGGAAAGCTTAAGTCTAGATGGTTAAAACCTTTTACAGTTGTAAAAGTTCATTCTTTTGGAGGTGTTAATATTAAAGATTCTGGTACTGGAAAGATTTTCAAGGTTAATGGGCATCGATTAAAGCCTTACTTTGATTGGTTTCAACCTGACTTCAAAGAGGTTTTAATGCTGAGTCATCTCGATTAACTGAATGGTTTGTCGGGCTGACGACGTTAAACTAAGTGCTTTATGAGAGGCAACCCATATGTATCTTTGTGTTGTGTTTGCTTGTTTGTTGTAGTTGTGCTTTTAGATAGTTGTTTTTAAATCCTAATTACTCCTAAATACTTTAAAAATTGATAAATTAGGATTGAATCGAGATATTGGAATATTTTGGGCCAAACGAAGTTTGGTGAGAATTTTTTACCACTGGCGCCGCCGGCGCCAAAATGGTTCCCGCTGGCGCCCTATCACATTTGCCACACTGAACTTTCTTATTTGAGCACCGCCGGTGCCTATCGAGCACTGCCAGCGCCTAAAATCTATTTAACAATTTTTAAGTTTCAAAATGCGAGTTTTGGTGGTTTTTGGCAGGATCTTCATCCTTATAACTCCCTAAATTCCATTCTTGGCTTTTTAACTCTAGAAAAATGAAAACCACCAATCCCAATTCGTATCCTATGGATTCCTATTCCATTGAAACCCCTCGATTTAGTGTTTTCAACTGAAGGAAGTTCATAAGTTTTGAAGCGCAGTGTTTGTTCAACAAAGTGATGATGAAAAGAAGGATTATCAAGGAATGAGGCTTCATAAATCGAGGTATGGATAATCCTACTACTAGAATTGAAAAAAAATATTAAGGAGAGATGCTGGGAAGTGCTTTCCTACACTATCGCTGCCGTTGTTGTTCCTGTCGTGAAAGAGTTTTATGTAAATCTTCACGGGATCAACCAAAGGTTCGTATTTGTGTGTGGTAGATTTATACAATTCACTCCTGCACAAATTAAAGATCTCTTTATGATCGAGAACGTAACTACTTGCCATTATTCTAATTTGAATGCCACGAGGGATTATATGAATGATGTGTATCGATATCTGACGAATGAGAATGAAGAATGGGAAGTTAGAGAGAATGGATACATTAGTTTCCCATCTGCATCTCTCAATCGAATATCAAAGCAGTGGCATTACTTTATTTCGAAAAAGATATTTCCGACATTGAAGATTATCAAAGTAACCAAGGAAAGCACCATTTTGAATTTTTGAAGTCAAACTGGGAGGCCGGTTGACATTGGTAATATCATTGTGAAATCAGTTCTGGGATTGATTGTGCATGGATCTAAACATGGGCTTTGACCCCATCCACCATATTTCTGTTATGTAGTCAGTCACAAGTTCCTTATGAAAGTTGGGAAAAGGTTCTTCTTCCATGAAGGCCTATTGATCCAAGTAATCCTTATGACTACTAGACATTTGGAGATGAAGATGATATGAATTTGCTTGCTGATCAACCAACACAGACTTCACAACCGATTCAACCCTATTTTCCTGAAGGTTCCAGAATGATATTGAAGAGGATCAAGCAGTTGGAGAAAGAGGTACGGAACGTTATGAATGCAATCAATAACATTTCCAATTTATTCGATCATATAGATTGGAGAATGAAGGAGCAATTCGATCACATTGGTCGAATCGAGATGGGCTTGATCAATCTGATGAATAAGAACGCTGTGATTGCTAAGGAATCATCTGACGAATTTCAAATTCGTCCATTATATAATTTGTTTGTGCATCAGCAATCAAATGTAGACATTAGAGGAGAGGATAGTTCTGAAACTGATGTGGATTAATTGATGGATTCTACTTATGCTTGTTGTGTGTTTAGTTTACTTTGCTTAGTTATGTTTGGTTTGTGTAGTATTTGCTTTGAGATTTGAACTTGGATTTGGATGTGCTTACTTTCATTGTGTTCTTGGATCTTAGTGTTTGCCTATTGTAGAGTACTTGCTGCACTAAATATCTAAAAGCAGTTGATTTGAATGAACATATTTGGTGTCTTTGATGTAACATAGATTTTATATATATAAGATTGTTGTGTATTGTTTCTGTGAAGAATTGTGTTAATTATTGCTTATGGGATGATGTAAATGCTTATTGAAGTGTTAAACATCATTGTGAATGTCGAAATGATCGAAATTACGAAAAAATTTTCAGACCCAGAAAATATTTTGGACTGGCGCCGCCGGCGCCCAAATCCAGAGAGTTTGGCTAATTACTCTATCGAGCGCCCCCGGTGCCCGAACCCAGAAAAGGCCAAAAATCCTCATTCTTGTGATTTTTACCCTGGGACCCGCAAATTCTTCCATTTCCTTCATCTTCCTCCTCCATTTTCGCGATTTTAAAGATCTTGGGCTTGCTAGATCTCGGATTTAAGGAGATTTCAAGGCTTTTCGACACCAGATTTACACTTCTCTTAGTAAGAGCTTCACTTTAAGTTAAAATTTTTGGATTTTCACCATGGAAATCTCTCACATTGCTTATGGTGGAATTTTTGGAGTTTTAAAGAGATTTTGAGATTTCCATTATGAAATTTGCTCTTACTTGTTTAGAATAGTGTTTGGAGTTTGTTACATTGTGAATTTGGAGTTTATTGGAATTTTATTGCAAATTTTAGAAATTCACATGACTCCAAGGTTGAGTAAAGGGAAGAGGAAATTGGATTTTGATGAGTAGAAATTCGTTAACATCAAAGCCTAATTTTGCTATAACTCTTACCTCTACAACAAGAAGTGTATCCAGGATCGAGCTTTTGATAGTCCTGAAGGATCTGTAGAACAATTAATTACAGAGCGGAACTGGGAGCGATTTTGTTATTTTACTTCGAATGCTGTTATGGGAGTTGTTAAAGAGTTCTATTCGAATGTACCTTGGACTGAGACTGAGTATGTGCTTGTTAGAGGAAAAAAGGTTGAGTTTACTCCTCAGCGTATCAATGCTTTCTATCAGACTCGGGAACCATTCTTTTATGAATACGAAAACTTTGACACTTAAGGGGAGAATATGAGAGAAGTTATTTCTTTTTGTCTGACTGGCGAGGAGAATGGAAAGTAAGTAAAAAATAGTTGATTAATTTTCCAATCTCCACATTGAATGTTGCTTCAAAAGTTTGGCATTATTTCACTTCTGCGAGACTATTACCTTCTTATCACCACAACAAAGTTACAAGAGATAGAGTGATTCTAAAGTACTGTATTCAGAAGATGAAAAAGATTAATATTGGAACTATTATTTACAAGAATATTTAGACAATTTTTAGAGGTGGGACCATTGGAGGATTAGGACATCCTGCTTTAGTTCATGCCCTATGTGTTCAGTCTAGAGTGGAGTTCAGTAGTTCTGAAGAAGTGGCTATACCATTGCGACCAATTACAAAGAATATTATCCGTACTTATGAGTCTCATGTGGGAGCCAGAGTTGAGCAAAGGAGTACTGATATTCCTACTACTAGTTTTGATGTTCCATCTACATCTGAGCCGCCTACCTTATCTGATATTATGGAGCAGCTGACACTACAGAGTGCTAGTGTGGATAGACTCCATGGTCGAATGGATGTATTTGAGGCGAGGATTGATGTGAATTAAGATTATCTGCAGAGGAGAGTTGAGTTCTATATTGCTTATTATGATGCTCAAGTCAGATTTATAAGGGGGGAGTCCGATGTGATATTTCCTACTTGCCCCAGCTATACACCATATAGACCTGACCCTGCTGATGACCCTGCTGATGACCCTACTGCTGATCCTGGTGATAGAGACTGGTAGATTGTTTTTTTTATTTCAGTTGTTCTTATTGTGTTGTGTTGTACTGAAGTGATGTAGTGGATATTTACTTTTCATGTGATGTGTAACCCTGTTGTTGTACTATTGTGATGTAGTTATTTATTTTTCATGTTATGCGTAACTTTATTGGTGTATTGTTATGTTGTATGGAAACATTAAAATTGTTAGCTGGACTGTGTAATATTGTGATTGTTTGTTTAGTACAGTAGTGTTCTGTTGGATGTTTAGGTGTTTAATGTTAATTTCTCTTTACCCTTGCAAATATTTAAAATTGTTATATCATTGCTACTAATTGTTTCATGCCTGCTAGTTGTAAATTTTGATTAATACCAGATAGTACGTTGAAGATTTCAACATCCCAACACATGAAGGTTTGTTTTCTTTTACTCTACTATTTTAAATTTACTGAAAAATTTAAGTTTGGGGGAGGGTAGAGAAATACTAACTTTTATTTGTTCTCAATTATTATATTTTCAAAAAATATTAGCATAAATTCGCAGTTGAACCTCACTGTAAGTAACTAAAACTTTTTATTTCAGTTGAATATTGTGGAAGGATAGGATGAAAATTATTTGTGATGAAGGTTAATTCTATAAAGGTAAGATATTTGGTAGGAAAGGATTTGATTATAGTCAACTATTTAAAGTAAAGAAAGCTGTATTTTTGAAATGTTAAGGGACTTAAAGTATTGTGTGTTAAGAAGAGATTGTAACTTTATGATGAATAATAAAGCTTATAATGAACTATAAAATAAGGAGATGTTTCAAGTTTGAACTTTAGAAAGAGGAGACTGAAGTTCAAAATCATGAAAGGGCTATCCAGATGTAGTAATCCTCATTAAAAAAAAGAGAAAAAAGAAAAGAAGGATTAAAAAACAATCTCTAAAAGAAAAGAGAAAAATAAAAGAAAAGGAAAAGAAAGAAAAATGTTTATGAGGAGAAGCTTGAGGAGATGCCTAATCAAAAATTGGCTTCACTTGAATCAACCTAAAGGGAGAGCTTGATTTCATTTCTGAATTTATGTTTTAAGTACAAACCAACATTCTAATAAAGTTTACATGAACTCCTTTTTCACATAGTCTTTTGAGGCACTCTTAAAGTGACAAATTATGGTTCATCTTGAAATAAATAGAAGACTAGAACTCTTAGACTTGATTACTGAATATTCTTACACCTGTAGTGTTAACCTGAGTTACTAAATTTCTTTCTGAAAATCTAACCAGTATATTCTTTTGAATGAAAAATTTTAGTGTCCTACATTTGAAAAGTACATTGCCTAGAGTTATATTTTATGTAGTAAAAGGATTACTTGAGGACAAGTAATAGTTAAAGTTTGGGGGATTCTGATGCACCAAAAATAAATACGATTTTTGCTATATAATGTTACCCATTTTTGGTGATATTGCACTTTAAAGAAAGGTATTTTTCATGATTTATTGCAGGTATGATGACTTTAGGTGATTGGAGTGAATGTAAGCAAAAAGGAACGAATCTGGAGCAAAAAGGAGCAAAAAGGAGCAAAATGGTAGAAAAGGTATTTTGGCGCCGTCGGCGCCCCAATCCAGAGACTTCAGCATTTATTGGCACGATAGAGCGCCGCCGGTGCTCGAAGTCATGGTGTTCAAATTTGAAGAGTTTTGGCGACTTTTTGATGGGATGCCTATGGAAGCTCTTGGGTTTTTTTCCCTATCATATAAATAACTATTTTTAGATGAAAATAAGGGGGATTAGAGTGCTTCTTTAGTGGTTCTAGTGTAGTTTTACGGAGTGTTAAGTGTTAGGGTTTAGGAGAAGTGACTATAGAGTGAGGATTTGAGAGGAATTCTTCTCTAAGGAGTGAAAGAGAAGGAGTAAAGTGAGAGATTGCTTCTTCCTTTCCATTCTAAAGAGAGAATCAAGTGTTGTAAAGAAGAGAGAAAATGATTCAAAGAAACTTTAAGGGAATTGCATTGGGGAAGAGAAAGAGATAAGTTATATTTTCTTTTGTCGTTTGTATGACTTCACTTTTATATAAAAAATCCATGTTTTATTGCATCTTCTCCATGAATTCTGAGTAGTCTCCCTTGTCTTTCTTCTTGCATAGAGATGTTATGATGGATTAATGTGGATTTGATGTGCTTTTAATGTAATGAAAAAATTGTGATGGTTTTTCATTTCAAACTTAATTTACTTTTCGATTTGGCCAATTGAAATGTTAAAATATGTTGTTGAATATTTAGTTTGAAAGGATTTAATGTCCTACAATAATAATGAAAGATCCACTCAATTTCTATGGATGAATTGCGTAGTTCATGGGAATTGAGTGCAAATAAATAGTGAAATATGTTTTGATGGACTTCAATGTGGAGATTTCAGGGTGACAGACTGAAATCCCCAAATTGGTTCTAAGATTAGTAACTAATATCAAAGGTTAGCCTTCGGGTGAAGGGTGAGGGGGAGCTTCAAAGTGAGAGCTGGTATCCTCCCAGCCTAGCCTTAGATTTAGTGACTAAACTTAGGATATGCCAATGTTCTTTTCTTGCTTAGAAGTGGGGGTACTCTTTTAAGGGTAAAGAATCATCTTTGCTCCTATTTGGCACAATAACATAAATATTTATTTCATATCAATCCACACATCATATTCTTATTGCAAGAGGAAAGATACTTTTCTAATATATTGAAAACCTTTCAAATACTTAGTTCAGTGTGTCTGTAGTTAATTCTGTTTTTAAAGTTGTTAGAAGTAATTATAGTTTAATTAATTGTTACTGTTTTCTGCATAGTAGTAGTAAGTAGTAAACTTTAATTACGAATTAAAGATCAGATTTTAGTGCTTTTTATATATTGTGAAATGCTTTCTTATACTTCGAACTTCCCTGTGGGATCGATAACCAGGACTCCATTAGAGCCATGTATTACTTGATACGATACGTATACTTGCGTTGAATGCTTGGACTTAACAAAATCATTATAAATATATAAATTTGAGTTCATAAATTCTTGCAAAATATAAGTCCGCCGCATCACGCACTATCACAAATAAATATCTTCTTATTGGCATCCTCTTTCTTCTTAACTTTGCTCTCCCAAGAAGACATTTTTGCACTCAAAATACTTTTTCAAAAGACTTAGAAATGAAAATAAGAACTGGGGCAAGTATCTCATAAATTCAAAACCTACCCTAGACGTGTTAAAACTCCTTAAAAACTCCAAAAACTACTCACCCACAATTTAGGCTTCTAGAACCTCATTATTCACGTTTTTTATAACTGCGGCGCCTATGCGCCAACTAGCGGCGCATAGCCGCCAGTGCACATTTTGGCAGAGTTCTGCTAAACGTCAAAATCTTCATTCTGACTCCTCTAAGTCATTATATAAGGTCAAATAAATACCACTATAGCATAAAAAACTCTAAAATGCTACCACATTTCTCAAATCAAACCAAATAAAAGCACATAAAGCAAACATAAAGCAAAGCACAGGGATAAATATGGGTTGCTTCCCAAAAAGCGCTTGGTTAACGTCATCAGCCTGACATACCTGGAGCTTATTCTGAGTGACACAACATTAGATTCTCAGCAGGTTTAGATTGATCGACTGAAAAGTAAGGTTTAAATCTATGACCGTTCACTTTAAATATTTTTCCAGTCTTCGGATCTTGAATATCCATAGCTCCATATGAAAAACTTTCAGCACAATAAATGAGCCTGTCCACATGGACTTAAGTTTTTCAGCAAAAAATCTCAATCTTGCATTATACAGTAAAAATTTTGCCATGGCTCAAGATTTTTAATAAGAATCTTTTGATCATGCCACAACTTCATTTTTTATTTATAAATCTTAGCATTTTCATAAGATTCATTCCTTATCTCTTCAATCTTATTTAATTGCAACAATCTCTTTTCTCTAGCATCTTTCAAATTATAATTGAACTCTTTAATAGCCCAATATGCTTTATGCCTAAGTTCAACCCGTAAATAACAAGTTTTTCCAAAAATTAGCCTATATAGGGACATTCCTATTGAAGTTCTGTAGGCAGTCCTATAGGCCCACAAAGCATAATCCAGTTTGATTGACTAATCCTTTTTGTTTGGATTACAGTCTTTTCTAATATTCTTTTAATTTCACGATTGGATAATTCAAGCAAACCACTTGTCTACGGATGATAAGCAGTAGTAATGCGATGGTTAATATGATATTTCTTTACTAACTTCTCCATAATCGCATTTCTAAAATGAATTCCCCCATCAGTTATGATTACTCTCGGTATTCCAAATCTGCGAAATATATGCTTATTTAAAAACTTTGCAACACTTTGAGCATCACATCAAGGTAAAGCAATAGCTTCTATCCAATTAGATACATAGTCTACTGCTATCAAAATGTATGTATTTCTAAAAGATGGTATAAATGGTCCAATGAAATCTAATCTCCAAACGTTAAATATTTCAACTTCGAACATATAATTGAGGGACATATCATTTTTTTTAGAAATAATGCCTACACATTGACATCGATCACAATTTTTAATAAAAACATTAACATCGTTAAAAATTGTAGTCTAATAAAATCCAGATTATAAAATTTTATATACAGTTTTATCAACTCTAAAATGTCCCCCATAATCATAATTATGACATTATTGAATAATTTCATAAATTTCTTATAAAGGTACACATCTTCGATTAATCAAATCCTTTCCTTGTTTATGTAAAAATAGGTCATCCAAAAAATAAATCTTTGCTTCAGATAGAAATTTCATCCTCTCCTGGTATGTCAAACCATATGGTAAAATATTACTGACAATAAAGTTTACAATGTCAGCATACCACGGAACACAGCACTCATTAACTGCGAACAATTTTTCATTAGGAAACTTTTCATTAATTTCTTCAGCATCACAGATAGATTTTTTAGTTTCAAGCCTGGACAGATGAATATCAATTTGATTATCAGCACGCTTCCTATCTACTATCTCAAAATTAAATTCTTACAAAAGAAGAATCCATCTAATTAATCTTGGTTTTGTATCATTCTTCTTCATTAAATACTTAATAGCAAAATGATCAGTATGCACCAGACATTTGATTCCAATTAAATATGATCTAAATCAAATACTATAACTAATAATTCTTTCTCAGTAGTGGTATTATTAATTTGAGCTTCATTAAGAGTTTTACTAGCATAGTAAATCAATTTGAAAATCTTATCATATTTTTGACCTAAAACAACTCCAATAGCATAATCACTAACATCACACATTAATTCAAAATGTTTTTCCCAATTAGGTTAAACTATAACAAGTGCGGTGATTAATTTTTCTTTTAAAGTTTCAAAAGCTTTTAGCAATCATCATCAAAATTAAAAATCACATATTTTTCCAGTAAACAACATAAAGGCTTCAAAATTTGTGAAAAGTCTTTAATATAACACCTATAAAATCTAGCACGTCCCAGAAAACATCAAATTCCCCTTACATTAGTTGGGCAAGGTAAATTAGAGATCACCTAAATTTTTGCAGGATCTACTTCCATACCATTTTCTAATATACGATGTCCCAAAACAATTCCTCCTGCTACCATAAATTGGCATTTCTCCTACTTAAGGACAAAATTACTTTCTTCACAGCGTTTTAGAACTTTAGATGGAAGTTCTAAACATGATTCAAATGAAATTCCTAATATTGAAAAGTCATCCATAAAAACTTCAATTCCTTTCTCTATTAAATCACAGAAAATTGCATCATACATCCCTGAAAGGTAGCAGGGGCATTACATAAACCAAAGAGCATTCTTCTAAAAGCAAATGTACCATAAGGACAGGTTAACATTGTTTTCCCTTGATCCTCAGGAGCAGTTTGAATTTTGTGGTAACCAGTATATCCATCCAGAAAACAAAATATTTATGCCCAGCCAATCTATCTAAAATCTGATCTAGAAAAGGAAGTGGAAAATGGTCTTTCATGGTGACAATGTTTAATTTTCAATAATCAATGCATATTTGCCACCCTGTAACTTGTATTACTGGTATAATTTCATTCTTTTCATTCACAGTCACAGTAACTCCTTCTTTCTTAGGTACACAGTGAATAGGATTAATCCATGCACTATCTGAAATAGGGTAGAAAATTCCAGCATCCAACCACTTTAAGATTTCTTTCTTAAAAACTTCTTTCACGATAAGATTTAATCTCCTTTGAGGATCATCCCGAG
The DNA here is from genome assembly GCA_022702705.1 of Papilionanthe hookeriana x Papilionanthe teres. Taxonomy (NCBI): domain Eukaryota; kingdom Viridiplantae; phylum Streptophyta; class Magnoliopsida; order Asparagales; family Orchidaceae; genus Papilionanthe; species Papilionanthe hookeriana x Papilionanthe teres. The sequence goes on from CM040430.1 coordinate 74,409,196, forward strand.
GTTTGCAGTTATCCTCCATAAGGATTCTATGCATACAAATTGAAAAGCTGATTCTTTTAATATCAGCTATTGTCCATCCAAAGGCTTTCTTATATTTCTTCAAAATTTCAAGCAAACTTTCTTCTTCTCTTTCAGTTAATTGAGAGGAAATTATAACTGGTAAAGTTGAGGAATCACCTAAAAAGGCATACTTTAAATGATTAGGAAGCATCTTTAAATCAAGTTCAAGAAATTTTTCAATTGATGGACCAAAAGATTCATCTTTTTCAGTCACGTCCAACATTTCAAAATCTTCATGAATATAATTTAAATCTTCCTCATGAAAATCTTCAGAATCTTGTAATTCCTCTTCTTGCTTGTGTTCGAATTCTTTACTTTCATATTTCTCTTCATAAGTTGACTTGAAATGACATTTACTCAAATATTTGATAACATCTATCCTATAACATTCATCATCATTACCTCTGGTAGGATATTTCATTGACATGGAAATATTAAATGTAACAGTTTGATCATTAACTCGCACCATCAATTCACCTTTTTGCACATCTATCATCGCTCTATTGTGGCTAGGAAAGGTCTCCCTAAAATTATGGGTATCTTTTTATCTTCGTTCATATCCAAGACAATGAATCAACAGGAAAAATAAATTGATCCACTTTCACCAAAACATCTTTTATAACTCCTTTAGGATATGTGATCGAACGATCAGCTAATTGCATAGTTACAATAGTAGGGTTTATTTCTCCTAATCCCAGTCTTTTGAGTATTGATAACACCATAAGGTTAATGCTTGTACATAAATCACATAAAGCTTTTCCAAAAAAATCTGTCTTCGATTACACATGGAATTCTGAAGCTTCCAGGATCTTTAAGATTTTCAGGAAGCTTTTTTTGAATTATAGCGCTACACTCTTCACTAAGTGCAACAATCTCATTATCTTTAAAATTCATCTTTTTGTTGAGAATAACCTTCATAAATTTCACATAGCTTGGCATTTGTTCTAAGGCTTCAGCAAATGGAATATTGATTGTAAGCTTCTTAAATATCTCCAAGAATTTTGAAAATTACTTATCAAAATTTTTTTGTCGAAGTCTATGAGGAAATGGAGGTGGTGGCTTTTCTAAATCAGCCTTAGGTGGAGAAATAGGTCTTTCCAAACCTTTCGGAGCATCATCTTTTAGTTTTTCAATTTCTTCTTTCTCTACTTTGGTCTCTTTTTGAACTGTACCTTCCAACTCTCTTCCACTTCTCAACTGAATAGCTTGTACTTGCTCCTTTGTCTTGTCTCTTAGATTTACTTTAGTAATACTAAGAAGCATTCCTTGGGATCTATTACTTAATGAATTGACAATCTGTCCCAATTGTTTCTCAATATTTCTGATTGTAGCTCCTTGACTTTGTAATTGATTTCCCATTTGTAACACCACTTCTTCAATCGACAACTTCTTCTACTTAAACTGTGAAGTATTGTTAAAACTTGGAGGATAGGTTGATCTATAATTATTATTCCCTTGGTTTTTTCAGTTTCCCAATGGTTTTACTTGGTTGTTCCCCCATTGTTGATTACTACCACCCTGGTTATTGTTATTCCAGTTAAAGTTTGGATGGTTTTTCCAACCTGGGTTATAATAATTGGAATATGGGTTATTAGGCTTACTTATAGCATTCAAGGTTTATGATGAAGTTTGAGAATCAACTATTTGGCCTAATAAATTTTCTTCAATCATGGAAATTGGCTGAGAAAAATTCATTCCAAATTGGTTTATCTTCCTTGAAATTATAGCAACTTAATTTGCTAGCATCGCAAAAGCATCATTTTCATGAATGTTTGCTACCTTATTTAGGATTTAACCTTTCAGAAGGCCATTAAAAATTTATAGTAGCCATTTTTTCAATTAAAGCATAAGCATCAGCAAACAGTTTAGATATCAATGAACCACCAGTAGCGGGATCGATAATAGATCTAAGTGATCCAACTAATCCATTGTAAAAGGTCTGAATTATTAACCAATCTGGTATCAAATGATGTGGACACTTTCTTATGAGATCTTTAAAATGTTCCCATGCTTCATATATACATTCCCCTTCAAACTGACAAAAAATGTAATATCATTTCTAAGCTTCGCAATCTTCGATGGTGGAAAATATTTAGCAAGGAATTTTTGTGCTAAATCACCCCAAGTTCTGATAGATGTAGGTGCTAAAAAATTTAAGCAAATATTAGCTTTATCCCTTAGTGAGAAAGGAAAAATTCTAAGTCTAATAACATCGTTTGAAACACCATCGTATTTAAAAGTAGCGCACAGTTCTAGAAAATTGGCAAGATGTAAATTAGGATCTTCAGTTGGTGCTCCCCTAAACTGATTATTAGATATCATCTGGATAATAGCAGGTTTAAGTTCAATTGAATTAGCAGCTACAACAGGGTGTTGAATACTACCATGAAGTTCATCCACTGTAGGGTCAGCATAATCTCTTAAAGGTCTAACTTCTTGATGGATTTAAACATTTTGATGATCTTGATTTGTCATTTTTTGAATATTTTTATCTTTTTCTGTATTTTTAATTTTTTTGATTTTTCTGATAGTTCTCTCTAATTCAAAATCGTAAGGCACAAGTCCCTCAGAACCTGTACTACGCATACAAAATTAACAAAATAAAATAAAACACACTAACGAAAATAATGAAAAATAAAAACTTAATTTTTCTTCAATTTTCTTTAAATGACATTTTAATTAATTTCCCCGGCAATGACGCCATAAACTTGATCTCCAAATATTTATGCTTATAATTTAGATTTGAAATTATACTTTAATTATTTATAATATGGGATACCCCGCAAGTATATGTATTTTTATCAAGTAATATAAAATTCTTTGATTAAGCCCTGAAATATCGAAATCACAGAGAAATGTCTACAATTTTAAAGAAATAAGAAAAATAACTTTTTACTTCTTAAAATGATTTTTACAAAGTAAGTTTTAAGATATAAAGTTTTTCAAATTTGTTTTTGGTATTTTCTGAATAAAAAGTAAAGCAAACAACTAAAGTTAACACAACTATAAAATAGTATGAAAGCAAATGAAAATAAAATATCTTTTTCCTCTTTCAATGAATTAGTAATAATTATGGAATTTTGTTGTTAAAGCATCTAAATGTGTTGTGCCAAATAAAAACACTTATATTACCCTTACTTGGTTCTAAAAAGAACATTAGTTAATTTGAAGTTTTGAAATAATGTAGATGGGTCAGGCAAGGAAGATACTAGCTCTCACTCTAGAGTTCCCTTGATTCCCTCCAGCGTGGGGGCTAACATCACATAAAAAAATTTAAAACATCAAGGGGCTTTAGCCTGTCACTCTAAATTCCTCAAATTTTACTCCCCATTAAAAACATATCCTATTTATTTGCACCCAACCATATGGAATACAGTTCTCACCCATACAATTTCATGTGATTCTTTCCAATTGTTGATTGAGACAATACCACATTAATTCTTACATGTTCTCACAACAAATTTTAACATCTTAATTGGCCAAATCAAGAGGTAAATAAAGTGCAAGGAAAAAGATATACTTCTTCCAAAATTGAAATCATATACTTCACACAACTTCCTTCCATAATTTAATTTCATCATCATTTAAAAGGAAAAAGATAAAGAAAACTACGTAGAACACTTGGAGAAAACACAATCACAACTTGATTTGAAAGTAGAAATCATAGTTAAAACACAACAAATCTTACTTTAAAACAAAATGTAAAATAAAAATAAAACTTATCTGAAAATCCTATCTACAAGACCCTTGAAGTTCCTTTGAAACTTTGCTTTCCCTTTACAAGACACAATAGAGGTTGGCGTCCAACTCTGTTGACTCCAAATCTCTATTCTAGTCTTAATAAAAACTAGATACAATTGATAATAAAAGTGGATAAAGTTGAAATGTGTGCTCTCAATAACTCTCTAACATAAACTTGACTTTTAACACTAATCACAACCTACAACATCAATCCTTTTTCTAATCTTCAAGTCTTCTTTTTAAAATTTTCCAAAAGGTCCCTTGGTGTCTCTTCAAATCATGTCCAGATTCAATGTATCCACCAAAGAATGCATCCATCCATTCAAATCTACCGCCCAAAAGAATTTAAGGAAGTTTAAACCAAAAGTTGCTTCAAACACCCCTTGGAAATGACACCAAATTTGAGTTAATTCGTATGTTTTAACTGTGGCGCCTATGCGCCAAGGGTCCGGCGCTTAGGCGCCAGAGGCCAAAATTTTTCATTCTTCAAATTTTGCTCTAAATTTGATCCTCTTTTGCTCCTTTCATCATAGTCAGTCATTTTAATCATACCTACAAGAAAAACACAAATATACCTTCCATTAAAGTGCAATATCATCAAAAATAGGTATAAAAATTATTTAAAAATACTATATATTTTAGTTGTATTGGCAACTCATATTTATCTTTATTATATTATCTTACTTGTGTTAATTTTGGTAGTTGTACCTATAGTTAGTCATATTTGAGTCCTACACAATCATAAATATCATAAATAATGAAAATTATTGGATCGTATCGAAGAATTGGAATATTTCAGACCGAAACGAATTTAGATGCACTTATGAACACTGACATCATCGACACTAGAACGGGCACCACTGGCGCCCAATTCTGGAGAATGCACCAATAATTCAGAGTTTCGGTGCCGACGATGCCCTAACCAGTGCTAATGATGCCCTATCTAGCGCTGATGGCGCTGACGAACTAGAGACGGGTTTTGGAGATTTAGATTTCAATTTTTGGCGGTTTTAGGCGAGATTTCATCCTTGTAACTTCGCAAAACATTTTTAACCCCCTAAACACTAGAAAAACGATAGAGTTCAATCCAAATTTGCATCCAATGGATTCCAACTCTGTAGAAACCCTGAGATTTAGGGTTTTCAACTGATGAAAGTTCATCAGTTTTGAGGCGTAACAATTATTCAATAAAGTGATGATAAACAGAAGGATTATCAAAGAAAGAGGCTTTGTAAATCGAGGTATGGATACTCCAAGTACTCAAGTAGAAGAGATTATTATGCAGAGGCATTGGGAAGTGTTATGCAACACTACTGTAGCCGTAGTCATTCCTGTTGTGAAAGAGTTTTATGCAAATCTTCATGGAATCAACCAAGATTCATTTATGTGTGAGGCAGGTTTGTACATTCACTCCTTCAAAGATTAATGACTTTTTTATGATTGAAAATGTTTTTATCTGCCATTATACAGATTTTGATGCTACGAGAGACAACATGAATGAGATTTATCGATATTTAACGGATGAAAGTGAAGATTAGGAGATAAGAGACAACAGATTTGTAAGTTTTTCTACTACATTTTTAAATCCGGTGTCGAAGTAACGACATTATTTCATATCTGCAAAGTTACTCGTAATAATGAAAAAAAGTAAAGTGACAAAGGAAAGTGCAATTTTAAATTACTGCACTCAAACGAGAAGGCCTATCGATATTGGTACTATAATTGTGAAATCTGTATTGGGATTGATTGCTCATGAATCTAAATATGAGCTTGGACATCCTTCCATCATATTTCTTTTTCGCAGCCAGTCACAACTGCCATATGAAAGCTGGGAAAAAGTGCTTCTTCCCTGGAAGCCCATAGACCCAACTAATCTTTATGACTGTCAGGCAATAGAAGATGAGAATGATATGAACCTCATTGCAGATTAACCATCTCAAACTTCATGACCTATTCAACCTTACTTTCCTGAAAGTTCACAAGATATTTTGAAGAAGATCAAGAGGTTGGAGAAAGAGGTACAAAATATTATGAATGTTATTAATAATATTTCTGATTTATTTGATCACTTAGATTGAAAAATGAAAGAACATATTGATCACTAGGCGAATTAAAGATGGTTTTGGTAAATTTGATGAAAAGGAAGGCTATGATTGCATAGGATTCAATTGATGAATTCCCTTATTGTCCCTTTAATAATTTGTTTGTGCATTATCAATCTATGGGAGATATTGGTGTGACTTTTTTAAGTTGTCAAAATTTATGAACTCAGATTTATATGTATATATTGATTTAGTTTTTTATTGAGTTACATAATTAAACTCAAGTATACGTATCGCTCAAGTAATATAGGGCTCTAGTGGAGTCCTAGATATCGATCCCACAGGAAGGCAATTAATTTTATGGTGTAGCACAGAAATCACTTCTCAAATCACAACACAATTGCAAGTAATTACTAATCTTAACATAGAAACAAACAGTTATAGTTACTAATTCTACCAAAGTATGTTTTTACTTTCTAGTAAGTTTAACTAACACAAAACTAAATTTATAACAAAGTTCATTTGTAAGAAAGAATCTTCCTCCTCTCCAATAATAATATGATGATTTTTGTGACATAGATCAGTGATGCAAATGTATTGTGCCAAATAGGAGCATTCCTCTTCTTTAACCTTTTCCAAGCACATAAAGAACATTTGTTAATCCTAAGTTCAGTCCCCAAATCCATGGTTAGGCTGAGAGGATACTGGCTCTCACTCTAGAGCTCCCACTTCCCTTCCCCTGAAGGCTAACTCTCGCTTTGGTTTCTAAAATCTAGGACTAAATTGAGGATTTCAACTTGTCACTCTGAAATCTCCAATTCTACACCCATCGAAATATATTTCCCTATTTATTTGCGCTTAACCCCTATGAACTATGTCACTCATTCATGGACATTGAATGGGACCATCACTTTTTTTGTAAAACTCATAATTCTTTCGGAACATATGTTTCCTAACAAGTTTTAACAATTTAATTAGCCAGATAAAAAAGTAAATGAAGTACGAAGTGAGGCACATAATTTCCATATCACAACATCAAAAAATCATATGAAAAGGAGGAAGACAAAAAAATCTACTCAAGACTCATGAGGAAAAGATGACAAAACATAGATTTTATATATAAAATCAACGTCATATAAACGGAGTAAAGAAAAGACAACTTATCTCAAACTCTTCCCCAATATAATCTCAAGGAATTCCTTTGACTCTTATTCTTTCTTAACAATAATACACAATTCTCTCTTTAGATAAGTAAGGAAGAAGAAAACTCTCACTTTCCCACTCCTCCTAGACTCCTTAGAAGAGAACATACAAACCCTAGATTTCCTAAACAATATGAAAAGAGACACTCACTCTTCACCCCCTCACACTTTAAACTCTCTCCCCTCATTAAATTTGGCTCCAAAATAGTTTAAATCTGGCCATAACTGATTTGCCATGAGTTTCTTCAAGCATCTCTCCAAAATTTGGCCAAATTCATTGAATCTAGTTTGAAATTGGGATAGGGTGTGGTCCGGCACAAGATAGGGCGCCATCCGACGCTATTTTCTGCCTTCTGCTCCAAAGTCTCTATAAATTGGCATGGTCTGACGCTCGTGACAGTGCCATTCAGTGCTAGTTCAATAAAATGCACTTTTGCTCTATTTTGCTCCAAATTTTCTCCTTTTAGCTTCCTTTTGCTCCAAAGGCATAAAATCATTGTACCTGCATGAAACCATGAAAAATACCTTTTTTTAAAGTACAATATCATCAATAATAATGATGAAATGGACATTAAAAAGGTATCAAATTTTCAGTGGTTCAAGATCCCCCAAACTTAACTATTGTTTGTCCTCAAGTAATTTTAGTTAATACATAAAATAATGATCCACTGCAATGAACTTTCTTTCTAGAATACCATAATTTTGACTTAGATAAGTACAATAGTAAAAATTTCAGAAAGATCTTTGAATAATTCAAGTAAATTCTGTACGTGTAAGGCTATTTTGTAATGGTCTAAGAGTTCTGGCCTTCTATTCATTTCAAAAAGGATTGTAGATTGTCCTATTAAGGTACTTAAAAGGATTACATGAAAAGAAGTATATGAGAACACTACTAGTAAAGATGCTAATCCATACATATAAGTTCAGGAAAGTAATTAAGTTTTCCCTTTAGGTAGGTCCAAGTGAAGCCAATTTTTGATTAGGCATATCCTCAAGCTTCTCGTAACTTTTTCTTTTCGTTTTCTTCTTTATTTTTTTTCCTTTTCTTTTTTCCTTTTTCACTTGCTTTTTGCTTTTTGCAAGTGAGGATTACTATATCTGGATAGCCTTTAATAACTTTGAACTTCACCCATTTCATCCTAAATTTGAAACTTACCACAATCCTTTACCTTATAGGCATTTCTTTAGCTTATTATTGATTCATCATAGAGTCTCAATCCTATCCTTTCACATAAAGTTTTAGGATTCTTAATAATTCAAACATACAGTTTTCTTACTTTGAATAATTGACTATAGTCCTATTCTCTTTCACCAAATATCTTAGCCTACAAAATTACTTTTCATTACTAAATACTTTCATTCAAATTCACAAAATACTTAAATAAAATCAAAATACAGTTATATGAAATTGAGTTCTATTACAATAAATCATGTTAATAATTTTGAAAACACTTTTAAATGAGAACAATTAACAGTTAATTCTGTCCCTCCCTCGAACTTAAATTTTTGAATATCAATGCAATTACCATGGGAAGAAAGAAAAGATATAAACATATATAACTCATACATCAATATGTTCGACTTTTCATACCTTTGAGTTTAAGCAGGTTTTCTTCATAAGTTAGAACAGTAGGCTTGAAATAATTAAGAGCATTTCTACACACAAATATGGGTTAGAAATTCGCAAGGGAAGAAGTTTAAAATCTTAAAACACAAAACATCAACTAAACACACAACATTAACTTCCAACTGTTATAACCACAGATAAAACTAACAGAATAAACACATGCAAACTCCATTATCACATCACATTTATCACAATTCAATAGAAAGTTTGTTACAAACACAACCAAATACAAATTACATCACAAATACAAATCTCAGAGTCTCAGGTACATCAAAAATACATAAGAAAAATACAAAAAACAATGAAAATAAAAATACATAAACTAGCAATCATCATCTGCAGGAGCTCCACCATCATCAGGTTCATCAGGCTGGTATGGAGTGTACTAAGGGTATGTAGAAAATACAACACTAGTGTCTCCCCTGAAGACTCTCATCTGTGCATCATGATAAACTATCTCATATTCTCGCTACCACACTTGATAATCATCATTTATTTTATTCCTTACTTCTAGTCCCTCTACTCTGGTGTTTAACTTCTTTAACTGATCCATAACATCATGCAGAGTAGGTTCCCTAGATGTAGATGGTCTCTCATGACTAAAAGAAAGTTTATCAGCATTCTTACTCCATTTCCATCCTACATGGGCTTCATAGGTTTTCAGATTTAATTTACTAATGGGCTTCAGGGGATGGACTACCTCATCATTATCTTCAGTTGCTACACCTGACTGAATACACAAGACATGAATCAGGCTAGGGTGCCTAGTCCACCTGTAGTCTCTCCTTTTGAATTTATCAAAATACTCTTATGAATAATAGCTCCAATATTGATATTCTTCATGTTATGAATATAGTAATTCAGAACAGCTCTATCTACAAGAACCTCGCTCTGATGGCTGGTAGCCAAAAGTCTTGCAAAAATGAAATAATGCCAGTCTTTTGATACAAGATTCAATGTAGAAAGGGGGAAGTTAACTTTTTATTTCTGTTTAATCTTCTATTCCCCTTTTCCATCAGTCAAATAGTTCATAACATATCCAATGCTTCAATAGTAACAGGAAAACTTTCGTATTCACATAAGAATGGTTCTTTCAACTGATAAAAGGAATTAATGCGGGTTGGGGTAAATTCAACCATTTGTCCTCTAACCAGGATATATTCACTCTCAAAATAGTATAAATTTGCATAAAATTCTCTTACAATTCTCAGCATAGCTTCAGCAGTAAAATAACAGAAAATTTTCCATTGACGATTTGCAATTAGTTCTTCAATCATACCTCCAAGATTTTCAAAGGCTTTTTATTGAATACACTTCTTATTGCTAAAAAATGTACTAAAGCAGGAATAAGCATTGAAATTCACAAATTTATTCTCATCGTAATCAAATTTTCTCTTCCCCTTAGCCATTCTTGGAGCTATTTATCTAGAAATGTCAAATTTATCTAAGTCAATTTCGAAATTGCAATGTAATGGACTCCAAAGTAAATTTAAATAGATAAGAACTCCAATACAATAGAAAATCTCCAAAATTTCTCTAAAAACCTCAAAATTTAAATCTTCCTAATGTAGGAGAATTTCACGGTAAAAAAAAAATTTAGTTAAAGTGTAGCTCTTACCAAGAGAAGATGAAATCCAAACTTTTCCGGCCACGAAATCACTTCAAATCCAAATGCAAGTGAGCCCTAGGTACAAAAATCGGCCTTTGTTGGAGGTAGAAGACGATGGTTTGGGCAAAAAAGGTGGGTCTAAGGGTAAAATTGTGAAATTTTAGGGTTTAGACCTTTTTGTCGGTCGAGCGCGGTCCAGTGCTGGTGGCAGCGCCGTTCGACGCTTTTTTCTGCTCAATAACCCAAAATCTCTATCTTTTGCCATGGTCCAGTGCTGGTGGCAGCGCCAGTTCAAAAACTGGGCTTCCCACTTTCTTTTGGAATTTCAATCTTTTTAAGCCCGCTCAAACGTCTAATTAGTCCAATTAACCATTGAATAACATAATAAAGCCATTGCAAATGATATTTTTTAACACAAACAACATAAAACATCACTTTGATATAAAAAATCCAAATTACAAACACACATAAATAACACCAAACACTACACATCATCAAACCATAAAATACTAAAATTCAGCGTCGCTCACAACTACAACACAATAACGCTAAAAACTAAATAAGAAAGCAAGTCCAAATATAACATCCAAGCAAAGAGAAGCAAAGCAAAGCAATCAGTTCAATACATAAACACAGAAATATAATAATTAAGTCTTCATTCTTCCTCAGAACTATCATCAACTCTACATCTCCAATTGATTGAACGTGAACGAACAGATTGTAGAATGGACGAAATGGGAATTCTTCAGTAGAATCCTCCTTAATCAAACCTTTTCTTCTCATCATATGTATCAAACTTCCTTCAAGGTACCCAAAATGATCAAAGTGTTCCTTCATTCTCCAATCCAGATGATCAAAGAAGTCAGATAGATTATTGATTGCATTCATCAAGTGTTCCTTCTCCAATATCTTAATTTTCTTCAAAATGATTTGTAAACTTTCAGGAAAGTAAAGAGAAATAGGTGTCAAACTTTGAGATGGTTGATCATTAATGATACTCATCTCATTCATATCACCAAGGGCCTGGTTACTATATTCATCCATTGGGTCTATAGGCTTCCAAGGTAGAAGTACTCTTTCCCAATTCTCATATGGCACTTGTGATTGACTGCAGAGGAGAAATATGGTGGAAAGATGTCCAAGCCCATACATTGATCCACAAACGATCAATCCAAAAATAGATTTAACAATTATAGAACCAACATCAATAGGCATCCCCATTTGAATACAATAGTTCAAAATAACAAATTCCTTGGTTACTTTACTGATTTTCATAGTTGGGAGCAATTTTGCACATTAAAAACAATGTAAATGATTCGACATAGAATTTAACAGTGTGGTCAAAAAACTTACATACCTGTTATCTCTTATCTCCCAATCATCACTTTCATTCATCAAATATCTGTATATATCATTCATGTTGTCCTTCATTGGGGAAAAGTTTGAGTAGTGGCAGATCGACATATTTTCAATCATGTATAAATCATTAATCTTTGCAGGAGTAAATATGACAAACCTACCTCTCACTTAGACTGGTCCTTGGTTAATTCCATGAAGATTTGCATAAAAATCCTTCACAATCGGGACAACTACGGTGGTAGTAGTATAACATAACACTGCCCAATGTCTCTGATCAATAATTTCTTCAATTCTAGTAGTAGGAGAATTCATACCTCGATTCACAAAGCCTCGCTCCTTAATCAACCTCATCTTTGAGGTATTCTTGTTGAATAGGAGTTGCATTTCAAAACTCACGAACTTTCTACGGTTGAAAACTTGAAATCTTAAAGTTTTTATCGAGTCGGAATCCATTTGGATGAGATTTGGGATCTTCCTTTTCGTTTCTCTGGTAGTTTTTACATCTAGGGGCGGTTTTTAGGAGTTCAAGTGGAAGAATTGCCGCCTAGAACCACCAAAATTTGAATTTAAAGATGAAAAACTGTATTCTGAACAACAACGCAGTCCAGAGCTGATAACAGTGCTATTCGTCGCTAGTTCAATTTTTACCAAACTTTCTTTTGTCCAAATTCATTCCAAACTTGGATTCGATTCATTTCTTTAATATTGTTAATGATATTTAAAGAAGGTAATGACTTAATTATGTAACAAACAAACACAAATAACATATCAAATAAGAAAACACTCAATAACTGTAGGTTGCCTCCCACAAAGCTCTTGGTTAACGCCATCAGCCCAACATAACTTCAAGTTATTCAGATTGATCCAAAATTAAAACCACTTTAATATTAGTTCTATTGCCTTCAAAATATGGTTTTGATCTTTTTCCATTAACTTTCAATATTCTTCTAGATTTATGGTCTTCGATAATCACAGCTCCAAATTGATATATGTTTATGACAGTGAAATGTCCTGTCCATTTAGATTTTAGTTTCCTAGGAAATAATTTCAATCTTGTATTGTATAGTAGAACTTTTTGTCCTGGTTCAAATTCCTTTTTAACAATCTTCCGATCATGCCATATTTTTCTTCTCTCCATGTATATTCTATCATTATCATATGATTCATTTCTGATTTCTTCCAATTCATTCAATTGCAACAGTCTTTTCTCACCTCCGTCTTTCAAATTAAAGTTAAATTTCTTTATCACCAAATATGCTTTATGTTCTAATTCAACTGGCAAGTGACAAGTCTTTCCAAAGATTAAGTTGTAAGGGGACATTTCTATATGAGTTTTATAAGTAGTTCTGTATGCCCATAAAGCAGTGTCTAATCTAGCAGACCAATCTAATTTCTCAGGATTTATGACTTTTACCAAAATTCATTTAATTTCATGATTAGATACCTCTGCTAAGCCATTAGTTTGGGAATGATAAGCTGTAGAGATTCTACGCATAATATTATATTTTTCTACCAATCTCTGAATTAGATTATTGTTAAAATGGAATCCTCCATCAGTGACGATTACTCTAGGCATTCCATATCTTGTGAAAATATTTTTCATTAAAAACCTCGAAACACTTCTAGAATCACACTTAGGTAAAGTTATTTCCTCAATCTATTTTGATACATAATCAACAAGAATCAATATATATATATATATATATATTTCCAAATGAAGGTATAAATGGTCCCATAAAATCTAATCCCAAAGCATAAAAAATTTCAACTTCCAATGTAAAATTAAAAGGAATTTCATTTCTTCTAGATATATTGTCTATTCTCTAACATCGATCACAAGTTTTAATAAATCTATAAACATCTCTGAAAATAGTAGGCCAATAAAATCCAGATTGCAAAATCTTATGTGTAGTTCTATTAATTCTGAAATGTCCTCCAAATTCAGAATCATGACATCCTCAAATAATTCTTTTAGTTTATTCATAAGGCACACATCTCCTAATAAAAAGATCTTTACATTGCTTATACAGATGAGGATCGTCCGAAAAATAAAATTTAGCATCATGTTTAAATTTCTTCTGCTGTTGCATTGTTAATTCAGGTGGTAAAACAATACTAATGATGTGGTTTACAATATTAGCATACCACGATATATTTCCTTCAGCAATATTATATAACTGCTCATTAGGAAAAGTTTCTATTATTTCTTTTTCAAATTCAGCCAAATTAGGTTGTTCAAGTATTGATAAATGACCAGCTATTTGATTATCGACCCCTTTTCTATTAACTATCTCAAAATCAAATTCTTGCATTAAAAGTATCCATCAAATCAGTCTTGGTTTAATATCCTTCTTTTGTATTTAATATTTAATACTAGAATGATCAGTATGCACTATACATTTGGTTCCAATTAAGTAAGATCTAAAAATTTCAAAGGCATAAATGATAGCTAATAACTCTCTTTTTGTAGTGGTGTAATTAATTTGAGCATCAATAAAAGTCTTACTAGCGTAGTATATAACTTTAAACATTTTCTCGTGTCTTTACCCTAAAACCACTCCAATAGCATAATCACTTGCATCGCACATTAATTCAAATAATTTCTCCCAGTTAGGTAAAACTATTATAGGGGCGTCGATTAATTTTTCCATTAATAGATCGAAAGCTTTTAAGCATTCATCATTAAAATCAAAATTCCTATATTTCTCCAAAAGTTGGCATAAAGGCTTAGTAATTTTGAAAAGTCTTTAATATATAGCTTGTAGAATCCTAAATGTCCCAAAAAGCTTTTTACCCCTCTCACAGTTGTTGGAGGTGGTAATTTTTCTATAATTTGAATCTTCGCAGGATCTACTTCCATATCATATTCTGATATTTTATGGCAAATCACAATTCCTCCTGCAACCATAAATTGATACTTTTCTCAGTTTAGGACTAAATTTATTCTTTTGCATACCTCTAAAACTTTTTCTAAGTTGCATAAGTATGCATCAAATGAATCTCCAAATACTAAGAAATAATCCATAAACACTTATATTCCACCATCTATTAATTTGCTAAATATAGACATCATACATCTTTGAAATGTTGCAGGCGCATTACATAATCCAAAGAGCATTCTTCTAAAAGCAAAAGTTCCATAAGGGCTAGTAAATGTAGTCTTCTCTTGATCCTCAGGAGCAATAGGTATTTGGTGATAACCGGTATATCCATCCAAAAAGCAATAATACTTGTGTCCAGCAAGTTTGTCTAGCATTTGGTCTAAAAAAGGTAAAGGGAAGTGATCTTTTCTGGTGGCGGCGTTTAATTTTCTATAATCAATACATATTGGCCAACCAGTGTCTTGTTGGTATAATTTCATTTTGTTCATTTACGTCAACAATCACTCCTTCTTTGTTAGGAAAACAATGAATTGGGCTTGCCCAAACACTATCAAAAATAAAATATATAATTCCAGCATCTAACCACTATAAAATCTCTTTTTTAACCACTTCTTTCATTATTTGGTTTTGTCTCCTTTATGGATCAACTCTTGGTTTATGTTGTTTATTCAACAAAATTCTGTGCAAACAAATCAAATGACTAATTTCTTTAATATCGGCTAAGAACAAACCAAAAGCCTTTCTGTATCTTTTTAAGGTGTTTAGTGATTTTTGTTCATAATATTCATTTAAATCCGAAGATACAATGACTTGTAAGGTAGATGATTCCCCTAAAAACATATACTTCAAATGATTAGGGAGAATTTTCAGCTCAAGTTCAGGGGGTTTAATGGTAGATGGATTTAAACTTTTATCTCCATTTTCTATAGTATCCAATCCTTCAAATCTTTCCTGAACAAATTCTAACTTTTCATTTTTTATATCATCCAAATCATCTTCACTTTCATTTTCATTTTTATTCTCAGATTACAAATTATCTTCAAATACTTCTTTAAAATGATCTTTTCTCAAATAATTGCAGATTTCCATTCGAAAGCACTCATCATTTTTTTTAGTTGAAGGGTATTTCATAGATTTCAGAATATTGAAATTTACCTCTTGATCATTAACTATCATAGTTAATTCTCATTTTTGAACATCGATCATAGCTCTCCCAGTAGCAAGTAATGGTCTTCCTAAAATAATTGGAAATTTTTTATCTTCCTCCATATATAATACAATAAAGTCCACAGAAAAGATAAATTTATCCACCTCCACTAATATATCTTCCACAACTCCTTTAGGATAAGTGATAGAATGATAAACCAATTGAAGATTCACAGATGTAGGTGAAATTTCTTCTATTCCCAATCTTTGAATGTTGATAAAGGCATAAGATTAATACTAGCTCCCAAATCACATAAAGCTCTTCCAAAAAATTTCTCACTTATAGCACATGGGATAGTGAAACTACCAGGGTCTTTAAGTTTTTCAGGAAGCTTCTTCTGAATAATTGCACTACACTCACTGCTAAGTGCAACAGTCTCGTAATCTTTGAACTTTCTTCTCTTTTTAAGAATATCCTCATAAACTTTACATAATCAGGCATCTGCTCTAATGCTCTAGCTGCATCCTCATTGGCTGCTTCCCTTTATCAACTGTCACCACTATACCTGATCTCTTCTCGAATGCTTTATCTTGTCTTGATTTATCTGTTTTCTCTGAAGGCTCCATGTGCTTGAGATCTTCTTGCAAACTTTTTGCCTTACTGAGTAGCTTCTCGAAAGATTTAATGGTCAAACCTTTGAGCATGAAAGCCACTTAACCGTATATACTCCTGAGTAGTATCTCGATCGCATGATGCTCCTGTAGCTGAGGCTCATATTTCATACTAAGGTTTCTTCATTTAAATATGTAATAAACCATTGAATTGTGGGGCATATGTCGCTCCACTATGAGATCTCCAATGGTGATGTGTTGTTGCGCATCAACAAACCTCTTGACGAACAAGTTTTCTATTTCTGTGAATGTCTTCACTAACCCGCTAGGTAGTTTTGCGTACCAGTTAAAAGTTATTCCTGACAAACTGCTGACAAACTGATGAAAAATTGGCGAATCGCTTCCTCTTGTATTGCAACAACTGGCCTTGAAATGGGCGAGATGCTAGCGGGGGTTTTCGGTGCCATCAAATTTCTTGAAGGTCAAGGGTATTAATCCTGTGGGATAGGGTACGACATCGAACTCCTTGAGGTAGGATCTACCCTTTGAAATCGATGCACCTCCCTTGGACTAGACTAAGACCTCCTGAACCTTCTGCTTGATAATCTGATCAACATTTTTCTTTGCCAATTTAGAAATCAGGTTTTTGTTTTGCTGTTCTTCTCTACTGGCGGAGGTGACCTCTCTTCTTTCATCTATAATGTGTATAATTTCTAGTTGATTGAATTCTGGAGATGTTGTGGGTCATGACTTTGTCTGTCCATGTACCATGGCCATTGCTGTCATGGCGGCAATCATCTCTTCCACTCGTTTCTCCAAATGAAGTATCTGTTCATCCCGAATCTGAAGGCCCTCAGGTATTCCTCCGCGGTGTTCTCCTTGGTAGGAAGAGCTTCACGCGCAGCTGAAGCGGCCCTAGTTTCTACCATGTTGATCTCCATGGATTCATCCATGTGGTCTCACAAGTAAAAATCGTCATCATCGGCATCTAGTCCTCGATCTTTTGCTAGTTTCATAATGTCCTCACAGAGTTTCTTGACTTTGTCTTCTATCATCTTTCCTTTCACTGACTGAAGATCTGACGGTCTTTCTTCCATTGATTCCAAGGCGACACTGGTAGTGGCAACGACAATATATGACTCATGATACATAATGTGGTTGGCAGGCTTCTTTGATTGCACTAGTGCAACAACCTTTAGTATCCACACCTTTCTTTTAGAACCTGATGTCTTGAAGTGGGGTGTCTCAGTGGGGACATCAAAGTGAGGAAAAGAGGTGTACTCCCTAGGGTGCAGGCCATGTGCGGAGGATCGTAATCCTCCCTCGTTGTTTTCTGACAGGTATCTCTCTCGAGTTGTAGCAGGTAGTATTCTTAGACCCAATCGAGACTTGACCGGCCTACTTCTGATGAGTGCTAGAGTGGTAGCAACTGTATCTATACTGGCAGTAGTGGTAATACGTTCTCCCAAATGGAACCTTGTTGGAACACGGGCAGACGGTATCACCATAGAGTTAGAGCTTTCAGATTTCGAAGCGACTCCAGAAGAACCTGTCATGCCGATTCAAAAGGAGACACCTGTAAACTCGCACTGCATTCGAAGAAATCACGAAGTCAACTTATGGAGCGGAAAGGTTCTACCTCCGAGAATAGGTCCAAAAGACAAAGGAAAGCGTGTGGTTGTTCGAGAAGAATCAACCCCGATAGAAGAATTGCCCATTCGGGAAGAAGCCGAAACACATGGTAACAAAGTGGACTATAACGTACTAGCCCATCTTAGGAAACTACCAGCCAAACTGAGCATCTACGACGCTCTCATCTTATCAAAAGAGATGAGGGAAGCTCTGATCAAGGCCTTACTTGATCCAGAGATTTGTTTAGCTCAGATGGCCGGAGAATCCTTAGACGAGGTTTGCTCGTTAAAGGAACAACGAGGTGTTACCTTCACGGACAGTGATCTACTACTTGGGACACTCGATCACAACCGACCGTTGTACATTTCAGTCACAATCGGAAAGTTTACGCTCTCCAGAGTATTGGTGGATCCAGAAGCATCAATCAACATAATGAACCTTCGGACGCTAGCATACTTGGAAATTGACGCTCGCGAGCTTGAAGCGGACAAGATGTTACTAAGAAGATTCAACCAGAAAGGAGAAAGAGCCCTTGGATCAATAACACTATTGATGAAGACCGGTGACTTAGCAAAGACAACCGCAAAATTCCACATAATTGACTCTGAGAGATCGTTCAATGCTCTACTGGGCCGACCGTGGATCCATGAAAACCGGATGGTACCATCGTCTCGCATCGATGCATAAAATACTACGAAGGAGGAGAACGAGTGCATTAAAGGTGATTTGCAACCTTTCTCCGTACATGAGATTGGAATCCATGAAGATGCAGCTTATTACGCACCTCCGAAGAAAACAATCTTCTGCAGAAACATCGTGCCAAATGAAGCAAAAGAAATTCGAGACAATGAAGAACCTGAAGTTCTAGTCCAACAGTCACTCACCACTCCCTTACGGTGAGATGGTGAAGGTTTCTCCAGAACTCGCATCCGAGGTCGAGGCCGGGGACGAGGTCGTGGAAGAGACACTCGGGACAGTTGGACGAAAAGCTGATGATCAACGTTGATTGGGAAAACAACTCTGAGGAAGAAGAGGAAATCAAGAAAGAAGCAGCTACAATAAACCGGAAGAAACCAAAATTCAAGATTTCTCTCGAAGATGAGAAGAACGAAGAATACAAATCGATGTACGAGAAGATTAATCACTATGTACACACTATGACCCTGACCCGGATTCAGTCTAATAAGATCGAGGGTATGGTGGTCAAAGAAGTACATAGCAGCGGTACAAAGCCAATCAAATTTTACCGTGGCACTTGTTCTTCCAATACTGAAAACAATGTACAATTTGAAGATTTCACTTCTTCCGAATTAATGGAATTACCTTTTGAGTGGTACTCTCCCTGTGTTCAAAATTTAATTCAGCGTGGTGTCTTACCTCGACAATGGACAAAAGGCCGATCACAACACTTCGAAAAATTATGGAATAATGCCGGTCGGCCTCCCAATTCAAAACATGGTCTCGGATTCGGCACAGTAGGTTTAGTTGACGATACGGAATTTTGCTTGGTTGTCACTTGTGAATCTAATGAAGAATTCTTGGAAACTATAGAAGATCTTGAAGATCTACAAATTGGAGACGCTCCACCAGAATTCGAAAAAGAAATTAAATCTACAATAGATGAGTTAATGGAAGTTAACTTAGGAACTAACTAAAAGCCTAGACCAACCTTTGTTAGCTCCTTACTCAATAAAGAAGATTCCGAGGAAATGATCAAGCTATTAATGGAATTCAAGGACTGTTTTGCTTGGAGTTATGACGAAATGCCGGGATTAGCTCCGAAATCGCAGTTCACGAGCTAGGAGTGGATCCTACTTCCGTTCCAGTCGGACAAGCTTCCGGAAGAATGCGTTTGGAAATTGAACAACAAGTAATAGCTGAAGTTAAGAAGCTAATCGACGCTAAATTTGTCCGTGAAGAACAATACCCTACTGGCTAGCCAATGTGGTACCGATCGGGAAGAAGAATGGTCAGATCAGAATCTATGTGGATTTCAGAGACTTGAACAAAGCATGTCCGAAGGATGAATTTCCACTACCGATTCCAGAGTTAATGATCGACATCGCTTCGACACATGAAATATTCTCTTTCATGGATGGATCTTCAGGATACAACCAGATAAAGATGGCACCAGAAGATGAAAAGCTCACGGCATTCAGAACACCAATCGGAGTGTATTGCTACACAGTAATGCCATTTGGACTAAAGAACGCAGGAGCAACATATCAAAGAGCAATGACAAAGATTTTTGATGATCTCATTCACAACCAAGTCGAGTGCTACGTGGACGATGTGGTCATCAAAAGCAAACTGAAGGAAGATCACCTGTATGATTTGAGAATTGTCTTCGAGCGACTAAGGCAATACAACCTTAAGATGAATCCCTTAAAATGCGCCTTCGGCGTTACCTCCGGGAAATTCTTAGGATTTGTTGTCCGACATCGCGGAATTGAATTTGATCCGGAAAAGATTAAAGCTATCTTAGAAATGCCGCCTCCCAAAACCTTAAAACAGCTACGATCCTTTTAAGGGAAGCTGGCATATCTTCGACGCTTTATTTCGAACTAGTCGAGTAGGTGTCGACCCTTCTCGGCATTAGTTAAAAAGGACGCCAAATTCATTTGGGAAGAGAAATGCCAACGGGCCTTCGAGGACATTAAGCAATACTTAATGACACCTCTCGTCTTAGCGACCCCGCCTCGGGTAGACCGTCGATACTTTATACCACGACTCTAGACAACTCCCTTGGAGCCCTGCTAGCCCAGGTCAATGATGAGGGAAAAGAAAATGCTCTCTACTACTTAAGCCGTTGTTTGATTCCGATGGAGGTAAAGTATCCTCCAATTGAGAAGCATTGTTTGGCCCTGATCTTCGCCGCACAGAAACTCAGGCATTACATGCTCTCTCATAAGGTCAACCTTATCTCCAAAGTTAATCCGTTGCAATATTTGATGACCCGTCCAACACTTTCTGGCAGACTTGCTAGATGGTCGATGATACTATTGCAATTCGACATAACTTTCGTTCCTTTTCGTGCCGTAAAGGGACAAGTTCTAGCTGACTTCCTTGCAGCACACCCTTTACCGGCAGATTCGCCTCTCGACGATGATTTGCCTGACGAGCAGATAATGAGCCTAGAAGACACTGATGATCGACGTTGGGAACTATACTTCGACGGAGCGTCCTCAGCACAGAAAGACAAAGAATTGCAAACGATAGTGCCCGGTAAGCGCGGAATCGGACTAATCTTTATAACACCAGAGCGGGGGATGTTAAGATACTCCTACCACCTAACAGAGCAGTGCACAAACAACGAGGCAGAATACGAAGCCCTCATAACAGGACTAGAACTGACCATTCAAATGGAAATAACAGATATCAACTTCTACGGAGATTCTCAGTTGATCATTCAACAGGTCGCCGGACAATACAGAATTTTAAAGCTAAGACTCGAGCAATACTTTCAATATGCCATGAAACTGTTGGAACAAATTCCGAATGTAACAATCTACAAGATCCCCAGAAGAGAAAATGCTCTCGCAGATGCGCTAGCTCGCCTTGCAAAAGAATTCGCCTGCTCACAAGATGAGTCAGTTGAAGTGTTAGTTCAAGGACGACAGGTCCTATCACAGCTCAACATGGATATGATACATAAATCAGAAAAAACAGAGGAATCAGTTGTGCAGTGACGGAAAACACGGAAGACTGGCATGAGCCGCTAATAGACTACCTGCACACAGGGAAATTACCAGACGATAGGTCATTAACACATCAAATCAAGAAGAGAGCTCTGTCTTACGCATTAATAAACAGTACATTATACAGAATGTCTTTTGATCAAATGTGGTTAAGATGCCTGAACGGGTCCGAGGCTCGTGAAATTGTCAAAGAAGTACATTCAGGACTTTATGGCGCTCATCAGTCGGGTCCGAAAATGAAAATGAAAATTAAAAAACTAGGGTATTACTGGCCCTCGATGATGACCGATTGCATGAAGATTGCCAAAAGTTGTCACCAGTGCCAAGTTCACGGAGTGGTTCTACACCAACCTCCAAACGTGCTACATCCGACAATTGCGTCGTGGCCATTCGAGTGTTGGGGCACGTATATAGTGGGTCCGATAGAACCACCTTCTTCAAGAGGACATCGCTTCATCCTTGCAGCCTACAGATTACTTTTCTAAATGGGCGTAGCGGTTCCACTCGCAGAAGTAAAGCCACACCACGTGCTACAATTTTTCAAAAATCAAGTCGTCTACCGTTTCGGAGTACCGCGCGAACCATTTCGTATAATGGGTCCGCATTCGAAGCACAAAAATCAACAATTTTGTCGAAGACATGGAATCGATCGGCGATACTCAACAATCTACTACCCAAGAGCAAACGGCTTGGCCGAGGCTTTTAATAAAACTCTCGTTCAAATTTTAAAGAAAACTTTGGATGACAACAAGAGAAATTGGCACGAGAAGTTGTTAGAAGCCTTATGGGCCTACAGGACAACTTTCAGGACACCTACTCAGTCTACACCTTACACTTTAGTGTACGGGTCCGAGGCCGTTTTACCTTTGGAGGTTCAGCTTCCATCACTTAGAATTGCAGTTGCAAATAAAATTACTATAGAAGAAAATGTTAGATTACGACTGGAAGAACTAGAAAACTTGGAAGGAAAGAGACTTGCAGCGCAACAAAATTTGGAACTGTACCAAGCTAAGATGATCCAGGCCCATGATAAACTGGTCCGCCCGAGAACTTTCAAGGTTGGTGACATAGTTCTTGTTCTCAGAAGACCTATTCTTGCACATCGCAAGATAGGAGGCAAATTCGAACCGACTTGGGAAGGGCCGTTTCGTGGTCGAGGCGATCTACTCGGGAGGCTCCTACCAACTTGTGAATTACCTGAGGAGAACGACAAATGCTTCCAATCAATGGACGATATTTGAAGAAGTATTACGCAACCTGATGTTTCGAAGGGTGGCCTCTAAAATAGAGTCTTATCCCTAGAAACACGGGTAAAGCGATCACTTTATGACTGGGTGCGAACCCAAAAACATAAAAATGGATAAAATAAAAAA
Organism: Papilionanthe hookeriana x Papilionanthe teres; assembly: GCA_022702705.1. NCBI lineage: Eukaryota > Viridiplantae > Streptophyta > Magnoliopsida > Asparagales > Orchidaceae > Papilionanthe > Papilionanthe hookeriana x Papilionanthe teres. The sequence goes on from CM040430.1 coordinate 74,432,179, forward strand.
TATATGTGCTAAAAATAAAATATGTCAAATCATAATAATAAAGTTTTACCCTTCCTTTCAAATCAAATCTTTTTTCTGATCTTTCTTTATCTTTTCCTATTCTCCTTAAAAATTAAAATTGGAATAAGTGAATAAGAATCTTCAGTGATAAATACTTTCTTAATATTCTTGTTCTTAGTACAGCCCCCGATCCTTTCCTTGTTGTCTTCGCAGGAAATGTCAAACCAGGCGGTTGGTCCTAAACTTTAAAAATGGCGTGAGTCTCGCACTCGATGAAAAGAGGATGAAGGATGGAGCAAGTGATAAAAATTGATTCCGACTTCACACCGCCAGCCTACAGTATGAAGAAAATGACTGGGTCCCAGTGGACCGAGAGGAACTTCATAGCCAGACAGTAATGAAGATGGGTGGCCCAAGCCACCAATCGAGCAACAAGAAAAGAAAGACAAACATTGAAGAAAGCAAGAAAATCAAGTCAGTAGTTGCCACGGCAGAGGGCAGGCTCGTCAGCGCCGCACCCGCAGAAATTCAAGAAGTGAGGAGAGCTACGCTCACAGCTACTCAAAGAAGGAATAAGAATCGCCGTATCCGTAAGATGTTGACTAAACTTGCAGCAGATCAACACGAGGAAACAACCACCTTCGTAGACACACACATTTCAAAGATACCGGTTCGGCAGGAACCAGAAAAAAGAAAGTCAACGCCGGGAGAATCAGAACAGATCGGAGAAGTGCCAAGAAGGACAGAGATAGAATCAGTGCCTCGACGCCGGCGGAGATACCATATCCGAAGAACCTTGTTCGCTGAAGCAACCTCGGAGGATGTCCCGACGCAGACAATCCCCGAGGAGCCAAGGTATGCGGGAGAACGTGACGGGATTGAGCCATACATCCCGCAATACGTTACTAGGCCTCGTCACTCGCGGATCATCCCGAATATGAACTAGAAAGAATGCAAAATGTTGAGAAGAAAACTTTCGAATACTTTGAAAGGATTAGAGGCAAAAGAATCAACATTTTGGAAGGCCTCGAGTTACACACGGTGTATTCTCGCAGTACGAGCAACAGCAGATTGTGGATTGCATTCTAGAACTTCGTAAAATGGGTCGAGCAGAGCCATCCGAGAGAAAAGACTTATTCGGAACCCCGGAAATGGATGCCGTGGAAAGGAAGAGTCACAATACAATGCGGATGTTGCTATAACTTCGCAGAGGACGTAAAAGGAAATCCACCGTGGATACTCCGTCACGGTGAGGTGGATCCAATGCCGAGAATAATTAAAAGAATGGTGAAAAGAATGATAACATGGAGGGTACTACCAGCAGACTGCATACCTAATAGTTGCATCATCAACATTTATCAGAAGGGCGACTGCATACCTCCACACATAGACCACCATGACTTTGTCGACCTTTCGCACGGCTTCGTTCGTCAACCAATGCAATATCATGTTCGGATCCGACCTCCGAATAGCAGTGCCCGGGTAAGTTCCGAGGGCCGGTGGAGATACCACTTCCGGTAGGTTCCGTCATGATATTACAAGGAAATGGAGCAGACGTCGCAAAGCATTGAATACCGGGAGTACCAGTGGAGCGGATCTCCGACACTTTTAGAAGGATGGAAGACAGAAAGGCACCATACCACTTCCAGCCAGATCCAGAATTGGAGAATCTTCGACCCTACGAGCTGTGAGTTACACGAGAAATATCACACCTCCAATGCACATCCATGTGGCATTCCTACCAAGGATGGCTTGGAAGGTGATGTTATTGACCGTGTATCTCATTATTCAGACATGGATTTGACAGACACTTTTTGGATGGATCAACAAGAATCATACATAGTCCATTTTGAGTCATGGATTGTATGAGAAATATTTCAGATCGAGTTGTATGATGTATCTTCAACAAGATTGGAATGAAAGTGACCATGTCACATTTTGCCTTCATCTTTTTTGTGCAAATTGACTGGGAAACGCCATTAAAGTTAAATGAACTTCGAACAAAGAACAGAAAAGAAAAAGAAAATAAATAAGAACTCTCTTCCATAAAAATCCAAACATTAAAAAAAAAAAAGAGAGAATTTCAAATCCACATGAACACCAAATAAACAAAAAAAATTGGGATAGTTAAAGAACAAATAAAACAAACCTAAAGCTCAAATTGAATTCCAGTTTACGTCCATCTTTTCAAATCCTCCAATCCTTCTTCAAATCAAGATCTATTCCGGACCTCCTCTGAAACCCTCTCTCGGGATGATTTCAGAATCACGAGGAATCTTCAGTTTGATTCGGATGGCATAGGTTCGTACCCTTCACCAAGTAATCAGACTTGGATATGGAACACTTTCATATCTCATTTCGATCTCAGCATAATCCAAATCTCAGTAAAATTCTGCATAGTTACAACATAAATCAAATATCAACAAAATTTTTCACAACCACTGCATAAACTGAATCTCAGCAAAAATTCCCCATGGACCTCAACAAAATTTCCCTCAATCTCTGCATAAATAAATTTCAACAAAATTCTTCAGTCTCTGCATAAGTCAGCAAAATTCTTCAATGTCTCGCATTCACGGAATCTCAAGCAATTCTCGGCATTTGGGATAGGCTTCCGCCCTACTCCCATCTCGACAATCGGGATAGGCTTCCGCCCTACTCCCATCTCGAAGAATCGGGATAGGCCTCCTCCCTACTCCCATCTCAGCAAATCTCAGCAATCGGGATAGGCCTCCGCCCTACTCCCATCTCAGCAATCGGGATAGGCGTCCGCCGTACTCCCATCTCAGCATTCGGGATAGGCTTCCGCCCTACTCCCATCTCAGCAATCGGGATAAGCCTCCGCCCTACTCCCATCTCAGCAAATCTTAGCAATCGGGATAGGCTTCCGCCGTACTCCCATCTCAGCAATCGGGATAGGCTTCCGCCGTACTCCCATCTCAGCAATCGGGATAGGCTTCCGCCGTACACCCATCTCAGCAATCGGGATAGGCTTCCGCCGTACTCCCATCTCAGCAATCGGGATAGGCCTCCGCCATACTCCCATCTCAGTAAATCTCAGCAATCAGGATAGGCTTCCGCCGTACTCCCATCTCAGCAATCTCAGCAATCGGGATAGGCCTCCGCCCTACTCCCATCTCAGCAATCTCAGCATTCGGGATAGGCCTCCGCCCTACTCCCATCTCAACAATCTCAGCATTCGGGATAGGCCTCCGCCCTACTCCCATCTCAGCAAATCTCAGCAATATCAGCATTCGGGATAGGCCTCCGCCCTACTCCCATCTCAGCAATCTCAGCATTCGGGATAGGCCTCCGCCCTACTCCCATCTCAGCAAATCTCAGCAAATCTCAACACTCGGGATAGGCTTCCGCCCTACTCCCTTCTCAGCAATTCTCAGTACTCGGGATAGGCACAATCCTACTCCTTTCTCAGCAATCTCAAAATTTGATCCTCTCAGCAAGAAATTGAAATTAAAGCACTCTGCATTTCGGATAGGCTTTGTCCTATTCTTCCTCAGCATTTTGGATAGGCTTTGTCATATTCCGTCTCAGCATTTGGAATAGGTTCAGTCCTACTTCCCTCTCAGCATACAAATGCATTCTGCTGGGCCTTAGCCCTACTCTTTTCTTCGCATAAAATCAAAATTGAAACTCGAATCGAAATTCAAACTCATAATTAAAACTTAAAATAAAAAAATGAAACGAATCTAAGATCCAATCTCTTGAAATCTTGTGATCTGAAACTCACCTCCTTTTTCCCCAGCGAGAGTTCTGGAATCTTCAGTCTTGGAGATTTACCTGATACTCCCCAGCGAAAATTCTTCTACTTCGTCCTAAGTTTGTCACTTGGACATTTGTGTTGGTTTTGTCGATCTCTTCAGTCAACACCAATACACGTGGTGTGCTTGGTTAGCACACCACACCTGTTGGGGGTCAATTTGTTGACCTCATTTTTGATGAGGTCTTCTCTTCTCTCTTTAGTGTTTAGGATCTAGCCTTAGGCTTTTCCTTTGACTATCTTAGAGGAATAGAATTGGGACTCATCCCTTAGAAATTTGAACCACTTCTTGCCTCCCTGCAAACCCCACAAGCTTGATTGTAGACCCCTAATCACCTAGAGGGTTGAAATCAAATGTGAAGGTTTAAAGGATGAGTTCCTTACAAGACTCTTTGGCCTTAGGACCACCTTAGGTGGCTTGGTCTGGTGAGGGTTAACTTACACACTCACTACACTCACACTCTACACTCTCACACACACAATCCAAATCCTAAAACTTCACACATACCCAACTTGGCTCCTTGACTCATGTAGGTAATTCATATGGATGGACCTTAACCCCTAAGCCCCGGCTAGAGGGTTAGGAACAACATAGTGAATGCCTCAAATGAGTCCTCTCATGGCTCATATAGGCTTAACATGGCTTCATGGCTCAACCAAAGTGCTTCCATTTCACTCATATTTCGATCAATCTTCTTTTTTCCAAAATTTCAATTTTTGACCCCGGGGACCCTACACCCCTCAAACCTACTAAAAGCCCTTAAAATTGCCCAAATCCTCCAAAATTTCCAAATCACCCAAAATTCCCCAAAATTAACCTTGAACATTTCCTTACCAATCAAACTGATCATCCATAGCCAAAAATACCAAAAATTCCAGAAATACCCCACAATACCCTCCAAATACCCAAAATGCCCCTCTTAGCCAAAAAAAAACAAAAAATTCAGAAAATTCCTAGAAAAGTCCAGAAAATCCCAAATGTTCCCAATTTCATTTTGTCCAACCACACCATGGGCCAATTTTGTCAATTTACCCCACTTTTACCAAAACCCCTAATTTAGCTCATTCTTAACCCAAGTGAACCCAATGTCAAACCAAATCTACCCAATTGACCCCAATTTTGGTCCAATTCAATTCTAAACTTAAAGTTAATATTCACAATATCAATCTAGACCAAATCCAAGTCCAATTTGATTGACATTTGGGTCCAATTTCACTTTTGACCTTAAAGGCCAATTTGGACCCATGACCCAAACTTAGCCCAAACCAAACCAATTCAACTTCAATTGACCCCAAACCTTTTCTAAACCTTCCCTAACATCCCCATAAACAAAACACTAACATAATTTGCCTAAAATTTGGACCCAAACCTCACTCAAATTCAACCCAAAACCAAAAAGCCCAATTTTGACCTAAACCCAAACCTAACCCAAATAAGCCCAAGTCTCAAAACCAAAACCCAACCAAAGTTAAAACCTCTTTGAAACACTCCCATAAACATTTCTCAACATTAATTTTACATCAATTTCAACCTTAGCCAAACATTGGCCCAAATTAGCCCAATTTGACCTACATTGGCCCATTTACCAAATGAACCCAAATTCAACCCAATTCAAACCCAAACCACCTCAAATTCATTTCAAATCACTCATGACACATCCCTAAACCAAACCCAACAATTATTTGGCCCAAACTTCTACAAAATTCCCATCCATTAATTCATTCTTAAACCAAAAGGCTCATTCCCTTAAGCCTTCCTAAAAGCCCAAAGTCCATGACAAAGCCCATATGAAATTCCTCTCATCATCCCTTTGATTTAAAACACTTCCTAAGTTCTAAAATCCATCACCATATAAACTCGAATCAAGCCTTATGACAATTCTCCTTAAATCCATGAAAAATTCCAACACCCTTTCTCATGCAAGTGAGACAACTTTTCCCAAGCCATATATGAGCCATGAAGCCATGCATGAGCCACATGGGAGCCATGAGAGCCATGGGATATACTTTCCACCTCACCATACCCAAGATGGCAAGAGGAGGAGGCCCTTTGCATATTCCCTTAAGGGGATTAGCCACTTCCATGACTCCACTAAACCTTGCTTAAACTTAATTGTACTTGGATGGTGACCCTTCCCCACTAATTAAGCTGACCTAAACCACTTTATCTTCAGCCCAAACTATCCATGGGAAGGTGCACCTAGCCCAATCCATGCATTTGACCAAACTTAGCCAAAATACACCCTTACCCCATTCTACTTAGATTCAAGCACTTTACACATGGCAAAGCTCAATCGCTCGCACAAACCTCCAGCCCCGACCCACCCGAACTCGAGGGTGACCCATGCCTGCCGGCCACCGCCCGGATCGCCGGAAAACACCATGGCCGAGACCTCGGGAGGAGCCAAAGTTTGAAATTCCCACTCGCTGAGCTGCCCCATGCCCAATGGCCACCATGGTTGTTCTTCCCTTGACCTAAGCAGCTGATCCCAAGCCCTAACTCCCCCTGGGAGGCCCTCCAGCCATGCCTATTTAAACACCACCTCTCTCGGCCATGAAGAGGTGCTGAACCAAAACTTACTGAAACCCTGCCAAAATCATCCCAGACCACTCTCTACACATAGAGAACTTGATCCCCACTGAAATCCCCCTGCCATTTCCCCTCTGTGAGCTCAATTTCAGAGTTGAAATCCAAGCTCAAAACCAGGACACTTCACCACAGTGAGCCAATCTCCAAATTGATTGGTCCTACACCTTCACCAGACCAAGAGGAGAAGTTTCCCAGCAAAAGCCCCCTCACCGGGCCGACCATTGCTCCCGACCTCTAAGCTTTGTGATCGGCTATGGTTGAAATCATACCTAGACAATTCACCAGGCCAAGGGACTTCATCTGGAGCTTGCTTGGACCCAATCGAAGGTGACACAACTCTCAGATCGAAGCTTCACTTCTCTGAGCAAAGGTATGGACTCACTCTTCTTCCCGAGCTTACAGAGATTCTCCATTTAATTTGAATCAATTTCAATGCATGTTTACCGTATGGATGTGTTCGTCTCTTCAAGACCAATCCATAGAGCATAAGAACACGAAAATCTGTTGAGAATCCAGTGAGAAATCAGGGTTAGAAGGTTGACGGTCACGGGTTCACACTAGTCGTAGACGATGACTGGGAGCCGTCGGATCGAGCGTGTATCGAGCGGACGGTCGGGATCGAGCCGGACAGCGCGATGGTACATGAACCGCGGGCCCCTGGAGCGCTGAGTCGGATGGCGGCATCGAACCAGAAAGCGCCGCGTGGCTGTTCGGAGATGCTAAGGTTGACGCGGCGCCGATTCGGATAAATAGAAAAATAGGGATTTTTCTTATTTATTTAATTACCAGAACTTAGAAAATTCATAACTTTGTGTAGAAAAATCCTAAAAATAAAATAAAAATACTCTCTTGCTCAGTGAATAGAGGAGAATAATGTGAAAAAGAAATCAAGTAATTTCATTAAGTATTTTATTTTTAATGATTTATTTACTCTCTGCACTATTTCAATTCTCCATGCATATAGGAAATTCACCATGGCATGAGACCGTAGGTTTTTTGAAGCCTCTGAACTTGGGAAGATTCCCTGAATTTTCCAAGGTCAGAGGCCATCCCTATGAGAAGTTATTGATTTTTCAAGTGCATATTACTGTTTTGAGTGTTTTAATTCCAATAATTAGCATGTTGAGAAATAAATTCTAGGAAAATTTGGTGATGTTTCTTATGACCAGAGGTACCTAGGAAAAATAATTTTTGAGCTAATTCACTTTGAACAACCCTAACTGGCCTAAACACCCAAAATTGAACTTTAATTAATTAGGGTTAACCATTCATCAAATTAACTTAAAAACAATTCTCCACTATCCTCTAGGGATAGGATAATACCACATAAAAATTTGAGATCAATTGGACTTGGTTAGCTCCACCAAATGGGTTAATTAAGCCACATGAATGAAATCAAACTTTAAAAATTCATAACTCACAAAATACTTTTCAAAAATTCACAAAAATTGGTTTTGGAGCTTCTCTGATATCAGAGGAACTTAGGAGAATTAAAATTGCAATTTTCTAAAAAAAGTTGATTTTTATCATTATTTTAATATTTTTAATAATTAAAAAATAATAAAAATTATAAAAATATTAAAAATCACCAAAATGTCATATTTTGAATTCCAAACACTTAGGAATAAACCAAATATTTTTCTTAAGTTCCTAGGATAAGATATTGAATTTTAAAGGCTTAATGTAATTTTTAATATTAAAAAATGTATTTTTCAACCTTTTCACTAAAATAATTCTAATAAAACAAAGAAAAATCAGAAAATTATGAAAATTAGTTCTCTAGTTTCCCTGATATCAAAGAGATTTTTGAAAAATATAAAATTCATTTTTCAACCTTTATTTTATTTTTAAATTAATTAATACTCCAAAACTCAAAATAATTCTAATAAATAAAATATAATTCAAAAATCCCCAAATTTAGTCCAAATGGTCCTCTGGTCATTAGGAGTGCCCCATAGTTTTCTTAAGAACAGAAAAATTCCCTTGGTCATCTTATTGAATTTTCCTTGGAAATCCCTATTTTCTACAAAAAAATAATTATATAAATAAATTAAATACAGAAAAATCACATTTTCTCCTCTAATGTCTTAATTGACATGTGAGTGAAGCCACATAAAAATTTCAAATTCATTTAAGCTCAATTTAGTGAGTTATGGAATTATTAAGCTTCAAGGGCAAAATGGTAATTAAAATTTTAACCCTTAATTAAAACTTTAGGCTTAATAAAATGAGAAAGTAAAATATTTGATCATAATCTGATTTGGATGATTGAAATTTAAATAATTAAAGGGTAGAAACCCATCAATCATTTTTAAGAATAAACCTTAATCAATTAATTAATTAAATTTGGAAGATTAATAAAAATTGAAATTATTAAAATAGGGATATTATTTAGAAGACATTTGTTCTTTAATTTAAGAATCCCTAAATTAATCACCTCAATAATATTTAATTCCTAATTAAAATGATAATTCAAATTCAAGATTTAAAATACTAAAAGACTTAATCATTAAATTAAATTAAAGCTAAAACATTTAAATTAAATCCTTCCACAATTTCAATTAAATTAATACTTTAACAATTAAATTAAATCATCTTTAAAACATAAAAAAATAAAATATTAAATTAAAGTTAAAATTAAATTAAAATTAAAATAAAAATTAAATTAAATTAAATTAAATTAAATTAAAACATATTAAATTAAATTAAATTAAATAAAAAATAAAATCAAGTTAAAATAAAATTAAAATTAAATTAAAAAATAAAATTAAATTAAAATTAAAACTAAACCAAATTAAATTAAATTAAATTAAATTAAATTAAATTAAATTAAATATAATATCACCTAAGACATAAAGAATTCAAATTAAATCTAAAACAACTTGAACACTATTCCAAACTTAAATCCATTAATTAAAATTAAATTAAATCACAAATCACTTAAACATCAATTTGCCCTTAAAAGCTCTTGTTATCATAACTCCTAAATGGAGTATTAGGTGAAGTGTCACTTCATTCATAGGATATTCAAACATCCTAGTTCATCGAGCAAAAGAACAAAACTTAATTAAACCTCGGATCATTACTTCACTCGATTAATTAAATCCATTTGGACTTAGAACAATTCCAATGAATATTGAAAAGATGTTTAAGACTCGTCTTAAGCATTTCCTCAATATGATAGGATGTTTATAAGAACAATTGAACTTAATTGTTCTTTGATGAAGAAAATCGTCCTTAAACCAAAATACAAGAACCTAGACGTCATAGGAGATGACTAGCTGTAGGATTAGGACTTTGGTAGACAACCAAAACCTTTCCCTTAGCATTACCTAGGTACTTGTTGGAATATTTAAATGCCTTAACATGTATTTTAAGTGCAGCTTGGGATGACGGGAAGACCCACCAGGTACGCTTTTATTTTATTGCAATTTACTTTATTGCAAATGCACTTTACTTTTCTTGCATGATAAACAATTGTTGCATGAAAACCAAAACCTTTAGGATAGTCCCTAAACTAAAACCAAAACTAAATTAAAAATCACTACAAGATAAAATTCATCGCCACAACATTTCAAAATATAAAACAACTCAAAATTTAATCACAAACAGAACACAAAACTACAATTGCAACTAAATTAAAACGTCTCGTTGAATGATCGGGAATACCTCGGATGATGTAACCCACGTGTTGCTAATGGGATTTCCCACGGTCTAAATGAAGGTGTGGAACTCATTCAGTTGAGTTTAGCAAATTCATACTGGACTAAGTGAATTCGATGAAAATAACGGTGCAGGGATGACGGAACCGTGGGATCTTAATCGATTCCGTTTAAATAACTTTAAGATTTGTTTTAATTAAAATATTAAAAACACTTGGATTTTAAGATTTTCTCTAAACCAAAACACTTCTCTCATCTCCTGATTTATGACTTCTAAAACTAAACCTCTGCAACAACAAGGAGCTTGGAGCATGGTGGGCAGCACGACCATCGTCATCAGCAAAACCTGAGTCTACTTCAGCAAAACTTTCCTTAGAATTAAATAACCAAGCCATAGGACTTTGAGGTAGTTTGCCTAGCGCAACATAAATCCTCAACTTTTCGTTAGGCATCTACATAATCATATTATGTAAATTAAGCCCTAACTGATTTTAGGATTCTGAGGTCATTGTTTGGTACGACATAAACCCTCACATCTTCGAGGCTGTTTGTATGATCATGTCATACGAATATAAGTCCTAATTAACTAAAATTGGCAAGATTGAAATATCAGATAATATTAGGGTTTGCCCAAATTGAAACCAAACAATTAGGATAGTTTGGGAAGTTGTCAAGATTCTTCTTGGATCCTCAGCTTCTCCTACTTCTCTTCCTTTTGGACTCCTGAAATAAATTGTTCGAAATTTGATCCATTCCCTTTTGAATTTCCAAAATTCAATCCTTTGAAAACCTTAAACTTTGAAATTCTTGAGAGCAAAAGCACTGATCATTATCGAGAGTTTTTTTAAATGATTCCCGTCATTTAAGATGTAATTAACTATAGGGGCTTGCCCTTATAGGGAACTTTAAGAACCTAGGTAATATAAACCCTGCTTAATTCATTTATATTAAGCAGAGGAACTTGTCGGCTTATAAAATTGGTTCGCAGACCAAACAGATGTCATAAATCTCCTAGTTTATTTAATCGAGCCCCATCATCAAGCAGTGTGTCTATTCTTTGGGGTAGATACACGGTTTGTGGTGCGGTGCTCGTTTATATAAACTATTTGGGATGTGAGATCGGTTTGATTTCATATCTTAAAACTTTTAAACTTAAAATTACTTTCAAAATCAAATGCTACTTTCTAAGTTATATATATATATTTAAAATATATTTAAAATCTAAAATTTGCCGACAATTTCTGTAGGCGACCCCCTTTTCAAAACACATAACCTAAAAATATGCCGACAGCACTACATCAAACACACTTAAATATAAAACTTTCCAAAACAAAGCACCCACTACTAATAATCATTAACATTATTTTCCTCTACCCTCTCATTTATAGCTTGATGATTGATGCGATGCGACTTTATATATGCTTTAAAATACAAGAATTTGATATCACTTTTTAGAATATTTAATTCCTGGAAAATAGCTTCAAAAACTTGATGTGCGAGGTTTACTTTTATTAATTTATATTTAGATTTTTTAATTATTATTGTAAAAGTCACAATTTTAAACGCAAGTATATGTATCGTTCAAGTAATACAGGGCTCTAGTGGAGTCCTGGTTATCGATCCCACAGAGATAGTGAATTTATAAAAAGTAAGAAATATAAGTAATATTTTGGAATTTTCAAATTAAATGCAATTTATATATACTTTTTTATGTATATATTTTCAAATTTAATTTACTAATAATTTTTACTATAAGCAAGTAGTAAGCAATAAAGTAAAGTAAGCAGTAATTAAAATTCAATGCAAGTATAAAAATGACTTTCCAACTAATCCAAGATTTATAGAATAATTATCTTTTGAAGGGAATTTAAATTATGGTATTGTGCCGAATAGAAGCATTCCTATTCTTTACCTTTTGGTCCAGGTACAAAGAACATTGACTAATCTATAGATAGGCTCAAGATGTTTTATTAGTAGAATGGGTTAATTTAGGCTCACACTACTAGATATCCAAGGGTGGTTATGGTCGGCCCTACAAGTGACCCGTTACCTTTCTATAAACCAAATTATTAGAATTTAGTCTGTCACTCTAAAAACTAATTAATTTTACACCCAATAAATATTATCTTCCTATTTATTTGCACTTCACCTAAAATAATCCGCGTATAGCCTGTGGTTACCTAAGGATTTATGTGATATCTACTAGTTAAGAATTTATCTCCGGATAGGTCTTAAAATTCTTCAACAGGTTTTAACAATTTAAATGGCCAATTTAAAAAGTAAACTAAGATAAGGTATTAATATCATCACAATATTTTAAAATATTTTAAATTTAATTCTCCAACAAAATTTAATTAGTTTATAATCTTTTCATAGTTGAAAAGAGAAAGATAACTAACTACTCAGAACACATTAAAATAACACAACAAAACATATTTATAGAACTTTGAACCAAAGTACAAATATTTATCTGAAGTGTTCTTTCAAGTAATCCGCTGACTTCTACTGACTCCAAAACAATGATGAAAGACTCCAACAACAACAACACACAATAACACTCAAAATAAACTCACTAGATACAAAATAAAGTGGCACCCTAAGTATGGAAGAGACTAAATAAAACTAATGTGGAGAGAGAAGATGCTAAAATGGGTATGTGTACTAAGAGGGGTGGGGGGTTGGTGCGATCTTTTTGTAGAATGGGCTCCTATTTATAGAGCTCTGAATTTGACTAGGGGTTGCTTAAGGCACCTCTTCAAAATTCGTCCAGATTCAATGTATCTTCTAGAAGGTAACTGTCGCACCTAGGCGCCAGGATCTGAGGCCTAGGCGCCGGACTCCATTACCAGGTCTTTCGCACCTCTTAACTTTGGGTCGCACCTCTTCGTGATCCAGACCGTTTCCTTATGTCCAAATACATTGTATCATATGTCCTATATCTTAGGAGTAACTTCTAGTCTTCTAGAAGCTCCAATAACCGCTTAACACCATCAAAATAATTGCCCAAAGTCATCAAAAAAATCTTGACAGCATCTGTATCGAACTGGCGTTAGGCACCGGATTCTGGCTCCTAGGCGCCAGGCTAATAATTCAAAAATTTTGCTCCATAAGCTCCATTTTTGCTCCTTTTTCCTCCTTTTTCCTTCTTTTTCTTTCTTGGAATCTTTTTAATCATCTACATCCAAAAACATGAAAATACCTTTCATTAAAGCATAATATCCTTAAAAATTGAATCATAAATAAGGCATAAAAATGGGTATTTTTTAGGTAGATCAAATTGCCCCAAACTTAAACGTTACTTGTCCTCAAGTAACCCTTTTAATTACATAAAATATATAACATTTGGAATAAAGTTAAAATATTTAAGATTCCTTGTAAATTTTGGTTTTATGAATGCTTTAGTAATTCATTAACCAAATTTTACTAATTAAGTTTAATTTTAAGAATTAAAGAGTATTTAACTACCAAATCATAAGACTTCTAATTTTTCATTTATTTAAAGAATAATTGTAGTTTATCATATCAAGGTCACATAATATTTACAAGAAAAAGATTTTCATGAAATATTTTTCTAGTAAAAATATATGTACATAGAAATTAAGTTAAAAATGTAATCAGTTTTCTTCCTATAAGATAATTCAAGTGAAGCCAATTTTTGCTTAGGCAATTCCTCAAGCTTCTCCTCACTTTTTTTTTTCTCTGAATTGTTTTTCAATCGCTTTTTTTTTAAGTGAGGATTACTATTTTTGGATAGCCTGTTAATGATTTTGAACTTCACTATCCTTAACTTATTTTCAAAAACTTATGCATTCTTACATAATAAATATGACATTAATAATTTATTATTTTTCAAAACTTATTTCAATATTTTCTTTTTCAAGCAATAATCTCGATTCCTTAGTATTTCAAAAATACAATTCTCTTTACTATAAATAGAAAAATTTTGATCTTTATATTCTTTAAACTAAATAATTCTATTCTTAAAATCAATCAAAATTTTTGAAATTTTAGTTAAGTTTTCTAAATTATTTATAAATTCAAAAATTTAGGTAATCTTGAACAGATTTTTCATTCCTTATGTTATGTTAATATATTTTTAAAGAAAATATTAGTTCTTTAAGGACAAATAATATTTAAATTTGATAAATGTTTTCCCTTCCCCCAAACTTCAGCTTTAGTATAAAAATGAATCATGAAATTTTCTAAAGAATGAGAGAAAGAAATAAACAAGAATTAATCTAAGTACAATAATGATGTAGTAAGGAAAAACTAACTTCTACTTCTACACATGCTTCAATATGAATATAACAGACATGATTAAGCATATATAGAAAAGTTTTGAGAGCAGGAGTTAAGTTCTAAAAGAAATAAATCTTCTTTTTTTATTTTTTATTATTTTTGAACATGCAAATTTACTAACTATTCATGAACACTAAATAGTAAGCTGAAACAGAAATAAAATTTTATAAAAATTCATTCACATTTCAGTCTTAAACACACATTAGATAATCTAAAAAAAGTTTTAACATAAAAAGTTCACATAAACACTAACAAATAACATCACACTAAACGGCACAAGAAACTAGAAACATACTAAAAACAGAATCAATAATCTCTAGAGGTAAGTCAAGCTACTAATTACTGTCTGTAGCTTCATCATCGTCATCACCAAAAGAAAACTCCATATCCTTTGGATCAACATATGGTGAAATTCTGGGACAAGTAGGGAACTGAACATCATGCTCACCCTTCAGAAATCTCACTAAAGACTCAAAATACTCAGCATCGTAATCACTCTTTCTTTGTGTATACTCAGAAAGATGATCAATCTTCTTATCTATCGTATCTACTCTACAATGAGTTAAGAATAACTCATGCTTCTTCTCTATAAACTGATCATGCATGGTTTCCCAAAAGTAGATGTTGGCTCAGCAGAAGTAGATGGTCTAGAAGTAGAAGATCTACCTGAAGTAGGTAATGAACCAGAAAGTGCAGTAGAACTCTTAACTAGAAGTCGATCATGATACCGACTCTTTCTCTTCCTATAGGCTTTGTCGACTTGAGCTTTTCCTCAGAAAGCTCAGCAACTACTCCAGCACTTTGACATAGAGAATAAATCAGAGATGGAAAACCAAGTCCAATAGAAGTTCTAGAACGAGTAGTAGCCTCTACAGAATCATAAATAATGCTTCGTACATCAATAGACTTCCTCTCTTGAATGCAGTAGTCAAGGATAGCTCTATCTTTGGTAACCTTGCTCAGATGATTGGATGGTAGGAGATGAGCAGAAATAAAGTAGTACCATGCCTTTGAAACACCATTAAGCTTAAAAGATGAAAAATTTACCCTTTTTCTGTTCCGAATCTTCCAGGCACCAGTACTATCAGTTAGGTAGGCAATGATCATATCCAAATCTCCCTCAGATGGAAATAATCCTGAGTAATAACACTCTATCTTTGGCGGTAGGCCATAGAAAATATTGATACGTTCAGGAGTGAATTCTACTCCAACTCGAACGAAAATCTCGTATTCTTCAGCATCCACTAAATTAACATAAAACTCTCTAACAACTGCGATAACGACAACAACAGTGAAATAGCAGAATCGTTGCTAGTTGAGTGCAACGATAGTCTCCTCAATTCTTCCTTAAGGATTATAAAAACTTCTCTCTGAGATAAAATTCCGAGTCGTAGCAAAATTATTGTATCGAAAGTGTGCAGTAGCAGTGAAGAACTTGTTACGATCAAAATTTTCTCGTTCCTTTTCTCGCTTAGATTTGGGTGCCATCTAAACGTGAAATAAAAATGCGAAATAAATTAAATAAATATAGGAAAATAAACTAATTTAAGCTTTTCAAACTTGAAAGAGCTTAAAAATTCATGGATTTAACCATAAAAATCAAAATTTTTCTCAAAAGTTTGGTTTTTCTTAATGAGAGGAAAATCTATGGTGAAAATAAAAAATAATGAGTTTAGAATGTAGATCTGACCGCAAGATGAAGAAATCGGATGATTTCAAGCTCAAAAACTTGAAAATCCGGCTTTAAATGGGATCTCTCAGTGGTATTTTTGCGAAAAAAAGTGAAGAAGGAAGCTTGGGCGTCAAAAATGGCATGAGGGTGTTTAAGAAGATGAGTTTTGGGTTCAGGCTGAACCGACGCCTAGGCGCCGAATTCTGGCACCTAGGCGCCAGACTCGCCTTTCCAAAAATTCGATTTAAATTAAATATTTCCACCAAATATTATCAAATTTGACTCCTAATTACTCTTATGAGAGTATTAATCCTTTTTATATCCTCCAAATATTTTCACAATCAATTTAAAATGGATCCACAAAAATGTATCCAAATTCTTCAATTCTAATTCCTAACTTCCATTCCAATTTCAATAAATTTCAGTACAAGACTGTATTAAGGTTCATCATTTTATAAATAACACAAACAATAACATATTCAAAACAAACATTCAAATCCAACAACACATATTGAACAATTAAACAAACACACAAATTAGATATTCAACATACTAACAGAGAACTCGATCACACCTAAAACACATATAGGATCTATTTAATACCAATCTTCAATTACCAACTCTTTCGCAATAAATTTCGCTAGGACCGAAGAGATAGAACACCAACGCCCTTGGAAATTCCAAAGCCGTCTTTTCATCGATCCACTTGTTCTTCGCGTACAATTCTACTTGAGCATCATGATAAGCAGCCATATGATCAGATTGAAGTTAGGTTTTCCATTCCAAGTGTTTGTATTGGTGGTATATCTCATGGAGACGATTACCAATACTTTGAAGTTCTGCTTCAATCTCATCCAATCGACTAAACATTTTCTCTAAACTAACAACAATAAATCCATTAAAATAAGGCTGAGGATCTTTAGGAGATTTGTCTCTTACCTCATTTCCATGATTTCCTCTATCCATTGCCTCTAAATCCTTTCTAACTCCTCCAAAATGGATTGCTCTGGTCGAAATTAGTGTTTCTATGGGATTGGGGACGAAGAATAGGCTATATATAAAGAGATTTCGTGTGAAAAATTGTAGAGTTTCAGTTTTTCCACGATCTTTAACCACGGTGCTTAGGCACCGGAATCTAGTGCCTAGGCGCTAGATCATCGATACGTAGGCCATTATGGCGCTTAGGCGCCAATTTTTGGCTCCTAGGCGCCGGAACCTCGATCGACTCCGATTCACCTATCGTCAAATTTTGTAAGTTTTGGTCGTAAAGATAGGTCTAATAAAAGGGTATGATCAACACACAAACAATTACGAAAAATTCAAATCACAAACAATCACAAACGAAGGTTAACTTGATCTCCTTTTTACTCACATTTGACATGGAGTGGTCCAAGTCCAAATTCTATATACTTCAAGAAAATGTTTAGCTTAAGCCAATACATACTTGTTAGCCTTCTATTTCCAGAAGTTATATACAAATTTAGTCAAGACCAAGGCATAACCTTACAGAAATAATTAAACTCACACTAATAAATATGGGTTGCCTCCCACAAAGTGCTTGGTTTAACGTCGTCAGCCCGACCTAATTATATGAATTAATCGGGTAGACTCAGTTCATAAGCCTCTTTATAATTTAATTTCATTTCTCCCATATAAGCTTCAATCTTAATCCGTTAACTTTAAATACTTTTCCAGTTTTAGGATCTCTAATATCCACAGCTCCATAAGGGTATACTCTCCTAATTATAAATGGTCCCATCCATTTACATTGTAATTTTCCAGGGAAAAGTTTTAAACGAGCATTAAATAATAATACTTCTTGTCCAGGCTTGAATATTTTCCTTGAAATCATTTTGTCATGCAATTTCTTAATTCTTTCCTTATAAATTCTTGTATTTTCATAAGATGCATTTCTTATCTCTTCCATTTCATTCAATTGTAAAAATCATTTTTCTCCTGCAGTATTCAAATTATAATTGAACTCTTTTATCGCGCAATAAGCTTTATGTTCAAGTTCAACAGGTAAGTGACAATGTTTACCATAAATTAACCGATAAGGTGACATTCCGATAGATGTCTTATAAGCTGTTATATAAGCCTATAATGCAGAATCAAGTTTATCAACCCAGTCAGTTCTTTTAGGATTAACAGTTTTTTCTAATATTCTTTTAATTTCTCTGTTTGACACTTCAACCATTCCACTTGTTTAAGAATGATAAGCAGTTGAAATTCTACATTTAATTCCAAATTTTTACAGTAATGATTGAATTCTTATATTTCTAAATGAGTTCCCCCATCTGTGATAATTATCCTAGGCATTCCAAATCTTGTAAAAATCATTTTCTATAAAAATTTCGAAACACTTTTGGAATCATAGTTAGGTAAGGCTATAGCTTCGATCCACTTTAAAACATAATCAACTGCTAATAAAATATAAATCTTTCCAAGTGATGGTACGAAAGGTCCCATAAAGTCTAAACCCCATACATCAATTTCTAATATAAAGTTTAGAGGCATTTCATCTTTCTGGATATATTTCCCATTCTTTGACATCGATCACAAGTTTTCACATAATGTCCAACATCTTTAAATAAAGTAGGCCAATAAAATCCAGAATTTAAAATTTTAAATGCAGTTATATCAATTCGAAAGTGTCCTCCAAATTCAGAATCGTGACATTTTTGAATAATTGCAAAAGTTTCTTTATAAGGTACACATCTTTGAATCACAGAATCTCTTCCTATTTTAAATAACTGAGGATCTTCCCAAATATATGATTTACAATCATTTTCGAATTTCTTAATGTATTTACTATTCATATCATATGGTAAAATATTGCTAACCAAGTAGTTAACTATATCTGCATACCAAGGCATTTGTAATCCTTGAATGACATATAATTGCTCATCCGGGAATTTCTTATTTATATTTTCTTCATAAATCTTCTCATTATTATTTTTGATTCTTGATAAATGATCAGCAATTTTGTTGTCAGTTCCTTTTCTGTTCACAATTTCAAAATCAAATTCTTGTAAAAGTAAAACCCATCTGATCAATCTAGGATTAACATTCTTTTTAGATATTAAATATTTAATAGCAGAATGATTAGTATGCACGATACATTTTGTTCCAAGAAGATATGGCCTAAATTTATCAAAGGCATATACTATTGCTAAAAGCTCTTTTTCAGTATTAGTGTAATTTATTTGAGTTTCATTAAAAGTTTTGCTAGCATAGTATATAACTTTAAAAATTTTCTCATATTTTTGTCCTAATACAGCTCCGATTGCATAATCACTTGCATCACACATTAATTCAAAAGGTTTATTCCAATCAGGTGCAACAATGATAACTGCAGTGATTAATTTTTCTTTCAGAATATTGAACGCATTCAGACAATCTTCATTAAATTCAAATTTAGCTTCTTTTTCCAATAAATGGAAAAGAGGTTTAGCAATTTTAGAAAAATCCTTTATATATCCCCTATAAAATCCAGCATGACCCAGAAAACTTCTCACATCAGTAACGGTAGTAGGTGGTTGAAGTTCAGCAATAACTTTCACTTTTTCTTGATCAAATTCCATCCCTATTTGTGAAACTTTATGTCCAAGTACAATGCCTTCCGTGACCATAAATTGACATTTTTTCCAATTTAGAACTAAACTTGTTTCTTCACATCTCTTCAAAACTTTCGTTATATTTTCCAAGCAAGATTAAAAAGAAGTTCCAAAAACTGAAAAATCATCCATAAATACTTCAATTCCTTTATCAATCAAATCACAAAATATTGACATCATACACCATTGAAAGTTGCAGGTGCATTGCATAAACCGAAAGGCATTCTTCTGAAGGCAAATGTTCCATAAGGACTTATAAAAGTTGTGTTTTCTTGATCCTTTGGAGCAATGGGTAATTGATGATAACCAGAATATCCATCCAGAAAATAGAAATATGAGTGTCCAGCTAGTTTATCCAGCATTTGATCCAAGAAAGGTAAAGGAAAATGATCCTTTCTAGTGGCGTAGTTTAATTTTCGATAGTCAATGCAAATACGCTATCAAGTAACTTGTCCTGTTGGGATTAATTCATTTTTTCATTCAAAATGACAGTTACTCCTTTCTTCAGAACACAATGATAAGAATCACCCATTGGCTATCCGAAATAGGATAAATAATTCCAGCATCTAACCATTTCAAAATCTCTTTCATAACAACCTCTTTCATAATTGGGTTTAATCTTATTTGAGGTTCAATAGTGGGTTTACAATTTTCTTCCATTAAAATCCTATGCATACAGATTAAAGGGCTTATTCCTTTTATATCTGCAATAGTCCAACCAGAAGCTTTCATATAATTCTTCGGAACTCCTATAAATTTCTCTTCTTAATCTTTGCTTAACTCTGAAGATATAATTACAGGTAAAGTTAATGAATTTCCAAGAAATGCATACTTTAAATGTGCAGGTAGCATTTTTAATTCCAGTTCAGGGGCTTTTTCAAGTGAAGGTAAAAGTATATCATTTTTAGTTGTCTAAAATTTCCCAATTTCATGAATATAATGAGTTTCTTCAGATAAATTTTCTTCATTTAATGACTCATTATATAACATAGATTCTTTATCTTTATCATCAGAAATGACCTTACATTTTTCTTGGTAATGCTTTTCAATTATATAATAAAAAATATCCATCCGATAGCATTTTTCTTTATCAGGATACCTCATTGATTTTAGAACATTGAATGTTATCTCTTAATCATTAACGCTCTTCGTTAATTCTCCTTTTTGCACATCAATCATAGCTCAACCGGTAGCTAGAAAAGGTCTCCCTAAAAATATAGGTATTTCTTTATCTTCTTCCATATCTAGAACAATGAAATCCATAGGGAAGATAAATTTATCTACCTTAATAAGAACATCCTGTATAACTCCTTTAGGATAAGTGATCGATCGATCAGCTAATTGAAGAATTAAAGTGGTAGGAGATATCTCTCCTAAATCTAACCTTCGAAAGATTGAAAATGGCATGAGATTAATACTAGCTCCTAAATCACATAAGGCTTTTCCACAGAATTTTTCTCTAATAGCACATGGTATAGTGAAACTTCCAGGATCTTTAAGTTTCTGAGGTAATTTCTTCTAAATTATTTCACTACATTCTTCACTTAATGCTACAGTTTCATAAGTTACAAATTTTCTCTTCTTTCTTAAAATATCCTTCATAAGTTTTTCATAGCTTGGAATTTTCTCCAAAGCTTCAGCAAAAGGAATGTTGATAGTAAGTTTCTTAAAAATTTCAAAGAACTTAGAAAATTGATGATCAAGCTTCTGTTGTTTAAGTCTTTGAGGAAAATGTGGTGGTGGTCTTTCAACTTCCACTTCAATAGGTACAACAGTTTGATCTTTACTTGGAGAAAGGGTATCTTTAGGTTTTTCAATCTCTTCAACATCTTTATCTTTTTCATTCTCATTCCTTGTTTTCTCTTTTAATTCCTTTCCACTTCTGAGTTGTACAGATTTTCCTTGTTCATGTTCTTTTCCAGATCCTTTAGGATTAATTTCGACATTGCTAGGCAGTGTTCCTTGAGGTGTTTAATTAATGAAATTAGTGATTTGACCCATCTGATTCTCAATATTACGAATAGTAGTGTTTTGACTTTGTAGCTGATTGCTTGTTGTAAGATCAATTCTTCTACAGGCAACTTTTTCTGCTGATTGTTATAACCAGGAGGATAAGTTGTTCTATAGTTTGAATTTCCTTGATTGTTCCAATTTGGATTAGCTTGATGTCCATTATTCCAATTAAAATTAGGATGATTTTTCTAACCAGGATTATAATAATTAGAATAAGGGTTATTAGTTTTACTAGCAATATCTTGCAAAGTTTTCATTGTTTGAGAATTATCAGAATTTACAAAAATATCATTACTTACATGCGATATATTAATAGTAAAATTATCTAATTTCATAGATATCTGTCGGCATATTTTTAGGTTATGTGTTTTAAAAAGGGGTCGCCTACAGAAGTTATCGGCGAAATTTTTAGATTTTAAATTTAATTTATATATATATATATATATATATAATTTATAAAGTAGTATTTGATTTTGAAAATAATTTTAAGTTTGAAAATTTTAAGATATGAAATCAAACTGATCTCACATCCCAAATAGTTTATATAAACGAGCACCGCACCACAAACCGTATATCTATCCCGAAGAATAGACACACTGCTTGATGATGGGGCTCGGTTAAACAAACTAGAAAATTTGTGACATCTGTTTGGTCTGCGAACCAACTTTATAAGCCGACAAGTTCCCCTGCTTAATATAAAGAAATTAAGCAGGGTTTATATTACCTGGGTTCCTAAAGTTCTCTATAAGGGCAAGCCCCTATAGTTAATTACATCTTAAATGACGGGAATCATTTAAGAAAACTCTCGATAATGATCAGTGGTTTTGCTCTCAAGAATTTCAAATTTTAAGGTTTTCAAAGGATTGAATTTTAGAGATTTCAAAAAGGAATGGATCAAATTTGGAACAGTTTATTTAAGAATCCAAAGGTAGAGAAGTAGGGGATGTCACGGACCCGAAGTGGACTTCGGTGACTTCCCAACTATCCTATGGTTTGGCTTCAATTTGAGAGTTTATTTAATGTTGTAATCTTGCCAATTTTAGTTACTTAGGACTTATATTTGTATGACATAATCATACGAATAGCCCCGAAGATGTGAGGGTTTATGTCGTACCAAATGACTACCTCGGAATTCTAAGACCGGTTAGGGCTTAATTTGCATAATATGATTATGCAAATGCCTAAAGAAAAGTTGAGGATTTATGTTGCACTAGGAAAACTACCTCAAAATCCAATGGCTTTGTTATTTAATTCTAAGAAATTTTTGTTGAAGTAGACTCAAGTTTTGCTGATGACGATGGCCGTGCTGCCCACCATGCTTCGAGCTCCTTGTTGTTGCAGAGGTTTAGTTTTAGAAGGTGTAAATCAGGAGATGAGAGAAGTGTTTTGGTTTAGAAATCTTAAAGTCCAAATATTTTTAATATTTTAATTAAAAAAAATCTTAAAGTTGTTTAAACAGAACAGATTAAGATCCCACGGTTCCGTCATCCCGACACCGTTATTTTCATCGAATTCACTTAGTTCAGATGAATTTGCTAAACTCATCTGAATGAATTCCACACTTTCATTTAGACCTTGGGAAATCACGTTAGTAACACGTGGATTACATCATCCGAGGTATTCTCGATCATTCAACGAGACGTTTTAATTTAGTTACAATTGTAGTTTTGTTGTTCTGTTTGTGATTAAATTTTGAGTTGTTTTATATTTTGGAATGTTGTGGCGGTGAATTTTATCTTGTGATGACTTTTAATTTAGTTTTGTGTTTCAGTTTTGAGACTATCCTAAAGGTTTCAGTTTCATGCAACAATCTTGTTTAACATGCAAGAAAAAGTAAAGTGCAGTGCATGTAAGTAAATTGCAATAAAATAAAAGCGTACCTGGAGGGTCTTCCCGTCATCCTAAGCTGCACTTAAAACACATATTAAGGCATTTAAATATTTATAAAAAGTACTTAGGTAAAGCTAAGGGACAGGTTTTGGTTGTCTACCAAAGTCCTAGTCCTATTGTTAGTCATCTCTTATGACGTCTAGGTTCTTGTATTTTGTTTAAGGATGATTTCCTTCATCGAAGAACAATTAAATTCAATTGTTCTTCTAAAACATCTCATCATATTGAGAAAGTGCTTAGGACAAGTCCTAAACATCTTTTCAATACTTCCGAGATTATTTCTGAGTCCATGTAAATTTAGTTGCACAGGTGAATTAATCATCCAGGAGTTTAGTTAAGCTTTGTCTCTTGCTCAGTGAACTTGGGCATTTGATTACCTGATGAATGAAGTGACATCTCACTTAATACTCCATTTAAGAGTTATAATAATTAAAGCCTTTAGGGGCAAGTTCGTTTGTTGAGAATTTTAATCATTCTTAATTTGAAGTTTGAGTTAAAGGTTTAAAGTGATTTAGTTTCATTATGAGGTTTTAATTAATAATTTTAAGTTTTTAATAGTATTCAAATTATTTTTGGTTTAAATCTTTATACTTTAAGTGATCTTAATATTTTAAATTTGTTTTACTTTTATTATTGAATGATGTTAATTTTAATATAATTTAAATTTGATTTAATTGAATTTAACTTAATTTAATTTAAATATTTTTAATTTAATTTAACTTAATTACTAATATGTTAATTAAATTTAATTTTAATTTTAATTTATTTTTTACTTAAATTAATTTAATTTAATTTAATTTAATTTAATTGTTAAACCACTTAACATTTTGAGCTTTCCTTTAATTTAAGGGTTATATATTTTTTTATTTTTAATTTATTTACTTTGGATTATCATTTTAATCTTAATTAAGAGTTAAATATTATTGAAATGATTTATTTACGGATTTTTTTATTAAAGAATTAATATCCTTTCAAATTATATCCCTATTTTTAATAATTCAAATTTTCATTAATCTTCCAAAATTTTAAATTGCTTAAATAATTAAAGTTTCACTTTGGTTTATTAAAAGTGATTAATGGGTTCCTACACTTTTAATTTCCCAAAGTTTCAATCATCCAAGAAAGATAAAATCAAATGTTTTACCCTCCATTTTAATTAAACCTAAAATTTTAATAAAGGGCTTTAAATTCTTTAATTACCTTTATGCCCTTTTAGGCTTATTTATTTCATAACTCACTAAATTGAGTTCAAATGAACTTGAACTTTTTATGTCACTTCACTCATATGTCAATTAAGACATTAGAGGAGAAAATGTGATTTTTCTGAATTTAATTTATTTATATAATTATTCTTAATGAAAAATAAGGGATTTCAAGGAAAATTCAACAACATGACCAAAGTAAGGTTTCTGTCCTTAATAAAATTATGGGACGTTCCTAATGACTAAAGGACCACTTGGACCAATTTTGGTAATTTTTGGAATTATATTTTATTTATTATAATTATTTTGAGTTTTGGAGTGTTAATTAATAATAAAATAAAATTGAAGTTGAAAAGTCGATTTTATATTTTTCTTAAATCTCTCTGACCTCCAGGAGTTCAAAAAAAAAATTTTAAAATTTTATGATTTTTCATTGATTTATTAGAATTAAGTTAGTGAAAATGTAAGGAAATTCATTTTTAATATTAAAAAATTATTTTAAGCATTTAAAATTCAAATCTTTACTTTGAGACTTGGAAAAATATTTGGCTTGTTCCTAAGTGATTAGGAGTTAAAATGTGACATTTTTATGATTTTTAATATTTTTGTGATTTTTATTATTTTTAATTATTAAAATATTAAATATATCATTAAAAATGAAAAAAAAAATTAGAAAATTCCAATTTTAATTTTTATAGACTCCTCTGATATCAGAGAGCCCACAAAACCAATTTGGTGAATTTTTGAAATATATTTTTGGAGTTATGAATTTTTAAAGTTTAATTTTGATCATGTGGCTTAATTAATTCATTTACTGGGGCTAATCATTTCCAAATGGCTTCATATTTTCGTGCAATGTCCCTCTGATCCTAAAGATCAGTGAAGAATTGATTTCAAGTTATTTTAATGTGTGGTTAACCCTAATTAATTAAAATTAAGTTTTGAGTAATTAGGTCAATTAGGGTTATTCTTATTGAGTTAACTCAAAATATAATTATCCTAGGGTTGTCTAGTCCTAAGAAACTTCCCCAAATTTTTCTGGAATTTATTGAATAATATGCTAATTATTGGAATTAAAATACCAAAAACAGTGACATAAAATTAAAAAATACATAACTTTCCATAGAGATGGCCTATGACCTTGAAAAATTCAGGGAATGTTCCCAAGATCAGAGGCTTCAAAAGCCCTATGGTCTTATGCCATGGTGAATTGTCTATGCAAATGGAGAATCAAAATACTGAAATGAGTAAATAATTAATTAAAAATAAAATACTCATTAAAATAACTTGATTTCTTTTCCACATTATTCTCCTCTGTTCACTGAGCAAGAGAGTATTTTTAGTTTATTTTTATGATTTTTCTACACAAAGATATGGATTTTCTAAGTTCTGGGTATTTAAATAAATAAAAAAATCCATATTTTTCTACTTATCCACGCGGCGCCGACTCATCCTCGGCAGCTCCGAAATCCCATGCGTTGTGCTCCCATTCAATGTCGCCATCTGACTTAACGCTCCAGGGGCTCGCGGTTCATGTATTGTTCTTCGATCTGGCGCGATCTGGACCGTCCACTCGATACACGCTTGATCGGACGGCGCCTGGTCA
The DNA here is from genome assembly GCA_022702705.1 of Papilionanthe hookeriana x Papilionanthe teres. Taxonomy (NCBI): domain Eukaryota; kingdom Viridiplantae; phylum Streptophyta; class Magnoliopsida; order Asparagales; family Orchidaceae; genus Papilionanthe; species Papilionanthe hookeriana x Papilionanthe teres. The sequence goes on from CM040430.1 coordinate 74,458,508, forward strand.
TCGTCTACGACTGGTGTGCACCCGTGACCGTCCACACTAAAACTCTAAGAACTCTCTCATTTCTCAACGAATTTTCGTGTTCTTATGCTCTATGGATTCGTCTTGAAGAGACAAACACATCCATATGGTTTACATGCTATGAAATTAAGTAAAACAAAATGGAGAATCACTCTGGAAGCTCGGGAGGAAGGAATGATCCATACCTTTGCTCCGAGAAGTGTAGCTTCAATCGGAGAGTTGTGTCACCTTCGATTGCACCTAAGGAAGCTCCGGATGAAGTCCACGGCTCCGGGAATTATGCAGGTATGAAAGTGTCCATAGCCGATTTCAAAGCTTGGAGGCTAGAGCAACCGGGTGGCTCTAGAGTGGGGGCTTTCACCTGGGGAACTCCTTCTCTTGGTCCGTGCGAGTGTGGAGTGAGTTTAATTTGGATTTGGTGGAGGTTTGGGAGATGTCTCGGTTACAGGCCGAGAATTGAGCTCCAAAATTGAGCTCAACCAATGGGGTTTAGGGCAGGAGAGCAGTGGAGATCAATTGCTCTAGGTGAGGAGAAGGTCCTGGAGAAATTTTGGCAGAGTTTTGTTTAGGTCTGGTTCATCACCTCCTTTGGCCGAGAGGGTGGTGGGTTTAAATAGACATGGCTGGAGGGCCTCCCAGGGGAAGTTGAGGCTTGGAATCAGCTGCTCTGGTCAAGGGAAGAACAGCCATGGTGTCTAATTAGGTTGGGACAGCTCAGCAAGGAAGAATTGAATTTTTGAACCAAATGGGTGCTCTCGGCCGGGTGTTTTCCAGCTACTGTGGTGGCTGGCCTGCCAGGGTTAGGTCACCCTCAAGGTCAGGGAGGTCAAGGCTGGGGTTTAGTGCAGTCAATTGGCCATGGACATGTGTAAAGGAGTTTGATTTAAATAGAATGGGAGAAGGCTCATTTTGGCTTGGTTTGGTTCAACGCATGTATTTGGGCTAGGTTCACCCCCCATGATCCGATTTGGGTCGAAGGAGATCGGTTGGGTCGGTAGGAAAGGGTGGTGAAGTCCCCATCCAAGGTGATGTAGCTAATTTTAGTTTAGAGTGTAGCATGGATGAGGTTAAAAATGCTTAATGAAGGTTTAAGAAAGAGTCCCCTCTTCTTGCCATTAATTGCTTGGTGAGGTGTCAAAGCTCTCATGGCTTCATATGGCTTGTAAATGGCTTCATTTGGCTTGCTCATGGCTTGGGAAAAGGTTGGCTAATTTTCATAGGAATGGGTTTTGGGATTTTTGATGAGTTTAAGGGAAATTGGCATGAGGATTGATTTGGATTTATTTGATAATTGATTTAGAACTTAGGGATGATATCAATTAAAGGTATGATGAGAAGAAATTGTCATGTGGGCTTTGGAGCTAATTTTGGGCTTTTGGATTTGGTCAAAATGGGTTTTTAGGATGGTTTAAGAAAGTGGGCCTTTAGGTTTGAAAACAAATTAGTGGATGGAAATTTTGTGAAGGATTGGGCCAAACAAATGTTGGGTTTGGTATGTGTCATGAATATTTAAGAAAAGGTTTGGTGTCATTTAGAGTGGAATTGGATTTAATTTGGGCTTTTTTGATAAAGGGGCCAAAGTGGGTCAAATTGGGCTAACTTGGGCTAAGGTTGGGCTAAGGTTGGATTTGATGTAAAATTAATGTTGAGAAATTCTTATGGAGTGTCACAAAGAGTTTTCAACTTTGGTTGGGCTTTGATTTTGGGATTTGGGCCCATTTGGGTTAGGTTTGGGTTTAGGCCAAAAATGGAGATTTTGGTTTTAGGTTAGGTTTGCGAGGAGTTTAGGTTCAAATTTGGGGTAAATCTTGTTAGTGTTTTTCTTTTGGGGATGTTAGGAAGGTTTTAGAGAAGATTTGGGGTTAATTGGAGTTGAATTGGGTTGGTTTGGACTAAGTTTAGGTCATGGGCCAAAATTGGGCTTTAGGCTTCAAATTGAAATTGGATCCAAATTTCAATCAAATTGGGCTTGGATTTGGTCTAAATTGATATTGGGGATATTGAATTGAAGTTTAGAATTGAATTGGGTCAAAGTTGAGGTTAATTGGGTTGATTTGGTTTGACATTGGGTCCACTTGGGTTAAGAGTGGGTCAAATTGGGGGTTTTGGTAAAAGTGGGTTAAATTGATAAAATTGGCCTATGGTGTAGTTGAAAAAAATGAAATTGGGAACATTTGGGATTTTTTGGAATTTTCTAGAAATTTTTGGAATTTATGGAATTTTTGGTTAAGAAGGCATTTTGGGTATTTGGAGGGTATTGGGGGATATTTTTGGAAATTTTTGGTATATTTGGCTAAGGATGATCAATTTGAATGGTGGGAAATGTTTAGGACTGATTTTGATGAATTTTGGGTAATTTAGGCAATTTTGCAAATTTTGGGCAATTTCAAGGGTATTTGGTAGGTTTGGTGGGTTTAGGGCCCCCGGGGTCAAAAATTGAAATTTTGGGAAAATGAAGATTGATTAAGTGTGAGTGAAATGAAAATATTTTGGTTGAGCCATGAAGCCATATTAAGATCACAAAATCTATGAGAGGACTCATTTTAGACATTCACTATGCTGTTCCTAACCCTGCGAGCCGGGGGCACTGGGGTTGAGGTCCATCCATATGAATTGCCTACATGAGTCGGGAAGTCAAATTGGCTAAAGGTAGTTTTAGGGTTTGGAATGTGTGTGTGTGGGAGTGTGGTGTGTGCAAACTTACCCTCACCAGACCAAGCCACCCAGGGTAATCCTAAGGCCAAAGAGTCCTATAGGAAACTCATCCTTTAAACCTTCACATTTGATTTTAACCCTCCAAGTGGCTTGGGGCTTTATAGTCAAACTTGTGGGGTTTGAAGGGAGTCAAGAAGTGTTTTGAATTTCTAAGTGGTGGATTCTATCTCTAGTCCTCTAGGATAGTTAAAGGGAAAGCCTAAGGCTAGATCCTAAGTACTAAGGAGAGAGATCAAACCTCATCAAAAATGAGGTCAACAAATGGACCCCCAATAGGTGTGGTGTGCTAACTAAGCACATCGCGCGTATTGGCGTTGACCGAAAAGATTAACAGAACCAAGGCAGACGTCTAAGTGACACACTTAGAATGAAGTATAGAAAATTTTTTTCGCTGGGGAGTAACAGGTATATCTCCAAGACTGGAGATTCCTGAACTCTCACTGGGGAAATGAAAAGGAGGTGAATTCCAGATCATAAGATCTGGGGAAATTTGATTTAGATATCATTTCATTTTCTATTTCAAGTTTTAATGTCGAGTTTGGATTTCGATTTGTTTTGAGTTTCAATTTCGATTCAAGTTTAATTTAAAATCGATGCAAGAAAATTCTGAATTTGAAATGAGAATTAGAATCTAGGTTCCAACCTCGAGATTTACAAAGAGAAATGGAATTTAGGTACCAGCCTCGAAAGAGAGAATTGAAATTTGGTATCAATCTCGGAAAGAGAGTCGGAATTTGGTACCGGCCTCAAAAGGAGAGAACTGGAATTTGGTATCAGTCTCGAAAGCGAGAATTGAAATTTGGTATTAATCTCGGAAAGAGAGTCAGAATTTGGTACCGACCTCGAAAGGAGAGAACTGGAATTTGGTACTAGTCTCAAAAGAGAGAATTGAAAATTGGTATCAATCTCGGAAAGAGAGTCAGAATTTGGTACCGACCTCGAAAGGAGAGAACTGAAATTTGGTACCAATCTCAAAAGAGAGAATTGAAATTTGGTATCAATCTCGGAAGGAGAGTCGGAATTTGGTACCAACCTCGAAAGGAGAGAACTGGAATTTGGTACCAGTCTCGAAAGAGAGAATTGAAATTTGGTATCAATCTCGGAGAGAGAGTCGGAATTTGGTACCGACCTCGAAAGGAGAGAATTGGAATTTGGTACTAGTCTCAAAAGAGAGAATTGAAATTTGGTATCAATCTCGGAAAGAGAGTCGGAATTTGGTACCGACCTCGAAAGGAGAGAACTTGAATTTGGTACCAGTCTCGAAAGAGAGAATTGAAATTTAGTATCAATCTCGAAGGAGAGAGTCGGAATTTTGTACCAGTCTTGGAGATTTAATGAGAAATGGAAACTGGTTCCAATCTCGAAAGTTTATCGATTCAGATCGAAGGATTTAGATTGAAGGATTCAGATAGAGATTTAAATTCATTTTGTTCGTTTTGGTGATTCAATTTCAAAAATATTTAGAGTTCGTGTCAGTTTAGAATTCATTTCGACATTTAGATTTTTAAAAGAGTTCGCGTTTATTTTCATTTTTCCTTTGTTCTTTGCTCGAAATTCATTTAATCAGAACCAACCGCCCGTTCGACATTTCCCTGCGAAAAACAAGGAAATGATCAGGGGCTGTACTAAGAACAAGAACAGTAGAAAAATATGTTTATTAATGAAGAGATTTTATTCGTTTATTTTAAATTTAAATAGGAGTAGGAAAAAGATCAAGAGTGAGACTCGATTTAAAAGGATGGATAAAGACTTTATTATCATGATTTCACATGTTTTCTTTTAACATTTTTTTAACGATTTTCTTTATCATCCACTTTCTTTATTTATTTTTTTGAGTTCGGAACCAGTCATGAGTAATTACTGTGCCCGTGCTTCTAGGGATGAGGATTCATCCTTCGAAACATCAGGTTGCATAATACTTCTTGAGATATCGTCCATTAACTGGAAGCGTAGGTCGCTCTCCACGGTAATTTACAAGCTGGTAGGAACCTCCTGAGTAAACTGTCTCGACCACAAATGGCCCTTCCCAAGTTGGTTCAAATTTACAACCTATCTTGCGATGTACAAGAATAGTTCTTCTGAGAACTAGAACTAAGTCGCCGACTTTGAATGTCCTTGGACGGACCAATTTATCATGGGCCTGGATCATCTTGGCTTGATACAGTTCCAAATTTTACTTGTCTTTGAAAGTCTTTTCCCTTCCGGAGCTTTCCAATTCTTCTAGTCGTAATTTGGCATTTTCTTCGTAGTGATCTTGTTCGCAAGTCGCAATTCGAGTGATGGAAGCTGAACCTCTAAGGGTAAAACAGCCTCGGACCCGTACACTAAGGCGTAAGGCGTAGACTGGGTGGGAGTCCTGAAAGTCGTCTTGTAGGCCCATAAGGCTTCTAACAACTTCTCGTGCTAATTTTTTTTATTGTCGTCCAAAGTTTTCTTTAGAATTTGAACGAGAGTTCTATTAAAAGCCTCGGCCAAGCCGTTCGCTCTTGGGTAATAGATTGTCGAATAGCGCCAGTCGATCCCATGTCTTCTGACAAAATTTTTGATCTTCGTCCTTCTGAATGCGGACCCGTTATCTGAGATAAATCTACGCGGTACCCCAAAATGGTAGACAACTTGATTCTTGAAGAACTGTAGCACATGATGTGCCTTCACTTCTCTGAGCGGTACTGCTTCTGCCCACTTGGAAAAGTAATCTGTAGCTGCAAGAATGAAGCGATGTCCTCTTGAAGAAGGTGGTTCTATCAGACCCGCAATTGTCGGCGTATTTTCTAGGTTTTGGTGTTTTATTTGGAAAAGGGGTCGCCTACAGAAATTGTCGGCGAATTTTAATTTAATTTAAATAAATAATTTGAAAAGTAGTATTTGATTTTGAAAATAATTTTAAATTTGAAAATTTTAAGATATGAAATCAAACTAATCTCACATCCCGAATAGTTTATATAAACGAGCGCCGCACTACAAACCGTGTATCTATCACAAAGAATGGACATACTGCTTGATAATGAGGCTCGATTAAATAAACTAGAAAGGTTTGTGACATCCGTTTGGTCCGCGAACCAATTTTATAAGCCGACAAATTCCCCGTTTAATATGAAAACATTAAACGGGGTTTATATTACTGGGTTCTTAAAATTCCCTATAAGGGCAAGCCCACTATAGTTAATTACATCTTAAGTGACGGGAATCACCTAAGAAAACTCTCGATAATAATCAATAGTTCTCGCTCTCGGGAAATTCAAAGTTTAAGTTTTCAATGGATTGAGTTTTGGAATTTCAATAGGGAATGGATCAAATTTGGAACATTTTGTTTTGGGAATTCAAAGGAAGAAAGGTAGGAGAAATCACAGATTCGAAGCGAACTTCGGTAATTTCCCGACTATACTATTATTTGGCTTGAATTTAGGAAAGTCCTAATGTTTATTTAATGTTTTGATCTTGCCAATTTTAATTAGTTAGGACTTATATTTGTATTATAAAATCATACAAATAGCCTCGAAGATGTGAGGGTTTATGTCGTATCGGACGACTACCTCGGAGTCCTAAGACCGATTAGGGCTTAATTTACATGACACAATCATGCAAATGCCTAACAAAGAGTTGAGGGTTTATGTTGCACTAGGCAAACTACCTCGAAATCCTATGGCTTGGTTATTTAATTCTAAGAAAAGTTTTGTTGAAGTAGATTCAGATTTTGCTGATGACGATGGCCGTGCTGCCCACCATGCTCCGAGCTCCTTGTGGTTGCAGAGGTTTAGTTTTAGAAGTCATAAATCAGGAGATGAGAGAAGTGTTTGGTTTTAGAGAAAGTCTTAGTTTCCATGTGTCTTTAATATTTTAATTAAAACGAGGTCTTAGAGTTGATTAAACGAACCGATTAAGATCCTACGGTTCACGTCATCCCGCACCATTATTTTCATCGAATTCACTTAGTCCAGATGAATTTGCTAAACTCAACTAAATGAGTTCCGCACTTTCATTTAGACCGTGGGAAATCCCATTAGCAACACGTGGGTTACATCATCCGAGGTATTCCCGATCATTCGACGAGACGTTTTAATTTAGTTGTAAGTGTAGTTTTGTTGTTCTGTTTGTGATTAAATTTTGAGTTATCTTATATTTTGAAATGTTGTGGCGGTGAATTTTATCTTGTAATGACTTTTAATTTAGTTATGGGTTTCGGCTTTGGTTTCTCGTCCTAAAGGTGTAGGTTTTCATGCAACCGTTATTTATCATGCAAGAAAAGTAAGTGCGATGCGATTAAATAAGTTGCGATAAAGTAATTTGCAATTAAAATAAAAGCATACCGGAGGGTCTTCCCGTCATCCCAAGTCGCACTTAAAATACAATTTAGAGCATTTAAGCATTTGTAGCAATTTCTAGGTAAAGCTAAGGGAAGGGTTATGGTTTTCTACCAAAATCCTAATCCTATAGCTAGTCATTCCTATGACGTCTAGGTCTTCAATTTTGGTTTTAAGGATGATTTTCTTCACCAAAGAACAACTAAGCTCAATTTGTTCTTAAGGGCATTCCATCATATTGAGGAAGTGTTTAAGACGAATCTTAAACATCTTTTCAATATTTCGGGAATTGTCCTGAAGTCCGAATGAATTCATTATGCGGAGTGAATTAATCATCCGAGGTGTTTAAGTTAAATTTTATTTCTTGCTCAGTGAATTAGGATGTTTGAATATCCTTATGAATGAAGTGACATTTCATTTGATACTCCATTTAGGAGTTATAATAGTAAAAGCTCCTAAGGGCAAAACGATATTTAATGATTTGTGATTCAAATTTAAGTTCAAATTAATGATTTAAGTTTGGAATAGTGTTCAAGTTATTTTAGATTTATTTTTGAATTCTTCATGTCTTAGGTGATGTCATTAATTCAATTTAATTTAATTTAATTTAATTTAGTTTGATTTTATTTAATTCAATTTAATTTAATTTAATTTAATTTAATATGATTTAATTTAATTTTAATTTCATTTAATTTTAATTTAATTTAATATGATTTAATTTAATTTTAATTTCATTTAATTTTAATTTAATTTAATTTGTTTTAATTTAATTTAATTTAATTTAATTTAATTTAATATTTTATTTTAAAGGGATTTACTTTAAATAATTTTAGCTTTAATTTAATTTAATGATTAAATCTTTTAGCATTTTAAACCTTAAACTTGGATTATCATTTTAATTAAGGATTAAATATTATTAAGACAATTAATTTAGGGATTCTTAAATTAAAGAACAAACCTCTTCCTAATAACATCCCTATTTTAATAATTCCAATTTTATTATTCTTCCAAATTAATTAATTATTTTATTAAGGTTTATTTTAATTATTCTTAAAGTGTTTAGTAAGTTTCTAGCCTTCAATTATTTAAATTTCAATCATCCAAATCAGATTAAGATCAAATATTTTACTCTTTAATTTTATTAAGCCTAAAGTTTTAATTAAGGGTTAAATTTTTTAATTACCATTTTGCCCTTCAAGCTTAATAATTTCATAACTCACTAAATTGAGCTCAAATGAATTTGAAATTTTTATGTGACCTCATTCATATGTCAATAAAGACATTAGAGGAGAAAATGTGATTTTTTTTGTATTTAATTTATTTATGTAATTATTTTTGGTGGAAAATAAGGATTTCCAAGGAAAATTTAATAATATGACCAAGGGAAAGTTTCTATCCTTAAGAAAATTATGGGACATTCCTAATGACCAGAGAACTACTTGGACCAATTTTTGTGATTTTTTTTTGAATTATATTTTATTTATTAAAATTATTTTAAGTTACGGAGTATTAATTAATTTAAAAATAGAATATAAGTTGGAAAATGAATTTTATAATTTTTAAAATTCTCTCTGATATCAAGGATTCTAGAGAACCAAATTTTACAATTTTCTGATTTTTGTTTGATTTATTATAATTATTTTAATGAAAATGCTAGAAAATATATTTTTTTTAATTTTAAAATTACCCTAGGGCTTTAAAATTTAATATCTCATTAAATAGACCTGAGAAAAATATGGGGTTTATTCCTAAGTGATTAAATTTGAAAATATGACATTTTGATGAATTTTATTATTTTTGTGATTTTTATTAATTTTTAATTATTAAAATATTAAAATAATACTAAAAAATTAACTTTTTTAGAAAATTGAAATTTTAATTTTCTTAAATTCCCCTGATATCAGAGAGGCTCCAAAACCAATTTGGTGAATTTTTGAAAGGTATTTTGAAAGTTATGAATTTTTAAAGTTTAAAATGACTAAATGGCTTAATCAACCCATTTAGTAGGGCTAACCAAGTCCAATTAACTTCAAATTTATATGGTGGGTTCCTCTGATCCTAAAGGTCAATAGAGAATTGATTTCAAGTCAATTTGATGTATAGTTAGCTCTAATTAATTAGGGGTCTATTTTGGGTGTTTAAGCCAATTAGGGTTATTTTGAGTGAATTAACTCAAGCCTTATTTTTCCTAGGGTTCTCTGGTCATAAGGAACATCACCAAATTTTCCTAGAATTTATTTCACAACATGCTAATTTTTGGAATTAAAATATTCAAAATGAGCCACATGAATTTGAAAAATCAGTAACTTCTCATAGGATGGCCTCGACCTTGGAAAATTCAGGGAATGTTCCCAAGTTCAGAGGCTTCAAAAGCCCTATGGTCTCATGCCATGGTGAATTGTATGAATGCATGGAGAATTAAAACAATGCAGGGAGTAAATAATTAATTAAAAATAAATTACTGGACAAAATTAATTAATTTCTTTTCCACATTATTCTCCTTTGTTCACTGAGCAAGAGGGTATTTTTATTTTATTTTTGTGATTTTTCTACACAAAGATATGGATTTTTGAAGTTTAGGGCATTAAATAAATCAGAAAAATCCTATTTTTCTACTTATCCGAGTCGGCGCCGCGTCAACCTTAGCATCTCCGAAGTGCCGCGTGGCGCGCTCCCATTCGACGCCGCCGCTCGAGTCGGCAACCCGGGTCCCGCCTTCCGCGTATCATCTGCCGATCCGACCTAATCTGAGCCGTCCGTCCGCGCGTGTATTAAATGGACGGCATCCATTCATCGTCCCCAAGCGTCCTCACCCGTGAGCCGTCTACACTAAATCCCTAATATCTCACTCGATACTCAATGGATTTTTGTGTTCTTATGCTCTATGGATTCGTCTTGAAGAGACGAATACATCTATACGGTGATCATGCATTGAAATTAAAGCATTTGAAATGGAGAATCTCCAGAAGCTCGGGATGAAGAATTAGCTCATACCTTTGCTTAGAGAAGTGTGGCTTCAATCTGAGGGTTGTGTCACCCTCGATTGCGTCCCAGCAAGCTCCAGATGAAGTCTCCTGGTCTGATGAATTGCCTAGGTAGGATTTCGACCACAGCCGACCACAAAGCTTGGAGGCTGGAGCAAGCTGGGTGGCTCGGAGATGGGGCTTTTGCCGGTGGACACCTTCTCTTGGTCCAGTGAAGGTGTAGGACCAATCAATTTGAGGATTGATCCACTGTGGAGAAGTGTCCTGGTTTTGGATGGAATTTCGGTTGAGAAATTGGATTTTGTCGATGGGGATTAGGGCAAATTGACACTTGGGATCAAGCTGCTCTAAGGGTGAAGAAGGGTGCGGAACAATTTTGGCGGAGTTTCGGCAAGGTTTGTGCAACTCTCTTCTCATGCCGTGAGGGGTGGTGTTTAAATAGGAGAGGGTGGAGGGCCTCCGGGGAGAGTTAGGGCTTTGGATCACCTCGCTCCGGGCATGGGAAGAACAACCACAATGGCCACTGGGGATGGGGCGACTCGGCGAGTGAGAATTCCAAAGTTGGCTCACATGTGAGCTCTCGGCCATGGTGTTTTCCGGCGGTCGGGGTGGCTGGCCGGCAGGCAAGGGTCACCCTCGGGGTCGGGTGGGTCGGGTCGGGTGTTTGTGCGAAGCAATTGGCAATGGCCAAGTGTAAAAGGCTTGGATTAGAATGGAATGGGAGAGGACTCATTTTGGCTCAAATTGGTCGACCCCTCCATTTGGGCTAGGTGCACCACCCAAGGCTTTGTTTAGGCCGAATAGAAAGTGATTTAGGTCGGCTTAATCGGTGGGGAATGGTCACCATCCAAGTACAATTAAGCTTAAGCAAGATTTAGTGGAATCATGGGAGTGGTTAATCACCTTTAGGAATTAAGGAAAGAGTCTCCTCCTTTTGCCCAAAATGGCATGGTGACATGTAAAGAGGCTCTCATGGCTTTCATGTGGCTCATGCATGGCTTCATGGCTCACCTTTGGCTTGGGAAAAGTCGAAGTCGATTTCATGGAAATGGATTTAAGAAAAATTTTGGTATTTAGGGGTGATTTGGCATGAGGCTTGATTTGGAATTATTTGATGATGGGATTATAACTTAGGGAATGGCTTTGATTAAATGGATGGCAAATGGGAATGTCATGTGGGCTTTAGGGCCAATTTTGGGCTTTTGTATTTGGTGGAAATGGGCTTTTAGGAAGGTTTAGGGAAGTGGGCTTTTGGATTTTAAAATGGATTTTAGGATGGAATTTTAGTAAAGGCTTGAGCCAAATAATTGTTGGGTTTAGCTCATGGATGTGTCATGAGTGACTTGGAGCAAATTGGGAGTGATTTGGGTTTGAATTGGGTTGAATTTGGGCTTCTTTGGTGAATGAGCCAATATAGGTCAAATTGGGCTAACTTGGGCCAATGTTGGGCTAGGGTTGAAATTTATGTAAAATTAATGTTGGGAAATGTTTTTGGGAGTGTTTCAAAGAGTTTTTGACTTTGGTTGGGCTTTGATTTTGGGGTTTGGGCTTATTTGGGTTAGGTTTGGGTTTAGGTCAAAATTGGGCTTTTTGATTTTGGGTTGAATTTGAATAGGGTTTGGGTCAAAATCTTGGGCAAATCATGTTATTGTTTTGTTTATGGGGATGTTAAGGAAGGTTTAGAAAAGATTTGGGGTTAATTGGAGTTGAATTGGGTGAGTTTGGGCTAAGTTTGGGTCATGGGTCCAAATTGGGCTTTAAGGCCAAAAGTGAAATTGGATCCCAATGCTAATCAAATTGGACTTGGATTTGGTCTAGATTGGTGTTGGGGATGTTGAATTGAAGTTTAGAATTGAATTGGACCAGAATTTGGGTCAATTGGGTAGGTTTGGTTTGACATTGGGTTCACTTTGGGTTAAAATGGGTCAAATTGGGGGTTTTGATAAAAGTGGGGTAAATTGACAAAATTGGGCCATGGTGTAGTTGAACAAAATGAAATTGGGAATATTTGGGATTTTTTGGAATTTTCTGGGAATTTTCTGAATTTTTGGATTTTTTGGCTAAGAGGGGCATTTTGGGTATTTGGAGGGTATTGGGGGTATTTTTGGAATTTTTGGTATTTTTGGGTATGGATGATCAATTTGATTGGTGAGGAAATATTTAGGATTGGTCTTGAGGATTTTTGGGTGATTTAGGTGATTTTAGAAAATTTGGGTAATTTCAAGGGTTTTGGGTAGGCTAGGTGGGTGTAGGGTCTCGGGGTCAAAAATTGAAAATTTGGAAAATTGAAGATTGGGTGAATGTAAGTGGAATGAAATCATTTTTGTTGAGCCATGAAGCCACATCAAGCCCACATGAGCCATGAAGGGACTCATTCGAGGCATACACTATGTTGTTCCTAACCCTCTTGCCGAGGGCTTAGGGGTTAAGGACCATCCATGTGAATGACCTTCATGAGTCGGGAGGTCAAGTTGGGTAGGGGTGTGGTTTTAAGAGGTGTGTGAAAGTGTAGTGCACGGGTGTAGTGTGTGTGCAAGTCAACCCTTCACCGGACCGGGCCACCTGTGGCGATCCTAAGGCCAAAGAGTCCTATAGGAACTCATCCTTTAAACTTCCACATTTGATCCCAACCCTCGAGGTGATTAGGGGTTTACAATCAAGTTTGTGGAGTTTGCAGGGAGTTAAGAAGTGGTTTGAATTTCTAAGTGGTGGGTCCCAATTCTAATCCTCTAAGATAGTCGAAGGAAAAGCCTAAGGCTAGATCCTAAGTACTAAAGAGAAAAGAGAAGACCTCATCAAAAATGAGGTCGACAAATGGACCTCGATAGGTGTGGTGTGCTAACCAAGCACACCGCGCGTATTGGCGTTGACCGAAAAGATCAACAAAACCAACACAGATGTCCAAGTGACAAACTTAAGACGAAGTAGAAGAATTTCCGCTGGGGAGTGTCAAGTATATCTCTGAGACTGGAGATTCCTGAACTCTCGCTGGGGAAAGGAAAAGGAGGTGAGTCCCAAATCACATGATCTGGGGAATTTCGATTTAGATTTTTGTTTTGTTTTAGTTTAAGTTTTGATGTGTAAGTTTAGATTTTGAGTTTTCATTTAGATTGAAGTTTTGTAAAGATTAATTTTGAAGGGATTTGATTTGAAATGAAAATTGAAATTCTGTGGTTTTAGATGTAACATCCTCAACCTCAAAAGAAAATTGAACTGATTGGATTGAATCATTACAATGAGGAGAGATCTCAGAGCAATGCGGTATTGGATGTAAAATTCTTAACCTCAAGGGTTTGATTTGGTGTGCTTCATTGCAATAGGGAGAGAATCTAAAGCAATGCGGTATTGGATGTAAAATCCTCAACCTCAAAAAGTTTGATTTTGATGTATTTCAGTGCAATAGGGAAAGAATCCTAAAGCAGTGCAGTCTCGGATGTAAAATCCTCAACTTCAAAAATTTGATTTTGATGTATTTCAGTGCAATAGGGAAAGAATCCTAAAGCAGTGCGGTATCGGATGTAAAATCCTCAACCTCAAGAATTTGATTTTTGATGTATTTCAAGGTCAGATAGGAAAGAATCCTAAAGCGAGTGCGGTATCGGATGTAAAATCCTCAACCTCAAGAATTTGATTTTGATGTATTTCGAGTGCAATAGGGAAAGAATCCTAAAGCGATGCGGTATCGGATGTAAAATCCTCAACCTCAAGAATTTGATTTTGATGTATTTCGGTGCTGATAGGGAAAGAATCCTAAAGCGAGTGCGGTATCGGATGTAAAATCCTCAACCTCGAGAATTTGATTTTGATGTATTTCAGTGCAATAGGGAAAGAATCCTAAAGCAGTGCGGTATCGGATGTAAAATCCTCAACCTCAAGAATTTGATTTTTGATGTATTTCAGTGCAATAGGGAAAGAATCCTAAAGCAGTGCAGTCTCGGATGTAAAACCCTCAACTTCAAGAAGTTTGATTTTGATGTATTTCAGTGCAATAGGGAAAGAAGCCTAAAGCAGTGCGGTATCGGATGTAAAATCCTCAACCTCAAGAATTTGATTTTTATGGGTAATTGATTTTGCAAAGATTTGTAGTGGCGATTTGAAGAGTGTGGAATTTTGGTGTTTCGAGAATTTCATGAAGGTTGTAAAAGACTTTCATGGAAGGAAATATATTAGGAGGGAATATGTAGATGTTGCATATCCCATTCAGAAGAGTTGATTGAAGGTTGCTGGTTTAGATTGGATGTGATTCCTTGCCCTCAGATTCGATCCGTGTCAATGGAATCAACCGCTTCCATCCTAGACAAGGGAGAGAGCAGAACAGATTGGATTTCAGATTTGGAAGGATAAGTTCGAATTTGATTGACGTTTAATGTGAGATCCGGAAAGATCGATTTTGAAATTTGATTGAGATTTGATTTAAAATTTGGAAAGATTGAATTTGAAATTTGATTGAGATTTGATTTGAAATTTGGAAAGATTGAATTTGAAATTTAATTGAGATTTGATTTGAAATTTGGAAAGATTGAATTTGAAATTTGATTGAGATTTGATTTGTGGTCATTTTGTTTGTCTTTTAACGATTCAAATTTTATTTTATCGTGAATTTGGAGTTTATCATTTTTTTAGATTTTTAAGGAAAGTTTTCTTTTATTCTTTTGGTTTCTTTTCTCGTTCTTTGTTCGAAGCTCATTTAACTTTTAATGGCGTTTTCCAACTCAATTTGCACAAAAGAGGTGAAGGCCAAAATTGTGACATGGTCACTTTCATTCCAATCATGCCGAAGATACATCGTACAACTCGATCCGGAATACATCTCATACAATCCATATAGACTCAAAACGGATTATGTATGATCTTTGTCGATCCATCCAAAAGGGTATCTGTCAAAAATCCATGTCTGAATAGTGAGGTACATGGTCGATAACATCACCTTCCAAGCCATCCTTGGCAAGGATGCCGTATGGATGTACGTTGGAGGTGTGATATTTTCCATGTAGCTCACAGCTCGTAAGGCCGGAGGCTCTCTAACTCCGGGTCTGGCTGGAAGTGGTAAGGTGCTTTCCTGTCGTCCATCCTTCTGAAAGTAACTGAGATCCGCTTCACTGGTACTCCTGGTATGCAATGCTTAGCGACATCTGCTCCGTTGCCCTTCAGTATCATGACGGAACCTACCGGTAATGGTATCTTTACTGGCCCTCGGAACTCACCCTGGGCTCGCTATCCGGAGGTCGGATCCGAACATGATATTACACTCGTTCGAAAAGAAACCGTGCGGAATGGTCCGACAAAGTCGTGGTGATCTATGTGCGGGGAATGCGATCACCCTTCTTGTAAATGTTGATGATGCAACCGTTGGGTATGCAATCCGCTGGTAATACCCCCATGTTATCATTCTTTTTACCATCCTTTTAATGACTAATGGCATTGGATCCACCCGGCCATGACGGAGTATCCCGGTGGGTTTCCCTTCCTGTCTTCTCGCGAAGTTATAGCAGCATCCACATTGTATTGTAATTCTCCCATTCCCTGGCATCCATCTCCGGGGTTCTGAGTAAGTATTTTCTCTTAGGCGACCTGCCCGGCCCATCTTTTTCAAATCCCGGATGCAGTCCACGATTTGTTGTTGTTCATATTCTGAGAACACGTCTGTATGTAGCTCGAGGCCTTCAAGTATATTGATCCTCCTGCCTCTGATTCTCTCAAAGTATTCAAAAGTTTTCTTCTGGACATTCTGTATCCTTTCTAGCTTGTATTCTGGAATAATTTGCAGATGACGAGGCCTGGTGACGTACTGTGGGATATATGGCTCAATCCCTTCACGTTCTCCTGCATACCTCGGCTCCTCGGGAATGATGTCCGTCGGGACATCCTCCGGGGTTGCTTCTGCAACGAGGTCATGCATTACCGGTGGTTTCATCTGGTGGCGTAGTAGCCTTCTTTCTTCTGTTCTTCTTGAGATTTCTCTGGTTTCTTCTGTCATCCTCGGAGTTGGTCTCCTTTCTTCAGG
This sequence comes from Papilionanthe hookeriana x Papilionanthe teres, assembly GCA_022702705.1. Classification (NCBI taxonomy): domain Eukaryota; kingdom Viridiplantae; phylum Streptophyta; class Magnoliopsida; order Asparagales; family Orchidaceae; genus Papilionanthe; species Papilionanthe hookeriana x Papilionanthe teres. The sequence continues at coordinate 74,474,530 of CM040430.1, forward strand.
TTCCTGGCGAACCGGTATCTTTGAAGTATATGTACTGGCAGTAGCAACTTCCTCGTCGCGCTGGGTCCGTCGCTAATTTAGTTAGCATCTTGCGGATACGGCGATTTTTGTTTCTTCGTTGAGTTCGCTGTGAGAGTAGCTCTTCGTACTTCCCGAGTTTACGTGGGTGCGGCACCGACAAGCTCGCCCTCTGCCGTAGCGACTACGCATTTGATTCTCTTGTCTTCTTCGTTGTTTGTTTTTCTTTTCTTACTGCTCGGATTGGTGGCTCGGGCCACCCACTTTCATTATCGTCGTCGAGCGGTTCCTCTCGTCAATCGGGACCCAGTCACTTTCCTCGTATTGCAGGCCTGCTGGTGCGAAGTCTGAGTCAATCTCTATTATCGCTCCATCTTTCACTCTCTTTTCATCGAGTGCAAGGCTTACGCCATTTCTAAAGTTCAGGACCAACCGCCCGTTCGACATTTCCCTGCGAAAAGACAAGGAAAAGGATCAGGGGCTGTACTAAGAACAAGAACATTAAGAAAATGTTTATTAAAGACAAAAAATTTATTACTTTTGTATTTTCAATTCAACAGAATGAAATGGGATAAGATCGGGAAAGAGATTTGGATTTGGAAGAGAGAAAACAAGGAAAACTTTATTATCATGATTTTATTTATTTTAGCACATTTTTTGTTATTTTTGGGTTCGGACCCAGTCATAAATAATTACTTCACCCGTGCTTCTAGGGATGGAAAGTTCATTCCTTCGAAACATCAGGTAGCGTAATACTTTTTCAAGTATCTTCCGTTGATCGGAAGCATATGTCGTTCTCCTTGGCAGTTCACTAGCTGGTAGGAGCCTCCTGAGTAGACTGCCTCAACTACAAAACGGTACTTCCCAAGTGGGTTCAAATTTTCCTCCTATCTTGCGGTGCACAAGAATAGGTCTTTTGAGAACGAGAACTAAATCACCAACTTTGAAGGTTCTTGGGCGGACCGATCTCGTCATGGGCTCGAACCATCTTAGCTTGGTATAGTTCTAAATTTTGCTGCTAGCTGCAAGTCTTTTCCCTTCCAGTGCTCTCCAATTCTTCTAGTCGCAATTTGGCATTCTCTTCGTCGTGATCTTGTTTGCAACTGCAATCCCGAGTGAAGGAAGTCTGGACTCTCAAAGGTAACATCGCCTCGGACCCATACACTAGAGCATAAGGTGTAGCTTGAGTAGGAGTTCTGAAGGTTGTCCGGTAGGCCCATAAAGCTTCTAACAACTTCTCGTGCCAATTTCTCTTATTGTCGTCTAAAGTCTTCTTTAAAATTTGAACGAGAGTTTTGTTAAAAGCCTCAGCCAGGCCGTTTGCTCTTGGGTAGTAAATTGTTGAATATCGCCAGTCGATTCCGTGTCTCCTGACAAAATTGTTGATTTGCGTGCTTCTGAATGCTGACCCATTATCCGAGATGATCCTGCGCGGCACCCCGAAGCGGTAGACAACTTGGTTCTTAAAAAACTGTAGCACGTGGTGTGCTTTCACTTCTCTGAGTGGAACTGCTTCTGCCCACTTGGAAAAGTAATCTGTAGCCGCAAGAATGAAACGATGTCCTTTTGACGACGGTGGTTCTATTGGACCCACTATATCTGTGCCCCAACATTCAAATGGCCACGATGCAATTGTCTGGATGTAGCACATTTGGAGGTTGGTGTAGAACCACTCCGTGCACTTGGCATTGGTGACGGCTCTTGGCGATTTTCATGCGGTCGGTCATCATAGAGGGCCAGTAGTACCCTAGTCTTTTAATTTTCATTTTCATCTTCGGACTCGATCGGTGAGCGCCATGCGAGTCCCGAATGCACCTCTTTAACGATTTCACGGGCCTCGGACCCGCTTAGGCACCTTAGCCACATTTGATCAAAAGACCTTCCGTATAATGTGTTGTTTATTAATGCATAGGACGAGTTTTTCTTGATCCGATGGAGCTAACGACCTATCGTCCGGTAGTTTTCCCTGTTTGCGGTAATCTATTAATGGCCGTCGCCAATCTTCTGTGTTTTCTGTCACTGCTGCAATTGATCCTTTTTCCTTTTCTGATTTGTATATTGTGTCTACGTCGAGCTGTGATAGGACCTGACGTCCGTGAATTGACACTTCCATTGATTCATCTTGCAAACAGGCAAATTCTTTTGCGAGACGGGCTAGCGCATCCGCTAAAGCGTTTTTTTTTCTGGGAATTTTGTAGATTGTCACATTCGGAATTTGTTCCAACAGCTGTATGGCATACTGGAAGTATTGCTCGAGTCTTGGTTTTAAAATTCTGTATTGTCCGGTGATCTGTTGAATGATTAATTGCGAATCCCCGTAGATGTTGATGTCTGTTATCCCCATTTGAATAGTTAATTCCAATCCTGTTATGAGGGCTTCGTATTCTGCTTCGTTGTTTGTACATGGCTCTGTCAAGTGGTAGGAGTATCTTAACATCCCCCGCTCCGGTGTTATAAAGATTAGTCCGATCCCTGCCTTACCGGGCACTATCACTTGCGATTCTTCGTCTTTGTGTGCTGAAGATGCTCCGTCGAAATATAATTCCCAACGTCGATCATCGTGGTCTTCTAGGTTCATTATTTGTTCATCCGGCAAGTCGTCATTGAGAGGCGATTCTCGCCGCAAAGGGTGTGTCTGCGAGGAAGTCTGCTAAGACTTGTCCCTTTACGGCACGCGGAGGCACGAAAGTTATATCGAATTGCAATAATATCATCGACCATCCGGCAAGTCCGCGGAAAGCGTTGGGCGGGTCATCAAGTATTGCAATGGATTAAATTTCGAAATCAGGTTGACCTTATGAGAAAGCATGTAATGCCTGAGCTTTTGAGCGGCGAAGATCAGGGCCAAACAGTGCTTTTCAATTGCAGGATACCTTATTTCCGTCGGCGATGAACGACGGCTTAGGTAATAAAGAGCATTTTCTTTACCCTCATCATTGACACAGGCTAACGGGGCTCCGAGAGAGTCGTCTAAAGCCGCGGTATAAAGTATTAGCGGTCTACCCGAGACCGGGGCCGCTAAGACAGGAGGTGTCATTAAATATTGTTTAATGTCCTCGAAGGCCCTCCGGCATTTCTCTTCCCAAATAAATTTGGCGTCCTTTTTAACTAGTGCCGAGAAAGGCTGACACCTACCCGACAAGTTTGAGATAAAGCGTCGAAGATATGCCGACTTCCCTTGAAAAGATCGTAGTTGCTTTAAGGTTTTGGGAGGCGGCATTTCTAAGATAGCTTTAATCTTTTCCGGGTCGATTTCAATTCCACGATGTCGGACAACGAATCCTAAGAATTTCCGGATGCGACGCCGAAGGCGCATTTTAAGGGATTCATCTTAAGGTTAAATTGCCTTAATCGTTCGAAAACAATTCTCAAATCATACGATGTGGTCTTCCTTTACTTTGCTCTTGATGACCACATCGTCCACGTAGCATTCGACTTGATTGTGGATGATATCATCAAAAATTCTTGTCATCGCTCTCGGTAGGTTGCTCCCTGCATTCTTCGATCCGAATGGCATCACCGTGTAGCAATATACTCCGATCGGCGTTCTAAACGCCGTAAGTTTTTCATCTTCTCGGAGCCATTTTTATCCGATTGTATCTCGAAGATCCAACCATGAATGAGAATATTTCATGTGTTGAAGCAATGTCGATCATTAATTCCGGGATCGGTAGAGGAAATTCATCTTTCGGACATGCCTTGTTTAAATCTCCGAAATCCACACAAATTCCGATCCGACCATTCTTCTTTCGACTCGGTACCACATTGGCTAACCAAGTCGGGTATTGTTCTTCACGGACAAATTTAGCGTCTATTAGCTTCTTAACTTCAGCTATGACTTGTTGTTCGATTTCAAGACGCATTCTTCCGGGACCTTGTCCGACGGAACGAAGCGGGGATCCACTCCTAGCTTATGGACCGCAACCTCTCGGAGCTAAACTCGGCATCTCATCGTAGCTCCAAGCAAAACAATCTTTAAATTCCATTAATAACTTGATTATTTCTTCGGAGTCTTCTTTATTGAGTAAGGAGCTAACAAAGGTAGGTCTAGGTTCTTCGTTAGTACCTAAGTTAACTTCCGTTAACTCGTCTATCGTAGATTTGATCTCTTCTTCGAACTACGGTGGAGCGTCTCCAATTTGTAAATCTTCGAGTTCTTCTGTAGTTTCCATGCAGTTTTCATTAGACTCGCAAGTGACAACCATGCAGAATTCAGTATCGTCGACTGATCCTACTGTGCCGAACCCGAGACCATATTTTGCATTGGGTGGACGACCGGAGTTATCCCATAATTTTTCGAAATGTTATGATCGACCTTTTGTCCATTGTCGAGGTAAGAAACCACGTTGAATTAAATTTTGAACACAGGGAGAGTACCACTCAAAAGGCAATTCCATTAATTCTGATAAGTAGCATCTTCAAATTGTACATTATTTTCAGTTTTGGAGGAAGGAGCACCACGGTAAAATTTGAAGGGCTTTGCACCACCGCTACGTACCTCTTTGACCTCCATACCCTCGATCTTATTAGAATGGATCGGGGTTAAGGTCATAGTATGTACATAGTGGTTAATCTTCTCGTACATCGATTTATATTCTTCGTTTCTTTCATCTTCGAGAGGGATTCTGAATTGCGGCTTCTTCCTACTTATTGTCGCTATTTCTTGTTTGATTTCTTTTTCTTCTTCAGAACTATCTTCCCAATCAACTTTGATGGCTGGTTTCTTCTGTCCAATCGTCCTAACGTCTCTGCCACGACCTCGTCCCCGGCCTCGACCTCGGATGCGAGTTGTGGAGAAACCTTCACCATCTCGCCGTAAGGGAGTGGTGAGTGACTGTTGGACTAGAATTTCGAGCTCTTCGTTGTCCCAAATTTCCTTTGCTTCATTTGTTATGGTATCTCCGGAGAAGATTGTTTTCTTTGGAGGTGCATAATAAGCCGCATCTTCATGGATTCCGATTTCATGTACGGAGAACGGTTGCAAGTCACCTTTAATACACTCGTTCCCCTCCATCGTAGTATTTAATGCATTGATGTAGAGATGATGGTACCATCCTGTTTTCATGTATCCATGGTCGGCCCAAGTAGAGCGTTGAATGACGTTTCGAATCAATTATGTGAAATTTCGCGGTTGTCTTTGCTAAGTCACCGGTCTTCATTAGCAGTGTTATTGATCCGAGGGCTCTTTCTCCTTTACGGTTGAATCCTCTTAATAACATTTTGTCCGCTTCGAGCTCGCGAGCATCAATTTCCAAGTATGCTAGCGTTCGGAGATTCTTTATATTGATTGATGCTCCAGGATCCACCAATACTCTGGAGAGTGTAAACTTCCCAATTGTAACTGAAATGTACAACGGTCGGTTGTGGTCTGCGTCCCAAGTAGTAGGTCGTTGTCCGTGAAGGTAACACCTCGTCGTTCCTTTAACGAGCAAACCTCATCTAAGGACTCTCCGGCCATTTGAGCTAAGCAGATTTCTGGATCAAGCAAGGCCTTGATCAGAGTTTCTCTCATCTCCTTTGATAAGATGAGAGCGTCGTAGATGCTCAGTTTGGCTGGTAGTTTCCTAAGATGGGCTAGCACATTGTAGTCCACTTTGTTTTCATGTGCCTCGCTTTCTTCTCGAATGGGTATTTCTTCTGCAGGGTTGGTTCTTCCCGAACAACCACCGCTTCCTTTGTCTTTTGGACCCATTCTCGGAGGTAGAACTCTTCCACTTCTTAAGTTGACTTCTGTGATTTCTTCTAAGTTTAGCATTGAGTTTGCTGGTGTCTCCTTCTGAATTGGAATGACAAGTTCTTTAAGATTAGCTTCAGAGTCTGAAGGCTCTAACTCTATTGTGACTGGAGCTCCTCGAAACTCGCAAATAGATTCGCTGCTTGTTGAACTCTCGTAGCCTCCCTGGTGGATGTCTTCTTTGTCATTGTGATCGTCGAGATTGTGTATGATTTGAGAATTGTTATTTGTATCGGAATCGACGTCCGGATTAGGTTGATTGTCGCTAGTTACGTAATCGTTAGAAACGATCAAAACGTAGCCAACGCCATAACCCTCATCATTATAAGATCCCACCGGAGTGGGCAGATAATCATACAGAGTCAGAGGTTCGAGGGATTTCTCCCCAGAATCGGAAACAACTATCCTAGGATAAGCAGCCCCTAGTCTAGCCTTAGGTGCCTCGGTCTTCTCTTCTTCGTCAATTTTCTTCTTTTCTTCAATCGTCTCTTGTTGAGGTTGTTCTTCTATCGCAAGTGATAGCGCCGGCTTGACAGTCTTCGAACTCTGAATTGAGGCTTGCACCGAAGCGGTTTGGATGTGATCCAAAACCTTCTTTGAAGACTTTGGCCAAGCGGTAGTCCATCCATCATCAGTCGTATAGGGATCTATTGGAACAATGAAATCCGTTGAGATAATATTGACGGAACCTCCTTTCTGGGGTTCCTTCATGTATTCTTTCGGGATCGTTATATTCCCTTTCCGAAGATTGTCGTTGAGCCAACTTTTGAAAGTAATACAATCTTCTATTTTGTGCCCAAGCATCCGGTGGTAAGGGCAAAAGTTGGGATCACCTCTCTTGTCGACTTCTTCTGGTCTTTTAGGCTCTGGCAGTTGGAAATCTGGGGTCTTCATCAGACTGCGGAACATTTTCGGCACTGCCACATTCTTGAACGGATACTCCCTGCTCAGAAGCTCCCTTAGCGTACGTTGTGGACGAGGCGGTTGTTCATACTGTTGAGATGACTGATAGCTGGGACGGGGTTGCTGGTAATTCTGTTGAGGTTGCTGCGGTCGTTCTGACGATATTTGTATCGCTTGTTTGCCTTTATCGACTGCTGCGACGATCCCGGACTTCTTTTCAAAAGTTTTCACGGGCTTCTGTTTGTCTGTTTTATCGGTGAAACTTAATTGCTTCGCCTCCTCTTGCAAGCTTCCGGCCTTGCTTAACAACTTCTCGAAGGTCTTAATAGTAAATCCTCGAGGAGAAGTGCTATCGGGCCATGGATGCTTTTTAGTAAAATGCCGACTGCATGCTGTTCTTGTAACTGTGGCTCACACTTCATACTTAGGTTCCTCCATCGAAGTATGTAGTCCACCAAGGTTTCGTTCGGTTTCTGCTTCTCTACCACTAAATCACCTATAGTGATGTGGTGCTCGAGCTCCGCAAATCTCTTGATGAAGAGGTTCTCTAATTCCGAAAATGTCTTCACCGAACCGTTTGGTAATTCCGCATACCAATCAAAGGCGATCCCCGACAAGCCGTCGACAAATTGTCGGAAGAGTAAAGCATCACTTCCGCCGGCATTGCAACAACTGGCACGAAAATGTGCAACATGCTGTCGAGGGTTTCCGGTTCCATCAAAGGTCTTGAACAGAGGTGGTACAAAGCCTTTCGGATATTGGACAGTGTCGAATTCTTCAGGGTAAGGTCTACCTGTCCGAATGGATGTTCCGCTCTTTGATTGTGCCAAGGCTTCTCGCACCTGCTGTTCCACCATATTCTTGATATCCTTTTCCGGGATCATGCTTTGTGTTGCATCCTTCTTTAATTGATCATCCCCGTTGATGGATGTAATCTCCTTTCCTCCGTCTACAATGTGAATGACTTCCGGGGGTGTTTCTCTTTGGGGTTGAACCTGACTCTGGAGAGTGGCTAAGGCTACAGCCATCTCTTCCATCCTTTTTGCCATTTGGGCGATCGTATCATCTTTCTCTTGAAGCTGCCTTCTCATTACTTCTGGCTCCTCTCTTTCTGCGGCCGCAGGAGCACCTCGTGAAGCCGACGAAGCTCGTGTTTCTACCATGTTAATTTCCGCATACTCATCATCCATGAACTCTGACGAGTCAACTTCATCTCCGAATTTCTCTTCTCTTTCCCTTGCTAATCGCCGAATATCAGTCCTTAGCTTTTCCATAGCGTCTTCTAATGGCCTTTTACGCACATCCTTGCAGCTTGTCATGTGATAACCGTCGAGTTTCTTTCTCATGAGTTCCCTTTATCGGCGGTAGCACTTTCTTCGGACTCAAGTCTCCTGAAGAAACTTTCCTTTTCTGGTCGTTGTTTCGGTCTTAATTGGCCGGTAGTGGGACGCCATACCATCCTTCTAGCAGCAGAAGGCCTAGGACCGGATGGTCTGTCAGCTGAATGCTGGAAGGTGGTATCCTCCCTGATCTGTAAACCTGAAACAACAACAGGTGGGCTAGCCTTCATCTTCTTATTAGGCTCTTCTGCAGCGGTATCAGATTCTACTCATGGTCCAAGACGGGATTTGGCTGGCACCCGCCCTATCCTTCTTAAAATTTCCGATACGGGGCATCTCTCTTTCCTTGCTAACTTTTCAATCACAGTCTGTAGTCGGGCAAGTGGTGTAACCCTAGCCCTTTTCTTTCTGTTGTCACTATAGTATGCGGGTCGAGGTAATGTAGAGGCAATCCTGCGGACATTTTCCTCGTCAGCTGCGGCGGAAAGGGGATGGAATCTACTTCCTTCCAAAAGGGGTGTATACTCAGACAATGGTATGTATTCAGGTAGTGGTGTGTACTCAGGAATTTCTTCTAGGAAAGTGACTTCAGCAGCTCTGGCCTTTCTGGCAATCTTCCTGCCTCTATTTCTCCTCTGAGTCCGTGTTAGGGGTGGAACCCTTGAGCTGGACCCAATTTCAAAAACAGAAGGTCTTGTACGGAAATCCGTACCCTCCACGGTAACATGCTCGTTACAAATTTGAACTTCCTTCCCCTTCGGCTTGGCGGGAGCGAGGTAGGTGCAGAGACGACTAGACCAGCTGGGGGTAGAGATAACGGTCCTTCTTTGGACAGCGGTACTCCTCTCAGCTGGAACCCTTTGCAGAGGGGGAAATTCTTGAGTTGATTTAAGGTTGAACTCAATCATGGGTTTCTCAGTTTCTGACACTTTGTCCATCAGCGCGAAAAGGGTAACGTCAGCGATCTTGACACTTGTGTTCTCGAATCCTTGTCCAAACCGGATGATCCCATTGTCGGGCAGCTCATCCTTGTAAACAGCGAAGTCCAGTCCGTTGGTGAAGGAGAAAATCAGCTTTGGGGCTTCCATTTCCGCAAGGTAGATTCCGATTGTCGATCCTAAGTTATGCTTCTTCTCATCGGATGAAAAGAAAAGGAATCTAAAAGAGTCCGAACACATTCTTGTTCATGTATATTTGTTAAAAGAGTCATTCATTAGAGGGTTTGTTTATTTAGAACGGAATGTTCAAAGGTGTAGAGAAGGTAATGAATCTGATTCAGAGTTAGAAAGGGAAAGAAAGTCTTATGCAAGACCTCTCGACTCGAAAGATCACTCCTAAACTAACACCTATTGGGGGTCCACCCCACCTCGCAATGAGGTAAAAGGATCTTGGAACCTCTCTCGTTTAGGGGTGTCTAAACAGATGGCTCCTAAATCCGAGAGAATGTTGGCCATACTCGTTCAAGGTAGAAATGAACATAATATTCCAAAGGAAAGAAGGGTAGTTTGATCCATTAGGGACATGGATACACTACCGATTTTTGAAAGCGTAACTATTTGATTAAAATGGAGAGAGGAACTATTCTCAAGTGAGTCGCCGTAAATATGTCGGCGTATTTTTTAGGTTTTGGTGTTTTATTTGGAAAAGGGGTCGCCTACAGAAATTGTCGGCGAATTTTAATTTAATTTAAATAAATAATTTGAAAAGTAGTATTTGATTTTGAAAATAATTTTAAATTTCAAAATTTTAAGATATGAAATCAAACTAATCTCACATCTCGAATAGTTTATATAAACGAGCGCCGCACTACAAACCGTGTATCTATCACAAAGAATGGACATACTGCTTGATAATGAGGCTCGATTAAATAAACTAGAAAGGTTTGTGACATCCGTTTGGTCCGCGAACCAATTTTATAAGCCGACAAATTCCCTCGTTTAATATGAAAACATTAAACAGGGGTTTATATTACCCGGGTTCTTAAAATTCCCTATAAGGGCAAGCCCCTATAGTTAATTACATCTTAAGTGACGGGAATCACCTAAGAAAACTCTCGATAATAATCAATAGTTCTCGCTCTCGGGAAATTCAAAGTTTAAGTTTTCAATGGATTGAGTTTTGGAATTTCAATAGTGGAATGGATCAAATTTGGAACATTTTGTTTTGGGAATTCGAAGGAAGAAAGGTAGGAGAAATCACAGATTCGAAGCGAACTTCGGTAATTTCCCGACTATCCTATTATTTGGCTTGAATTTAGGAAAGTCCTAATGTTTATTTAATGTTTTGATCTTGCCAATTTTAATTAGTTAGGACTTATATTTGTATTATAAAATCATACAAATAGCCTCGAAGATGTGAGGGTTTATGTCGTATCGGACGACTACCTCGGAGTCCTAAGACCGATTAGGGCTTAATTTACATGACACAATCATGCAAATGCCTAACAAAGAGTTGAGGGTTTATGTTGCACTAGGCAAACTACCTCGAAATCCTATGGCTTGGTTATTTAATTCTAAGAAAAGTTTTGTTGAAGTAGATTCGGATTTTGCCGATGACGATGGCCGTGCTCGCCCACCATGCTCCGAGCTCCTTGTGGTTGCAGAGGTTTAGTTTTAGAAGTCATAAATCAGGAGATGAGAGAAGTGTTTGGTTTTAGAGAAAGTCTTAGTTTCCATGTGTCTTTAATATTTTAATTAAAACAGGTCTTAGAGTTGATTAAACAGAACCGATTAAGATCCCACGGTTCCGTCATCCCGGCACCGTTATTTTCATCGAATTCACTTAGTCCAGATGAATTTGCTAAACTCAACTAAATGAGTTCCGCACTTTCATTTAGACCGTGGGAAATCCCGTTAGCAACACGTGGGTTACATCATCCGAGGTATTCCCGATCATTCGACGAGACGTTTTAATTTAGTTGTAAGTGTAGTTTTGTTGTTCTGTTTGTGATTAAATTTTGAGTTATCTTATATTTTGAAATATTGTGGCGGTGAATTTTATCTTGTAATGACTTTTAATTTAGTTATGGGTTTCAGCTTTGGTTTCTCGTCCTAAAGGTGTAGGTTTTCATGCAATCGTTGTTTATCATGCAAGAAAAGTAAGTGCGATGCGATTAAATAAGTTGCAATAAAGTAATTTGCAATTAAAATAAAAGCATACTCGGAGGGTCTTCCCGTCATCCCAAGCTGCACTTAAAATACAATTTAGAGCATTTAAGCATTTGTAGCAATTTCCTAGGTAAAGCTAAGGGAAGGGTTATGGTTTTCTACCAAAATCCTAATCCTATAGCTAGTCATTCCTATGACGTCTAGGTCTTCAATTTTGGTTTTAAGGATGATTTTCTTCACCAAAGAACAACTAAGCTCAATTTGTTCTTAAGGGCATTCCATCATATTGAGGAAGTGTTTAAGACGAATCTTAAACATCTTTTCAATATTTCAGGAATTGTCCTAAGTCCGAATGAATTTATCAGTGCAGTGAATTAATCATCCAGGGTGTTTAAGTTAAATTTTATTTCTTGCTCAGTGAATTAGGATGTTTGAATATCCTTATGAATGAAGTGACATTTCATTTGATACTCCATTTAGGAGTTATAATAGTAAAAGCTCCTAAGGGCAAAACGATATTTAATGATTTGTGATTCAAATTTAAGTTCAAATTAATGATTTAAGTTTGGAATAGTGTTCAAGTTATTTTAGATTTATTTTTGAATTCTTCATGTCTTAGGTGATGTCATTAATTCAATTTAATTTAATTTAATTTAATTTAGTTTGATTTTATTTAATTCAATTTAATTTAATTTAATTTAATTTAATATGATTTAATTTAATTTTAATTTCATTTAATTTTAATTTAATTTAATATGATTTAATTTAATTTTAATTTCATTTAATTTTAATTTAATTTAATTTGTTTTAATTTAATTTAATTTAATTTAATTTAATTTAATATTTTATTTTAAAGGGATTTACTTTAAATAATTTTAGCTTTAATTTAATTTAATGATTAAATCTTTTAGCATTTTAAACCTTAAACTTGGATTATCATTTTAATTAAGGATTAAATATTATTAAGACAATTAATTTAGGGATTCTTAAATTAAAGAACAAACCTCTTCCTAATAACATCCCTATTTTAATAATTCCAATTTTATTATTCTTCCAAATTAATTAATTATTTTATTAAGGTTTATTTTAATTATTCTTAAAGTGTTTAGTAAGTTTCTAGCCTTCAATTATTTAAATTTCAATCATCCAAATCAGATTAAGATCAAATATTTTACTCTTTAATTTTATTAAGCCTAAAGTTTTAATTAAGGGTTAAATTTTTTAATTACCATTTTGCCCTTCAAGCTTAATAATTTCATAACTCACTAAATTGAGCTCAAATGAATTTGAAATTTTTATGTGACCTCATTCATATGTCAATAAAGACATTAGAGGAGAAAATGTGATTTTTTTTGTATTTAATTTATTTATGTAATTATTTTTGGTGGAAAATAAGGATTTCCAAGGAAAATTTAATAATATGACCAAGGGAAAGTTTCTATCCTTAAGAAAATTATGGGACATTCCTAATGACCAGAGAACTACTTGGACCAATTTTTGTGATTTTTTTGAATTATATTTTATTTATTAAAATTATTTTAAGTTCTGGAGTATTAATTAATTTAAAAATAGAATATAAGTTGGAAAATGAATTTTATAATTTTTAAAATTCTCTCTGATATCAAGGATTCCAGAGAACCAAATTTTACAATTTTCTGATTTTTGTTTGATTTATTATAATTATTTTAATGAAAATGCTAGAAAATACATTTTTTTTAATTTTAAAATTACCCTAGGGCTTTAAAATTTAATATCTCATTAAATAGACCTGAGAAAAATATGGGGTTTATTCCTAAGTGATTAAATTTGAAAATATGACATTTTGATGAATTTTATTATTTTTGTGATTTTTATTAATTTTTAATTATTAAAATATTAAAATAATACTAAAAAATTAACTTTTTTAGAAAATTGAAATTTTAATTTTCTTAAATTCCCCTGATATCAGAGAGGCTCCAAAACCAATTTGGTGAATTTTTGAAAGGTATTTTGAAAGTTATGAATTTTTAAAGTTTAAAATGACTAAATGGCTTAATCAACCCATTTAGTAGGGCTAACCAAGTCCAATTGACTTCAAATTTTTATGGTGGGTTCCTCTGATCCTAAAGGTCAGTGGAGAATTGATTTCAAGTCAATTTGATGTATAGTTAGCTCTAATTAATTAGGGGTCTATTTTGGGTGTTTAAGCCAATTAGGGTTATTTTGAGTGAATTAACTCAAGCCTTATTTTTCCTAGGGTTCTCTGGTCATAAGGAACATCACCAAATTTTCCTAGAATTTATTTCACAACATGCTAATTTTTGGAATTAAAATAATCAAAACAGCCACATGAATTTGAAAAATCAGTAACTTCTCATAGGGATGGCCTCTGACCTTGAAAAATTCAGGGAATGTTCCCAAGTTCAGAGGCTTCAAAAGCCCTATGGTGTCATGCCATGGTGAATTGTATGAATGCATGGAGAATTAAAACAATGCAGGGAGTAAATAATTAATTAAAAATAAATTACTGGACAAAATTAATTAATTTCTTTTCCACATTATTCTCCTCCGTTCACTGAGCAAGAGGGTATTTTTATTTTATTTTTGTGATTTTTCTACACAAAGATATGGATTTTTGAAGTTTAGGGAATTAAATAAATCAGAAAAATCCTATTTTTCTACTTATCCGAGTCGGCGCCGCGTCAACCTTAGCATCTCCGAAGTGCCGCGTGGCGCGCTCCCATTCGACGCCGCCGCTTGAGTCAGCAGCCCGGGTCCCGCCTTCCGCGTATCATCTGCCGATCCGACCTAATCTGAGCCGTCCGTCCGCGCGTGTATTAAATGGACGGCATCCATTCATCGTCCCCAAGCGTCCTCACCCGTGAGCCGTCTACACTAAATCCCTAATATCTCACTCGATACTCAATGAATTTTTGTGTTCTTATGCTCTATGGATTCGTCTTGAAGAGACGAATACATCTATACGGTGATCATGCATTGAAATTAAAGCATTTGAAATGGAGAATCTCCAGAAGCTCGGGATGAAGAATTAGCTCATACCTTTGCTCAGAGAAGTGTGGCTTCAATCTGAGGGTTGTGTCACCTTCGATTGCGTCCCAGCAAGCTCCGGATGAAGTCTCCTGGTCTGATGAATTGCCTAGGTAGGATTTCGACCACAGCCGACCACAAAGCTTGGAGGCTGGAGCAACTGGGTGGCCTGGAGATGGGGCTTTTGCTGGTGGACACCTTCTCTTGGTCTGGTGAAGGTGTAGGACCAATCAATTTGAGGATTGATCCACCGTGGAGAAGTGTCCTGGTTTTGGGTGGAATTTCGGTTGAGAAACTGGATTTTGTCAGTGGGGATTAGGGCAAATTGACACCGGGGATCAACTCGCTCTAAGGGTGAAGAAGGGTCCGGAACAATTTTGGCGGAGTTTCGGCAAGGTTTGTGCAACTCTCTTCTCATGGCCGTGAGGGGGTGGTGTTTAAATAGGAGAGGGTGGAGGGCCTCCCAGGGAGAGTTAGGGCTTTGGATCACCTGCTCTGGGCATGGGAAGAACAGCCACAATGGCCACTGGGGATGGGGCAGCTCAGCAGGTGAGAATTCCAAAGTTGGCTCACATGTGAGCTCTCGGCCATGGTGTTTTCCGGCGACTGGGGTGGCTGGCCGGCAGGCAAGGGTCACCCTCGTGGTCAGGTGGGTCAGGGCTGGGTGTTTGTGCAAGCAATTGGCAATGGCCAAGTGTAAAAGGCTTGGATTAGAATGGAATGGGAGAGGGCTCATTTTGGCTCAAATTGGTCAACCCCTCCATTTGGGCTAGGTGCACCACCCAAGGCTTTGTTTAGGCCGAATAGAAAGTGATTTAGGTCAGCTTAATCAGTGGGGAATGGTCACCATCCAAGTACAATTAAGCTTAAGCAAGATTTAGTGGAATCATGGGAGTGGTTAATCACCTTTAGGAATTAAGGAAAGAGTCTCCTCCTTTTGCCCAAAATGGCATGGTGACATGTAAAGAGGCTCTCATGGCTTTCATGTGGCTCATGCATGGCTTCATGGCTCACCTTTGGCTTGGGAAAAGTCAAGTCAATTTCATGGAAATGGATTTAAGAAAAATTTTGGTATTTAGGGGTGATTTGGCATGAGGCTTGATTTGGAATTATTTGATGATGGGATTATAACTTAGGGAATGGCTTTGATTAAATGGATGGCAAATGGGAATGTCATGTGGGCTTTAGGGCCAATTTTGGGCTTTTGTATTTGGTGGAAATGGGCTTTTAGGAAGGTTTAGGGAAGTGGGCTTTTGGATTTTAAAATGGATTTTAGGATGGAATTTTAGTAAAGGCTTGAGCCAAATAATTGTTGGGTTTAGCTCATGGATGTGTCATGAGTGACTTGGAGCAAATTGGGAGTGATTTGGGTTTGAATTGGGTTGAATTTGGGCTTCTTTGGTGAATGAGCCAATATAGGTCAAATTGGGCTAACTTGGGCCAATGTTGGGCTAGGGTTGAAATTGATGTAAAATTAATGTTGGGAAATGTTTTTGGGAGTGTTTCAAAGAGGTTTTGACTTTGGTTGGGCTTTGATTTTGGGGTTTGGGCTTATTTGGGTTAGGTTTGGGTTTAGGTCAAAATTGGGCTTTTTGATTTTGGGTTGAATTTGAATAGGGTTTGGGTCAAAATCTTGGGCAAATCATGTTAGTGTTTTATTTATGGGGATGTTAAGGAAGGTTTAGAAAAGATTTGGGGTTAATTGGAGTTGAATCGGGTGAGTTTGGGCTAAGTTTGGGTCATGGGTCCAAATTGGGCTTTAAGGCCAAAAGTGAAATTGGATCCCAATGCTAATCAAATTGGACTTGGATTTGGTCTAGATTGGTGTTGGGGATGTTGAATTGAAGTTTAGAATTGAATTGGACCAGAATTTGGGTCAATCGGGTAGGTTTGGTTCGACATTGGGTTCACTTTGGGTTAAAATGGGTCAAATTGGGGGTTTTGATAAAAGTGGGGTAAATTGACAAAATTGGGCCATGGTGTAGTTGATTTTTTGGAATTTTCTGGGAATTTTCTGAATTTTTGGATTTTTTGGCTAAGAGGGGCATTTTGGGTATTTGGAGGGTATTGGGGGTATTTTTGGAATTTTTGGTATTTTTGGGTATGGATGATCAATTTGATTGGTGAGGAAATATTTAGGATTGCTCTTGAGGATTTTTGGGTGATTTAGGTGATTTTAGAAAATTTGGGTAATTTCAAGGGTTTTGGGTAGGCTAGGTGGGTGTAGGGTCCCGGGAGTCAAAAATTGAAAATTTGGAAAATTGAAGATTGGGTGAATGTAAGTGGAATGAAATCATTTTTGTTGAGCCATGAAGCCACATTAAGCCCACATGAGCCATGAAGGGACTCATTTGAGGCATACACTATGTTGTTCCTAACCCTCTTAGCCAAGGGCTTAGGGGTTAAGGACCATCCATGTGAATGACCTTCATGAGTCAGGAGGTCAAGTTGGGTAGGGTGTGGTTTCAAGAGGTGTGTGAAAGTGTAGTGCACAGGTGTAGTGTGTGTGCAAGTCAACCCTTCACCAGACCAGGCCACCCAGGGCAGTCCTAAGGCCAAAGAGTCCTATAGGAACTCATCCTTTAAACTTCCACATTTGATCCCAACCCTCGAGGTGATTAGGGGTTTACAATCAAGTTTGTGGAGTTTGCGTGGGAGTTAAGAAGTGGTTTGAATTTCTAAGTGGTGGGTCCCAATTCTAATCCTCTAAGATAGTCAAAGGAAAAGCCTAAGGCTAGATCCTAAGTACTAAAGAGAAAAGAGAAGACCTCATCAAAAATGAGGTCAACAGCAATATCTGTGCCCCAACATTCAAACGGCCACGACGCAATTGTCAGATGTAGCACATTTGGAGGTTGATGTAGAACCACTCCATGCACTTGGCACTGGTGACAACTTTTGGCAATCTTCATGCACTCGATCATCATTGAGGGCTAGTAGTACCCTAGTCTTTTAATCTTCATTTTCATTTTCGGACCCGACTGATGAGCACTGCAAAGTCCATAGTGTACTTCTTTAACAATTTCACGAGCCTCGGACCCGCTCAGGCACCTTAGCCACATCTGATCAAAAGACCTTCTGTATAATGCATTGTTTATTAATGCGTAAGACAGAGTTCTTTTCTTGATTTGATGGGCTAATGACTTATCGTCCGGTAGGTTTCATGTTTGCAAACAGTCTATTAAAGGCTGCCGCCAATCCTCTGCATTTTCTGTCACCGCTGCAACTGATTCTTCTTCCTCTTCTGATCTGTGTATTGTATCCATGCCGAGCTGCGAGAGAACATGTCGTCCCTGAACTGTCATTTCAACTGACTCATCCTGTAAGCAGGCAAATGCTTTTGCAAGGCGGGCTAACGCATCTGCAAGAGTATTTTCTCTCCTGGGAATCTTGTAGATCGTTACATTCGGATGTTGCTCCAATAGTTTCATGGCATACTGAAAGTACTGCTCGAGCCTTGGTTTCAAAATTCTGTACTGTCCGGCAATCTGCTGAATGATCAACTGCGAATCTCCGTAGATGTTGATATCTGTTATACCCATCTGAATGGTTAATTCCAATCCTGTTATGAGGGCTTCGTATTCTGCTTTGTTATTTGTACACGATTCTATTAGGTGGTGGGAGTATCTTAACATCCCCCGCTCCGGTGTTATAAAGATTAGTCCGATTCCTACCTTACTGGGCACTATCGTTAGCGATTCTCTGTCTTTCTATGGTGAAGATGCTCCATCGAAGTACAATTCCCAACACTGATCATCGGGATCTTGTAAGCTCATTATCTGCTCGTCTGGCAAGTCGTCATTGAGAGGCGATTCTGCCGGCAAAGGATGTGCTGCGAGGAAGTCTGCTAGGACTTGTCCTTTTACGTCACAAAGAGGAACAAAAGTTATGTCGAATTGCAATAGTATCATCGACCACCTAGCAAGTCTGCCAGAAAGCGTCGGGCAGGTCATTAAATATTGCAACGGATTAACTTTCGAAATAAGGTTGACCTTATGAGAAAGCATGTAATGCTTGAGCTTTTGAGCGGCGAAGATCAGGGCCAAACAATGCTTCTCAATTGGAGGGTACTTTACTTCCGTCAGAATCAGACGACGACTTAAGCAGTAGAGTGCATTTTCTTTACCCTCGTCATTGACCTAGGCTAATAGGGCTCCAAGAGAGTCATCTAAAGCCGCGGTATAAAATATCAACGGTCTACCTGAGACTGGGGCTGCTAAGACAGAAGGTATCATTAGATATTGCTTAATGTCCTTGAAGGCCCTTTGACATTTCTCTTCCCAAAAGAATTTGGCGTCCTTTTTAATTAATGCCGAGAAGGGCTGACACCTACCTAACAAATTCGAGATAAAGCGTCGAAGATATGCCAACTTCCCTTGAAAGGATCGTAGTTGTTTCAAAGTTTTAGGAGGCGGCATTTCTAAGATAGCTTTAATCTTCTCTGGATCGATTTCAATTCCACGATGTCGAACAACAAATCCTAAGAATTTCCCAGAGGTGACGCCGAAGGCGCATTTCAAGGGATTCATCTTAAGGTTATATTGTCTTAACCGCTCGAAAACAATTCTCAAATCATACAAGTGATCTTCTTTTAGTTTGCTTTTGATGACCACATCATCTACGTAAGCACTCGACTTGGTTGTGAATGAGATCATCAAAAATTCTTGTCATTGCTCGTTGATAGGTTGCTCCTGCGTTCTTTAATCCAAACGGCATCACTGTGTAGCAGTATACTCCAATTGGTGTTCTGATGGTTGTAAGCTTTTCATCTTCTGGTGCCATCTTTATCTGGTTATATCCCGATGATCCATCCATGAAAGAAAAGATTTCATGTGTTGAAGCAATGTCGATCATCAATTCTGGAATTGGTAGCGGGAATTCATCCTTTGGACATGCTTTATTCAAATCTCTGAAATCCACATTCTTTTTTCTGACTGGTACCACATTGGCTAACCAAGTCGGGTAATTGTTCTTCATGAACAAATTTAGCGTTTTTTAGCTTCTTAACTTCTGCTATAACTTGTTGTTCAATCTCTAGACGCATTGTTCTCGGAGCTTGTCTAACTGGAACGTCAGTGGGATCCACTCCTAACTTGTGAACTGTGACCTCTGGAGCTAATCCCGGCATTTCATCATAACTCCAAGCAAAACAGTCCTTGAATTCCATCAATAGCTTGATTATCTCTTCAGAGTCTTCTTTATTGAGTAAGAAGCTAACAAAGGTCGGCCTAGGCTCTTCGCTAGTACCTAATTTAACTTCCATTAACTCGTTTATTGTAGATTTAATTTCTTCTTCGAATTCTGGCGGAGCATCTCCGATTGCCAGATCTTCGAGATCTTCTGAGGCTTCCACGTAGTCTTCATTAGGCTCGCAAGTGACAACCAAGCAAAATCCCGTATCGTCAGCTGATCCTACCGTGTCGAATCCGAGACCATGTTTCGAATTGGGAGGCCGACTGGCATTGTTCCACAATTTTTCAAAGTGTTGTTATTAACCTTTTGTCCATCGTCGAGGTAAGACACCACGTTAAATTAAATTTTGAACACAGGGAGAGTATCACTCAAAAGGCAGTTCTATTAATTCAGAAGAAGTAACATCTTCAAGTTGTACATTATTTTCAGCTCTGGAAGAAGAAGCACCATGGTAGAACTTGATCGGTTTAGTACCACCACCATGCACTTCCTTGACCACCATACCCTCGATCTTATTAGAATGGATCGGGGTCAGGGTCATAGTATGCACATAGTGGTTAATCTTCTCGTACATTGCTTTGTATTCTTCATTCTTTTCATCTTCGAGAGAGATCTTGAACTGGGGTTTCATTTGGTCTACTGTTGCTGCTTCTTTCTTGATTTCTTCTTCTTCTTCAGAGCTATTCTCCCAATCAACATCGATGACCGGTTTCGTTTGTTCAACTATTCCACCGTTTCTTCCACGACCTCATCCCCGGCCTCGACCTCGGGTGCGAGTTCTGGAGAAACCTTCACCATCTCACCGTAAGGGAGTGGTGAATAACAGTTGAACAAGAATTTTAGGTTCTCTGTCGTCTCGTGCTTCTTTTTCTTGATTTGGTATGGCATTTCTGGAGAAGACAGTTTTCTTTGGGGGTGCATAATGGGCTGCATCTTCATGGATTCCGATTTCATGCACGGAGAATGGTTGCAAATCACCTTTGATACACTGTTCTTGTCCTCCTTCATAGTACTTTATACACTAGTGTAGAGACGACGGTACCATCCGGTTCTCATGGATCCATGGCCGGCCCAGTAGAGCATTGAATGATGTCTCAGAATCAATTATGTGGAACTTTACGGTTGTCTTGGCTAATTCACCAATCTTCATTAATAGTGTTATCGATCCAAGAGCTCTTTCTCCTTTCTGGGTCAAGCCTCTTAAGCATCATCTTGTCTGCCTCGAGATCACGGGCATCAATCTCTAAATAGGCTAGCGTTCGAAGGTTCATTATATTAATTGACGCTCCTGGATCAACTAGCACCCTGGAGAGTGTGAACTTTCCAATACTGACTGAAATGTACAACGCTCGATTGTGATCTACTGTTCCAAGTAGTAAATCATCATCTGTGAAGGTAACACCGCGCTGTCCTTTCAATGAGCAAACCTCGTCGAAGGAATTACCGACCATTCGAGCTAAGCAAATTTCTCGGATCAAGCAAGGCCTCGACTCAGAGATTCTCTCATCTCCTTTGACAGGATCAAAGCGTTGTAGATGCTTAGTTTGGCCAGTAGCTTCCTAAGATGGGCTAGCACATTATAGTCCACTTTGTTACCAGGTTGTTCAATTTCTTCCCGAACGGGCAATTCTTCCACCGGGGTTGGCTCTTCCTTAGCAACCACCTGCTTTCCCTTGTCCTTTGGACCCAATCTCGGAGGTATGACCTTTCCGCTTCTCAGATTGACTTCGGTAATTTCCTCTGAATCTACCGGTGTATCTTCTTGAATCGGAATGACTGGCTCTTCTGAAGTTGCCTCGGCATCTGATAGTTCTAACTCTATTGTGATCGGAGCTCCTCGGAATTCACAAATAGACTCGTCACTTACTGAACTTTCGTAGCCATCCTTGTGAATGTCTTCCTCTTCGTCATGTTTATCTAGGTTTTGTATGATTTGAGAAGCATTATTCATATCGAAATCGAGATTCGGATTAGGTTGGTTGTCGTTAGTTATGTAATTGTTAGAAACAGTAAAAATGTAGCCAACACCAAAACTCTTATCATTATAAGATCCCGCAGGGGCGAGCAATTAATCATACAGAGTCAGAGGTTCGAGGAATTTCTCCCCCGAATCAGAAACAACCATCCTAGGAAAAGCAGCCCCTAGTCTAGCCTTCGGAGCCTCGGTCTTCTTTTCTTCCACGATCTTCTCCTCTTTTTGGGGTGGTTCTTCAATCGCTAGCGATAGTGCCGGCTTGGCAGGTTTCAAACTCTGAGTTGAAGTGCGCACCGAAGCGGTTTGGATGTGATCCAAAATTTTCTTTGATGACTTCGTCCAATCTGTATTCCATCCATCATTGGTCGTGTACGGGTCGATCAGAACAATAGGCTTCGTCGAGATAACATTGATGGAACCTCCTTTTTGGGGTTCCTTCATGTATTCCTTTGGGATCGTTATGTTCCCTCTCCGAAGATTATCTTCCAGCCAGTTCTTGAAAGTGAAGCAGTCTTCGATTTTATGTCCGATCATATTGTGGTAGGGACAGTAGTTCGGATGATCCTTCTTGTCGACTTCCTCGGGCTTCCTGGGCTCTGGCAACTGAAAGTCGGGCGTCTTCATCAAACTGCGAAACATCTTAGCCACTGCCTCAGTCTTGAAGGGGTATTCTTTGTTCAAAAGTTCCTTCAAGGGACGGAGCGGACGAGGCAGCGGCTGATCATACCGCGGCGACTGATAACTTGGTCGAGGCTGAAAACTCTACTGAGGCTGATAATTCAGTTGAGGGTGTTGATAAGTCTGTTGCGGTGGTTGATAACTCGGTTGCGGTCGCTCTGGCCATATTTGCATTGGCTGTTTGCCTTTGTCCGCTGCTGCGACGGTTCCTGATTTCTTCTCGAAAGCTTTCACAGGCTTCTGCTTATCGGTTTTATCGATGAAACTTAGCTGTTTAGCCTCCTCTTGCAAGCTCCCGGCCTTGCTAAGAAACTTCTCGAAAGTCTTAATGGTGAATCCCTTAAGGAGAAGTGCTATCGGGCCATGGATACTCTTAAGCAAGATACCGACCGCATGCTGTTCCTAAAGCTGTGGTTCACACTTCATGCTCAGGTTCCTCCATCGAAGTATGTAATCCACCAAAGTTTCGTTCGGTTTTTGTCGCTCCACCACTAGATCACCGATAGTGATGTGGTGCTGAGCTCCGACAAACCGCTTAACGAAGAGATTTTCCAATTCTGCAAAAGTCTTGACTGATCCATTCGACAATTCTGCATACCAGTCGAAGGCGATCCCTGACAAACTGCTGACGAACTGACGGAAGAGTAAGGCGTCGCTCCCACCGGCATTGCAGCAACTGGCACGAAAATGTGCGACATGTTGCCGGGGGTTTCCCGTTCCATCGAAAGTCTTAAACAGAGGTGGTACAAAGCCCTTCGGGTATTGGACTGCATCAAATTCTTCAGGGTAAGGTCTACCCGTCTGAATAGATGTTCCACTCTTGGACTGAGCTAAGGCTTCTCGCACCTGCTGTTCTACCATGCTCTTAATATCCTTTTCGGGAATCATGTTCGTGCGTGAATCTTTCTTCAACCGATCATCTCCGTTAACGGATGTAATCTCTTTTCCTCCATCCGTAATATGGATGACCTCCGGGGTATTTCTTTCGAGGCTTGGCTTCGACTCGGAGAGTGGCTAAGGTGGCAGCCCATCTCTTCCATCCTTTTTGCCATCCGGGAAATCGTATCATCTCTTTCCCGAAGCTCGTGCTTTCATTAACTCGGCTCATCTCTTTCTAAAGCCGGCGGAACTCCCTCGCGAAGCCGACGATGCTCGTGTCTCAACCATGTTGACCTCGACGATACTCTTCATCCATGAATTCTCGACGAATCCACTTCGTCCCTTAATTCTTCTCCTCTTTCCCTTGCTAGCCGTCGGATGTCCATTCTTAGTTGCCCTATGGCGTCCTTAAGTGGCCTTTTCTGAACGATCTCATGGTTGTCACGAGACGACTGTTAAACCTCTCTTTGAGGAGTTTCTTTTACTGCGGCACTTTCTTCAGATCTGGGATCTTCAGCGAGACTTCTCTTTCTAGAACGTTCTCTCGGTATTGGTTCAGCAATAATAGGTTGGCACACCATCATTCTTGTAGCAGAAGGCCTAGGATCGGCTGGTCTGTCGACGGTGCGTAAGTAGGTGGGTTCCTCCCTAATATGGAGACCCGATACAACAACAGGTGAGCCTTCTTCGCTAGCTCACACCTTTTTCTTCGGTCTTTCAGGGACAATAGCAGGCTCTACTCGCGGACTGAGGCGAGACTTAACCAGCACTCGTCCCATTCTTCTTAGAGTCTCTGAGACATGACATCCTTCTTTTCTGGCTAATTTCTCGACTACCGCACGCAATCGGGCAAGCGGTGTAGCCTTACTCTTCTTCTTCTTGCCGTCACTGTAATATGCAGGCCGGGGTAATGCAACGACGATCTTTCTGGCATCTACTTCATCAGATGCAGCAGAGAGAGGGTGGAATCTATTTCCTTCCAATAGTGGTAAGTATTCTGGCAGTTCTTCCTCTTTCTCTTCAGAGATTTCTTCAAGACAGGCGGCTTCAGCTTCCCCGACCTTCTTGATCTTAGCAAACATCCTGTTTTTAATCCTCCTCTGTGTCCGGGTTAAGGGCCTATACTTCGAACCGGACCCTATCTCGAAAACAGACAGTATCGCAGCGAAGTCTGAACCCTCCACGGTGACAGGTGACCCTATTTTTGTATTTCCAAATACAAGAATTTGTTACCACTGCTAGAAAATTTAATTTCTGGCAAAGGCGCGAAACACTTGACCCGGAATAACTTGCTATATAGATGTGTACTAAATTTTAATTTACGGCAATATCATTAAATAAAACTTGATTGCTACTGAATGCTAGGCCGTTAGTGATTAATAATTTTTAAATATATGTTTATATAGCAAAATATAATTTTAAAGGAAAATATTTTATATACATTTTGGGTACTACGTAAGTATACGTATTGTTTCAATAATAAAGGGCTTTGAAACAAAGACCTCAACATCGACCCCACGGGGAAAAAGGGTAATAAATTTTTAAATATTGTATTTCAAAATCTTTTTGTATTTTAATCTAATTATAAATTACTTTTAATTTACTAGATGCAGATAAAAAAAACAATAATAAGAAAACGATTTTGTGAAAACAATATAAAACAAACAACTTTCTTCCTTTCAATTAATCCAAGATTTTTAAGATAATTTAATATTCGTTGGAGAATCTATTTTATGGTATTGTGCCAAAGAGAAGCATTCATATTCTTTACCCTTTGATCCAGGCGTAAAGAACATTGTCTAATCTACAGATCAGGTCCGGATGTATAGTTAGTAGAATGGGTTAATCTAGGCTCACACTACTAGATGTCCAAGGGTGGCTATGGTCAGCCCTACTAGTGACCCTTTCCTTATCTATAAATCAAATTATAAGAATTTAGTCTGTCACTCTAAAAACTTATCAATTCTATGCCCTTTAAATCTTATCTTCCTATTTATTTGCACTTCACCTTGAATAGCCCGCGCATGGCCATCGACTACCCAAGGATTCATGTGACATCTACAAGTTAAGAGTTCTTCTCCTTCTAGGTCTCAAAACTCTTCAACAGGTTTTAACAATTTAAATGGCCAATTTAAAAAGTAAAGTAAGATCGGGTATTAATATCATCACAATGTTTTGAAAATATTTCGATTTTCAATTCTCCATCAAATTTTATATTATATTATTTATCTTTTCATAATCGAAGGAAGAAAGTAAACTAACTACTCTGAACACATCGAATATAAACGAAAAACATAATAAATAAACTTTGAATCAAAAATAAAATACTTATCTCAAATATTCTTTCTACAGATCTTCTGATTCCTACTAACTCCACAGTGTAATGAACTCCAAATGCAACAACTTGAAAATAAACTCACTAAACTGAATAAAAGTGGCCCTAAATTTATCTCTCTATTTCTCTCTCTAAGGATGAGAGATCCTAAAGTGGCTAAGCGATAGGGGATACAATGGGGCACCATTTACCCGAAGGAGTGGACTCCTATTTATAGGCTTCAAGGGTTGCCTTGAGGCACCTCTTCAAAACATGTCCAAATTCAATGAATCTTCTAGAAGGTCTGTCTGGCGCCTAGGTGCCGGACACCACGTCCAGTTCTTCGCACCTCTTCACTTTGGCTCGCACCTCTTCGCGATTAAAACCATTTTTGAGCGTCCAAATGCAATGTATCACATGTCTTATTATCAAGGAAGAACGGCCAGTCTTCAAGAATGTCCAATAACCGCTCACTCCGTCAAAATAACCGTCCAAAAGTCGTCAAAAACTTGACAGTTTCTGTATCGAGTCTGACGCGTAGGCGCCAACTTCTGGCGCCTAGGTGCCAGGCCATAATTTTTTATAATTCTTGTATTTTGCTCCATTTTTTCTCCTTTTTGCTCCTTTTTGCTCCTTTTTCACCCTCTTTCCTTTTTTGGACCACATCACCTACATCCAAAAACACAAAAATACCTTTCATTAAAGCATAATATCCTTAGAAATTGATAAAAATCAAGGCATAAAAATAGGTATTTTTTTTCATGGATCAACAGGCTCATAACTGACTTGTACTTCCTTTCCTTTCAGTTTGGCAGGAACTGGGGTAGGTGCAGTAATGACCAGACCGGTGGGGGTAGAGACGACAGTTCTGGGGGTAGCAGTCAACTTCCTGTGAACAGCAGTGTTCTTTTCAACTGGGGCCCTCTGCAGGGGAGGGAACTCTTGAGTCGACTTTAGGTTAAACTCAATCATAGGCTCTTCGGTCTCAGGCAGTTTGTTCATCAGTGCAAAAAGAGTAACATCGGCAAACTTAACGTCCGTATTGTCAAACTGTTCTCCAAAGCGGATGATTGTATCGCTAGGCAGTTCATCCTGGTAGACAGCTAAGTCAAGTCCATTGGTAAAGGAGAAAATCAGCTTCAGAGCAGACATCTTCTGCAAGGCAAGTTTTGATTATCAGTCCTGAATTATGCTTCCTTCGTCAGGACGAAAAGAAAGAAATTGAAAAGAGTCCGAACACAAATTATTTAAGTTTTATTTATGCATTTATGATTTAGAAAAGAGTTTGTTTGTTAGGAGGTTAGTTTATTCGTTAAAAATGAGAGGAGATTAGAGAGGGTAAAGGACCCAATCCAGAGCTTAGAAAGGAAGGGAAAATCTCGCAGGATTTCTCAACTCGAAGGACCGCTCCTAAGCTAACACCTATTGGGGGTCTACCTCGCCTCTTTCGAGAGGTATCAAAAGGAGGATTTCAGAACCTCTCTGTTTAGGAGTGTCTAAACAGTGGCTCCAAAATCCAAGAAGAGTTGATCATACTTGTTCAAGACAGAAATGAACAAGATATGTCAACGGAAAGAATGGCAGTTTGGTCCACAAGGGGCATGGACTCATTGCCGATTTATGAAAGCAAAACCATCCGATCAAAATGGAGAGAGGAACTAGTCCCCAGCGGAGTCGCCAGAAGCTGTCGGCATATTTTTAGGTTATGTGTTTTAAAAAGGGGTCGCCTACAGAAGTTGTCGGCGAAATTTTTAGATTTTAAATTTAATTTAAATATATATATAATTTAGAAAGTAGTATTTGATTTTGAAAATAATTTTAAGTTTGAAATTTTAAGATATGAAATTAAACTGATGTCACATCCCAAATAGTTTATATAAACGAGCACCGCACCACAAACCGTATATCTATCCCGAAGAATAGACACACTGCTTGATGATGGGGCTCAGTTAAATAAACTAGAAGATTTGTGATATCCGTTTGGTCTACGAACCAACTTTATAAGCCGACAAGTTCCCCTGCTTAATATAATGAAATTAAGCAGGGTTTATATTACCTGGGTTCTTAAAGTTCCCTATAAGGGCAAGCCCCTATAGTTAATTACATCTTAAATGACGGGAATCATTTAAGAAAACTAGCGATAATGATCAGTGGTTTTTCTCTCAATAATTTCAAAGTTTAAGGTTTTCAAAGGATTGAATTTTAGAGATTTCAATAGGGAATGGATCAAATTTGGAATAGTTTATTTTAAGAATCCAAAGGAAGAGAAGTAGGGGATGTCACGGACACGAAGTGGACTTCGGTGACTTCCCAACTATCCTATGGTTTGGCTTCAATTTGAGAGTTTATTTTATGTTGTAATCTTGCCAATTTTAGTTACTTAGGACTTATATTTGTATGACATAATCATACGAATAGCCCAGAAGATGTGAGGGTTTATGTCGTACCAAACGACTACCTCGGAATCCTAAGACCGGTTAGGTCTTAATTTGCATAATATGATTACACAAATGCTTAACAAAAAGTTGAGGATTTATGTTGCACTAGGCAAACTGCCTCGAAATCCTATGGCTTTGTTATTTAATTCTAAGAATGTTTTGCTGAAGTAGACTCGAGTTTTGCTGATGACGATGGCCGTGCTGCCCACCATGCTTCGAGCTCCTTGTTGTTGCAGAGGTTTAGTTTTAGAAGGTGTAAATCAGGAGATGAGAGAAGTGTTTTGGTTTAGAAATCTTAAAGTCTAAATATTTTTAATATTTTAATTAAAATAAATCTTAAAGTTGTTTAAACAGAACCGATTAAGATCCCACGGTTCCGTCATCCCTGCACTGTTATTTTCATCGAATTCACTTAGTCCAGATGAATTTGCTAAACTCAACTGAATGAGTTCCACACTTTCATTTAGATCGTGGGAAATCCCTTTAGCAACACGTGGGTTACATCATCCGAGGTATTACCGATCATTCAACGAGACGTTTTAATTTAGTCACAATTGTAGTTTTATTGTTCTGTTTGTGATTAAATTTTGAGTTGTTTTATATTTTGGAATGTTGTGGCGGTGAATTTTATCTTGTGATGACTTTTAATTTAGTTTTGGGTTTCAGTTTTGTGACTATCCTAAAGGTTTCAGTTTTCATGCAACAATCTTGTTTAACATGCAAGAAAAAGTAAAGTGCAGTGCATGTAAGTAAATTGCAAAAAAATAAAAGCGTACCTGGAGGGTCTTCCCGTCATCCCAAGCTGCACTTAAAACACATATTAAGGCATTTAAATATTTATAACAAGTACTTAGGTAAAGCTAAGGGACAGGTTTTGGTTGTCCACCAAAGTCCTAGTAGGACCACTTGGACCAATTTTGGTGATTGTTTGAATTATATTTTACTTATTAAAATTATTTTGAGTTTTGGAGTGTTAAATAATTATAAAATAAAATTGAAATTGAAAAGTGGATTTTATATTTTTCTTAAATCTCTCTGACCTCAAGGAGTTCAGAGAAACAAATTTTACAATTTTTTGATTTTACTTTGATTTATTAGAATTAATTTAGTGAAAATGTAGGGAAATTCATTTTTAATATTAAAAAATTATTTTAAGCATTTAAAATTCAATATCTTTACTTTGAGACATGGGAAAAATATTTGGTTTGTTCCTAAGTGATTAGGAGTTAAAATGTGACATTTTTATGATTTTTAATATTTTTGTAATTTTTATTATTTTTTAATTATTAAAATATTAAATATATCATTATAAATGAAAAAAACTAGAAAATTCCAATTTTAGTTTTTATAGACTCATCTGATATCAGAGAGCCCACAAAACTAATTTGGTGAATTTTTGAAATATATTTTTGGAGTTATGAATTTTTAAAGTTTAATTTTGATCATGGGGCTTAATTAATTCATTTAGTGGGGCAAATTATTTCCAATTGGCTTCAAATTTTCATGCAATGTCCCTCTGATCCTAAAGATCAGTGAAGAATTGATTTCAAGTTATTTTAATGTGTGGTTAACCCTAATTAATTAAAATTAAGTTTTGAGTAATTAGGTCAATTGGGGTTATTCCTAATGAGTTAACTCAAAATATAATTATCCTAGGTCCTCTGGTCCTAAGAAACTTCCCCAAATTTTTCTGGAATTTATTTAATAATATGCTAATTATTGGAATTAAAATACCAAAAACAGTGACATAAACTTGAAAAATACATAACTTTCCATAGAGATGGCCTCTGACCTTGAAAAATTCCGGGAATGTTCCCAAGATCAGAGGCTTCAAAAGCCCTATGGTCTCATGCCATGGTGAATTGTCTATGCAAATGGAGAATCAAAATACTGAAATGAGTAAATAATTAATTAAAAATAAAATACTCATCAAAACAACTTGATTTCTTTTCCACATTATTCTCCTCTGTTCACTGAGCAAGAGGGTATTTTTAATTTATTTTTATGATTTTTCCACACAAAGATATGGATTTTCTAAGTTCTGGCTATTTAAATAAATCAAAAAATCCATATTTTTCTACTTATCCACGCGGCGCCGACTCATCCTCGGCAGCTCCGAAATCGCACGCATCGCGCTCCCATTCGAGGCCGCCATCTGACTCAGCGCTCCAGGGGCCCGCTTTTCATGTAACGTTCTTCGATCCGGCGCGATTCTGGACTGTCCACTCGATACACGCTTGATCGGACGGCGCCTGGTCATCATCTATGACTGGTGTGCACCCGTGACCGTCCACACTAAAACCCTAAGAACTGTCTCATTTCTCAATAGATTTTTCGTGTTCTTATGCTCTATGGATTCGTCTTGAAGAGATGAACACATCCATATGGTTTACATGCTATGAAATTAAGTAAAACAAAATGGAGAACTACTGGAAGATTGGGAGGAAGGAATGATCCATACCTTTGCTCTAAGAAGTGTAGCTTCAATCAGAGAGTTGTGTCACCTTCGATTGCACCTATGGAAGCACCAGATGAAGTCTCTGGCTCTGGGGAATTATCTAGGTATGAAAGTGTCCACAGCCGATTTCAAAGCTTGGAGGTTAGAGCAACTGGGTGGCCTGGAGAGGGGGCTTTCACTGGGGAGCTCCTTCTCTTGGTCCCGTGCGGGTGTGGGTGAGTTTAATTTAGATTTGGTGGAGGTTTGGTAGATGTCTTGGTTCTGGGCAGAGAATTGAGCTCAATCAATGGGGTTTAGAGCAGGAGAGCAGTGGGGTTCAATTGCTCTAGGTGAGGAGAAGGTCCTGGAGCAATTTTGGCAGAGTTTTATTTAGGTCTGGTTCATCACCTCCTTTGGCCGAGAGGGTGGTGGGTTTAAATAGACATGGCTGGAGGGCCTCCCAGGGGAAGTTGAGGCTTGGAATCAGCTGCTCTGGTCAAGGGAAGAACAGCCATGGTGTCTAATTAGGTTGGGACAGCTCAGCAAGGAAGAATTGAATTTTTGAACCAAATGGGTGCTCTCGGCCTGGTGTTTTCCGGCGACTGTGGTGGCCGGCCGGCCAGGGTCAGGTCACCCTCAAGGTCAGGGAGGTCAAGGCTGGGGTTTAGTGCAGTCAATTGGCCATGGACATGTGTAAAGGAGTTTGATTTAAATGGAATGGGAGAAGGCTCATTTTGGCTTGGTTTTGTTCAACTCATGTATTTGGGCTAGGTTCACCCCCCATGATCTGATTTGGGCTGAAGGGGATCAGTTGGGTCAGCTAGGAAGGGGTGGTGAAGTCCCCATCCAAGGTGATGTGGCTAATTTTAGTTTAGAGTGTAGCATGGATGATGTTAAAAATGCTTAATGAAGGTTTAAGAAAGAGCCCCCTCTTCCTGCCATTAATGGCTTAGTGAGGTGTCAAAGCTCTCATGGCTTCATATGGCTTGTAAATGGCTTCATTTGGCTTGCTCATGGCTTGGGAAAAGGTTGGCTTATTTTCATAGGAATGGGTTTTGGGATTTTTGATGAGTTTAAGGGAAATTGGCATGAGGCTTGATTTGGATTTATTTGATGATTGATTTAGAACTTAGGGATGATATCAATTAAAGGTATGATGAGAAGAAATTGTCATGTGGGCTTTAGAGCTAATTTTGGGCTGTTGGATTTAGTGAAAATGGGCTTTTATGATGTTTTAGGAAAGTGGGCCTTTAGGTTTGAAAACAAATTGGTGGATGAAAATTTTGTGAAGGATTGGGCCAAACAAATGTTGGGTTTAGTTTAGGGATGTGTCATGAACATTTTAGAAAAGGTTTGGTGTCATTTAGAGTGGAACTGGATTAAATTTGGGCTTTTTTGATAAAGGGGCCAAAGTGGGTCAAATTGGGCTAACTTGGGCTAAGGTTGGGCTAAGTTTGGATTTGATGTAAAATTAATGTTGAGAAATGCTTATGGGAGTGTCACAAAGAGTTTTCAACTTTGGTTGGGCTTTGATTTTGGGATTTGGGCCCATTTGGATTAGGTTTGGGTTTAGGCCAAAAATGGAGATTTTGCTTTTGGGTTAGGTTTGGGTGGAGTTTAGGTTCAAATTTGGGGTAAATCTTGTTAGTTTTTTGCTTGTGGGGATGTTAGGAAGGTTTTAAAGAAGATTTGGGGTTAATTGGAGTTGAATTGGGATGGTTTGGGCTAAGTTTAGGTCATGGGCCAAAATTGGGCTTTAGGCTTCAAATTGGAATTGGATCCAAATGTCAATCAAATTGGGCTTGGATTTGGTCTAAATTGATATTAGGGATATTGAATTGAAGTTTTGAATTGAATTGGGTCAAAGTTGAGGTCAATTGGGTTGATTTGGTTTGACATTGGGTCCCCTTTGGTTAAGAATTGGTTAAATTGGGGGTTTTGGTAAAATTGGGTTAAATTGACAAAATTGGCCTATGGTGTAGTTGAATAAAATGAAATTGGGAATATTTCGTATTTTTTGGATTTTTCTGGAAATTTTTGGAATTTATGGAATTTTTGGTTAATAAGGGCATTTTGGGTATTTGGAGGGTATTGGGGGATATTTTTGAAAATGTTTGGTATATTTGGCTAAGGATGATCAATTTGAATGGTGGGAAATGTTTAGGACTGATTTTGATGAATTTTGGGTAATTTAGGTAATTTTGCAAATTTTGGGCAATTTCAAGGGTATTTGGTAGGTTTGGTGGGTTTAGGGCCCCGGGGGTCAAAAATTGAAATTTTAGGAAAATGAAGATTGATTAAGTGTGAGTGAAATGAAATCATTTTGGTTGAGCCATGAAGCCATATTAAGCTCACAAAAGCCATGAGAGGACTCATTTTAGACATTCACTATGTTGCTCCTAACCCTCTTAGCCAGGGGCCTAGGGGTTGAGGTCCATCCATATGAATTGCCTACATGAGTCGGGAAGTCAAATTGTCTAAAGATAGTTTTAGGGTTTGGAATGTGTGTGTGTGGGATTTTGGTGTGTGCAAACTTACCCTCATCAGACCAGGCCACTCAGGGTAATCCTAAGGCCAAAGAGTCCTATAGGAAACTCATCCTTTAAACCTTCACATTTGATTTTAACCCTCCAAGTGGCTTGGGGCTTTATAGTCAAACTCGTGGGGTTTGAAGGGAGTCAAGAAGTGTTTTGAATTTCTAAGTGGTGGGTTCCATCTCTAGTCCTCTAGGATAGTCAAAGGGAAAGCCTAAGGCTAGATCCTAAGTACTAAGGAGAGAGATCAGACCTCATCAAAAATGAGGTCAACAATATCGCAACCACTTGTGAAGCTAAAATAGAAAAGGCTTCATTATCTTGAATACTGACCATTCTTTTAGGAATAACCCTTTCAGAAGGTCATTGAAAATTGTTTTTAGCCATTTCTTCAATTAAGGTATAGGCTTCTTCAAATGTTTTAGCCATTAAAGACCCACCAGCAGCAACATCAATAATAGATCTAAGTGATCCAGTAAGTCTGTTATAAAATGTTTGAATAATTAACCAATCTGGTAAAGCATGATGAGGACATTTTCTTAATAGTTCTTTAAATCTTTCCCAAGCTTCATAAATTGTTTCTACATCAAATTGCATAAATGAAGTAATGTCATTTCTCAATTTAGCAGTTTTAGAAGGAGGAAAATACTTAGCAAGGAATTTTTGTGCCATATCTGCCCATGTTTTAATAGAACAAGTTGCTAATGAATTAAGACACATCTTTGCTTTATCTTTTAAGGAAAAAGGAAGGAGTTTAAGCCTAATAGCATCATCAGTAACATTATTATATTTAAAGGTAGCACAAAGTTCTAAAAAACTAGCAAGATGTAAATTTGGATCCTCATTAGGTGTTCCTTCAGATTGATTATTTTGAACCATTTGAATAATAGAAGGTTTAAGCTCAAAAGAATTAGCATCTACAGCTGGTATTTGAATACTAACATGAAGTTCATCAGCTGTAGGATTTGCATCTTCCCTTAATGGTTTATAAATATTTTGTTCATTAATTTTGAATGGCTTTAGATTATTGTTATGTAAGTTAGCCATTTCTTGATGTTTTGAAATTTGTTTTCCTTTTTTAATTCTTTTAATTGTTCTTTCTAATTCAGAATCAAAAGGTAGTAATCTTTCAGATCCAAATGTACGCATAAAATTTAAAATATTTTTATTTTGTTTTTATATTTTTTTATATTTTTTTATCTTTCTTTTTACTTTTTATTATATTATATCATATCCCCGGCAATGACGCCAAAAACTTGATGCGATGCGATTTTATATATGCTTTAAAGTACAAGAATTTGATACCACTTTTTAGAATATTTAATTCCTGACAAATGGCTTCAAAAACTTGATGTGCAAGGTTTACTTTTATTAATTTTTATTTAGACTTTTTTAATAATTATTGTAAAAGTCACAATTTTAAACGCAAGTATACGTATCATTCAAGTAATACAGGGCTCTAGTGGAGTCCTAGTTATCGATCCCGCAGGGATAGTGAATTTATAAAAAGTAAGAAATATAAGTAATATTTTGAAATTTTCAAATTAAATGCAATTTATATATACTTTTTTTAACACAACAAAACATATTTATAAAACTTTGAACCAAACTACAAATACTTATATGAAGTGTTCCTTCAAGTGATCCGCTGACTTCTACTGACTCCAAAGCAATGATGAAAGACTCCAAAAATAACAACACACAATAACACTCAAGATAAACTCACTAGATACAAAATAAAGTGTTACCCTAAGTATGGAAGAGACTAATAAAAACTAAAGAAAAGAGAGAAGATGCTAAAATGGGTATGTGTGCTAAGAGGGGGGGTTTGGTGCAATGTTTTTCTGTAGAATGGGCTCCTATTTATAGAGCTCTGAATTTGACCAGGGGTTACTTAAGGCACCTCTTCAAAATTCATCCAAATTCAATCTATCTTCTAGAAGGTAACTGTCACGCCTAGGTAACTGTCACTCCGTGACCAGGTCTTTCGCACCTCTTCACTTTGGGTCGCACCTCTTCGTGATCCAGACCATTTCCTTATGTCCAAATACATTGTATCACATGTCCTATATATTAGGAGTAACTTTCAGTCTTCTAGAAGCTCCAATAACCTCTTAACACTGTCAAAATAACTGCCCAAAGTCATCAAAAAATCTTGACAGCGTCTGTATTGAGCTGGTGCTTAGGCGCCAGTCCAATAATTCCAAAATTTTGCTCCATAAGCTCCATTTTTGCTCCCTTTTCCTTCTTTTTCTTTCTTGGACTCTTTTTAATCATCTACATCCAAAAACATGAAAATACCTTTCATTAAAGCAAAATATCCTTAAAAATTGAATCATAAATAAGGCATAAAAATGGGTATTTTTTAGGTAGATCAATGACGCAAAAATATGTTAGTGGAAAGTGAGAAAATCTTCAGCATCCTTTTTTCTAATCCAATTGTTGTTCTGATACATCCTTACTTACGCCTCCTGGAAACATGACATATGATCAAATTGAAGCTTCATCTGCCAGTCTAGATGGTTGAATTGATCAAATATGTTGCGTAACTTGGTATGTATATTCATTATTTCCTCTTCAATCTTTTTAATCTTTTACGTAATACCTTTGAGGCTAAGGGCAAGAAATCCAATGAAGTTTGTTTGGGCATCTTTGTTGATGGATTTATTTTTATTAAAGACTTCATTGCTCTTGTTATTCATAGTCGCAAGGAATGGTGGAACTTGCACTCACTTAGTACTCTCAAATGCTCTCAAATACCTAGATAGTGAAGCCTTATGAGCATTAGGCACATTATGAAAGTTTTAAAAGTAATAAGTGGGTTTACACTACCAAGGGGCAGGTTATCCATAATTTCAAACTGTGGCACTTAGGTGCCTAATTTTGGAACTTAGACACTAAACTTTTAGTACACTGGATTTTTAGTGCCAGGTTTCAGAACATAGGCTCAGATTTCGGTGCTTAGGCACCAGGTTTCAGCGCCTGAGAGTTAGTGCCCAAATAAGCACTTCTTTGCCTAAGGTCCAAATATCATGTCCCAACCTCAACTTGGTCACTAAACTAGTGTTCAGTGCCTCATTACATATTCTGGGTATAATTACTACATCATTCAGTCAACATAACTATGACATGGGTTGCCTTCCATGAAGTGCTTTGTTTAATGTCTTCAGTCCGACGTATCCAATGATTTTCTCAAGTTGACGCAAGATTAATACTTCATCATAAATAGGCCTATTTCCACTTATATAAGGTTTCAATCTGTGTCCGTTTACATTATAAATTGTTTTGATTTTTGTATCTTTAATATCCACAAAACAATACGGATAAACTTTTACTACAATAAATGGCTCCGACCACCTAGATTTAAGTTTTCCTGGAAATAATTTTTATGTTGTATTATACAATAATAATTCATGTCCATGCTTAAAATCTTTTTCAAAATCTTTCAATCATGCCAAATTTTCATCTTTTCCTTGTAATTTTTTGTATTCTTAGAAGATTCATTTCTAATTTCCTTGAGCTCATTTAATTACAATAATCATTTCTCGCCAAGGTCCTTCAGATAATAATTAAGTCCTTAACAACCTAATAACTTTTATGCTCCAGTTCAACTGGTAAGTGACAAGCCTTTCCAAATATGAGCCTTAATGGTGACTTTCCCATAAGAACTATTTAAACAGTCATATAGGACCAATAATGCATAATCAAATCTAGCAGACCAATCTTTTCTATTAGAATTTACAGTCTTTTCTAATATTCTTTTAATTTCATGGCAAGACACTTCAACTAGACCTCTGATATGAGGATGATATTCTATGAAAATTTGACGTTTAATTCCATATTTCTTAATTAACGTATCAATTAATTTAATCTTAAAATGACTTCCCTCATCTGTAAGGATCACTCTCGGCATTCCAAATCTGGTAAAAATACTTTTTTTTATAAATTTTGCAACACTCTGAGCATTACCACAAGGTAAAACAATTGCCTCAATCCATTTAGAAACATAATTCACAACTATTAAAATTAAAGATTTCTGAAGGATGGTATAATTGGTCTCATAAATCCAAACCCCATACATCAATTTAGGAGCATTTCATTTCTTTTAGAAATATTGCCTACTCTTTGACATCAATCACTCGTATTTACATAAATTTTAACATCTTAAATAAAGAAGGAAAAAAAAATCATGATTGTAAAATTTTAAATATTGTTTTTTCCATCCATAATGTCATCCAAAATCAGATTCATTACATTTAAAAAAAATGGTTGGGTTTCTTCAAATGGCACACATCTTCGGATAACATGATCTTTACATTTTTTATAAGGGTCATCCCAAAAGTAAAATTTTACATCGTAAATGAACTTATTCTTTTGGTGGCATGTTAATCCATAGAGTAAAATATTACTAACAATATAGTTAAATATATCATCATACCACAAAACATGCCACACAAAAATAACATATAATTTTTCAGTAAGAAAATTTTCATTTATTTAATCATCAAAATTACCATAATATTCCTGTTCAAGCGTTGATAAATAGTCAGCAAATTATTTATCATATCCCTTCCTTTCCATTACTTCAAAGTCAAATTCCTGCATCAGAGGGATCCATTTAATTAATCTTGATTTTGCATCCTTCTTAAGAATCTGATATCTTATAACATAGTGATCAGTATACATAATACATTTAGCTCCGATTAGATAAGATCTAAATTTATCAAATGCATATACTATTTCTAATAACTTCTTCTTAGTAGAGTATAGTTAATTTGAGCTTCATTAAGGGTTTAATTGGAATATGATATAACATTAAAAATCTTATCGTATTATTGCCCTAACACAGCCCCAATAGCGTAATCACTTTTATCACACATTAATTCAATTGGTTTTTTCCAATCCGGTGAAACAATAATAGGTGCAGTGATTTATTTTTTCTTTAATAAATTAAAGGCATTTAGGCATTCCTATTTAAAATCAAAGATTTAATCTTTTTCTAAAAGATGACATGGAGGCTCTAGCAATTTTTGAGAGGTCTTTAATAGAAATCTTATAAAATCCAACATGTCCTAGAATTTTTCTAACTCCTCTCACCGTGGTAGGAGGTGGTAGTTCAGTAATAACTTATATTTTTGCTGGATCTACTTCCATGCCATTTTCAAGAATTTTATGCCCTAAAACAATTCCTCTTGGGATTAAAAATTGGCATTTTTCTATTGAAAACTAAATTTGTTTCTTCACAACTATTTAGGACATCCGTTAAATGATCTAAGAATGAATCAAAGGAAGTTCCAAAAACTAAGAAGTCATCCATGAAAACTTCAATTCCTTTCTTAATTATATCGCAGAAAATGGGCATCATGAACCTTTGAAAAGTTGCAGGTGCATTGCATTATCTAAAAGACATTTTTCTATAAGCAAAATTCTCATAAGTACTTGTGAATGTTGACTTTTCTTAATCCTCAAGAGCTTCAAGTATTTAGTGGTATCCTTAATATTTATCCAACAAGAAGAAACATTGATGTGCAGCCTATCCAACATTTGATTCAGAAATGGTAGAAGAAAGTAATCATTCCTTGTGACGAATTTCAATTTTCTAAAATCAATACACATTTGCTACCCAATAACTTCTCTTGTTGGAATTAACTCATTTTGTTCATTTACAACTATAATCACTCTGACTTTTTTAGGAATGCACTGAATTGGACTAACCTAAGCATTGCTAGAAATATGTTAAATGATTTCAATATCCAACCATTTTAAAATTTCTTTCATTATAACTTATCTCATTATAGGATTCAATCTCCTTTGAGGATGTGCCCTAGGCTTATGATTATCTTCCATTAAAATTTTATGCAAGAAGATTGAATGATGACAAGTATAAAAAGATTCTAATTTTATATACTCAATTAATGCTTATTTTTAGTGATTGTGCACTTTAATGGAAGGTATTTATATTTTTTTATTTCATGTACACTTAGTTTAGGGAATTGGAGCTAAAAGAAGCAAAAAGGAATGAATTTGGAGTAAAAAGTGGGCTTTTTACAAAAATTAACTTAGCGCTTAGGTGTTAGGAAGTGCCAGTTTACAGAAAGAGCAGGGCCTAGGCGCCACAGTTTGGCGCATAGGCGCCAGAAACTATTTCTTCAAAAATTCACTGAATTTGTATGAATTTTGAAAGGGTACCAAAGGCGACTCTTGAAAATTCAGCCCTATACTTTATAATAGTGATTTTACTATAAAAAGGAGAGAGAGGGGTGGGGGACAAAAAAGGGTAAGTGAAGATGAGGAGAAGAGAAGATAGTCTCTTAGAGTTGTAAAAGGAGAGAGGAAGTTAGAGGTTTCTTTTTCATTACATTTCTAAGAGAGGATTGAGTGATACTTTAAGGGGAGAAAGTGATTCAAAGGAACTGCAAAGGATTTTCTTAGGGAGGAGATTGAGATAAGTAAATCATACTCTTCTTGTTTTTATTGTGTAAACTTGTTTATATATATAAATCCATGTTTTGTTGTAACTTCCTCATGAGATCTGAATAGTTTACTTTGTCCTTCTCCCTGCAATGAGAAATATTCTTGTGAAAAATTGAAATTGTTTAGAAGTACTTTAATATCATAATTGTGATGATTCAAACTTTGAACTTCATTTACTTAATTTATTTGGCTCATTGTTAAGTTGGACTTTGTTGTTAAACATAATCATTCGAAAGGGCTATGTTTTTCTCAACTAATTAAGAATCACATTTTTTCTCATGGATGAGAATGTTGTTCATGTGGTTAGGTGAAAATATATAATAAAATAAGTTTTGGTAGGCGTAAATTAGTAATTCTAGAATGATAGACTAGAACTTCCAGTTTGATCCAGAAGTTGAGAACCTAAGGCTAGATGTTAATCTCCAAGTGGAGGAATAGTAGGAACTCTAGATTGAGAGCTAGTATCTTCCCACCCTAACCAAGGATTTAGAAACTTGACTCTGGATTAGCCAATATTCTTTATGAACTTTTAAGAGGGTAAATAAAAGGTATGCTCCTATTTTTCACAATATAATTTATAACAATTTGATTTATCCACAAATTTTAGTCTCATTGTAAGGGGAAGGATGCTATCTAAAATTTGAACTCTTCTTCATAACTAGCTTAGTGATATTTGAATTTACATTTGAGTTTAGAGATAAGTGTAGTAAATATAATTTACTTAGTTTAGAACACAAAATTTTGAACTGCCTACAGTTTAGATATAGTTTAATTAACTAAATATTATAAGAACTCCAAACTTCTCTGTGGGATTGATACTTAGGACTCCATTAGAGACTTATATTACTTGTGCAATGCGTGTACTTGTGTTAGCATCCTAGTGATTATTTGAAATAAATATATAATACCTTAAATCACTAGGAGTGGCAGCTATAAAGATTTAAATAAACATTAATTATCCTGAAGTATATTATTATCTTGGCTACCACCCGCAACCCACCGCGCCTCAAAGGACAGTTTCCTTTAATATCCACTAACGTCCATCCAAAGGCTTTCTTGTAATTTCTCAAAGTTTCAATTAATTTTTCTTTTTTATCTTCAATCAAGTCTGAGGATATTATAACGGGTAATGTTGATGAGTTCCCTAGAAAAACATACTTTAATTGCGTAGGAACACCTTCATCTCAAGTTCAGGAGGTTCTTAGTTGAAGGAATAAGAGGTTTACTATTTTCAGTAGTGTCTAAAGTCTCAAG
This sequence comes from Papilionanthe hookeriana x Papilionanthe teres, assembly GCA_022702705.1. NCBI lineage: Eukaryota > Viridiplantae > Streptophyta > Magnoliopsida > Asparagales > Orchidaceae > Papilionanthe > Papilionanthe hookeriana x Papilionanthe teres. Next base: position 74,514,835 of record CM040430.1, read on the forward strand.
ACTTTCTTTAATATAATTTGAATGAGCATTTGTTATCTCAGTAGATTTATCTTGAAATCAACTTCATTTTCGTTCTCCAGTTCTTGTTTTTTTGTATTAGCTTCAAAACTTTCTCGAAAATGGTTATCACTTAAATCATCAATAGTCTTCATTCCGTAACATTCATCATCTTCTCTTTTTGTTGGATACTTCATTTATTTTAGCATATTAAAAGTAACTTCCTAATCATTAACTCTCATGGTTAGCTCTCATTTTGTACATTTATCATGGCTTGTCCAATGATAAGGAAAGGTCTCTCTAAAATGATTGGTATTTATTTATCTTCCTCGATATCTAAAACAATGAAATCCACAAGGAAGATAAATTTGTCTACCTTCACTAGTACATATTCTATAACATCTTTAGGATAAGTAATCAATCGGTCAGCCAACTGTTGGGTTATAATAGTGGGAGACATCTCCCTTAAGCCTAACCTTCAGAATATTGATGATGACATGAGGTTAATGCTAGCTCCTAAATCTCATAAAGCTTTTACACATAATCATTCTCCTATCGTACATGGAATAGTAAAGCTACAAGGATCATCAAGTTTCTGATGAAGTTTTTCCTGAATTATTGCACTGCATTCTTTACTAAGTGTAACAATCTCGTAATCCCCAAACTTCCTATTCTTGTTTAAGATTTATTTCATAAACTTAACATAACTAGGCATTTGTTCGAGTGCTTCAATAAATGGAATATTGATTGTTAGCTTCTTAAATATCTCAAGATACTTAGAAATTATTGATCAAGCTTCATTTGTTTAAGTCTCTGAGGAAATGTCGGTGGTGGTCTTTCTAAATTGATCTTTGTTAGAGGGATAGATTTTCCATACTTTTAGGAACACATTCTTCATGTTTTTCAATTTTCTCAGGTTCCCTCTCAATGCGAATATTACTTTAGTATCCAATTCTCAACAACTTCTCAACATGATTGCTTTAACTTCTTCTTTGTTTTTATTTTTAGGATGAACTTCATTGTTACTAGAAAGTGCTCCCGAATGCGTATTGCTAAGTGATTTAGCACTTTGTCTTAGTTGATTCTCAATATTTCTTATTGCGGTACTCTGACTTTGTAAATGATTCCTCATTTGTAACACCACTTCTTATATAAACAACTACTTTTCCTTTATTTGTTCGTTATTAGTAAATCCATGATCATAAGAAGGTCTATACTCAGTACTATCCTGGTTGTTCCAATTTCCTAATGGGTTCACTTGATTGTTCTCCCATTGCTGATTCCACCATTAGAATTATTACTCTAGTTAAAATTAGGGTGGTTTTTCCAACCTAGGCTGTAGTAGTAAGAATACGGTTATTGGTTCTATTATTAATTACATGTAAAGTCTCATATCTTAAACGATTCTATTAGATTGCCTAGGACCCTTTACAATTTTAAATAAAATAATTGATTAAATTAAATGAATTTTAAAATATATAAGTATCCCTTAATGATTCACCTTAGCTACACAAAGCAAAAAAAAAAAGAAAAAAAAAAAAATTGGCATAGTTATTTATCGTAGTTAACCTAACAATGACTCATTGAAGAGTTGGTGGATCAAACTCACCTATAGCTACCTAAATTTAATTCAAATCAACCCAATTGAAACCTAAGCCCTATACAATTTCAATCAAATCAATTTAAGCTTGAATTAATATCCTTAAACCTCAATTTTTCTAATGAGCTCTTGTGACCTATTGTCCACCAACTAGGGATCTTTTGAATCAAATAGAATTGAATCAGAACCAAATTGAACCATGACTGAGTCACATCATTGCCTAAGCACTAGATGTCCTACTAAAGTGTCCTACTGCACTTTCCCAAGTTGTTCACTTGACATAGAGTGACGCAAATGAGTCACACTGGGCCAATTCATACAAAACTTAACCCAACCGCCAACCTAGCATACTAGACCAAAACTCTCTCGCATGTAAAACTAATCTCACTTGGATCCAAATTAAGCCCAAACAAGCTATACTAACACATCCATTAAAACTAAATGCCCTAATCAATCAATCCATACACTCAACTTAAGCCAAATCAAATTCTGCCTTTGAACCTCACATAAAAACCTTCCAAAGCTAACTTAAATCCTGCCAAGGCCTGCAGAACATCAACCTGAAGTTGAGTAAAAATTAAGAAATGTAAAGCATGCTAATTAAATAACATTAATTGAATATATCACTCAAAATAAAATAAATAAGTTAAATTAAATATCCAATCCCTACTCCTACAGCCAACAATATAGCGCCTCTCACCCTTGCAACTTTAACGCTCAAGCCGCCTAATATTTTCTAGATTGTTCTGCTCATTACGTCACAACACTAATCATCGACCTTCACAGCGCATTCTATTGACACATATTTTGCCTTACATATTAAACCACCATGACACTATCCACTTATTTTAATTTGAAAGCCATCTATTCCTCACAGTATAAAATGAATTCTTCAATAAATGAAAAATCGGAAAAATTACAATGGCAAAGAGGCAGCCAAACCATGACGGCGTTCGTCAGAGAAATCATCAACACTCATAACACTAGCAACTTTTAAAGATAAAATAAAATCATATCAAAAATAGGATTTATAACTATTTATTTTCAGATTAGGAAGAATTTCTTTTGCTCAAGACTTTTATAAAAATTTTCAAATTTCGGTTGAACTATAATTAACTTATCAAGTTAAAATTTTGCTAAATTTTAAGTTCTAGTGTGCAGTTGTTTAGGCATTAATTTGGATGCACATATGCGCACACAACTCTATTATTTTTACCCTTGCATAGGTCTTCTAATATTTTGCTGCATTATGGTGCTTAATTTTGTGAGGATGAACATTGATGCGTAGGATCGTTTTAATCTCAGATTGATAATTTCTATCTTTGCACATGAAACTATGCTCATTCAATCATTAATTATGCTGTACAAATTAATTTTTTATGTATGGCCACAGGGCCATATTAATCCTACTATTATCATTATTGAGCTATCTTAATTTGTTTATATTATGTTGACCCACCCAAATATTTGATAGGCAGATGGTAGAACATTAATGAGCTAGCTTGACTTGAATCAGTTCAAATATACATCACAAACATTGGCTATAGTACCTAGTTCAACTTAAGGTTTGACATGACAGGCTGATAGGGGGGAGATCTGAGTACAAAATAATTGGAGTAGTTAAGTTAAAAATTTTTCTCACACTAATAATATGGATGGAAATGAAAGTAAGTAAACCAATCACAACAACAAGTGCATCAAAACAAATCATAAAAAGATAGGTGCAACTAAATGTTACATGGTTCGGTTAAAACACCAACTCTCATGCTCATATTTTGCCAAACACTGAACTAAAAAACTACTATATGAAAAAGGTAGTACAACTTTCCTACTCTTTTAATTAAGTACCAACTCAAACTAACATATAAGATTAAAAAATTATGATAACATGTAATTCTCATACCACAATAACCAATTTAAAATTACAATGGCGTGTAAATTTGAATATAAACAGGATACACGTCTAGATAAAAATAAGGAAAATGTTTAAATTTCAACAAAATGAATTAAATTAAAACATGATATAAATTTAAATGTAGATAATTAGGATATTCAATTAAGGGCCTATTTGGTTTGAAGTAAAATAACTGTAAAGTAAAATAAATACGAGATTGAAATTAGTTTCCCTATATTTACTTTGCACACTGCCGAACAACCGACTAGAGGCCTATTATACTATAATTTTAATACAATGTATTTTATTTTACTCTAAATTATTTTTTAAAGATAACAAAAAAGCCACTAAGTTAAAAGCAAAGATAAAATATAGACCAAGCTGATTGTATAGACTTGCTTTTCTGTATGGTTCCTTAAAATTTTGGTGGAAGAACTCTTAACTAATGGATGAAAAAAATATTTAAACTTCTTTAAAAGAACAAAAAGATCTTTGTAGTTTCTTGGCCTGGGAAAATAATGGAGAATGAGAATTTTTTATTATTTAAAGTATTTACAACATAATGGACGTGCAAAAGAGATTGACTGCTGGGAAAAACTATAAATAATAGATATAAAAATTTTTGCAATAAAATGAAATTGGGCCAATTTTTTTTATTTGTAAATGTCTTTGTTATCTAGTAAAGAAGAAAAAATAATATGGGATTATTTAAATTCAAAATAATTTAAATTAAGACATAGTATAAGAATGACTTCAACATGATATATAACACATATGAGTATAATTAATATCAAAATATAACCACTATTAAATAAAACAATGGAAATTAATCATTAATCCAAAAATGGTAATTAAGAAATTTTTTTTACCATATTTGATTTATACTATCAACTTAAAGAGAGTAATTATATTTTTAAAATATAAACCTTCTATTGAATTATTAACTATTATGCAAAATATTTAACATGAAATATTTATGACATCATAATAAAGCAGCAGCAGCAACAACAAGAACAAGAACAACAACAACAACAAAGACAAGCTTTCATCCCACAAAGTGGGGTTGTCTTTGAATTTTTTTTCTCCATAGTGTCCTTTTTAGTGTCACATTTTCATTTAATTCTTACTATTTAAGATCATTTTTTATACAATATGCCAGAGTCCTTTTAGGTCTACACCTGTCTTTCTTAATATAAGTGAAAACTAAAATATCTATTCTCTTTACAAGTTCAACGGGTGGCCAATGTTTATGGTGAACCAACCATCTAAGACAACTCTCTCTAATCATGTCTGCCACTAGAGCTATACCAACCATATCACGAATATATTCATTTTGCATTTTGTCTCTAAGTGTCAAGCCACTCATCTACCTATGCATTCCTATCTCAGCAACGTTTAACTTTGTTTTATGCATGTCTTTTAAACATAAACTTTCTATGCCATAAAGCATTGTAGGTCTCACCTCCATCAAACAATTATCTTTTTCAACCTAAGTGGCACTTTTCTATCACACAATAGACCCAATGCATTCCTCCACTTCAACCAACCAACATGAATTTTATTTTTATCATCCCCATCTACATCACTATCACTTTGACCAATAGACCCTATATATTTATAAAGAACATGTCTTTTGATGATTTGAATAGCCTTAGTTACAACTCTACCAATATTTCTACTATTACTAAAATTAAATTCCATGAACTCAGTTTTTGATTTACTCACATGAGGGCATTTAGACTCCAATGTATATCTCCATAATTCAAATTTAGACATCATAATCTAATGTAAGAATTTAAAGTAATATTTAGAAATTATTAATATTGAAACTGAGATAGAAAATAATTTATGTTCAGTGATATAACTAATTAAAATTGAATGTGATATATTTCTTGAATTAATAAAAAAAATACACCTAAATTTCCTTGTTAAATTTTATGAGATTAAAATTTCAATAATATTTGCAATACGAGAAATTAATTATTATACTTTTAAAACATAAATTTAATTTTTATAAGTGAGTTTATTTATGAGAGCTAATTTTTAAAGTATGTGTATAAAAATAGTCCTTATAGTTTTTAATATAGAAAAAACTTAAATAATCATTAGACATGATTTTAAAGCTTTATTGCAATTAACCTAGGCTACCTAAGGCGGTTCCACATTAGTAGCAATCATGGGGTAGGTATATGTCTATGAAACATATGTTATTGTAGTGAAATCATTGGGTAGGTATGTGTCTATTTGAATAATTCAACTAACAAAGAATAACATCTATTCATATATTTATTATGATCAACTTTAAAATGATAAATAATAAGGCTCATGATTTAGCAAACCAAATAGTTGGCTTGGGTTGACTGTCAGTTTTTTTTTGAATGCCTTAGTCATGTTATTTTGAATACTCCATTTTATTGCCCAGTCGTGCTTTCATGAGAAGTACACCCTTGATTCATTAATGTTCATTTAGCCAAATTTTATTGTAGTGAAATCATGCTCTTTTGGTTAACGTATTCTTAATTTAATGAAGTTTACTTTATAAAAACTTTTTTTAATCTGTCATACTCTTTTATTTATGTCCCATTGTATCATACTCTCTTAGTTAAAATTTATTTATGTTTTATTTTCTAGTCATACTACTTTTAAATTAGTACCTTTTGCTTAAAATTATTGTAAGCTTAACAAATTATTTAGCTTTAGTCTATTCTCAATTTAGTTATTTAACTTTGGCTACGTTCATTCATTTTTTGTTCATACCCCTTATTTAAAGAGCTATGATTCAACTATATACATGCATCCAAAGTATATCTTTCTTTATAAGTAGCTATCTCTACTTGAGCTTACTTATAAACTCTAGATTTTTGAAGTTCCTTCTAGTTATCCAAACTATTTTATTTTTTTAGTTATTTGAACATATTTCAAATGTTTGGATTCTTAATCTAGATGATAAATTACAATAACCATTTATATATAATATACTTATATTTTCATTTTAGTTGAGTAAGTACTTGTTGACCTCATTTTTTTTCAGCCCTCTTTCCCTTGATTAATGTTTGGATTAAACTTCACTTGAGCTAGATCTTATTAATCCCTAAGATTATTGAATCTCTATAAAGATTATTGTAAGGTTCAAAAAATGCATTTTCAGAGTTGCATAAGTCATGTGAAAACAAATAAAAACCATATAGACTAATGTGATGGTCAGTTGAAATAATTTTCACATAAAACTGTGCACTTAGGCTTTTCATGCATGAAAATGGTCATAAGTAAAACCTTTCAACCGAGTCATCATTTTTGAAAATAGAATTTACCTTTGTGTCCATATCATCAAAATATTTCAAATGAGTGTTCGGTACCAAATTTTGACCTAGTTTTGACACCTTTTGAGCAAATAATAATGAAGAGAGAGGAAACAATAATTAGGAAAGATAACATTACAATTTGAGCAAAACTTTTTGAAAAAACTGTAAATCGAATCCAATCTTAAAAAAAATGCATTATTTTGACTAATAAAGTCGGATAAAAAAATTTGGTCAAAGTTGACCATTTTCTCTACTATAAGGTGGGCCCAATTAGACCAGTCATATCTTCTTATAGAGCTTAAATTAGCTAAATCAATTTGAAAATGAAATGCATTGCAATTTTCATTATCATTTTGAGCAAAGTTAACTTTTTTTTTTAATTAAATTCCGCTCCTCAACAACCATTACCACCTAGTTAACCAACCTTGAACTTCAAATGGCAAAATCTTTGGCTACACAACTCTCTTGTTCAATTTGTTTGATTTGTTCGATTATTTATTTCATCCTCTTTATAATAGAATATAATTTCAAAATTATCTGATCAATCAAGGTAATTTTACAGAAATACTCTCATTTTTGTATTTATTTATAAAAATGCCCTTGACCGAATTAATTTTTTATTTATTTTATCCCTAATTGACACCTCAACAATCCTAGTAATCATATCCAATTGGACCAAGTGTCAGTAACCGAAATCCATCATTTTACTTCAAATATCCACCATTGTTTTTAAAATTTCATCTCCCCCTTTCATCTTAACCAACCATTTTCCTCCACTACCTCAGAGACTCCACACTACCCATTTATTCCAGCCGTAAATCATTACCACTTTAAGGAATCACACCACACAATAGCATAATCTTGATTTCGTTGGACTTCCCTTGCTCCTTTCTAAATATTATTCCATTTTCTCTTCTTTGAAACCTTAAAATTAAGAACTCTTTTTTTTAGTTCTCTAGCAAATCGAAAGAAGAAGCAAAGAACAAAGAATCAAAGGCAAAGAAAGGAAGATCATCAAACCAAAAAGTAATTCACAACAAAAGCATAGGTATAAAGTCATAATTTTCATTCCAAACTCTCACTTTTCATCATGTCAATTTAATCAAAAAATCCTTTTGTTCTTCCATGCAATATTCCCCAAATTCATATATATTCTTCATCCAATTTCATAGGTTTTTTATTGTTCAAAACATGTTCTATTTGATATTTTACACATTTTCATTTGAAAATCAACATGTTTTCACCAGCTGTCTGCCAAAACCAAAATATTTTTTGTATAGAATGATAGGGCTTTAAATTTAATCATTTTCCTACATGTTTATGTGATGTTAATATAAATACACCATGTTTTATGTTTAGGAACTAAAATTTTCATGTTCATTTAAATATTTAATAGTTTATACAATATTTTTCACGATAAAAATTTTATATTCATGTTAGTTCTTCAAAATTCGTTTGCCTTTTGTTGTCAATCAAATCATTTTAAGTTTAAATGTATATACTTTATCGAAATCAGTATGATTCCATGCAATTTTATGCAAAACCAAGCATGTAAAGAATTTATTTTATTTTATTTATTATGTTATATCATGTAAGTTTTATGTTCCATACGAAGTAACACTTGCTTTCAAGAATTTTTAAGGCCATACCGTGAATCACATGCATGTTATATGTTGTAATTTTATTCATTTTTATTTTTATGAATTTCATATCAAATATTGCATGTTATATGAAAGATTCACAGGGCTTAGCTTATATATGTAATCTATAACGTGCTTAATGTTTTAAGTTAATCAAATAACACAATCCTTCTCTAAATCTAGGTAAAAACCGAAAGTCATTATTATTTTCCTTCATAATCAAAACCCTTGATGAATCAATTGCTTGCTAATCTTCTTAAAATACTTTTAACCGAGCCATAATATCTTTAATTACCTCTAAATTAGTCCAACCGAAACATAATCACCTTTTGGTCATCATGGCTGAAAACGTTAAAGTCTAATTGTATTATTAATCTTTTAAATAACCCAACAAAACTATAATTAGTATTTAGTCCCCTTTCAATTACTTAGCCAAACCATTATATTAATCAATTTTTTTCTAATAAATTTAATAATCACCTAATTAACGTAATTAAATTATTAATCAACTAATTAACATAATAATCAATTAAGTAACACATTATTTAACTTAACCAGAATCCAGTCAAATAATCAACACCTTAACTTACTAATTAATAACTTTAATTAATAAATAAATACCTTAATCAATCAATTAAAAAAATGACTTAATTAATTAATTATTCAATTTATTAACTTGTACTTCAATCAATTAATATATAACTTTAATTAGCTAATTAATACCTTAATTTAATTTAAATAATTTCAATAAAATAATTACAACTTTAATTAACTCATTGATGGCTTAATTTATTAATTAGAATCTTAAATTAATTAATTAATTCTATAATTTAAAAATTTAATTAACCAATTTAAATTTTTAATAAACATTTTAATAACCTTAATCAATTAATTTAAAAGAAATTAAGAAATTCATAAAAATCTTAAATCAACTATAAATTTAATTTGAACTTAATAAAGAGAAGGAACGTGTTAATTGTATGTTATTATATATATATATATATATATATATATATATATATATATATATATATATATATATATATATATATATTCACATGTATGAGTAGAAGCCTAAAAACTTTTAAAGATAACACACCAAGGGTTGAAACAGTTGCTAGGAATTGCATATCTTACTTGAGGAAATTGATTAAATTGAAGGGGCTCCCCAACATTTGTACCCTTTCCTTAGCCACCTGGGATAGGCTCACCCCTCCTTGTGTTACTTCGGTGGTGTGGAAGTCTCCTGCTCTTCAGTACATCAAAGTCAACACAGATGGCAGCTATTCTGCTCAAGGTGCTAGGGTGGGGGGGTCTTCAGGGACCACACAGGAAAGTGTTTGCTATTCTTCCATGCACCAGTTCCTGCAACTGAAGCATTTGAAGCTAACCTGATGGCTGTTTTCTGGTCTCTTAAGCTTGCTTCCTTCAATAAGTGGTCTTCCCTGATTGTTAAAGGTGACTCTTCAAACCTCATTTTGCTCCTGGATACAGATTCCCCCCATCCGTGGAATCACCAGTTGTGGCTCAACAGAATCAACAGTCTTAGAACATCATTTTCACCACAATTCCAGTTTATTTTCAGGGAAGGGAACTTACCTGCCAACTGGTTAGCTAGTGTGGCCATGTTCTCCTGCTCCACCAGTGTTTCTTTCTGTCCCCCACCCCCCCTTTCCTTTTTGCTTTCTGGTGATCTGCTGGAGGCCCCTCATCTCAGAACTGAATTCAAAGCTTAATATGTGTTTATGCATAAGATTGAAATACTTTGTTTACACCATGTGGGTGTGCACCTGGAGGGCCGGGCTCATGTCTTTTCACTGTTCTCAACTGATGTTGTGTTTTTCTGCTCTGTGTAGAGCTGTTTGGGGAAGAGGTACCCTATAGGACTTTCTTTGTTATTCTTTTGTGTTTAGGAGGGACCCCCTTTCCTATATTGTAATTCTTCCTTATTAACATGTATGGCGAGCAAGCGACACCTTCAAATATATATATATATATATATATATATATATATAAAATGATGGGTGTGGCGGCTGCATGTGCTCTGCTAGGGTTCCAGGCATGACACTGCCACCGGCGGCCCCCTGGCTGTTGGTTTTGGTGTGGAAGGTAAGACTCCTTTTTCTCCCTGGTGGTTTTCATCTGGGACTGGGTTTTTTGGGAAGTTCTATCTTTCCCGGGTTCTCACTTTTCAAAAAAAAGTTACTGTTCCATTGCCTTGGTCCCTGGTTTGTTCCTGCTTTTTGGCTATTGTCTTTCTGATCTGAGAGGTGCTGGTTTACTTGCTCACATGACCACTCCTATTGAGTTGCATACAAACATTGAATGGGCCAAAGCCTCCTGCGCTGGTGTGGTTGGCAGAGACCCAGCTGTAATCGACCCTACCTCCTTAATCTTCCCTCAATCAATGCATGATGCAGCTGCTGGCAAAGGATCCTTCCCGTTCATTAAACCAAATGGAGTCAAAGATGGTTTCCCTGTTGTTTACTTCACTGAGCAGAAGCTTCATAATCTTAATGAGGAAGTAAAACTAACTCTGATAGGGAAGTTTGCTTTGGGCCATCCAAGGATGGAGCTTGTGAAGAATTTCTTTGCATCCCTTAATCTCATCAGTAACTGGAAACTAGGCTTAATTGATGGAAGGCATATGTTAATTAGCTTAACATCAGAGGAAGACTATGCCAAACTATTTGCTAAACAAGTGGTAACCATTGCTGGCACTGAAATGAAATTGCTAAAATGGACCCCTGACTTTGATCCTAGCAAGGAGCCCCCCATAGTCCCCATCTGGTTTAAATTTCCTGCACTCCCCTATAGGTTTTTCAACCAAGCTGCCTTGTTCCAAATTGGAAGGGCCATTGGCACCCCACTAAGGCTGGACCCAACTACCCTACATAAAACCAAGCCTGAATATGCCAGAATTCATATTGAAAGAGATATAACCTTTCGTGAAATACAGAAAATCTGGGTTGGATCAGCTGAAGATGCATTATGGCAGGAGGTAATCATGCAACAAAGGCCATATTACTGCACTCACTGCAGGATGTTTGGACACACCACAGATAGATGTTTCAAGCTTCATCCACCTTCCAGGAAAGTTCCAGCCAGGCTAAATGCTTCTCAGGAGATCAATACTGATGTTGTACAAGTCAGAATAACTGGGGCTCACCTCCCAATAGCTCCCACTTTATCTAATCCTACTCCCTTGCCCATTCCCCCTCCACCCCCTAATCCCACCTTACCACACCAAATCACTCCAGCCCCTTTCACCACTCCTCCTCCACTGTTACCCCCACTGTTGCCCACACCAAACCCCTCTTCCCCAGCTCCACTGGCTCCACTCCCTCCCTCCCCTTCTAAATTAAAACTCACATCTGATTCTATGGAGGAGGAATGGGAGATCTGTTTTTCCAAAAAGAAGAAGAAAAATAAACCTGAAATACAAAAACAAACTCAATCTAGTTTTAAATCCAGAGAACTTTCCCCACCCCTCACTAGAGGCAGAACCAGATCCAGCTCTCACAAATCTCTCTCCCCCCCTTCCCCCATTTTCCAATGATAAACCTACTTTGCTGGAACATTAGAGGGGTGGCTTGCCCACACTCTCTCAAAAGACTAATTCACCTCAATAAAACCCATACACCCTGGTGTATTGTTCTTCTTGAACCTTTAGTCCACCTAAACTCCTCTAAAATACTCCAGAAATTCCCTGGCTTTTATTTCCATGCTAACATCAACAACAAAATCTGGTTCCTTTCGTAGAACCGAAGTTCGAGTGGTCCCTCCTCATCGATAACCCCAATTCATTCACTTATCCCTCACTTTTACTGGCCATACCATAAATGCCTCTTTCATTTATGCTGGTTGTAGGAAAATTGACAGAATTCACCTCTGGAACCATCTACAGCTAATTAACAATTCCATTACTCACCCCTGGGTAGCTGGGGGTGACTTTAACTGCATTGCCACACTCGCCGAAAACCGGGGGAAGGACCCCTTCCCTCAGCCAAATGAACCTTTTCAGTGACAGCATTCAGTCTGCAGGCTTATTTGATCTGGGATTTAAAGGCCCCCCTTCACCTGGAGAAGAGGAAAAACTTGGGAGAGATTAGATAGTATCTTGGTGAATGAAGCCTGGCACTCTCACTTCCTTCATACCTCCATCACTCATCTCCCCCTACTTTGCTCTGACCATAGACCACTACTCCTCTCCATATTTGCCCCACCTCAACCTTTCTCTTGTCCCCCTTTCAGATACCAAAACTTCTGGTCTTCTCACCCTCATTTTCTTCAAACCATCCAGTCCCTCTGGCAAGGGGTTATTAACCCTGACCCCTGGATTAGGCTGGGGCTCCTTCACCTAAATCTGCAAGGCACTCAACAAATGGGGATGGAATGAATTTAGGAATGTCTTCACTGCTGTCAAAAAAGCTGAGGAGGAACTAAATATTCTGGAACATCTGGCCTTGAGGGAGCCAAATTCTGATCTCATTATTGCTGCCCAATCTAGACTCTCTAATGCCATTGATGTGCAAGATCAGTTCCTTAAACAGAAAGCCTCTTTAAAACATTTTTCTGAAGGAGACAGAAACACAAAGTACTTCCATGCATATATCAGATACAAGAAAAGTTGCAATATTATCCATAACATTAAAAATGAAGCTGGGGTCTGGCTGAAATCCACTCTAGAGATTGGCAATAGTGCTGTTAGATACTTTAAAGATCTGGTCACCCACTCTACTGTTGACAGATTGCAGATATCCCCTAACCTGTCCAATGACCATTTCCACTACATTCATGGCCTGAACCTTACTGACCTCCCCACTGAACCTGAAATCTGGAAAGCTCTTTGCAGTATTGACAGCAGCAAATCTGCTGGCCCTGATGGCTTCACTGCTGACTTTTACAAGAAGGCATGGTCTGTAATCAAAGCTGAGGTTACTGAAGCTATCATCAGTTTCTTTCAAGGCAAAGACATGTCCCACTATTTTAGCTCCTCCAACATAGTCCTCATCCCCAAAAACTCTGAACTCCATACTTGGGATCAATTCAGACCCATCAGTCTTACATCAGTGATAAGTAAAATGATCAGCAAGATCATTGTCCTCAGGATCCAGCCTCATTTAAACAAAATTGTGAATCTGAACCAAACTGACTTTCATCAAAGGTAGATCCATCTCTCGATAATGTTCTACTTTCTCATGAACTTCTTCTGGATCTCAATAAGAAGTGCAGGGGGGCAATCTCATTTACAAACTTGATATCAGGAAGGCCTTTGACACTATCAGCTGGGACTTTATTCTTGAAGTGCTAGCTGCTAAGGGCTTCAGTGACAATTTTTGCAGGTTAATCCAAAGATGGCTTAACAATAACACTCATTCCCTTCTCATAAATGGGTCCACGTGGGACCTTTCTCGCCTACAGGGGGCTCAAACAAGGGGACCCCCTTTCCCCCACCCTTTTCATTCTTGCAATGGATTACTTCTCCTCCATGCTTAACCAGCTGCAAAACAGTCATCACCAGCTCAGATACCACCACAGATCTAATATCCTCATATCTCACCTTACTTATGCAGATGATCTAATGATTTTTTCTAATGCTTCTAAGAAGGCTGTTACTTCTATATATAAGTGCATTCAAACATTGCAGGATCAATCTGGGATGACTTTCAATACTGCCAAATGCCAAATTATATTCTCCAAGCAGGTGTCTCACTCTACCAAACAGTGGATTCTCAACCACACTGGTTTTTCTAGCATCGCCCTTCCTATTAAGTACTTGGGGTCCAAACTCAACATTGGTAGAACCAAGCTCACTCACTTTGATGAAATTCACACCAAGATCAGCAACTATCTTGCACATTGGACCCATATCTTCTTATCTTCTGGAGGAAGACTCACTATACTCAAAAGCATTCTTACCACCCTCCCTAACTATCTAATGCAGATGACCATTATGAAGAAAAGCACTCAAAGGCAACTTGAATGAACTTTTAACCACTTCCTTTGGGCTGGCAAGAGGAAACAGTTGCATTGGACATCATGGCAGAAGCTAGCTAAGCCAGAATGGGCTGGGGGGCTCGGATTTAAAAACTTAAACCAATCGATTCAAGTTAACCACTGCAAACTTTAGCTAAATTTCGTAGCCCAAACCTCCCTTCGGGCAAAGTTCCTTATGGGGAAATATTAGCAGAAAACCCACCCTCTTTAGTCACCCCTAAGTTGGGAGATTCAAAAATCTGGAATGCTTTGATCAAAATAAGGCAGAAGGCTGAGCAACTTTATCTCTGGCAGCTGGGGCAAGGAAATATCAGTTTCTGGCTGGATCACTGGTGCCCTCATGATTGGCTACAACCAACCACCCCCATCAGAAATAACAATCTCTCAGATGTCCGACTCGTCGGGAGAATGACAACTGGTCCACCCCTCTTCTCCTATCTCTTCTAAGTGCCCCCTTTGCACTGAAAGTTTCTACAATTCCTTTTGATAAACACAAGCAAGATACCCCTCAATGGTCCATCACAAAGAACCAAAGCCCCTCTAAGATCATCTACACCAAATTGTTTAACTGGAATGCTGTGCCCTGGGGAGACATTTTCTGGGGAAAATACCTTTCTCCTTCTATGGCTTTTTTCTGCTGGAGGACCTTTAACTACTTCCTCCCCACTGATGACATTTTAAAATTAAAGGGGCTTAGAGGACCCTCCTGCTGTAGATTATGCCACAGGGAGGAGGAATCCATCACCCACCTCTTCTTTGCCTGCAGCTTCTCCCAACAGGTCTGGAAGGATCTCCTACTTCACACCAATCTGTGTGACTTCTTGAAAATTTTTAGGGTTCGTTGTTCACCACCACGGAATTGAAATTGATCCTGAGAAAATTTAAAAAATCTTGGAAATGCTACCCCCTAAGAACTTAAAGCAATTAAGATCTTTTCAAGGGAGTTTGGCTTATCTGAGACACTTTATTTCTAATTTATCAGGTAGGTGTTAGCGTTTCTTTGCATTGATAAAAAAGGATGCCAAGTCTATTTGTGATGATAAATGTCAATGTGCATTTGAGAATATTAAAAAATACATAACGACACCTCTTGTACTAGCAGCCCCAATTCCAGGTAGACCTTTGATGCTTTATACCGCGGCTTTAGAAGACTCCTTATGCGATATGCTAGCCCAGGTAAATGATGTGGGAAAGGAAAATGCTCTATATTACCTAAGTCTTCGTCTAACACCAGTGGAGGTAAAGTATCCTCCTATTGAGAAGCATTGTTTGGCTTTAATTTTCGCAGTTCAGAAACTTCATCACTACATGCTTTCTCACAAGGTCAAACTTATTTCAAAATTTAATCCGCTGCAATATTTAATGACCTGGCCGATACCTTCTGGTAGGTTAGTGAGGTGGGCCATGCCACTACTACAATTTGACATAACTTTTGTTCCGCTCCGAGCCGTAAAGGGACAGATTCTAGCAGATTTTTTTGCAGCGCACTCGTTACTAGCTGAATTGTCTTTAAATGATGATCTACCAGATGAGTAAATAATGAGTTTATAAAATTCTAACACTCAACATTGGGAATTATATTTTGACAGGGCTTCTTCAGCACAAAGAAATAAAGAGCTACAATTGAAAGTACCTGGTAAAGCAGGAATTGGACTGATTTTTATCACACTAAACCAAGGGATGTTGAAGTATTACTACCATTTAATAGAGCCGTGTACCAACAATGAGGCAGAATTCGAGGCTTTAATAACAGGTTTACAATTGGGAATCTTGATGGGTATAACTGATATTAATATCTATGGAGATCCGCAGTTGATTATTCAACAAGTTGCCGGACAGTATAAAATTTTGGAGCACAGGTTAGAACAATAACATTATTATGCAATGAAATTACTGGAGTAGATTCCTAATGTGACACTGTACAAAATTTCAAGGAGAGAAAATTCTCTCGCAGATACTTTAACTAGACTCACCAAGGAATTTGCATGTTTACAGGAAGATTCTATTGAAATAATAGTTCAAAGACTTCAAGTTTTGTCTCAAATTGATATGGACACATTGAATAAGCGGGTAAATAAGAGACAGCGATGGTAGTTACCGAAGCTACAGAGAATTGGCATAAACCCTTTATAGAATACTTACAGACAAGAACATTACTAGATGATAAGTCAGCAGCACATCAAATCAAGAAAAGAGCATTGTCATATGCTTTAATAGACAATGTACTTTACCAAAGATCCTTCGATAAAATATGGTTGAGATGCTTAAACAGTGTAGAAGCTCAAGAAATTATTAAAGAAGTACATTCAGGACTTTGTGGCACTCATCAGTCAGGTCTGAAGAGGAAAATGAAAATTAAAAGTCTAGGATACTACTGGCCTGCGATGACGACCGACAGTAAGAAAATCACCAAAAGTTTTCACCAATGTCAGATACATTGAGTGGTCTAACATCAAACCCCAAATGTGCTCCACCGGAAAATCACGTCCTAGCCGTTTGAGTGTTGGAGCTCAGATGTGGTGGGTCCTATAGATCCTTGATCTTCCAAAGGACACTGCTTCATTCTCGCCACAACCAATTACTTCTCAAAGTGAGTAGAGGCAGTACCGCTTAGAGAAGTGAAAGCACATCACATACTAGAGGTTTTCAAGAATCAGGTCATTTACCATTTCGGGGTACCACACAAAATCATTTCAGATAATGTGTCCACTTTCAAAAGTACAAAGATTAACAATTTTTTTAGGAGGCATGGCATAGATTGGTGATATTCTAAAATTTATTATCCACAGGTTAATGGATTGGCCGAGGCATTTAATAAGAATCTCGTCCAAATTTTGAAGAAAACCTTGAGTGAGAATAAAAGAAATTGGCACGAGCAACTGTTGGAAGCCTTATGGGCCTACTGAACAACGTTCAGAACTCCAACCCAGTCCACCCCTTATGCTCTTGTGTACGGGTCTGAGGCAGTACTTTCCTTAGAAGTTTAACTTCCGTCCCTCAAAGTTGCTGTCGCCATCAAAATTACCACTGAAGAAAATGCTAAACTATGTCTCGAATAGTTGGAAAGCTTAGAAGGAAAGCAATTGTTAGCACAGTAGAATTTAGAATTATATCAAGCCAAAATGATCCAAGCACATGATAAATTGATTCGCTCTAGGACTTTCAAAGTTGGTGAACATGTACTTGTTCTCAGGAGGCCTATTCTTGCACAACGCAAGATAGACGGAAAATCAAACCAACATAGGAAAGGCCATTTGTGGTGGAGAAAGTTTGCTCCGGAGGATCATACCAGTTAGTGAACCGTCAATCTGAGAGACCTATGCCCCTCATTAATAGACGATATTTTAAAAAGTATTATGCATCATGATTTTTCAAAAGAGCAAACTCTTGAAATAGAGTTATGTTCTTAGAACCACTGATGTTTTAATTGTAAGTCGGTCCGAATTTAAACTTGCAAAGCAGTGATTGAATAAAATGAAGTTCAATTTGCAATGAAATTTGTGTGTATCATTTGAAATATGATAAAATTAATCTTTTCCCTTTCACATAAATTTGCATTTTTTTATAATAAACTTTAAACATACAAAAATATATACATGAATAAACAACATGTAAATTGAAACTTGTATATTTGCATCTGATGGTAAAGTATTTTTCCATAAAATTTCAAAATAATACATATTGTTCTTGCCTAGCCCAGCCTAACACACTGATTGTTTTCCCATTTTGCACAGGAAAATGTCAAGAGGAAGGCTGATTTTCACATTCAAGAATGGCATTGGGTTTGTCCTTAACAAAGAGAAAATTGAAGAAGGGGCAGTTATTGAATTTGATCTAAACTTCGAACAAATGAATTTGGAGAATTAAAGCTCTCCTCTGACTGTGATAAATCAGGAAGAGTTTCGCGATCACAAGCCTGTGTTAAGAGTTAAAAACAAAAGCCAATCTCTTGCTGAAAAGAGGAGAAAAGTTGAAAGAATAGATGAAGCAGAAACAAGTAGCGCTGCAATCAATAGAATGAAGTCAATAGTAATGACGGTGAAAGACGAACTTGTTGGTGCTAACCCTACTGATAACAAGCTAGAAGGTAAAGCGATGCTTACTCGCACACAGAAAAGGAATAGAAATTGTCGCATTCATAAAATGCTGGAGTAGTTGAAGGAACAAGTGGCAGTCAATCTGAAAGAAAAGATTTCAAACCAGTCAGTTAAGGTGTTACCACATCCTATAAAAGCCATGGAGAAAATTGCTCATGACAAGAAAGAAAAACTTGATAAAATGAATAGTGAGATTGAGCCTTATGTACCACAGTTCGTTGATAGGCCACGCAGACTACAAAGCATTCCAGAGTTTGAATTAGAAAAATATCAAAGAGTAAGAAAACAAAATTTTAAATATTTTCAGAGGTTTGAAGGAAAATATATTAACATACTGGAAGGGTTAGAGATATAAACTAATGTGTTTTCAGCTCGGGAACAATTTGAAATCGTGGATTGTGTTTTTATTTAGAGAGACATGGAATGAGTTGAACGTTTAAGAAAAGAACGTATTCTGAGCCCAAGAAATGGAAACGCGGAAAGGGTCGAGTCACAATACATTATGGATGCTGTTATAATTTTGCTCAACATAGAGAAGGTAATCCCACTGGTATAATTTGCCATGATGAAGTTGATCCCTTACCCTCATTTATAAAGTAGATGATAAGACGATGGTGACCTACCGGGTGTTGCTCATCGATTGTATTCCAAACATTTGCATCATTAATATATATGAGGAGGGTGACTGCATTCCTCCATTCATCGATTACCAAAATTTCATGAGACCATTTTGTACCATCTCATTCATTAATAAATGCAATGTCATGTTCGGAATGGAGATTCAGATAGTTGGAAATGGAGAATTTTGAGGATCTATCGAGATCCCTTTACTGGTAGGCTTGGTGTTGATTCTAAAAGGGAATGGTGCTAATGTGGTAAAGCATTTTATTCTTGGCGTAACACACCAAAGGGTTTCAATCACTCTTAGAAGGATGAACAAAGATAAAGTGTCATTCCGCTTCAGACCAGATCCTGAATTAGAAAATCTGCAGCCTTATGAACTATAAGTTGTTTATAGACAACCCAGCTCTATATATATACTTAGTAGGAATTTTATGTATTTCTCCAATGATATATTAGAAGGTGAGGCTACTCTCTATGCAGCTTATCATTCAAACACAAACAACAGTGATGGATTCTCATTCAAATAATACATAGACTAGATCTGGTTAAGCACTCATGGTTATTATATAAGGAAGCATATTGATATATAAGAGTTCCCCGTATGATTTTAGAGATTTTTGAATCACATTTTCTTGTTTGAGATGGAATGATGTTATATTTAGTGCTTAATCATATTTCTGGTGGAAGTTTAAAGTAAATATACTGAAATTTCTTTCAGCAAATGTGAATGCAAATTTGGGTAATTGATTATAGAAAACCAATGAATTTAGTTTGTTTCAAAGGCTAATAAGCAAGAACGATATGTAAAATTATTATGTAAATAAATAACACTTAAAATAATAAAATAAACAACAAATAACAAAACATCTTTCTTACATAAATTTTCACTTTTCACAAGTTTCATAACTCATTTAATATCTAGCATTACATCTCTACACAATTTCTACCTACATAATTCTCATACAATCATACACAAATCTTCACATTTTTATAAGTTTACAGAAAAGGATCACATTCTTACATAGTTTCACACAATGTATCATATTTATGAAACAAATTTCCATACGATATTTCTGTGATCAATGCAAGGAATTCAATTCCTGCATATAATATATACTCTAGGATCGATGCAAGGATTTTGATTCCCGCATATAATATATACATCGGGATTGATGCAAGGTTTTTGATTCTCGCATATAATATATACTCCGGGATTGAAGCAAGGATTTTGATTCTCGCATAAAACATATACTTCAGGACCGATGCAAGAATTTTGATTCCCGCATATAATATTTACTTTCGGGATCGATGCAAGGATTTTGATTCCCGCATATAATATATACCTCGGGATCGATGCAAGGATTTTGATTCCCGCATATAATATATACCCCGGGATCGATGCAAGGATTTCGATTCCCACATATAATATATACTTTGGGATCGATACAAGTAATTTGATTCCCAAATATATTATATACTCTGGGATCGACGTGAGGATTCTGATTCCTTCCACATATTTTTCAAATTCTATTCACTTATTCTCAACATTCATGATATTTTAGGATCGGTACAAGGATTTCGATTCTTTATACACATATTTCTTACATTATATTCACTGTTTCCACACACATTCTTTTGGAGCGGAACCATATTTTTGGATTCTCCCTCTGCATATTCCT
This sequence comes from Papilionanthe hookeriana x Papilionanthe teres, assembly GCA_022702705.1. Lineage (NCBI taxonomy): Eukaryota > Viridiplantae > Streptophyta > Magnoliopsida > Asparagales > Orchidaceae > Papilionanthe > Papilionanthe hookeriana x Papilionanthe teres. The sequence continues at coordinate 74,535,668 of CM040430.1, forward strand.
TGATATTAAAGTTATTTTTTTAGGTCTTTTCTCTTCACATACTGTAAAAATGAACATTTAAATTTGAAAATTCAAATTCATAGCAATGAATCTAAATAATATCTGCTAATCCCCAGTGAAACTTTATTTCACTGCGACTTTAATTATATCTTTGATTTGTCTCAAGTATAGTTACTTGGACATTCCTTTGTGATTGGGTTGATCATTTCGGTCAACACCAATAGGCTTAGTGTGCTTGTACACCACACAACTCCACACAACTCCACACCTATTAGGGGTCCATTTGTTGACCTCAATTTTGAGGTAATTCTTTTCCTCCCCTTAGAGCATAGGATCTAGCCCTAGGATTTTTCTATTTGTGACTCTCTTAGAGGACTAGACCGGGACCCACCATATTTAGAAATTCAAGCCATTTCTTTGCTCCTTAACGTTTCATATGGACAGCTTTAAATCCTTAATATCTAGTTGAGTTGATTAAAGCCAACGTATTGAAACTCTTGCTGAGCTCCTATAGGAATATCAGAAAGCCATAAGTTGATCCCACTAAGTTTGACGTTCGATTTTTTTTTTATCGCGACCACGACGTTAGACTTTTTACTGAGGGCAAAATATTTGACTATGGTCCTCATTTATGTGAAGAGTTGTCATCAATTTGCTTGTTTAACGATTTGGATTGGACAAAAATAATTTAATTTGCCACGCAGTATAAATTTGATTCAAAATTGGTGCGATTGATGACAAACTTTTCCAGTGGAATGACGAAACAGACTGCGCCGATGTGTCCAGATCGTCGATTTTAGCTGGGAAAGACATATAATTCGATAGCGTTTTGAATTGGGTTAGATTGTGTGTAAATTGACGAAGTAAATGCAATATTAATATTAAAAATTATAAAATGAATTTTTTTATATAAAACTCAAGCACACTTCCCCTCTTCCCTTAAAGCACGATCGGCCGACCCTCTTCCATTCAAAACCTTAGGCCGAACCTCGCATCTCCTTCTCCCTCTAGATCGAATGAAATTCACGTAAATCCTCACGAATCTTCTTCCTCCCTGCTCATGCCTCGTTTCTTAACTGATTTGTGAAGCTTCTCCACTTCTCCCCCGACATCCATAACTAATTCCTGTGGTCAAATATGGTTGTCGGCCACTCTTCATGACAAGCTTTCCCACTCTATTTTTCGTCATTGATAAGGTGAGTTCTCCTTTTTGCTCGGCTATATATACTCTCTTGTGGAGAAGGTAAGGGGCTTTCGGGAAAACTTTTCTTTCTTTCCTCTAAAACTTCTCAAACAATTCTTAAGATTTTGGGTTAGGCATCTTCATTCGTGAGCTAGCGAATCATTTTGCGATATTGGAAATTTTCGTCTGTTATTCCTTCTCGAAGCTTTGGGGCTAAGCAATTCTTTCTCTAGTTTGAGCATTTCATTCATTTGCTCTCTTTGGGATTAACGTTTTCATAGAACAAACTAGGTACGCTTTTAGTTGTTTCAGTTTATTTCCTTACTTTTCCTCCTGCATATTTCTTTCTTGACTGCACTGTCTTATCTTCCTTACAGTTTTCTATTATAAAACTTTCTTTCAGTCTTTTCCTTTTACAATATTTTACTATGCAACGCCTGTATGTTCTGTGTTCCCTTTCGTTACTACGTTATACTATAGATATTCATCTGTACTCATTCTTTTTGTTACTACTTCTTTAGTACGTTTATACATAACCCTAGGATAGGTCGTTTGAGGCATGGTTTCTCTTTCCTCCCTCCTATCTCCCCTCTTTTTGGAACAAGACAATAACAGATGGAAGAAATAAGAACTTCAACTGAACTTTCACAGACTCAAAATAACATAACATTTATAGGGTGCTGAGGTTATCGTTTTATACGAAGTAAATCCTCAAATTATCTTTTAGAACTTTATATGATTGTATAGAGATCCTAAACTCTTTTAGGGTTCCGAGGTTGTCATTTGATACGACATAAATACTTCCCTCTTTCAAGCCATTTGCATATAATATGCAAATATGAGCCACAAACATCTAAATAATTTGCAGCATTAAAGATAAACATAATTTCTCTTTCAACATAAGAAGCTCAACCATATATTAGGTTTGAGATGTCACTGGAGCTTTTCAGTATCTTCGACATCTTCTACTTTTCATACATTTGGATTCCAAAAATAATAGTTCGATATTGATCCTTTCTCTTTTTGACTTCCTTATAAGAAATCCTGGAAACCTAAACTTTGATATTCTTGAAGGTGAAACCCATGATCTTAATCGAGAGTTCTCTTAGGTAACTTTAGTTGCCTAGATTGTAATTAAATATAGGGGCTTGTCCTTATAGTGAACTGGGAACCCAGATTAATATAAACTCTTTCTAATCTGTTTATTACATAGAAGAATTTGTCAGCTATGAAATTCACACACCAAAAAAGAGTCAAAAATCTTTTATGTATAGATAGTTAAGCCTATTAACAAGTGATACGCTCGTCTTTCGGGATGATATGTCACTTATGGTATCGTGCTCAGCTATTTAAACTATTAGATATATGAGATCTATTTGGTCTCGATATTTTCAAAAATAAATATATATAAATATACTATGCTTTTTAAAATAAAAAATCCATTACATAATAAATTAAATTTAAATTAAAACAAATAAATTTATTTTTAAAGATAAAGATAGCCGACAATAATGTTCATTTATCAGCAACATGGGTCTTTCTCCTCGAGAATCCACCAGCTTGTATGCTCCTATGGAGTAAACTTTCTCCACCACGAATGGTCCCTCCCAGGTTGGTTCAAAATTTCAACCTATTTTGCGACATGCAACAATAGGCCTTCTAAGAACGAGCACGAGTTCACCAATTTTGAATTACCTCAGGCGGACCAATTTATCTTGAGCCTGAATCATCGTCACTTGATAGAGTTCCAAATTCTGCTGTGCAAGCAATCATTTTCCTTCAAGGCTTTCCAACCCTCAAAGCCGAAGTTTGGTATTGTCCTTTATCGTAATTTGATTGTGTGAGATTGATCCTGAGATATGGCAGCTGAACTTCTAGTGAATAAGGTGTAGGTTGTATCAGGGGTTTGAAGGTCATCCTGTAAGCCCACAAAGCTTCCAGTAACTTCTCATGCCATACTCTCTTATTGTCATTGAGCATTTTCTTTATGATCTGTACAACTATTTTGTTGAAAACTTCTGCCAATCCTTTGGCCTTAGTGTAATATACTGTAGAGTACTGCCAATCTATCTCATGACGTCTGACAAAGTTGTTGATCTTGGTACTTTTGAAAGGAGACCCATTATTTGAAATAATTTTTTATGGTACACCAAAGTGGTTGATGATCTGATTCTTAAAAGCCTGTAGAACTTGCTGCGCTGTAATCTTTTGTAGTTGCACTGCCTCTGCTCATTTGGAGAAATAGTCCGTAGTGACAAGTATAATCCTGTGTCCTTTTCAAGATGAAGGGTATTGGGCCCACTATATTCATGCTCCAACACTCGAATGCCCTCGAGGCAATCTTGGGGTGTAGAACATTCGGAGGTTGGTTTAAGACCACTCCATGCACTTGAACCTGGTGACATTTCTCAGCTATGTCAATATAAACTGTCATCATTGCTGGCCAATAGTATCCAAGTCGTTTGATTTTCATTTTAATTTTTGGCGTTGACTTGTGTGCTCCACATAATCCAGCGTACACTTCTTTGATGATATTTTGATCTTCTGATCTGCTTAGGCATCTCAACCAAAATTGATTGAAAGATATTTTTGTACAGAATGTTTTCGATTAAGGCATACGACAAAGCCCTCTTCTGAATTTGATGCTTTGCTAACTTGTCTGCTGGCAGTCTTCCTGTTTGGAAATATTCTATCAACGGTTTATGCCAATCTTCTATATCATCTACCATAGTGACTGCTATATCTTCGTTTCCTAGATATGTAAACTGTCGAGGTCGATCTGCGATAAAACCTGACATCCTTCCACTATAATATATATAGAATCTTCTGGTTCACAAGCCAATTCTTTAGAAAGCTTTGTCAAAGAGTCTATGTGGGAATTATCTGCTCGAGGAATCCTATAGAATGTCACACTAGGAATCTGCTCTAGCAACTTCATCATATATAGGTGGTATTCTTCTAATCTTGTCTTCAGAATCTTATACTGTCCTGCCACTTGCTGCATGACGAGTTGCGAGTCGCCACAAATGGCAATGTACGTAAATTCCATTAGTATTGCCAATTCCAATCCTGTGATTAATGCTTCATATTATGCTTCGTTGTTAGTGCACGGCTCTGTCATGTGGTAAAAGAATCTTCACATTTGTTGATCTGGTGTCACAAAGATCAGACCAATTCTTACAATGCCTGGTATCTCTGTTTGTTATCCTTTGTCTCTTCTAGCTAATGACACACCATCAAAGTACATGTCTCATGTCTGTCACTAGCTGTTCCACTTACAATATCTGCATGTGTGGTAGTTCATTGTTAAGAGGGGACCCAGCTGGTAGTGAGTGTGCTTCGAGAAAGTCTGCAAGAATCTACCCTTTAATAGTGTGAAGGGGAACAAAAGTTTTATCGAATTACCATAAAATCATTGACCAATTTGCTAAGCATCCGAATAGTGTTGGTCGGGTCATCAATTATTGCGAAAGATTAACTTTCGAAATCAAATTGACCTTAGGAGACAACATGTAATGTCTAAGCCTTTGAGCGGCAAAAACTAAAGCTAGACAATGTTTCTCAATAAGATGATACTTTACCTTTGCCGATATTAGAAATCGACTTATGTAGTAGAGTACATTCTCCTTACCCTAATTGACTTGGGTGAGCAAGGCTTTGAGGGACTCATTTAAAGCCGCGATATAAAGTATCAACAGTCAACCTGGGATAGGGGCAGCTAAAACAGTAGGTGTCATTAGATATCGTTTAAGCTCTTCAAAATCCTCTTGACACAGGTCTGACGAAATGAATTTGACACCAAATGAATTTGACATCCTTTTGGACTAAATTCAAAAAGGATTGACTCCCTCCTGACATAATAGATATAAATAATCTTAAGTATGCTAATTTACCATGAAAAGAACTTAATTTTTTCAAGGCTTTAGGAGGAGGCATTTCTAAGATAACTTTAAGCTTATCTTGGTCGATTTTGATTCCCCGATGTCGGACAACGAATCCTAGAAATTATTTTGAGGTAACTCTGAAAGCACACTTTAAGGGATTTGTCTTGAGATTGTATTGTTGTCATCGTTCAAATATGATCCTCAAATCATATGGGTGGTTTTCCTTCACTTTGCTCTTGATGACCAAATAGTCCACATAAAATTCCACTTATTTTTGAATGAGGTCATTAAAGAACTTGGAAATTGCTCTTTAGTAGGTAGCTCCAATGTTCTTCAGTCCAAACGGTGTGATGCTCTAGCAGTAAATCCTGATCGGAGTTCTGAATGTTGTAACCGTCGCATCTTCAGATGCCATCTGGATTTGATTGTATCCGGACGATCCATCCATAAATGATAAGATTTCATGTGCTGATGCATTGTCCACCGTTAGTTCTGGTATCTGTAATGGTAACTCATCCTTTGGACATGCCTTATTTAACTATCTGAAGTTCACACAAACTCGTATCTATCTATTCTTCTTCTTCACTGGTACAACATTGGATAACCAATAGGGATATTGCTCCTCCCGCACAAAGTTAGCATCTATCAATTTCTTTACCTCGGCTGTGACTTGTTATTCTATATCGAGGAGCATTCTTTATAAAGCTTACTTTACTGGCGTTGTACTTCGATCCATTCCGAGTCAGTGCATTGTGACCTCCAGGGATAATGCTAGCATTTCATGTAACTCCAAGCGAAACAATCTCTAATTTCTGACAATAACTTGATCAAATTTATAGATTCCTCTATACTGAGTAATAAAATTATAAATGTGGATTGGGGCTGCTCCTTAGTCCCGAGGTTAATTTCCTTCAATTCACCCACTGTTGATTTTATCTCTTCTTCAAACTCTGGTGGAGAATCATCTATCGGTTGATCTTCAAGTCCATCAAGGCAATCTTCTTCTGACTGGCTAGAAACAATCATGCAAAATTCTAAATCATCGGCCAGTCCAATCGTTCCAAACCTAAGACCATTCTTTCAAATTAAGTTTCTTTTCGTTTACATTCCATAATTTTTTAAATGATTGTAACTTATTTTTTGTCATTTGCTTTGGCACATATCCTTGTTGAATTAATTTTTGTACACACGGTGAAAAGTAACCAAAAGGTAATTATATTAATTCATTAGAATCATTTTCTTTGAGAATTACATAAGGTTCAAAAGTAGAAGGAGAAGCTTGGTAAAACTTGATCGGTTTAAAGCCACCATTATGGACTTCGTTGACCTCCATACTCTTGATCTTTTGAGGATGGATTGGAGTTAGAGTCATGTCTTGAACATATTGGTTAATTCAATCATACATTGACTCATACTCATTCTTCTTTGTGTCTTCCAAAGAGATCTCAAACTAAGGCTTCTTTGGACTTATCGTCATTGTTTCTTTTCTAAACTCATCCTCCTCGGTGCTTCCTTCTACGTCGATGCTGATCGTTGGCTTCATTTGTTCAACAATCTAGTGAGTTCTTGCTTGCCCACATCCCCGACCTCGATCTAGGATGTGTGGACTAAAAGAAACTCAACTAACTCATTTTGAAGGAGTGGTGGGAGATCGTTGAAGTGGAGGTCAATGTTCCCATTCTTGTGATCCTTCCGAATCTTCAACTTTGCTTATCACAACTTCCCTTGAAAATATTGTTTTCATTGGGGAGCGTAGTAGGATGCATCTTCTTGAATGTTCACATAATGTATTGAGAACGGTTGTAGATCTCCCTTAATGCAATATCTTGTCCATCTTTGTAATACTTAATGCATTGGTGAAGTGACGTGGGACGATATTGTACTCATGAAGCCATGGTCGACCAAGCAGAGTGTTGAACGAAGTATCTGCATCGATGACATGGAAATTTGTGGTTGTTACCAGATATCTAACTTTCATCTGTAGTGTTATAGGTCTAAGTTCTCTTTCTCCTTTTTAGTTGAATCCTCTTAACATCATCTTATCCCTAGTGAGCTCTCATGTGTCGATGTCTAGGTAGGCTAACGTCTGTAGACTCATTATGTTAAGAGACACTCCAGGATCTACTAACACTCTGGAAAGTATGAATCTGCCGATATTGACAGAAAAGCAGAGAGGTAGGTTGTGGTTGGCAATATCGAATAACAAGTCTTCATCGATGAAGGTTAAGCCAGCCTGTCCCCTCAAAGTACAACTCCATCTGAGGATGTGCTAGAAAACTGAGTTAAGCAATTGTCTGGATCGAATAGCGCCTTCATCACATTTTACCTCATCTCCTTTGACAGGATCAAAGCATCGTAAATGTTTAGTTTAACTGGAAACTTCCTAGATGAGCTAGTACATTCTAATCCACTTTATTTGAATTTTCAATCTCTTTTCAAATCTGTACTTCTTCCATTGTTGGGGGTAAATCTTCTTGAGTGATTAACTATTTTCCTTTCTCCCCTGGAACTGTTCTTAGAGGTAGCACCTCTTCACTTCTGAGATTCACTTCTATTATTTCTTCTTCCTCAAGACTCGGAGGTTCTTCTGATGTTCTAATTAAGTCTTCTGATATTGTTTTTGAATCCAAAAAGTCCAACCTGATTGCAATTGGAGTTCTTTTGCACTCGAGGATTGGCTCCTCGCTTCCCGCACTGTCGTAACCGGTGTTATTGATATCTTCTTTATTTTTGTCAATGTTTTCTTCAGAAATAAGTATGATTTGAGGATATTTTGGGGATCGATATCGGGATTAGATAGGTTGTGATTAGTTACATCATCACTAGAGATAGTGAAGATTATCCAAAATCAATTCTATTATCATTATGAGACCCTGGAGGGGCATAGAAATAATCGTACAAAGTTTGGGATTCGAGGGATTTCACCCCCGAATCTGAGACAACCAATCTAACAGAGGCAGCCACTATCCTATCCTTTGCCCCATTGTCCTTAATTTCATTCATGATCTTCTTCTTCTTCATCTCCTGCTGATGTGGTCTCCTTGGCAAAATCACCATCTTAGACTGGGCTGGTGGCAGACTTGGAGTATTAGCTTTCCTTAAAGCTGACTGGATCTGATCTAGGACCCCCTTGAGCTTGTTCTAATTCATACTCTATCCACCTTTGACAGCATACGAGTTGATCGAAGAGATTGACTCGGCTGAAATCACATTTAAAGACCCTCTTTAAAGTTTTTTAATTACTCGTTTGGTATCGTTATATTCCCTTCTTTATAATTCTTCTCGAGCAAATCCTTAAAGCTAAAACAGTCTTCTATTATGTGTCTAAGCAGCCTGTGGTATGGGCAAAAGTTGGGATGGTACTTCTTATTCATCTTTTTCGTCTTTTTCAGCTCAAGCAATCTGAACTCAAGCTTCTTCAACAAATTTCTGAACATCTTCACTACGACCTCATCCTTAAAGGAGTAGTTCCTGCGTAGCTGTTCTGAAATCATCGGACCTTGTCGTTTGTCTGTCATGTACGACCTCTACTGCTGACCTGACTGACTATTTTGCTATGGACGGAGCTGACCATACTGCTGAGACTGACTATACTGTGGAGGCTGACTATATTGAGGTGACTGACTATGTTGTTGCGGCAAATGCTCAGCCTGAATCCTTAATGACAGTTTCCTTTTATCAACCGTTGCCACTATGCTAGATCTCTATTCATGTGCTTTGGTCAGTCTCATTTTCTCTCTGTTCACTGCAGGCTCCATATACTTGAATTCCTCTTGTAAACTGCTGGACTTGTAGAGTAACTTCTAGAAGGACATAATAAATAGACTCTTAAGCATGAAAGCCACCAGACTATGGATAATCTTGAGCAGTATCTCGATCATGTGTTGTTCCTGTAACTGAGGCTCACACTTCATGCCTAACATCCTCCATCCCAGAATGTAGTCGATTAGAGTCTCATCAGGTTTCTATCGTTCCACTACAAGATCTCTTATAGTGACACGGTGCTCACCGGTAAATATCTTCAAAAACTTGTTTTCCATCTTGGCAAAGGTTTTCACTCTTCCATTGGGTATTTTTGTATACTAGTCGAAAGCTATCCCTGACAAGCTGTTGATGAATTGTCGGAACAACAATGCCTCATTTCCTCCTATGTTAAAACAACTGGCATTGAAGTGTGCTATGTGCTAACAAGGATTTCCTGTCTCGTCGAACAACTTGAAAGTCAGGGGCACAAAGAATTTGGGATAAGGCACGACATCGAAGTCCTCCGGGTAGGGTCTACCCCTTGAAACAGATGCCCCGCCTTTAGGCTGAGCCAAGGCCTCTCGATCTTGTTGCTCGATCATCTGCTTGATATCCTTTTTTTGTGGACTCGAAGCTGAATCCTTCTTAAAAGGTTCATCTTCGTTAGCGGAAGTGACTTCTCTTCTTTCATCCGTGATGTGCATAACTTCAGACTCGTTAACTTCTGAAGATGCTGTTGGTCGTGACTGTGATTGTTCGTGTAGTGTGGCCATGGCGTTGGTGATTTCCTCCATCTTCTTCTCTAGACGCATGATCTGTTCAGCTCTTTTCAAAATGGCCATCTGAAGCTTATCCTCAGTGTTCCCCTCAATAGGTGCATCATGCGCAGACGGCGTGGACCTAGTCTCGAGACATTAATTTCCTTGAGCTCCTCTTCCATGTAATCCGACAGGTAGTAACCTTCATCACCAATATCCAACCCTTGTTGTTTTTCTAACTCTGAAATCTCAGCTCAGAGCTTTTGGATCTTCAATTGCGGGCTTCCCTCGATTGTCACTTATTTCTGCAATTGACTCAAAAGAGACAGCAGTATGCGGCAATGAGAATATCAGACTCATGATCAATCTTATGATCCAAATATTTCTCAGAGTGTACTGGTGTAACGACCTTCGATAGCCACACTTTCCTTTTCAGATTTGAAGCCTTGGGACGAGGTGTCTTGGAGGGGACATTGGAGTAGTGAGAGGAAGTGTGCTCCCTAGAGTGTAGACCATGTACATAAGTAAACAATACTCTTTTATTCTTCTTCTTTTGAAATTCATTAATAAGATCGGCAGATGATACTCTCGGACTCAGTCAATACTTGACTGATCTACGTGCTGCAGGTGTTGGAATGACACTAGTAGCATCTGTAGCTGTGGCATCAACATGCCTCCCCAAACGGTGTCTAATGAAAACTTGGATGGTCTTTCCTATCTCAGAATCTCGTTATTCATTTCAGGGGATATTGTGCATGCCATCCTCTTGAGGAGCTTGGCGATGGAACATCCTTCTTTCTTACCTAATCTCTGGAAAACTTTGCGGACTCAGGTGATGGGTGTGGGCCTCTCGCACACCTCATCACGACCATGTGGTGACGGCAGAGTAGCAGCAATCCCATGGAGGCTTTCATCTCTAGTAGTATCAACCAACGAGTGGAACATATTCCCTCGAAGGAGAGGAGAGGTCTCCAATAAACCAAGTTCCTCTTGTTTTGGAATCTAATTAAACACTGACAAACTTGTATCTTGTGCCCTGGCGGATTTAAGGATGTTACGCCTATGGTTCCTCCTTTGAGACCTAGTCTGTGAGAGAACTCTAAAGCCGGAAACAATCTAAAAACTAACGGCGCAGCAAGGAAGGAATTATTATAATTTTCTTCATATAGAATTTCCTTCCCTTTGGCAGATGATAAAGTTGGTGTGGTGACGGATAAACCAGTAGTAGTAGGGGTAACAACTCTCCTAGGCACATAAACAACTGACTTGATAGGGATGGTAGCAACCTTCACCTTCTTAGCAGAAGGGAAGTTCTGGTGGGAGTTCATATTGAACTCGACATATGGCTCTTGAATTTTAGGGCCAACAACTTTCAGAACGATGAATGGGGCCTTTACACGGATGACCTCAAACTCACTAAAGCCAGTCCCTAACCGAACTGTTGGGGTAGCAAGACGAGCTCACAGGTGTTGGGCAAGTTGCAGGAGAAGGTAAGTATCGAGGTTGACATCGTAATTGTCGAAGATAAAATTTCAAAAGTTAGCGAAGGCCTAAACCCCTTATAATCATATTATAAACACTACTAAAAGGGAAGTTTTGTGAACTGGGCACAGTCTTATTTTTAATGTTTTATTTCATATTTAGTTTTTACGTATGTTCGTTAAAGGAGTCTTTAATACTTAAGGAAAGATGGTTCGATTTGCCAATAGAAAAATTGAGCCCGGGAATCAAAAAGAGAAAGTGAAGTATGGGACCCAGTCGAGGATCTACTTCAGAACATACATTGCTCTGGTGAAACTTGTTAACCAACACACCTATTGTGGGTCCAACCCCACAAAATCAATAAGAAACCTAATGATTCCTGAACCCCTTAGTTTTAGGATGGTTAAACAGATGGTCTTGAAATCGAGGAGAGTTGAAAGTACTTTCCCAAGAAACAAATGGGTAAAAGTATGTCAACAGAAGAATGATAATCTAACTCATGCGGGACATGAACACATTACCAATGTATGAATATAACATTTCGTGATCTTAATGAAGAGAGAAACTCTCTCTAGCTGATTCGCCAAAAAATTTTTGGTCACCTGAGTCAGTTGGAGTTTTAATTTAATAGATATGGATATATATATAGATTTTATGAAAAAAAATATTTCTTATTTTAAAATATGAAATCAAACCAATTTCATATATGCAATATTTTAAATAATCGAGCACTGCACCACAAGCCATGTATCTATCCCAGAGCATGGATACGTTCTTGTTGGTGAGGCTTGATGAAATAAACTAAGGACTTATGACATCCATTTGGTCTGCGAACCATTTATGTAATACGAAATAACTAGATAGGGTTCAAATTAAGCTGGGGTCTTTAAGTTTCCTATGAGGGCAAACCAGTATAGTTAATTACATCCTAGATAACTGAAGTCACCTAAGAAAACTCTCGATTTAGATTAGGAAATATTATATTTATGAGTTCCAAAGGGTAGAATCTTCAAGAATATGTGCTAATAAGAAATCCAATAGATGAATAACTGAAGTTTGGAACAATTATTATAGGAATCCAAAGGAAAAGAAAGCTAGATGAAAACACAGATCTAAGAAGAATCTCAGTGACTTCCCAAACTATTTTATGGTTTAGCTCCGATTTGAGATAGTTATTTAGTGTTTCACCTTGCCAATTATTAATTATTTAGGGCTTACATTCACTTGATACCGATCATGTGAATAGCCTGGAAGATAGGAGGATTTATGTCATATTAGATAACAACCTCGGAACCTAAGAAGAGTTAAGGCTTATATTGCACAAGGTGCAAAAGCCTAAAGAGATAAATTGAGGATTTATGCTGCACTAGGCAAGCTACCTTGGTCGTGTTTCCCACTACGCACGCTCCAAGCTCTTCGTTGTATCAGGTTTAGTTTTAGAAGTGTCAAATGTTAGAAATTGAAAGAAGTAGCATGTTTCAAAAATATTTAAATTGAGGTGTCTTATTGTCATATTAAGGGAATATTTTAGTTGATTAAAGTGACATCGGTTAGGATCCCACAGTTCCCTCATTCTGGCATCACTATTTTCCTCGGATTCACTTAGTTCAGATAAATTTACTAAACTCAACTTAATGAGTTGTGTACCTTCATTCAAACTATGGAAAATTTCGTTAGCAACCATAGGTTGCCTTCTCTGAGGGATTCCTGATGATTCGATAGAAATGTTTTAATTTAGTTACAATTCTAATTTTGTTTAGTTTGTGATTACATTTTGAGTTGTCTTATATTTTGATTGTTGTGGTGGTAAATTTTATCTTGTTTTGATTTGATTTGATTTTTTGTTTTGGTTTTGTAACTATACTAAAGGTTTTGGATTTGACATGCAGAGTGACATTATTTTTTAACATGCAAGCTTATAAGCAGGAAAATTACAGTAAAGAAAGTGTAGGAAAAGAAGGTACTATAAACTATGTCTTCTCATTCCTCCACCCGAAACTTTAGTATATTTTGCAGTAAACATCTATAATTTGCAAAAATATAAAGACTATAGATAGGTTTGTCGCAAGCCTAACAAATCTTATGTCATAACTTGGTGGGTTTCAAGTGTATAGATAATTTCTCAAGGAAGCCATAATAGGTTTAATCGTCCTTCAAAGTATCCAAAAAATTATGAGAAAGGTCCACGGACTGGGCCCGAACATCTCACCACCTCTTGAAATGTCTTGAGTTCGTTCAAACTTGTTATATTGCTTGATGACTCATCCCTATCATACCCTTATGCTTAATGAATATTGATTTTTCAATTATCCCTTAGAATAAGGTAATTATCGGATTTCATTTGGTAAATTATGTAAGTGAAGGTCCCTTAAGGGGCAAGTTTGTTCATTATAAGACATAACCTATCCTGATTTAAGAGTGGACTTGTAGTGTTTAAAAAGTGTGCAAAGTTAATTAAGTTAATTTTTTTCTTCTAAACCTTATTAATCATATTTGATGAAGCCTAGCTCACAAACAAGCCCTTATAACTTTAGTGGGTATATTTCCAATTTTAAGAAAAGTTAAATATGCAAATGTGATTCTTAATCCTTATCAAAATATTGAATTATTATTAAACCATTGAATTAGGGGTTTCAAATTGGTGAGTTATAATCTTCCAGAGTCAAACCCCTCATCTTAGGGTCTTCTAATTTTAGTATTTAATATAGGAATGATAAAATTGAGTGTTCCTGTCACCATTGATGAAGTGATTTAAAGCAGCTTTCTGTTTGAGGTACTGTTCTAGTTTTTCAGTGGCAAGCAGAAGGTTAGTTTGTGCAGAAGAAAATTGCTCCTCGCATAGCGATTGCCGACTTGACTTTGGCTTCCATAGTAGTAACTTCACTATCAACCAACTGTACAGCAAGAGAGAAGTCACCAAGAGAGTTCCAACTCCAATGTCTAAGAGCTTTGCTAAGTTTAGTCTGTAGAAGGCTTAATTTAATTAGGGGATCAGGGTGGGCAGTATTACGCCAATTCTTTTTAACAATACAGTGAAACTCATCATATGTAGACCAAACATTAAGATGTCTGAAAGGAGGGGGGAATCTGAAAGTTTGGGGGATGTAATGGAAATAAGGAGGGGCCTGTAATCAGAACCAACTAGGCTAAGATGTGTCACATAAGTGAGAAGCCAGTTTTAGATCCAGCAATTGTTAACCAAAATCCTGTCCAGCCTTTCCCAAATTTTTCCTCTTCTCCAAGTGAAAGCTAGACCCCTGAAATCAATATCAAACAAATTGGCAGCTTGGATGTTATCAATGAATGTAGTCATATTAGTAATATTAGGAGCCCTTCCCCCTAATTTTTCTGCAGTGGAACCAATGCTGTTGAAATCACCACCCACCAACCAAGGAGAAGTCAGCTGATCACCTATACTGTGTAGATTAGCCCAAAGGAGCTGTTTTTCATCTTTGCTACAACCAGCATAAATAAAGGTTATAACACAACTCTTACCATTAATTTGGAAAGAAGAATGTATAAATTGTTTATTGTCTATAAGGATAGACCAAGAGATATCTCTTCTACAGAAAATACAAATCTTGTTATTGAAGTTGGAATAATGTGTAAATCCATGCAGTTTACTGATGATTTTTTGTGGATATTTATGGACCAGAGGTTCCAAAATAGTAATGCACCAAAACTTGTGTTTCTTGTTGAGAATTAAGAGTCTTTTTAAGGATAAGGGGTTAGCAATACCCCTGATGTTCCAGCATAGGAAATTAATCATTTATTTGGGGGGTGAGGAAAAGAGGGCTGAGATCTTGATCTAGACCTGCCCCTAGTCTTTGATGTACCAGCCAACTCCCCTTCAGACAAAGGGGTCCCTAGCTTCTGCACTTCTGAATTGATTTTTTTGTTCTTTCTGGATGTTTGGGTATGCCATTTCCCTTTAAGTTCATGTTGCATATCATTGATCACTGGGGCAGATGGAACCTGTGTATCTATTAACTGATCAGATGATTGGGAGGGAGATATGATTCTAATCTCCTCAATTTCTCTTCTACACCAATTTTGGTGGTCCACATTATCACCAGAGAGGGACCCCAGTCCAGAAGGAGAAACATCAGACCCCCCAACAACAACTGGGGAGCTAGTCTTCCTTGGGGAAGCAGATATCACATGTACAACATGTCTGATCTCCTGTAGTGGCTGTTTAGAAAGATTTATCTGTTGCATTACAGCTGAACCAGTTTCACCATCAGCTTGCAAAGGTGAGTTATCTTTAATTATAGTTGTAGTTCTTCTAGTAGGAGGGTGGATTCTATAACATCTCTCAATAGTGTGTCCAAACATTTTACAGTGATTACAAAAGTATGGTTTTTGTTGCATGATAACTTCTTGCCACTGTCCATATATATCTCTATATATATGTATATATATATGTGTGTATATATACATTCACACATATATATATATATATATATATATATATATATATATATATGTATATATATGTATATATGTATATATATATATATGTATATATATGTATATATGTGTGTGTGTGTGTGTGTATATATATATATATATATATATATATATATATATGTGTATATATATATATGTGTATATGAATGTATGTGTATATATATATGTGTATATATATATATATTAGGAAAGGAGCCAGCAGTGCTCCTAGTCAATTAGAGTCCAAAGTTACAAAAATGTTGAAAGAAGGAAACCCCTCTAACCAAGATCCAATTGGTTCCCTCAACAACTACAACTCCACACAGAACAATAGAAAGGCAATCTACAACCCATTCTTACAAGTATACCAATTCTAAAAATGCAAAAGGAAACATCAAACAACTAAATAGTGTCTAGGCCGGTCTCTATTCTGAGTTGGGGGGGGGCATATAGAATATCACCAGCCGTCAAATTTTTTAATTGGGGAGGAGGAGTTGTAGAAAGTGCCACAGAAGAGGACTGAGCACCTGACCTGGCATGCCAATCAGTTGGTTTGTTCCTTTTTTTGAAATTGAATTGGAAACTGACTTCAAATTGGGATCTGAGATGCTGAACGTTTTGGACCCACTTAGAATGGTTCCATGAGAAGTGGCTGTCAGAATTGAGCATTTGGAACATAACCTGGGTGTCTCTTTCCACTACCAGAGGAGACCACTAAAAATTCAAAGCCAGCTTAAGTGCCTTGTATATTGCAATTAATTCAGATTCCAAAGCATCAACAACAATGAAGGGAGCATGGAAGAACAGCAGGCATTCACCCCTGTGGTTCTTGAATAAACCCCCCATACCAGCTTCCCCCCACTGAAACTGCCATCTGTGTTAACTTTAATGGAATAAATGCTTGAGCGGTGCCAAAAAAATCTTGATGATTTTAGGAGGATTCAAGTTCTGGATTGTAGTGATTGAGCAGATGCTGGGGAATTTTTTGAATCTGATAAGCTTTTGGAGATATGAGAGACAGTTCTTGGCTCCTCCTGAGCACAAGTTGTAAGGCTCTCAAAAGTAGCCTTGTTTCTTGACATCCAAATGAACCAAGCAGTGAGCAAAGGGAGAGCACCTGCACCTAGAATCTACCACCCAGGCCAGCAGGTGAAAATATTGTCCCATTGTGTAGAGTGTTTAGGCTGAAGTACTTCATCAAATTAGTTCAAACACGCTGCGAGAAACTACAATAAAATAACAAGTACGAGATAAATTCTTCATCCTTATGACATAATCTACAGCATGAGGGGCCTCTAAGTCCCTTCAGTTTGAGGATATCATCATTAGGGAGGAGTTTCTTGAAGGCTCTCCAGCAGAAAACGTTTATGGAGGGGGAAAGATACCTATTTTATATTCGATCCCCCAGGAAACAGACTCCTCAATGGGAGAGATTAGAGTAAATTGCCTTGGATAGACTTTGATGTTTGAGAGCCTTCCATACAAGAGAATCAGGCATGCCCCTATCAAACTGCACTGTAGCAACTTTCCTAGCAGATGGAGCCTGCAGAAAGGACTGAAGGGTGGGTAAAGACCAGCTGTCCCCACTCCAGCAATCTGCCACCTGAAGATTCAAATTAATATTAGTAGTACAAGGTTGCAGCCGATCAGTGGGCACCAGTGATCTAACCAAAAATTAAGCTCCCCTTTTCCAAGGTTCCATAAAAACAAATGTTTAGTCAATTGCTTATTCTTAAGCATAGCCCCGCAAATTTTTGAGTCCCCTAATTTTTTAGACACCAGGGAAGGGTGGGTGTACTTGCATTATTTACCAGATAGAAATTTGGTCCACAGAGAGTCTTGTATCTTGAACTTAAGCGATAATTTGCATAAGTTCACTTGGATAATCTGATGGAGCCCCTTGAACCCAAATCCTCCTACCCACACAGGTTTCATCACTTTTTGCCAAGAGGCCCAATGAAGTTGATTTCTTTGACTTGCCCAAAGGAATTGATTAAAGTCCCTTTCAAACTGCACTTGGGTAATTTTCTTCATAGTGGTCATTTGAATTACATAGGAGGGGAGAGTGGTGATAATACTTTTTAGCAAAGTGAGCCTACCACCATTAGATAGGTAGATATGAGTCCAATTGGATAGGTACGAACTAATTTTATTCAGGATCTCATCAAACTGGCTTTGTTTGGTTCTGCCAGTGGCTAGCTGCACCCCAAGATATTTTGTTTGGTTGAAGTACATACCAGAGTACTTTTGAAACATTTGTAAACATTTGTAGATATGTTTCACAGCATTCTTTGTGGCATTGGATAAAATCATACATCATCTGCATAGATAAGATGTGAGATTTGAAGATTGGATTTATGGCGGTACCTGATGGAACTGTGGGAGTTGAGATGATTATTCAGCATGTGAGAGAAGTAGTCTTTGGCCAGAATGAAAAGAGTGGGGGATAGGGGGTCCCCTTGCTTTAGCCCTCTGGATGCAGAAAAGGAACCCCAGCTGAAACCATTTATTAATATGGAATGGGAGTTGGTATTAAGCCATATGAAAATCAGGCTGCAGAAATCTCTTTGGAAGCCCATAGAAGAAAGTATCTCAAGGATGATGTCCCAATTGATGGTATCATAAGCTTTCCTGATATCCAGCTTATAAATCAGGTTGCCCCCTCTGCAGTGCTTTTTCAGGTCTAATAGCAGCTCTTCGGCCAGGAGAATATTGTCAGAAATTGACTTTCCTTTGACAAAAGCTGTTTGGTTCATGCAGATAAGTTTGCTCAGGTGTGGTTCGCGTCTTGCCACTATAATATTGTTGATGATTTTACTTATAACAAAAGTGAGAAATTTTGGTCTGAATTGATCCCAGCTTTTATGCTCATTACTCTTGGGAATCAGGACAATGATAGAAGAACTAAAATAATGAAGGATGTCCCTTCCATCAAAAAAACAAGTGATGGCTTCAATAACCTTCTGTTTAATAACTGGCCAAGCCTTCTTATAAAAATCTGCTATGAAATAATCAGGTCTAGCAGTTTTGGAGTTATCTATGAAGTTAAGGGCTTGCCAAATTTCCTGTTTAGTGGGGGGATTAGTAAGCACCAAATTGTTGATGTACTGATAATGGTCCTGGAAATAGGAGGAGTTGATAGGAACTTATTCGATAAAAGGCTGTACAACTAATTTCTAAAAATAATTGGTGGCACTCATACCTATTTCCTGGTTGTTATTTAACCAGGATCCATTCTCCTGCCGAATGTTGTGAATGGTGTTACATTTCCTTTTGTACTTGATATAAGCATGAAAGAACATGGTATTTCTGTCCCCTTCAGTAAAAATGTTAAGTGAGGCCTTTTTCTTGAGGAAAAGGTCTCGTGTTTCAATGGAATTTTGCTTTACTTGAGTTGCTAAATGACCCGCAAGACGAATATTGTCACAGAGATTGTTCATGGTGCCCCACCCCCCCCCCCCCCGACTGAACAAGATATTCCAGCAATTGAACTTCCTTCTCAGCCTCATCCACAGTTGTAACAACATTTCCAAATTTATTTCAACCCAATTTTCTGAGCTCTTTACTGATTTTCAGATGGAGCAAGCATAATTTGATCCAAGGGTCATGGTGAGCCACTCCACCCCATTGTGCATTGATAGGTTGTAAAAAGGTAGGGTGAGTGGACCAAAAATTTTTGTATCTAAAAGGTGGGCTGGAAAAACTGGATGGAGGAGCACAAATATGCAACAGAAGTATTATATGATCTAAACAAGCAAGGTAAAGGTGAGTGAAAAAAGGGAGTAAAAAGTGGGAATGCCAATGCTCATTAACCAAAATCCTGTCTAATCTCTCCCAAATGTGACTTCTTTTCCAAGTGAAAGGAGGGCCCCTAAAACCCAGATCAAAAAGACCCGCAAGATGAATATTGTCAAAGAGATTGTTCATGGTGCTAAGAATAGGATTTCTCCCTCCCTTTTTTTTAGCTGGGCTAGCAATGCAATTGAAGTCTCACCCCACTATCCAAGGTGAATTCATAGTGTGACTAATCTGTTGGATCTACTCCCAGAGAATAATTGTGTCATATTTCCTGCATCCAGCATAGATGAAGGTAGCAAAAGCACTATAGCCAGCAAGCTGTAAGGAAAGGTAGACCAATTGCTGATGATCAATTAAGACAGACCAACAAACCTCTTTTCTACAAAGGATCCATATCTATTTCTAGTATTTGCATAGTGTGAGTATCCAAAAAAATTTACTGATAATTTTGGCATAGTTCTGATGGAACAAAGGTTCCAAAATAACTATGCATCAAGGGGTATGTTTTTTATTTAAGTGTATAAGTCTTTTCATAGAGTGTGGATGAGACACATCTCTAATGTTCCAACAAAGGAGGTTTATCATGTGGAATTAGGGGGGGGAGGGGGATGTTTAGGATCTGGATCTGGTTCTGCCTCTAGTGAAAGGGGGGATACCTCTCTACCCACATTAGGTGTGATTTCTGATAATTTTTGAAGTTCAGTCTTGTTTTTCTTCTTCTTTTTAGCTGTATGTATCACCCACTCATCCTCCATGGAATTATGCATTACACCCAAACTATCAGAAGAGAGGGGGGAGAACCAGTAATTTACTAGTATCCTCCTCAAAAGCAAGGTGAGTTTTATCAAAAGGCTGACTGGGTGGTGGGGGGTAGGTTTAAGGGGTGCAAATTTCTGGACTGTAAAAGTAACTGGGTATGGGGAGGGGGTGCTGGAGGAGGGGGTGTGGATGGGAAAGGACCAAGAGAGGTTCAACTTGACGTCAACAATTGGTTGAGTTTTTTCAACTGGTTGCAATAACCTATTAGAAGGTTTGGGAGTTTGCCTATTATCAGACACAGGCTGCCCTGATGAATTAGCCACTGGTGCAACTGCCATGGATCTAGTAGGATGATTGGTCTGTCTCTCCATTCTTTGTGCAGCAGGAATCATAGCAGGAGGAACTTCTCTGGCTTGAGGAGTAGATTTTTATAGTGGGGGATGGAGCCTATAGCATCTCTCAGTGGTATGCCCAAACATCATACAATGAGAGCAGTAATAAGCCTTCTGTTGCATGATTACCTATTGCCACAAACCATCTGATGCTGAGTTAATCCAAATTCTTTTAATTTCAGGGAGGGAGATGTCTCTTTCAATTTGAATTCTGGCAGCTTCTGTTTTGGCCTTGTTAAAGGTTGCAACATCCAATTTTAAAGGTGTTATAAGAGCTCTTCCAATTTAGAAGAGAGCATTTCGATTAAAAAACTGTAGGGGAGAGTGGGGAACTTGAACCAGATAGGAACAATTGGGGGGTCATTACTTCAACCAAACTTAGGTGTCCACTTGATTATCTTCATCTCCAATCCAGCAATGGTGACCAGCTGCTTAACAAAATGTCTAGTATAATCTTCTTCTGTGGTGAGGTTGATAAGAAGGTGTCTACCATCCAGGAGATCAATCTTCTAGTTACTAATGAAGTTTAGAGATTCAAAGAAGCTTCTATCCAGTTCCATTTTAGGGTGTCCCAAGACAAATTTTCCAATCAGTGTTAGCTTAACGTCAGCATTTAAAGCTTCCAATTCTTGCTCAAATAAGAAGACAGCTGGGAATCCATCTTTGACTCCAGTGGGGTTAATAAATGGCCAAGAGCCCTTACCAATAACAGCATCATGCAAAATCTGAGGAAACACCAGCTGGGCCGGGTCATTAAGAGGAGAGGGACCCTTCCCAACCACCCTAGCATAGGTGGCTTTAGCCCAATCAATACTAGTATTCAGGTCAATAGGATTAGCCATAGCAACAAAACAACAATAGCACTAAAACCAAAACAAGAGAAGCTGCCAAGTGAAAAGAAATTGGACAAGGCACCAGCACTAGAAGAGCTAATGTACCTTGCCAATGGAACAGTAAAATTTGAAAGTCTAGTAGCCCAGGAAGGCCTAAACACAAAGAGAGCCAGTCAAGGAACACCACCACTCCTACATACCACCCAGCAGGAGTCACCACCCTCCAGGACAGTCGTTGGCACTAGTGCCGCCACCAGAAACATCTTGAGAACCCTAGCAGAGCTCTACCCGCCTCCATCTTTTATGGCAATATATATATATATATATATATATATATATATATATATATATATATATATATATATATATATATATATATATATTAGAAAAAAAGAGAAGTTTATTAAACCATAGAGTTTGTACATCTAACATGTGGGATCATAATTAAATCCCCATGTAAGAGAGAACTAAAAAAAGGAAAAGAAGAGACAGAAGAGGTGCAAAGTATTTCAAGAATAGATGATGCTCTTGTAGCAAGCCAATTTGCAGGATTATTCCCATCTCTATAAAAATGAGACCAAATAATATTCCTAGAAGCAGAAATAATATTAATCTTCTTTATCCAAATATGAAGAAACCAAGGGGTAGCAGCCTTATTTGTCAATATATGAAGAAGAAGCAAGGAGTCCAACTCTATATGAAGAAAGTTAAGCTGTTGCTTCAGCAATATACTGTCCCCAAAAGACTGCAATTGCTTCAGCCTCAAGAGCAGAACTAGCTATACTAGGAGCTGAATAAAACCATAAACAATGTCCTCTGAAGTCCCTACAAAGTCCTCCAACTCCAGCAGATAAAGTTTTAAAACTACCATCAGTGTTGATCTTCAGCCAAGGATTTTTAGTGCCCTCCAAATAATCAAATATATTTTACTTTTCTTTTGTAGATTTGAAGGAACTACATATTTAAGAGACTTATTAAGAAATAATAAGCAATTCTTAATACAAATTTGATAAGAAGGAGTCATATTATTGAATACAATGTCATTTCGAGCCATCCATGTGAACCAGAAGATAATCAAAGGTAGATAGTATACAGTAGTATCTTTCCAGTCCTGCCAACATGCATCCATAGAAATCCACAGGAAGAATTTATCATATGCCCTGTTGAAGATAAAATTCCCTTCCAAACCTGTTGAACCCAAATGCAATTGAGAAAAATATGATGCAAGGATTCCTCATCACAATGACAGAATGGACAAACAGAAGGACCCCTAATACCCTTAAGCTTCAAGATATCATCAGTAGGCATAAGTTTCTTAAATAATTTCCATAAAAAAAAGACATAGATGGAGTTACATATTTGTTCCATAATTTAGCACCCCAATCATTCTTCTTCCAGTTAAAACAAGAAAATAGATGAACTTAGATAAGCTCGATTGACGAAGTTCTTGGTAATAATATGATCCTTGCCAGCATTCTGAATAGGAATAGTCAAAATCTTGTTAAGACATTCAGAACTTAGATAAGGTTTAATCTTTTCAGAATCCCACATATTATTACTCCAACTATCAGCCACAATTGGAATAGGAGAAGATGGATTGTAATAATTTGCTAAGGACTCATCAAACATCCATTTATCAAGCCAAAAATTGAGTTGACCATTACCAATTTCCCAAGTGAATAACTCTTCAGCATTCATTCTTACTTTGAGTAAATCTTTCCAAGTCCTAGAGTCCCCCATTTTATAAACAGCTTGAGTAGGATGTACATTATGACAATATTTACCATGCATGAGTTTAGCCCAAATAGAAATTTTGGCCCTAAATTTAATCCACTGTTTACAGTAGAAGGAAAAAGTGAGATGCTGAAAGCTTTTGAAACCAAGTCCTCCACAATCAACAGGCTTACACACTTTATCCCAATTAGTCCAGTGGATCCGCTTATGTCGACCTTCCCATAAGAATTTATTAAACATGACCGAAAGTAGCTTTTGGGTACTTTTCTTCATTTTAATCATTCGAAGAATATAAAGAGGGAAAGATGTTAAAACACTCTTAAGAAGAGTTATTCTTCCACCATTAGAAAGAAAAGTGTTGGACCAACAATTGATCCGAGATGATATTTTAGTGACAATATCATCAAAATGAGATAATTTCCTTCTTCCCTTAATTAGTGGGAAACCCAAATACAAGAGAGGATATTGAGTTTCTCTAAACCCAGAGAAATCAGAAATCCAGTTTTTGATCTTAGTATTGATTTTAGAACTTGCCAAATAATGGCATTTGGATTTGTTGAAAACCATGCCAGAAATTTCTTCAAATAGAGACAATGTTTTCATCAAAGATTTGATAGATTGTTTGCTACCATTAGAAAATACAATCACATCATCTGCATAAGCAATATGAGTGACCAAATGTGAAGATCTATGTTGATACTGAGTATAAGGATGAGAGATTTGAGCTTGATTAAGCATCATAGATAGATAATCAAAGGCAAGAATGAAGATATAAGGTGACAATGGATCACCTTGTTTAATACCTCTACCAGCAGAGAAAAACCCATGACTCTCACCATTAATCAGAACACTATAAAAATTGTTGCTGAGCCATCTATAAATAAGATTACAGAAAGCTTCATTAAACCACCTTGCAGTCAGTACATCAAGAATAAAATTCCAACTTATTGTATCAAAGGCTTTAGATAAATCCTATTTAAAGATAACATTAGAACCTCTACAGTTTTTGTCAATGTCAACCAAAAGTTCTTGAGCCAAAAGAACATTATCACTAATGCACCATCCCTTAATGAATGCAGTTTGATTTTCAGATATTAAATCCTCCAGCAAAGGTTGTAGTCTAGCCACAATAATTTTACTAATGATCTCTGATAAAAGTAGAGGTTAGGCTAATAGGCCTAAAATCTTGCCAAGAAGCTTTAATTCGATCTTTATGAATCAGTATAATAGTGGCAGAAGCAAAATATTTAGGCAAAGATACTCCTTGGAAGAAACTTTTAACAGCTACAATAACATCAATATTGATAATCTGCCAAAATTCCTTAAAGAAATCTGATGTGAACCCATCAGGTCCAGCTGCCTTGTTACTGTCCATGGATTGAAGTGCAGTGTATATTTCATGATCATCAGGAACAACTACTAAAGCATTTGATTGATCAGTATTCAGAGTAGAGGGCAACAATGAAGATGAAAAAAGAGCTGAATTTGTAGGTTGAAAAGCAAAGAAATTCTGGAAATATTCAATAGCATTTTCAGCAATGTCCTTAGAATTGTACAACCATCTATTATCAGTTGTTCTAATTTGGAGAATGGCATTAATAGATCTTTTATATTTAAGAACAGCATGAAAAAATCTCGAATTCCTATCACCATGAAGAAACAAGTTAGTTGCAGCTTTTTGTTGAAAAAATAATTCTTCCTGTGATATGGCAGTCTGCAATTTTTCCTGAGCATTAAAAAGACATTATTCAGATTCCTTCCCAGCATCCATATCTTTTTCAACAGCAGAAACTAATGCTTCAGCAGTAATAACATTTTGATGTACATTTCCAAATATATTCCGAGCTCCAAATCTTTAGATCCCTAGCTAGCCTTTTTTGTAATTGCCACAACCTGACAATTGGATTGAAAGCATCATCCATAGAAGCACACCAATTATTTTCAACCACCTTTCTAAAATCTGGATGAGTAGACCATATATTGAGATATCTAAAGGAAGAATTTTTAACAGGTGAAAAGGGGTTAAATTTAACAAGTAAAGGAGTATGGTCAGACCCCATTCTAGCCAAATGCTGATCTCTAGTGATAGGAAACATATTAATCCAATATTGATTAACCAAAATTATGTCAAGCCCTTCGAATATATTACCCCTCTTCCAAGTATAAGGAGAACAATCAAAGCCAATATCAAATAACTTGGCTGATTGAATATTATTAGAAAAATGCAACATAGATTGAAGATTGGGATTTCTTCCTCCCTTCTTCTCACTTGGATTTGCAATACAATTAAAATCCCCACCAACAATCCAGCCTTCAAACATTGACAAGCTAATCTGATGTAAATTTTCCCAAAGATCAATTCTATCATCAGGATTGGAAGCAGCATAAACAAAAGAAACAAATCCATGAAAATTTTCCAATTGAAATCGAAAATGTAATAACTGAGAATGATCAAGTAGAATATTCACCTTCAATTCTTTTCTATAGAAAATCCATATTTTATTAGAACAATTGGCTGAAAAATTAAAACCAGAAAACTTTTTGGTGAATCTATCCAAATTAGATTTCACTAAAGGTTCCAACAAAGACAATGATCCAAAATTTATGAATCCTGTTTAAGCTCAAAACTCTATTAAGGGAGCCAGGATTTGCCACCCCCCTAATATTCCAGCACAAAAATTTAAGCATTAATTACTGATCTTCCTCCTCTGGTAAGCCTAGAAGAAGAAGAAGGAATAATGTTTGCTTCAGATAAATTCTTTAATTCTGCAGATTTCTTATTCTTTTTAGATTTTTTAACTAGCCAATCATCCTGAAGTTCATTTGCTGCAGCATCCAGGTTGTCTGAGCTAATAACTTTATCACCATGAGTAATAGTTTGGAAAATAGGATACTGCATAGGCTTGGGAAGAGTTACAATAGAATGAGAGTGAGTGACTGGGTCATTATCACCCAAAATAATTTCTCTTCCAATAGATTCAACAAAACCCTCCTTAGGCAGCACTTCCATAGAATGAGATTTTGGTAACAATGTAGCATCATTTAATACAGCAATCTTACCAATTTTATCCTGTTCTGCCAGAAAAGTAGAAGGAACTTCAGCAATACCACATCATGAGTTTTGAGAAGATCAGTAACAGCAGTCTCAATAGTATCAAGTTTAGAATCTGCTACAAGAGGGGCAACTGCAATAGGAACATCATCTGCAATGGTAGTTTGAGGATGAACTGAATTCTGATTATTTAAAATGGTGGCTCCAAAAGCTTTCAGATGCAAAAAACTATTGTTAGCTGCAACTTTAGAATACTTAGCAGAAGATATTTTAAGTTCAGGATGAAGCCTAAAACAAGACTCCTTAGAATGTCCAAACATTTTGCAATTATGACAATAAATAGGTTTTTGCTCCATTATAATAGGCTGCCAATATCCATTGTGTGGAGAGCCTAACCAAATTTCATCCACATCAGGCAAGGTAATGTCTCTTTCAATTAAAATCCTAGCCAATGAAGGCCTAGTTAAGTTAAAGGTGGACATATCAAACTTAAGAGGTCTCCCCAAAGCTGTCCCTATAGCATAAATAACTTGATGATTAAAAAACTGGAGTTTTAAATTAGGAAGCCTGTACCAAATGGGAATAATATGAGCTTCTTGAGTAGGGTCAAAATATGGGAACCATTTTAAAATCTTCATATATTTTCCTTCAATTAGAATAACCTTCCTAGAGAACAGATTGGCATAGTCTTCTTCCTTAGTTAGTTGAATCATGATATGCCTTCCATCAAACAAACCCACCTTCTAGGTTCCAACCAGTTTAAGATCTTCAAAACATTTCCTTATTGTTTCCATCTTATGCCTGAATTGGAATTTTCCAATTAAGGTGAATTTATGAACTTCAACAAGGGAATTAATTTCAGAATCAGAAAAAATTAAAGCTGGTTTCCCACCTTTCTTTTCCACCTTCTTGATAAAATGACAATCTTCCTTACCTGCTGCTGAATCATGATAACTTTGTGGAAAAACCAATTTATCAGATTGATCTTGTCCAACTATATCAGCAAACGATTTCATTGAAGAAGAAGGAAGATTAGAAGCCGCCATAAATCAAGATAACAATTCCAGAATTCAAAAAGCTATGAACCCGGGAAATCAAGAAATCAAAAACAAGGAATCACAGAAGAAGAATTGACAAGAAACTAAGAGGATTAATCTCTAAAGAAAAGAAATCACCAATAAAAATTTCTTAATCAAACAGTAAAAGTCATGGAATTCAAAAATCTTAAAGAATCCTTCACAAAACCAGGAGCTTCTCTCATATATATATATATATATATATATATATATATATATATATATATATATATATATATATATATATATATATATAAGCAAATGAAAAATGCATTAATCAAAGGATGTTTAAGTACATCTGATGTAAGGGAGTGTAAGTAAATCCCTAAAAAGTAAAGGCTTAAAATGCCCAAAAAGAAATTTAAAAAGCTGATAATAGAAGAGGTGGCAGAGGATTTGGCTAGTCAGTTGGCTGGCTGGTTGCCTTCCCAGGGTATATGACTCCATTCGATGGTAGTATCCTTAGTGATTGAAAGGAAGCTCCTGTGAAGATAAATCAGCTTCCATGAAATAATAGAATAATCTGTCATGATGCTGATGAGTTGAAGTGAGCCAGATTCCACCCAGATGCAAGAATATCCAAATGCTTTGGCAGTTTTTAGAGCCCATAGAGTAGCAACCAATTCAGATTTAAAAGGAGAAGAAGAGAAGATAGGAGCCTGAAATCCCCACAAAAATTGCTTTTTGAAGTTCCTGCACACCCCCCCAATACCTGCTGAATTAACAGTAAAACTCCCATCTATGTTAATTTTAACCCAAGGAATGGTAGGAAGAAGCCAATTGATCATCTTGACCTTATCCCTGACTATATTCTGATGTTGATTAATAATACCATGACTGTTCAGATAGGTGCAGCAATTTACAAAGATCTTGTGTGCACAACATGTAATTTCTCCATACTTATTTAGGTTACGTGCCATCCACACAAACTAGCAAATGATCAATAGTCATAAAGAAAATTTATGAGCCTTCCAGTCATCCCAAAATCTTCAACAGAATTCCAGTCACTCAGATAATGAAAAAGATGTAGATGATCCAGTACCTTAGCCCAAATCTCCCTGGTCATAAGACAATTAAAAAATAAATGGGAAAGAGTTTTCTCATGAGAATTGCATAACCAGCATCTAGAGACAATTCTTAGACCCTTTAATTTAAGAATATCATCCACTTTAAAAAAATTGTGAAACAGTCTCCAACTGAAAAAGGACATGGAGGGGGTCAGTGTAGCATTCTAGATTTACTTTCCCCAATTATTAGGAGCCCAATTGTGTAAGGATTGGTAAATAAAAGCATTCAAGGATTGAGAAGGAGGGTTCTTTAAAATTAGCTTATCAGGACTTGTCTGGTCTAAGGGGATAAAAGTGATAATCTGGATGGTTGAAGTATCCACAATAGCATTTAGCTTATTCATAACCCAATGAGAATGATTCCAGAAATGAGCTACAATATGTGCAAGATTAAATGCAGCATTAGACAAGGGGGTTAAAGGTTCATCCAGCAACCAATTATCCAACCAAAAGTTCAAGGTACCATCACCAACCTTCCAGCAAAAAAACTTATTGGCCATTTCCATGACCTTAAGTAATCCTTTCCAGTGTTTGGAATCACCAAGCTTTACATGAACAAGATCTGGATGAAGGTTTTTGCAATACTTAGTGATACGATACGACTTTAAGTATGCTTCAAAATACAAGAATTTGATATCACTTTTTAGAATATTTAATTTCCAGCAAATTGCTTCAAAAACTTGATGTGCAAGGTTTACTTTTATAATTTTATATTTAGATTTTTTTATTGTAAAAGTCACAATTTTAAACACAAGTATACATATCGTTCAAGTAATACAGGGCTCTAGTGGAGTCCTGGTTATCGATCCCACAAGGATAGTGAAATAAAAAGTAAGAGATATAAGTAATATTTTGAAATTTTCAAAAGCAATTTATATATACTCTTTTATATATATATACATATTCAAATTTAATTAACTAATATTTTTTACTAGAAGAAAGTAAGCAATAAGCAGGAAAGTAAAGTAAGTAGTAATTAAAATTCAATGCAAGTATAAAAACGACTTTCCCCTTTTTCAAGTAATCCAAGAATTATAGATTAATTATCTTTTGTAGGGAATTAAGATTATGGCATTGTGCCAAATAGAAGCATTCCTATTCTTTACCCTTTAGTCCAAGTGCAACGAACATTGACTAATCTATAGTTAGGCTCTGGATGTTTTATTAGTAGAATGGGTTAATCTAGGTTGACACTACTAGATGTCTAAGGGTGGCTATGGTCGGCCCTACCAGTGACCCGTTACCTTTCTATAAACCAAATTATTAGAATTTAGTCTGTCACTCTAAAAATTAAATAATTTTATGCCCAATAAATAATATCTTCCTATTTATTTGCACTTCACCTTAAAAAATCCACGTATAGCCTGCGATTACCTAATGATTCATGTGATATCTACTAGTTAAGAATTTATCTCCGGATAGGTCTCAAAATCCATCAACAGGTTTTAACAAATTAAATGGCCGATTTAAAAGTAAACTAAGATCAGGTATTAATATCATCACAATTTTTTAAAATATTTTATATTTAATTCTCCTACAAAATTTAATTAATTTATAATCTTTTCATTGTTGAAAGGAGAAAGATAACCAACTACTCTGAACTCATTGAAATAACACAACAAAACATATTTATAAAACTTTGAACCAAAGTACAAATGCTTATCTGAAGTGTTCTGTCAAGAGATCCGTTGACTTCTACTGACTACAAAGCAATGATGAAAGACTACAACAATAATAACACACAATAAACACTCAAAATAAACTCACTAGATACAAAATAAAGTGGCACCCAAAGTATGGAAGAGACTAAATAAAACTAGAGATGAGAGAGAATATTCTAAAATGGGTATGTATACTAAGAGGGGGGTTTTGGTGTGATTTCCCCTATAGAATGGGCTCCTATTTATAGAGCTCTGAATTTGACCAGGGGTCGCTTAAGGCACCTCTTCAAAATTCATCCAAATTTAATGGATCTTCTAGAAGGTAACTGTCGCGCCTATGCGCCGCGATCTGGTGCTTAGTCGCCGGACTCCGTGACCAGGTCTTTCGCACCTCTTCACTTTGGGTTGCACCTCTTCACGATCCAGATCGTTTCCTTGTGTCCAAATACATTGTATCACATGTCCTATATATTAGGAGTAACTTCCAGCTTTCTAGAAACTCCAATAACCGCTTAACAACGTCAAAATAACTACCCAAAGTCATCAAAAAAACTTAACAGCGTCTGTATCGAACTGGCGCCTAGGCGTCAGGCCAATAATTCCAAAATTTGCTCCATAAGCTCCATTTTGCTCCATTTTGCTCTTTTTTCCTTATTTTTCTTTCTTAGACTCTTTTTAATCATCCATATACAAAAACATGAAAATACCTTTCATTAACGCATAATATCCTTAAGAATTGAATCATAAATAAGGCATAAAATAGGTATTTTTTTAGGTAGATCAAATTCCCCCAAACTTAAACGTTACCTGTCCTCAAGTAACCCTTTTAATTACATAAAATAGATAACATTTGGAATGAAGTTAAAATATTCAAGATTCCTTAGAACTTTTGTTTTATAAATGCTTTAGCAAATCATTAACCAAATTTTGCTAATTAAGTTTAATTTTAAGAATTTAAGAACATTTAACTACCAAATCATAAGACTTCCAATTTTTCATTTATTTCAAGAATAATTGTAGTTTATCATATCAAGGTCACATAAAATATTTACAAGAAGAAGATTTTCATGAAATATTTTTCGAGTAAAAATATATTTACATAGAAATTAAGTTAAAAATGTAATCCATTTTCTTACTAGAAGAAAATTGATGTGAAGCCAATTTTTGATTAGGCATTTCCTCAAGCTTCTCCACACTTTTTTTTTTTTTTTTTTAAGTGAGGAATACTATTTTTGGATAGCCTGTTTTTTGAACTTCACTATCCTTAACTTATTTTCAAAAACTTATACATTCTTACTTAATAAATATGACATTAATAATTTATTATTTTTCAAAAATTATTTCAATATTTTATTTTTCAAGCAATAATCTTGATTCCTTAGTATTTCAAAAATACAATTCTCTTTACTATAAATAGAAAAATTTTCATCTCATTATTCTTAAAGCTAAATAATTTTATTCTTAAAATTAACCAAAATTTTTGAAATTTTAGTTAAGTTTACTGACCAGAGAAAAATGTACTCAGAAATTCATACCAATATTATATTAACTTTTGATGAAATTGTACTTTAAAGAAAGGTATTTTCTGTGTTTTATTGCAGGTATGAAGATTTATAGTAAATGGAGAAAAACTTGGAAAAAGGAGCGAATTTGGAATTGAAAGGACTAAAAGAGATAAAAGAGATAAAAATTGAACTAGCCCGCCGACGGTGAGGAATAGACCACTGATGACGTGTTTTCCCGAGAGCATTTCAATATATTATAAAGCAGTGCGGCGACGGTGAGATTGAGCCCACCGACAGCAAGCCTGAGTTGTTAGACAACGAGCCTGCCAACGGCGAGAAGGTCGGTTCAAGCAGGATACATTGAATCTGGACGCTTTTTGAAGAAGTGCTTAAGCAACCATTGGAAATCTTTCTTCCTCTTTAAATAGAGATGATTTTAGGCAGAATATGTGTCTTCTTTGTGTCCTTGGTGTGTCATTCATCAGTGTATTTACTGTGTAAGTGTGTTCTAGAGAGTATATTAGTGAGTTTAATTGAGTGTGTTGTATAAGAAGGAAAAGTCAGAAGAAGTTCAAGGAGTCTGCTTGGGGAGAAAATTTGAGATAAGATTTATTTATTATTTTATAACTTTAATTTTATATGAAATCCAAGATTTGTGTTATTCTTCCTTGCATTCTGAGTAGTGTTCTCTGTCTTTCTCCTAGTTTTTGAGATTTTTGTGAAATAGAAAATTGAATTAGATGTGCCTAAAATATTAAATAAAAATTGTGATAATCTTTTACTCAATCTTAATTTACTTTCAATTTGGCCAATTGAACTGTTAAAATATGTTGATTTTATAACTAATGTAAAGATTACAACCAAAATTCAGAGAAAAGCAAAAGCTTTGAAAGGAGGGTGCAAATTAATAGGGAAATATTATTTATCGGGCATAGAATTGGATATTTTAGAGTGACAGACTAAAATCTTCAATTCGGTCCTATCGTTTGGGAGCTGAAGTGTAGATGTTAGCCCTTAGGCGAGGGGAACGTGGGAGCCTCGAAGTGAGAGCCGGTATCCTCCCAGCCTAGACGCAAATTCAGTAACCAAGCATAGGATTAGTCAAAATTCTTTATGCCTGGACTAAAGGGTAAAGAATAGGAATGCTCCTATTTGGCACAATACAATTCAAACTAATTTGATTATCCTTTCACTTAATTCTCTTAAACAAGGGGAGAGATACTTTTCTAAGTTGAAATCTTCCATTCAAAAATAGAGCTTAGTGTAAGTGTTCTTTATTTTCGTATACTAGATAGTAATTGCATCTGCTAAAAATTAGTTCATAATCTCTAACTTCTTAATGGGATCGATATCCAAGACTCCATTAGAGCCATGTATTACTTGAACGATACGTATACTTGCGTTAATAAAAAGGGATAACTTTGTTATTATTGAATATTATTTTTATACTGGTTAAACATTTATATAGTTATACACTTTCCACCCTGAGTCTGTCCTTTACTAAATTATTTATAAATTCAAAAATTTAGGTAATCTTAAATAGATTTTTCATTCCTTATGTTATGTTAATATATTTTTAAAGAAAATATTAGTTCTTTAAGGACAAATAATATTTAAATTTGATAGATA
Source organism: Papilionanthe hookeriana x Papilionanthe teres (assembly GCA_022702705.1). Classification (NCBI taxonomy): domain Eukaryota; kingdom Viridiplantae; phylum Streptophyta; class Magnoliopsida; order Asparagales; family Orchidaceae; genus Papilionanthe; species Papilionanthe hookeriana x Papilionanthe teres. The sequence goes on from CM040430.1 coordinate 74,568,674, forward strand.
TTTTTCCTTCCACCAAACTTCAGCTTTAGTATAAATATGAATTAAGAATTTTTCTAATGAATGAGAGAAAGAAATAAACAGGAATTAATCTAAGTACAATAATGATGCAGTAAGGAAAAACTAACTTCTAATTCTACACATGCTTCAATATGAATATAACAGATGATTAAGCATATATAGAAAAGTTTTGCAGAGCAGGAGTTAATTTCTAAAAATAAATCCTTTTTTTTATATTTTTATATTTTTGAACATGCAAATTTACTAACTATTCATGAACACTAAACAGTAGGCAGAAACAAAAATAAACTTTTATAAAAAATTCATTCACATTTCTGTCAGATAATCTAAAAACAGTATTAACATAAAAAGTTCACAACAACTCTAACAAATAACATCACAATAAACAGTACAAAAAATAAGAAAATACTCTAAAAACAGAATCAACAATCTCTAGAGATAAATCAAGCCACTAATCACTGTCTGTAGCTTCATCATCATCATCACCAAAAGAGAACTCCAAATCCTTAGGATCAACATAGGGTGAAAATTTGGGATAAGTAGGGAACTGAACATCATGCTCACCCTTAAGAAATCTCACTAAAGACTTTGAATACTCAGCATCAAAATCACTGTTTCTTTGTGTATACTCAGAAGGATGATCAATCTTCTTATCTATTGTAACTACTCTGCAGTGAGTTAAGAATAACTCATACTGCTGCTCTATGAACTGATCATGCATGGTTTCCCAAAATGTAGATGATGGCTCGACAGAAGTAGATGGTCTAGAAGTAGAAGCTCTCACCGAAGTAGGTAATGAACCAGCAGGTGCAGTAGAACTCTTACCTCGCAGTCGATCATAAATGCTGACGCTTTCTCTTCCTATTGGCTTCATCAACTTGAGCTTTTCTTCAGAAAGCTCAACAACTACTCTAGTACATTGACATAGAGAATAGATCAGAGATGGAAAACCAAGTCCAATAGATATGCTAGAATGAGCAGTAGCCTCCACAGATTCATAAATAATGCTCCCTACATCAATAGAATTCCTCTCTTGAATGTAGTAGTTTATAATAGCTCTATCTCTGGTAACTTCACACAAATGATTGGATGGAAGGAGTCGAGCAGAAATAAAGTATTGCCATGCCTTGGAAACACCATTAAGCTTAGAAGATGAAAATTTTACCCTATTTTCATTCCGAATCTTCCAGGCTCCAGTACTATCAGTCAGGTAGGGAATGATCATATCCAAATCTTCCTTAAATGGAGATAAACCTGATTAATAACACTCTATGTTTGGCGGCAGGCCATAAAAAATGTTGATGCGTTCAAGAGTGAATCCTACTCCAACTCCTCGAACGAAAATCTCGTATTCCTCCTCATCCATGAAATTAACATAAAATTCTCTAACCACCGAGATAATGACAATAGCACTGAAATAGCAGAATCGTTGCCAGTTGAGTGCAACAATTATTTCCTCAATTCTTCCTCCAGGATTTTAAAAACTTCTCTATGAGATAAACTTCCGATCTTGCTACGATCAAAATTTTCTCATTCTTTTCCTCGCTTAGATTTGGGTGCATCTAAACGTGAAATAAAAACGCGAAATAACTTCAACAGATCTAGGAAAAATAAACTAATTTAAACTTTTCAAACTTGAAAAAGCTTAAACATCCATGGATTTAACCATCAGAAATCAAAATTTTTCTTAAAATTTTGGTTTTTCTAAATGAGAGCAAAATTCATGGTGAAAATAAAAAATAATGAGTTTAGAATGTAGATCCGACCTCGAGATGAAGAAATGGAGTGATTTCAAGCCCAAAAACTCGAAAATCTGGCTCTAAATGGGATCTTTAGGTGGTATTTTCACAAAATACTGTGGAGAAGGAAGCTTAGGTGTAAAAAATGGTGGGGGGGGGGATTAAGAAGATGAGTTTTTCGGGTTCAGGACAAACCGGCGCCTAGGCGCCAGACTCGCCTTTCCAAAAATTCGATTTAAATTAAATATTTTCCACCAAATCTTATCAAATTTGACTCCTAATTACTCCTATGAGAGTATTAATCCATTTTATAACCTCCAAATACTTTCACAATCAATTTAAAATGATAGTATAAATCCACATAAATGTATCCAAATTCTTCAATTCAAAATCCTAATATCCATTCCGAATTCAACAACCTTCAGTACAAGACTTGTATCAAGGTTCATCGTTTTATAAGTAACACAAACAACAACATATTCAAAGCAAACATTCAAATCCAGCAACGCACATTAAACAATTTAAGCAAATACACACATTAGATATTCAACACACTAAAACAAGACTCGATCACACCTAAAACACTCATAGAATCTATTTATCACCGATCTTCAATTTCCATCTCTTTCGCAATGAAGTTCGCTAGGACTGAAGGGATAGAATACGAACGCCCTTGGAAATTCCAAAGCCGTCTTTTCATCAATCCACTTGTTCTTCACGTACATTTCTACTTGAGCGTCATGATAGGCAGCCATATGATCAGATTGAAGTTTGGTTTGCCATTCCAAGTGTTCGTATCGGTGGTACATCTCATGGAGGCAATTACCAATACTTTGAAGTTCCGCTTCAATCTTATCCAATCGCATAAAAATTTTCTCCAGACTAACAACAATAAAACCAATAAAATAAGGCTGAGGATCTTTTTGAGATTTGTCTCTTACCCCATTTCCATGATTTACTCTATCCATTGCCTCTAAATCATTCCTAACTCCTCCAAAATGAATTGCTCTGGTCGAAATTAGTGTTTCTATGGGATTGGAGATGAAAAATAGGCTATTTATAAAGAGATTTTGTGTGAAAAACTAAAGAATTTTGGTTTTTCTATGATATGTAACCGCGACGCTTAGGCGCTGGAATCTAGCACCTAGGCACTGGATCATCGGTACGCAAGTTATTCTGGTGCTTAGGTGCTAACTTTTGGCGCCTAGGCACCGGAACATCGATCAACTCCGATTCGCCTATCGTCAAATTTTGCAAAGTTTCAAACGTAAAAATAGGTCTAATAAATGGGTATAATCAACACACAAACACAATTATGAAAAATTCAAATCACAAACATTTACAAATGAAGCTTAACTTGATCTCCTTTTTACTCACATTTGACATGGAGTGGTCCAAGTCCAATTTCTATATACTTCAAGAAAATCTTTAGCATAAGCCAATACAGACTTGTTAGCCTTCTATTTCTAGAAGTTATATACAAATTCAGTCAAGACCAAGGTATAACCTTAAAGCAATAAATAAACTCAAATTGATAAATATGGGTTGCCTCCCACAAAGCGCTTGGTTTAACGTCGTCAGCCCGACCTAATTAATTGAATTAATCGGGTAGAATCAGCTCATAAGCCTCTTTGTAATTTAATTTCATTTCTCCCATATAAGGCTTCAATCTTAATCCATTAACTTTAAATATTTTTCCAGTTTTGGGATCTTTAATATCCACAGCTCCATAAGGGTATAGTCTCTCAGTTATAAATGGTCCCATCCATTTAGCTTTTAATTTTCCAGGAAAAATTTTTAAACGAGCATTAAATAATAATACTTCTTGTCCAGGCTAGAATATATTCCATGAAATCATTTTGTCATGCAATTTCTTCATTCTTTCCTTATAAATTCTTGCATTTTCATAAGACTCATTTCTTATCTCTTCCATTTCATTCAGTTGTAATAATCATTTTTCTCCTGTAGTATTTAAATTATAATTGAACTCATTTATTGCCCAATAAGCTTTATGTTCAAGTTCAACATGTAAGTGACAATGTTTACCATAAATTAACCGATAAGGTGACATTCCGATAGGTGTCTTATAAGCTGTTCTATAAGCCCATACTACAAAATCAAGTCTATCAACCCAGTCAGTTCTTTCAGGATTAACAGTCTTCTCTAATATTCTTTTAATTTCTCTGTTTGATACTTCAACCATTCCACTTGTTTGAGAATGATAAGCAGTTGTAATTCTATGCTTAATTCCGAATTTTTCCAGCAATGATTGAATTCTTATATTTCTGAAATGACTTTCCCAATCTGTGATAATTATCCTGGGCATTCCAAATCTTGTAAAAATCATTTTCTTTAGAAATTTCGAAACACTTTTGGAATCACAGTTAGGTAAAGCTACAGCTTCGATCCACTTTGAAACGTATTCAACTGCTAATAAAATATGAATTTTTCCAGATGATGGTACGAAAGGTCCATAAAGTCTAAACCCCATACATCGAAAATTTCGATTTCTAATTTAAATTTTAGAGGCATTTTATCTTTTCTGGATATATTTACAATTCTTTGACATCAATCGCAAGTTTTCACATAATGTCCAACATCTTTAAATAATGTAGGCAATTAAAATCTGGAATTTAAAATTTTAAATGTGGTTTTCTCCACTACAAAGTGTCCTCCAAATTCAAAACATGACATTTTTGAATTATTGCAAAAGTTTCTTTATATGGTACACATCTTCGAATATCAGAATCTCTTTCTATTTTAAATAAATGAGGATCTTCCCAAATATATGATTTACAAACATTCTTGAATTTCTAAATATATTTCTTATTCATCCCATAAGGTAAAATATTGATAACCAAATAGTTAACTATATCAGCATATCAGGGCATTCGCAATCCTTGAATGACATATAACTATTCATCAGGGAATTTCTCATTTATATTTTCTTCATAATAATTTTCTTTATTATTTTTAATTCTTGATAAATGATCAACAATTTGGTTGTCAGTTCCTTTTCTGTTTACAATTTCAAAATCAAATTTTTGTAAAAGTAAAACCCATCAGTTCAATCTAGGTTTAGCATCTTTTTTAGACATTAAATATTTAATTGCAGAATGATCAGTATGTACGATGCATTTCATTCCAAGAAGATATGTTCTAAATTTATCAAAGGCACATACTATTGCTAACAGCACTTTTTCAGTAGTAGTGTAATTTATTTGAGTTTCATTAAGAGTTTTGCTAGCATAGTATATAACTTTGAAAATCTTCTCATATTTTTATCCTAATACAGCTCCGATTGCATAATCACTTGCATCACACATTAATTCAAAAGTTTTATTCCAATAAGGTGTAACAATGACAGGTGCAGTGATTAACATTTCTCTCAGAATATTGAACGCATTCAGACAATCTTCATTTTTCAAATTTAGCTTCTTTTTCAAATAAATGGCAAAGAGGTTTAGCAATTTTAGAAAAAATCCTTTATATATCTCCTATAAAATCCAGCATGACCCAGAAAACTTTTTTACATCAGTAACAGTAGTAGGTGGTTGCAGTTCAGCAATAATTTTCACTTTTGCTTGATCAACTTTCATCTCTATTTGTGAAACTTTATGTCCAAGTACAATGCTTTCTGTGACCATAAATTGACATTTTTCCCAGTTTAGAACTAAATTTGTTTCTTCACATCTCTTCCAAACTTTCATTATATTTTCCAAGCAAGATTCAAATGAAGTTCCAAAAACTGAAAAATCTTCCATAAATACTTCATTTCTTTTATCAATCAAATCACGTAATATTGACATCATACATCTTTGAAAAGTTGCGAGTATCGCATAAACCAAAAGACATTCTTCTAAAGGCAAATGTTCCATAAGGACTAGTAAATTTTGTCTTTTCTGAATCCTCGGGAGCAACAGGTAATTGATGATAACCAGAGTATCCATCCAGAAAACAGAAATATGAGTGTCCAACTAGTTTATCCAGCATTTGATCCAAGAAAGGTAAAGGAAAATGATCCTTTCTAATGCTGTTGTTTAATTTTCGATAGTCAATGCAAATTCTCCATCCAGTAACTTGTCTTGTTGGGATTAATTCATTCTTTTCATTAACAATGACAGTTACTCATCATTTCTTCGGAACACAATGAATATGACTTACCCATTGGCTATCCGAAATAGGATAAATAATTCCGGCATCTATCCATTTCAAAATCTCTTTCTTAACAACCTCTTTCATCATTGAATTTAATCTTCTTTGAGGTTCAATAGTGGGTTTACAATTTTCTGCCATTAAAATCCTATGCATACGATTGAAGGGTTTATTCCATTTATATCTGCAATAGTCCAACCAAAAGCTTTCTTATAATTCTTCAGAACTCCAATTAAATTTTCTTCTTGATCTTTGCTTAATTCTGAGGATATAATTACAGGTAAAGTTAATGAATCTCCAATAAATGCATACTTTAAATGTGCAGGTAACACTTTTAATTCCAGTTCAGGGGATTTTTCAATCTAGGGTAATAGTATATCATTTTTAGTTGTGTCTAAAATTTCCCAATTTTCATGAATATAATGAGTTTCTTCAGATAAATTTTCTTCATTTATTGACTCATTATATAACATAGATTTTTTATCTTTATCATTCGAAAATGACCTTACATTTTTCTTGGTAATGCTTTTCAATCATATAATCAAAAATATCCATTCGATAACATTTCTCTTTTTCAGGATACCTCATTGATTTCAGAACATTGAATGTTATCTCTTGATCATTAACTCTCATGGTTAATACTCCTTTTTGCACATCAATCATAGCTCATCCGGTAGCTAGAAAAGGTCTCCCTAAAATGATAGATATTTCTTTATCTTTTTCCATATCTAGAACAATGAAATCCACAAGGAAGATAAATTTATCTACCTTAACAAGAACATCCTCTATAACTCCTTTAGGATAAGTGATCGATCGATTAGCTAACTGAAGAGTTACATTGGTAGGATAAATCTCTCCTTAATCTAACCTTCGAAAGATTGAAAATGGCATGAGATTAATACTAACTCCAAAATCACATAAGGCTTTTCCACAGAATTTTTCTCCAATAGCACATGGTATAGTGAAACTTCTAGGATCTTTAAGTTTCTGAGGTATATTCTTCTGAATTATTGTACTACATTCTTTACTTAATGCAACAGTTTCATAAGCTTCAAATTTTTTCTTCTTGCTTAAAATATCCTTCATAAATTTTGCATAGCTTCGCATTTGCTCCAAAGCTTCAGCAAAAGGAATGTTGATGGTAAGATTCTTAAAAATTTTAAAGAACTTAGAAAATTGATGGTCAAGCTTCTGTTGTTTAAGTCTTTGAGAAAAAGGTGATGGTGATCTTTCAACTCCCACTTCAACAGGTACAACAGTCTGATCTTTACTTGGAGAAAGGGTATCTTTAGGTTTTTCGATCTCTTCAACTTCTTTCTCTTTTTCAATCTCATTACGTGTTTTCTCTTTTAATTTCTTTCCACTTCTGAGTTGTACAACTTTTGTTTGTTCATGTTCTTTTCCAGATTCTTTAGGTTTAATTTCGACATTGCTAGGCAGTGTTCCTCGAGGTCTGTAATTAATGAAATTAGCAATTTGACCAATCTGATTCTCAATATTACAAATAACAGTGTTTTGACTTTGTAGCTGAGTGCTTAGGTGCAAGATCAATTCTTCTACAGACAACTTTTTCTTTTGATTGTTATAACCAGGAAGGTAAGTTGGTCTATAGTTTGAATTTCCTTGATTGTTCTAATTTGGATTAACTTGATTATTATTCCATTGTCGATGTCCATTACTCCAATTAAAATTAGGATGATTTTTCCAACCAGGATTATAATAATTAGAATAAGGGTTATTAGTTTTACTTGTAATAGCTTGCAAAGTTTCCATTGTTTAAGAATCATCAGAATTTACAGAATTATCATTACTTACATGTGATATGTTAATAGCAAAATTATCTAATTTCTTAGATATCGCAGCCACTTGGGAAGCTAAAATAGAAAATACTTCATTATCTTAAATACTGGCCATTCTTTTAGGATAAACCCTTTCAGAAGGCCATTGAAAATTATTATTAGCCATTTCTTCAATTAAGGTGTAAGCTTCTTCAAATGTCTTAGCCAGTAAAGAACCACCAGCAGCAGCATCAATAATAGATCTAAGTGATCCAATAAGTCCATTATAAAATGTTTGAATGATTAACCAATCTGGTAAAGCATGATGAGAACATTTTCTTAATAGTTCTTTAAATCTTTCCCAAGCTTCATAAATTTTTTCACCATCAAATTGCGTAAATGAAGTAATATCACTTCTCAATTTAGCAGTTTTACAAGGAGGAAAATATTTAGCAAGGAACTTTTGTGCCATATCTAACCAAGTTTTAATAGAATAAATTGCTAATGAATTAAGCCACATCTTTGCTTTATCTTTTAAGGAGAAGGGAAAGAGTCTAAGCCTAATAGCATCATCAGAAACATTATTATATTTAAAGGTAGCACAAAGTTCTAAAAAAATAGCAAGGTGTAAATTTGGATCCTCATTAGATGTTCCTCCAAATTGATTATTTTGAACCATTTGAATAATAGAAGGTTTAAACTCAAAAGAATTAGAATCCATAGCTGGCATTTGAATATTAACATGAGGTTCATCAGCTGTAGAGTTTGCATATTCCCTTAATGGTTTATAAATATTTTGTTCATTAATTTCGATTGGACTTTGATTATTGTTTTGTAAGTTAGCCATTTTTTGATGTATTGTAATTTGCGTTCCTTTTTTAATTCTTTTAATTGTTCTTTCTAATTCAGAATCAAAAGGTATTAATCCTTCAGATCCAGAACTACTCATAAAAATTTAAAGATAATATTTTTGTTTTATGCTTTTTTTTTATTCTATCCCCGGCAACAGTGCCAAAAACTTGATGCGATGCGACTTTAAGTATGCTTCAAAATACAAGAATTTGATACCACTTTTTAGAATATTTAATTTCCAGCAAATAGCTTCAAAAACTTCATGTGCGAGGTTTACTTTTATAATTTTATATTTAGATTTTATTATTGTAAAAGTCACAAATTTAAACGCAAGTATGCGTATCATTCAAGTAATACAGGGCTCTAGTGGAGTCCTGGTTATCGATTCCACAGGGATAATGAAATAAAAAGTAAGAGATATAAGTAATATTTTGAATTTTTTAAAAGCAATTTATATATACTCTTTATATATATATATATATATATATATATATATATATGATATAGATATATACTCAAATTTAATTAACAAATAATTTTTACTAAAAGAATGTAAGCGATAATGACGAAAGTAAAGTAAGCAGTAATTAAAATTCAATGAAAGTATAAAAAAGACTTTCTCCTTTTTCAACTAATCCACGAATTATAGATAAATTATCTTTTGTAGGGAACTATGATTATGGTATTATGCCAAATAAAAGCATTCCTGTTCTTTACCCTTTGGTCCAAGTGCAAAGAACATTGAATAATCTATAATTAGGCTCAGGATGTTTTATTAGTAGAATGGGTTAATCTAGGCTCACACTACTAGATGTCCAAGGGTAGCTATGGTCTGCCCTACCAGTGACCCGTTACCTTTCTATAAACCAAATTATGAGAATTTAATCTATCACTCTAAAAACTAATTAATTTTACGCCCAATAAATATTATCTTCCTATTTATTTGCACTTCACCTTAAACAGTCCGCGTATAGCCTGCGATTACCTTAGGATTCCTGTGATATCTACTAGTTAAGAATTTATCTCCAGATAGGTCTCAAAATTCTTCAACAGGTTTTAACAAATTAAATGGCCAATTTAAAAAGTAAACTAAGATCAGGTATTAATATCATCATAATGTTTTAAAAAAATTTATATTTAATTCTCCTACAAAATTTAATTAATTTATAATCTTTTCCTAGTTGAAAGGAGAAAGATAACTAACAACTCTGAACTCATTGAAATTACACAACAAAAGATATTTATAAAACTTTAAACCAAAGTAGAAATACTTATCTGAAGTGCTCCTTCAAGAGGTTCGCTGACTTCTACTGACTCCAAAGCAATGATGAAAGACTCCAACAGCAATAACACACAATAAACACACAAAATAAACTAACTAAATACAAAATAAAGTGGCACCCTAAGTATTGAAAAAACTAAATAAAACTAGAGATGAGTGAGAAGATGCTAAAATGGGTATGTGTACTAAGAGGGGGGTTTTGGTGCGATTTTCACTGTAGAATGGGCTCCTGTTTATAGAGCTCTGAATTTGACTAGGGGTTGCTTAAGGCACCTTTTCAAAATTCATCCAAAATCAATGTATCTTCCCGAAGGTAACTGTCGCGCCTAGGCACCGGGATCTGGCGCCTAGGCGCCGGACTCCGTGACCAATTCTTTCGCACCTCTTCACTTTGGGTCGCACCTCTTCGCGATCCAGACCATTTCCTTGTGTCCAAATACATTGTATCACATGTCCTATATATTAGAAGTAACTTCCAGTCTTCTAGAAGCTCCAATAACCGCTTAACACTTGATGCGATGCGACTTTAATTAAGCTTTAAAGTACAAGATTTTGATACTACTTTTTAGAAGATTTAATTCCTGGCAAATGGCTTTAAAAACTTGATGTGCGAGGTTTACTTTTATAATTTTATTAGATTTAATTATTGAAAAGGTCACAATTTTAAACGCAAGTATACGTATCATTCAAGTAATACAGGGCTCTAGCGGAGTCCTGGTTATCGATTCCACAGGGATAATAAAACAAAAAGTAAAAATATATAAAAACAATATTTTGAAATTTTCTTAAGCAAATTATATGCTTACATATATATATATATATATATATATATATATATATATATATATATATATATATATATTGAAATTTAATTAACTAATAACTTTTACTAAAAGAAAGTAAGCAATAAGCAGGAAAGTAAAGTAAGCAGTAGTTTAATGCAATTATGAAAATGACTTTCTCCTTTTTCAACTAATCCAAGAATTATAGATTAATTATCTTTTGTAGAGAATTACGATTATAGTATTGTGCCAAATAGAAGCATTCCTATTCTTTACCTTTTAGTCCAGGTGTAAAGAACATTGACGAATCTATAGTTAGGCTCAGGATGTGTTATTAGTAGAATGGGTTAATCTTGGCTCACACTACTAGATGTCCAAGGGTGGCTATGGTCGGCCTTACCAGTGACTCGTTACCTTTCTATAAACCAAATTATTAGAATTTAGTATGTCACTCTAAAAACTAATTAATTCTACGCCCAATAAATAATATCTTCCTATTTAGTTGCACTTCACCTTAAATAATTCGCGTAAAGCCTTCGATTGCTTTAAGGATTCATGTGATGTTAAGAATTTATCTCCGGATAGGTCTCAAATTTTTTCAACAGTTTTTAACAAATTAAATGGCCAATTTAAAAAGTAAACTAAGATCAGGTATTAATATCATCACAATATTTTAAAATATTTTATATTTAATTCTCCTATGAAATTTAATTAATTTATAATCGTTTCATAGTTGAAAGGTGAAATATAACTTACTACTTAGAACTCATTAAAATAACACAACAAAACATATTTATAAAACTTTGAACCAAAGTACAAATACTTATCTGAAGTGTTCCTTCAAGAGCTCCACTGACTTCTACTGACTCCAACGCAATGATGAAAGACTCCAACAGCAATTACACACAATAAACACTCAAAATAAATTCACTAGATACAAAATAAAGTGGCATCCTAAGTATGGAAGAGACTAAATTAAACTAGAATATGCTAAAATAGGTATGTGTACTAAGAGGGGGGGGGATTTGGTGTGATTTTCTCTGTAGAATAGGCTCCTATTCATAGAGATCTGAATTTGACCAGGGGTTGCTTAAGGCACATCTTCAAAATTCATCCAAATTCAATGTATCTTCTAGAAAGTAACCGCCGCGCCTAGGCACCGGGATCTGGCGCCTAGGCACCGGGATCTGGCGCCTAGGCACCGGGATCTGGCGCCTAGGCACAATGCTCCATGATCAGGTTGTTCGCACCTCGTCACTTTGGGTCGCAGCTCTTCACGATCTAGACCGTTTCCTTGTGTCCAAATACATTGTATCACATGTCCTATATATTAGGAGTAACTTCCAGTCTTCTAGAACCTCCAACAAATACTTAACACTGTCAAATTAACTGCCCAAAGTCATCAAAAAAACTTAACAGCATTTGTATCTAACCGGTACCTAGGCGCCGGAATCTGGCACCTAGGCACAAGGCCAATAATTCCAAAAATTGCTCCAAAAGCTCCATTTTTGCTCCTTTTTCCTATTTTTCTCCTTCTTGGGCTCTTTTTAATCATCTACATCCAAAAACATGAAAATACCTTTCATTAAAGCATAATATCCTTAAGAATTAAATCATAAATAAGGCATAAAAATGGGTATTTTTTAAGAGGATCAAATTCCCCCAAACTTAAACGTTACTTGTCCTCAAGTAACCCTTTTAATTACATTAAAAAATAACATTTGGAATGAAGTTAAAATATTTAAGATTCCTTATAGTTTTTGGTTTTATAAATACTTTAGCACGTCATTAACCAAATTTCACTAATTAAGTTTGATTTTAAAAATTAAAGAACATTTAACTACCAAATCATAAGACTTCCAATTTTTCATTTATTTCAAGAATAATTGTATTTTATTATATCAAGGTCACATAGAATATTTACAAGAAAAAAATTTTCATGAAATATTTTTTTAGTAAAAATTTATGTACATAGAAATTAAGTTAAAAATGTAATCAGTTTTTTTACTATAATTCAAGTGAAGCCAATTTTTGATTAGGCATTTCCTCAAGTTTCTCCTCACACCTTTTTTCTTCTTTCTTCTTCTTCTTCTTCTTTTTTTCTAAGTGAGGATTACTATTTTTGGATAGTCTGTTAATGATTTTGAACTTCACTATTTTAAACTTATTTTTAAAAACTTGTACATTCTTACTTAATAAATATGACATTAATAATTTATTATTTTTCAAATTTTATTTCAATCTTTTCTTTTTCAAGCAATAATCTTGATTCCTTAATATTTCAAAAAATACAATTCGTTTTACTATAAATAGAAAAATTTTCATCTTATTATTCTTTAAGCTAAATAATTCTATTCATAAAATCAACCAAAATTTTAAAAATTTTAGTTAAGTTTAATAAATTATTTATAAATTAAAAAATTTAGGTATTCTTAAATAGATTTTTCATTCCTTATGTTATGTTAATATATTTTTAAAGAAAATATTGCTTCTTTAAGGACAACTAATATTTAAATTTGATAAATATTTTCCCTCCGCAAACTTCAGCTTTAGTATAATTATGAATTATGAAATTTTCTAAAGCATGAGAGAAAGAAATAAACAGGAATTAATCTAAGTATAACAATGATGTAGTAAGGAAAAACTATACTCTACTTCTACACATGCTTCAATATGAATATAACAGAAATGATTAAGCATATATAGAAAAGTTTTGCAGAGCAGGAGTTAATTTATAAAAAAGATTTTTTATTTTAGAACATGCAAATTTACTAACTATTCATGAACACTAAACAGTAGGCTGAAACAGAAATAAACTTTTATCGAAATTCACTCATATCTCAGTCTTAAACACACATCAAATAATTTAAAAAATAGTTTTAACATAAAAAGTTCACAAATAACATCAGTAAATAACATCACAAAAAAAAACAAGATAATACTCTAAAAACAGAATCAACAATCTCTAGAGATGAATCAAGCTACTAATCACTGTATGTAGCTTCATCATCATCATCACCAAAAGAGAACTCCACATCCTTAGGATCAACATACGGTGAAAATCTGGGACAAGTAGGGAACTGAACATCATGCTCAAAAAATCTCACTAAAGTCTCTGAATATTTAGCATCATAATCACTCTTTCTTTGTGTATACTCATAAAGATGATTAATCTTCTTGTCTATGGTATCTACTCTGCAGTGAGTTAAGAATAACTCATGCTGCTGCTTTATGATCTGATCATGCATGGTTTCCCAAAATGTAGATGATGGCTCAGCAGAAGTAGATGGTCTAGATGTATAAGCTCTACCTGAAGTAGGTAATGAATCAGCAGGTTCAGTAGAACTCTTACCTCGCAGTCGATCATAAATGCTAACACTCTCTCTTCCTATAGGCTTCGTCGACTTAAGCTTTTCTTCAAAAAGCTCAGCAACTACTCTAGCACTTTGACAAAGAGAATAGATCAGTGATGGAAAACCAAGTCCAATAGATGTGCTAGAACGAGCAGTAGCCTCCACAGAATCATAAATAATGCTCCCTACATCAATAGACTTACTCTCTTGAATGCAATAGTTTAGAATAGCTCTATCTCTGGTAACTTCACTTAGATGATTAGATGGAAGGAGACGAGCAGAAATAAAGTAGTGGCATGCCTTGGAAACACCATTAAGCTTAGAAGATGAAAATTTTACCCTTTTTCCATTCCGAGTCTTCCAGGTTCCAGTACTATCAGTTAGGTAGGCAATGATCATGTCCAAATCTTTCTCAAATGGAGATAAACCTGAGTAATAACACTCAATGTTTGGCGGCAGGCCATAGAAAATGTTGATACGTTCAGGAGTGAATCCTACTCCAACTCCTCGAATGAAAATCTCGTATTCCTCCGCATCCACGAAATTAGCATAAAACTCTCTAAGCACCGAGATAACGGCAACAACATTGAAATAACAAAATTGTTGCCAGTTGAGTGCAATGATTGTCTCCACAATTCTTCCTTCAGGATTATACAAACTTCGCTCAGATAAACTTCCAAGTCGTAGCAAAATCATTATATCAGAAGTGTGCAGCAGTAGTGACGAACTTGCTACGATCAAAGTTTTCTCGTTCCTTTCCTCGCTTAGATTTGGGTGCCATCTAAACGTGAAAGAAAATCGCGAAATAAATTTAACGGATTTAGGAAAATAAACTAATTTAAGCTTTTTAAACTTGAAATAGCTTAAACATCCATGAATTTGATTATGAAAAATCAAAATTTTTATCAAAATTTTAGTTTTTCCTAATGAGAGCAAAACCCATGGTAAAAATAAAAAATAATGAGTTTAGAATGTAGATTTGACCTCAAGATGAAGAAATCGGGTGATTTCAAGCCCAAAAACTTGAAAATTCGCTCTAAGTGGGATCTCTAGGTGGTATTTTGTGAAAATACTGTGGAGAAGGAAGCTTAGGCGTCAAAAATGGCGTGAGGGGGTTTAAGGAGATGAGTTTTCGGGTTCAGGCCGAACCGGCACCTAGGTGCCGAATTCTGGTGCTTAGGCGCCAGACTCGCCTTTCCAAAAATTCGATTTAAATTAAATATTTTCCACCAAATCTTATCAAATTAGAGTCTTAATTACTCTTATGAGAGTATTAATTCATTTTATAACCTCCAAATATTTTCACAATCAATTTAAAATGATAGCATAGATCGACATAAATGTATCCAAATTCTTCAATTCAAAATCCTATTATCCATTCCAAATTCAACAATCTTCAGTACAAGACTTGTATCAAGGTTCATCGTTTTATAAATAACACAAACAACAACATAATCAAAGCAAACATTCAAATCCAACAACACACATTGAACAATTTAAGCAAATACACACATTAGATATTCAACACACTAAAACAAGACTCAATCACACCTAAAACGCACATAGAATCTATTTAACACCGATCTTCAATTTCCATCTCTTTTGCAATGAAGTTCGCTAGGACCGAAGGGTTAGAACACCAACGCCCTTGGAAATTCCAAAGCCTTCTTTTCATTAATCCATTTGTTCTTCGCGTACATTTCTACTTGAGCATCTTGATAGGCAGCCATGTGATCAAATTGAAGTTTGGTTTGCCATTCCAAGTGTTTGTATTGGTGGTACATCTCATGTAGACGATTACCAATAATTTGAAATTCCGCTTTAATCTTATCCATGTGAATAAACATTTTCTTCAAGCTAACAACAATAAAACCATTAAAATAAGGCTGAGAATCTTTAGGAGATTTGTCTCTTACCTCATTTCCATGATTTCCTCTATCCATGGCCTCCAAATCCTTCCTAACTCCTCCAAAATGAATTGTTCTGGTCGAAATTAGTGTGTCTATGGGATTGGGGATGAAAAATAGGCTATAAATAAAGAGATTTCGTGTAAAAAACTGAAGAAATTCGGTTTTTCCACGATCTGTAACTGCGGCGCTTAGGCTCCGGAATCGGGCGCTTAGGCTCCGGAATCGGGCGCCTAGGCACCGGATTCATTGATATGTCAGTTATTCTAGCGCTTAGACGCCAACTTTTGGCGCCTAGGCGCCGAAACCTCGATCGACTCCGATTTGCCTATCGTCAAATTTTGCAAAGTTTCGGTTGTAAAAATAGGTCTAATAAACGATAATGATCAACACACAAACACAATTACAAAAAATTCAAATAAAAAACAATCACAAACGAAGGTTAACTTGATCTCTTTTTTACTCACATTTGTCATGGAATGGTCCAAGTCCAATTTCTATATACTTTAAGAAAATGTTTAGCTTAAGCCAATATAGACTCCTTATGTATTTATTTCTAGAAGTTGCATACAAATTTAGTCAAAACCAAAGCATAACCTTACAGCGATAATTAATCTCAAACTAATAAATATGGGTTGTCTCCCACAAAGCTCTTGGTTTAACGTCATCAGCCCGACCTAAGTAATTGAATTAATTGGGTAGACTCAGTTCATAAGCCTCTTTGTAATTTAATGTCATTTTTCACATATAAGGCTTCAGTCTTAATACGTTAACTTTAAATACTTTTCCAGTTTTGGGATCTTTAATATCTACAGCTCCATAAGGGTATACTTTCTCAATTATAAACGGTCCCATCCATTTAGATTTTAATTTTCTAGGGAAAAGTTTTAAACGAGCATTAAATAATAATACTTCTTGTCCAGGCTCGAATATTTTCCTTAAAATCATTTTGTGATGTAATTTCTTCATTCTATCCTTATAAATTTTTGCATTTTAATAAGATTCATTTCTTATCTCTTCCATTTCATTTAGTTGTAATAATCATTTTTCTCCTACAGTATTCAAATTATAATTGAACTCCTTTATCGCCCAATAAGCTTTATGCTCCAGTTCAACAGGTAAGTGACAATGTTTACCATAAATTAACCGATAAGGTGACATTTCGATAAGTGTCTTATAAGCTGTTCTATAAGCCCATAATGCAGAATCAAGTCTATCAACCCAGTCAGGTCTTTTAGGATTAACAGTCTTTTCCAATATTTTTTTAATTTCTATGTTTAATACTTCAGCCATTCCACTTGTTTGGGATGATAAGCAGTTGCAATTCTATGCTTAATTCCAAATTTTTTCAGCAATAATTGAATTCTTATATTTCTGAAATGACTTCCCCCATCTGTGATAATTATCCTAGGAATTCTCAATCTTGTAAAAATCATTTTGTTTAAAAATTTTGAAACACTTTTGGAATCACAGTTCGGTAAAGCTACAACTTCGATCCACTTTGAAACATAATTAACTGCTAATAAAATATAAATCTTTCCAGATGACGGTACGAAAGGTCCCATAAAGTCTAAACTCCATACATCAAAAATTTCAATTTCTAGTATAAAATTTAGAGGCATTTCATCTTTTCTGGATATATTTCCCATTCTTTGACATCGATCACAAGTTTTCACATAATGTCCAACATCTTTAAATAAAGTAGGCCAATAAAATCCAGAATTTAAAATTTTAAATGCAGTTTTATCCACTCCAAAGTGTCCTCCAAATTCAGAATCGTGACATTTTTGAATAAAAGCAAAAGTTTCATCATAAGGTACACATCTTCAAATCACAGAATCTCTTCCTATTTTAAATAAATGAGGATCTTCAAAAATATATGATTTACAATCATTCCTGAATTTCTTAATATATTTACTATTCATCCCATATGGTAAAATATTGTTAACCAAGTAGTTAACTATAGCTGCATACCACGGTATTTGTGATCCTTGAATGACATATAATTTCTAATCCGGGAATTTTTCATTTATAATTTCTTCATAAATCTTCTCATTATTGTTTTTGATTCTTGATAAATGATTAGCAATTTGGTTGTTAGTCCCTCTTCTGTTTACTATTTCAAAATTAAATTCTTGCAAAAGTAAAACCCATCTGATCAATCTAGGTTTAGCATCCTTTTTAGATATTAAATACTTAATAGCAGAATGATCAGTGTGTACGATACATTTTGTTCCAAGAAGATATGGTCTAAATTTATCAAAGGAATATACTATTACTAACAGCTCTTTTTCAGAAGTTGTGTAATTTATTTGAGTTTCATTAAGAGTTTTGCTAGCATAGTATATAACTTTGAAATCTTCCCATATTTTTGTCCTAATACAGCTATGATTACATAATCACTTGCATCACACATTAATTCAAAAGGTTTATTCCAATCATGTGCAACAATGACAGGTGCAGTGATTAACTTTTCTTTCAGAATATTGAACACATTCAGACAATCTTCATTGAATTCAAATTTAGTTTCTTTTTCTAATAAATGGCAAAGAGGTTTAACAATTTTAGAAAAATCCTTTATATATCTCCTATAAAATCCAGCATGACCCAGAAAACTTCTTACATCAATAACGGTAGTAGGTGGTTGCAATTCAACAATAATTTTCACTTTTGCTTGATCAACTTCCATCCTATTTGTGAAACTTTATGTCCAAGTACAATGCCTTCTGTAACCATAAATGGACATTTTTCCCAGTTTAGAACTAAATTTGTTTTTTCACATCTCTTCAAAATTTTCGTTATATTTTCCAAGCAAGATTCAAAAGAAGTCCAAAAACTAAAAAATCATCGATGAATACTTCAATTCCTTTATCAATCAAATCACAGAATATTGACATCATACATCTTTGAAAAGTTGCAGGTGCATTGTATAAACTGAAAGGCATTCCTCTAAAGGCAAATGTTCCATAAGGACTAGTAAATCTTGTCTTTTCTTGATCCACAGGAGCAACAGATAATTGATGATAACCAGAATATCCATCCAAAACATAGAAATATGAATGTCCAACAAGTTTATCCAACATTTGATCCATGAAAGGTAAAGGAAAATGATCCTTTCTAATGTCGTTGTTTAATTTTTGATAATCAATGCAAATTCACCATCCTGTAACTTATCTTGTTGGGATTAATTCATTTGTTTCATTAACAATGATAGTTACTCCTCCTTTTTTCGGAAAACAATGAATAGGACTTACCCATTGGCTATCCAAAATAGGATAAATAATTCCAGCATCTAACCATTTCAAAGTTTCTTTCTTAACAACCTCTTTCATAATTGGATTTAATCTTCTTTGAGGTTCAATAGTCGGTTTACAATTTTCTTCCATCAAAATCCTATTCATACAGATTGAAGGGCTTATTCCTTTTATATCTGCAATAGTCCAACCAAAAGCTTTCTTATAATTCTTCATAACTCTAAATAATTTTTCTTCTTGATCTTGGCTTAGTTTTGAAGATATAATTACAGCTAAAGTTAATGAATCTCCTAGAAATGTATACTTTAAATGCGCAGGTAACATTTTTAATTCCAGTTCAGGGGCTTTTTCAATTGAGGGTAATAATATCTCATTTGTAGTTGTGTCTAAAATTTCCCAAATTTCATGATTATAAGGAGCTTCTTCAGATAAATTCTCTTCATTTAATAACTCATCATATAACATAGATTCTTTGTTTTAATTACCAAAATTACCTTACATCTTTCTTCATAATGCTTTTCATTCATATAATCAAAAATATCAATTCGTTAGCATTTTTCTTTTTCAGGATACCTCATTGATTTTAGAACATTGAATGTTATCTCTTGATCATTAACTCTCATTGTTAATTCTCCTTTTTGCACATCAATCATTTGCTCGACCAGTAGCTAGAAAAGGTCTTCCTAAAATGATAGGTATTTTTTTATCTTCTTCCATATCTAGAACAATGAAATCTAAAGGGAAGATAAATTTATCGACCTTAACAAGCACAACCTCTATAACCCCTTTAGGATAAGTGATCGATCGATCAGCTAACTGAAGAGTTATAGTGCTAGGAGAGATCTCTCCAAATTCTAACCTTCGAAAGATTGAAAATGGCATGAGATTAATACTATCTCCTAAATCACATAAGGTTTTTCCACAAAATTTTTCTCCAATAGCACATGGTATAGTGAAACTTCTAGGATCTTTAAGTTTTTGCGTAATTTCTTCTGGATAATTGCACTAAATTCTTCAGTTAATGCAACAGTTTCATAAGCTTCAAATTTTCTCTTCTTACTTAAAATATCCTTTATAAATTTTGTATAGCTTGGTATTTGCTCCAAAGCTTCAGCAAAAGGAATGTTGATGGTAAGTTTCTTAAAAATTTCAAAGAACTTAGAAAATTGATGGTCAAGCTTCTGCTGTTTAAGTCTTTAAGGAAAAGGTGGTGGTGGTCTTTCAACTTCCACTTCAGTAGGTACAACAGTATGATCTTTACTTGGAGAAAGGGTATCTTTAGGTTTTTCAATCTCTTCAACTTCTTTTTCTTTTTCAAACTCATTCCGTGTTTTCTCTATTAATTCCTTTCCACTTCTAAGTGTTACAGCTTTTGCTTATTCATGTTCTTTTCCAGATCTTTTAGGATTAATTTCGACATTGCTAGGCAGTGTTCCTTGAGGTCTGTAATTAAAAAAATTAGCAGTTTGACCCATATGATTCTCAATATTACGAATAACAGTGTTTTTACTTTGTAACTGATTGCTAAGTTGCAAGATCAATTCTTCTAGAGACAACTTTTTCTGCTGATTGTTATAACCAGGTGGATAAGTTGGTCTATAGTTTGAATTTCCTTGATTGTTTCAATTTGGATTGGTTTGATTTCCATTACTCCAATTAAAATTAGGATGATTTTTCCAACCAGGATTGTAATAATTAGAATAAGGATTATTAGTTTTACTAGCAATAGCTTGCAAAGTTTCAATTGTTTGAGAATCATTAGAATTTGCAGCATTTTCAGTATTCACATGTGATATATTAATAACAAAATTATCTAATTTCTTAGATATCGCAGCCACCTGTGAAGCTAAAATAGAAAAGGCTTCATTATCATGAATACTGGCCATTCTTTTAGGATTAACCCTTTCGGAAGGCCATTGAAAATTGTTGTTAGTCATTTGTTTAATTGCATCATCAGAAACATTATTATATTTAAAGGTAGCACAAAGTTCTAAAAAATTAGCAAGGTGTAAATTTGGATCCTCATTAGGTGTTCCTTCAAATTGATTGTTTTGAACCATTTGAATAATATAAGGTTTAAGCTCAAAAGAATTAGTATCTACAGCTGGAATTTGTATACTAACATGAAGTTCATCAGCTGTAGGGTTTGCATATTCCCTTAATGGTTTATAAATATTTTGTTCATTAATTTCTATTGGATTTCGATTAATGTTTTATAAGTTAGCCATTTTTTATGTTTTGAAATTTTTTTTCTTTTCTTACTTCTTTTTATTGTTCTTTTAAATTCAGGATCAAAAGGTAGTAATCCTTCAGATCCAGAACTACGCATAAAAATTTAAGGATAATAATTTTGTTTTTTTTTATGTTTTTGTTATTTTTGTTTTGTTTTTTTTTGTTTCTTTTTTACTTTTACTTTTTACTTTAACTTATCCCCGGCAACGGTGCCAAAAACTTGATACGATGCGACTTTAATTAAGCTTTCAAATACAAGATTTTGATACCACTTTTTAGAAGATTAAATTCTCGGCAAATGACTTCAAAAACTTGATGTGCGAGGTTTACTTTTATAATTTTATTAGATTTAATTATTGTAAAAGTCACAATTTTAAATGCAAGTATACGTATCATTCAAATAATACAGGGCTCTAGTGGAGTCCTGGTTATCGATCCCACAGGGATAAAAAAACAAAAAGTAAAAATATATAAAAATGATATTTTGAAATTTTCTTAAGCAAATTATATATACTTATATATATATATATATATATATATATATATATATATATATATTCAAATTTAATTAACTAATAACTTTTACGAAAAGAAAGTAAGCAATAAACAGGAAAGTAAAGTAAGCAGTAATTTAATGCAATTATAAAAATGACTTTCTCCTTCTTCAACTAATGGAAAAATTATAGATTAATTATCTTTTGTAGGGAATTAAGATTATAGTATTGTGCCAAATAGAAGTATTTCTATTCTTTACCCTTTGGTCCAGATGCAAAGAACATTGACTAATCTATAGTTAGGCTTAGGACGTGTTATTAGTAGAATGGGTTAATCTAGGCTCACACTACTAGATGTCCAAGGGTGACTATGGTCGGCCCTACCAGTGACCCGTTACCTTTCTATAAACCAAATTATTAAAATTTAGTCTGTCACTGTAAAAACTAATTAATTCCATGTCCAATAAATAATATCTACCTATTTATTTTCACTTCACCTTAAATAATCCGTGTAAAGCCTTCGATTACTTTAAAAATTCATGTGATATCTAATAGTTAAGAATTTATCTCCGGATAGGTCTCAAAATTCCTCAACAGGTTTTAACAAATTAAATAGCCAATTTAAAAAGTAAACTAAGATCAGGTATTAATATCATCACAATATTTTAAAATATTTTATATTTAATTCTCCTACGAAATTTAATTAATTTATAATCTTTTCATAGTTGAAAGGAGAAAGATAACTAACAACTCAGAACTCATTAAAATAACACAACAAAATAAATTTATAAAACTTTGAACCAAAGTACAAATACTTATCTGAAGTGTTCCTTCAAGAGCTCCGCTGACTTCTACTGACTCTAACGTAATAATGAAAGACTCCAACAGCAATTACACACAATAAACACTCAAAATAAACTCACTAGATACAAAATAAAGTGGCACCCTAAGTATGGAAGAGACTAAATAAAACTAGAATGGGCTATAATGGGTATGTGTACTAAGAGGGGGAGTTTTGGTGTTATTTCTCAGTAGAATGGGCTCCTATTTATAGAGCTCTGAATTTGACCAGGGGTTGCTTAAAGCACCTCTTCAAAATTCATTTAAATTCAATGTATCTTCTAGAAGGTAACCGTCGCGCCTAGGCGCATGGATCTGGTGCCTAGGCGCCGAAATCCGTGACCAGGTCGTTCGCACCTCTTCACTTTGGGTCGCAACTCTTCGCGATCCAGACCATTTTCTTGTATCCAAATACATTGTATCACATGTCCTATATATTAGGAGTAACTTTCTGTCTTCTAGAAGCTCCAACAACCGCTTAACACCATCAAAATAACTACCCAAAGTCATCAAAAAAACATAACAGCATCTATATCGAACTGGCGCTTAGGCGCCGAACTCTGGTGCCTAACCGCCAGGCCAATAATTCAAAAAATTGCTCCATAAGCTCTTTTTTTGCTCCTTTTTGCTCTTTTTTTCCTTGTTGGGCTCTTTTTAATCATCTACATCCAAAAACATGAAAATACCTTTCATTAAAACATAATATCCTTAAGAATTAAATCATAAGTAAGGCATAAAAATGGATATTTTTTAAGTGGATCAACACCGTCAAAATAACTGCCCAAAGTCATCAAAAAAACTTAACAGCGTCTGTATCAGACCGGTGCTTAGGCGACGGAATCTGGCGCCTAAGCGCCAGGCCAATAATTCCAAAATTTTTTCCATAAGCTCCATTTTTGCTTCTTTTTGCTCCTTTCTCCTTCTTTTTCTTTCTTGGACTCTTTTTAATCATCTACATCCAAAAACATGAAAATACCTTTCATTAAAGCATAATATCCTTAAGAATTGAATCATAAAGAATGCATAGAAATAGGTATTTTTTTAGGTAGATCACTTAGCTATTAAAAATTATGCCCATATAGTATCTTGCTTTATGAATTTTATCCACTGCTTACAGTGAAAAATTTGGCTTATATGCTGAAAACTTTTAAAACCCAGTCCCCCTGCATGAATAGGTTTACACAGTTTGTTCGAAGCTGCCCAGTGGGTCTGTTTCTTCTGTCCTTCCCACATAAATTTATTAAAGATGGTTTCCAGCATTCTTTGAGTACTCCTCTTCATTCTGATCATTTGCATAGTGTATAAGGGAAATATAGCAAGAATACTTTTCAACAAAGTTACTCTTCCACCATTAGAAAGAAAACTGTTGGTCCAACAGTTGAGTTGAGAAGAAATCTTATTAATCACATCATCATATTGTGTTTGTTTTTTTTACTTCCTTTCAAAAGTTGAACACCCAAATATTTTAGAGGCAGATTAGTTGGAGAGAAACCAGATGTAGTTTTGAGCCAACCCAGCCACTTGATGAAGATGTTGAAGAATATCTAAAGTTTTTTTAACTGCCTATTTGATGTCATTAGTAAAAATAATAACGTTATCTGCATAATCAAGATGTCTTATAATGGGGTTAGAGCTATGATGATAACTTAAATAAGGAAAATTCAAATAAGCATTGTTGAGAATTCTAAAGAAGTAGTAAAAGGCTAAAATAAAAATAGTTGGAGACAAAGGATCTCCTTGCTTTAGACCTCTCCCAGCAGGAAAGAACCCATGGCTAGTACCATTAACTAGTACACTATAAGAAGTATTGGAGATCCATCTCTGAATCAGTTGACAAAAAGCTGACAGAACCCTCTTGCCTAAAGCATCTGGTTAATAAAACTCCAGCTAAGGGAATCATTGACACGCCTAAAATATATACGCTTTTTGCTATATCATTTTACTCATTTTTGATGATATTACACTTTAAAGGAAGGTATTTTGTATGTTTTTTGTGGGTTTAGGTACAAGAAAAGGTGATTGGAGTAAAAGGAAGTAAAAATGGTACAATTTGGGGCAAAAATGAGCAAAAGAGACAAAAATTGAACTAGGCTGCCGACGGCGAGGAATAGGCCGCCAACGGCATGATTTTCCTGAGAGCATTTGAATATTATAAAGGAACCCGCCGACGGTGAGATCGAGCCCGCCGATAGCGAGCCTGAGCAATTAGCCTACGTTCTAGAAGCCCGCCAACGGCGAGATCGTTGCCACCGACGGCGAGAAGGTCGGTTCAAGCAATGTTCGACGTATTTGGACGCTTTTTCGAAGGGGTGCTTATGGAAACTCTTCAAACTTCGTCCATACTCTGTAAAATGGCAAATATAGGTTAGAAAAGTGAAGAATTATAGAGGAGAAAAAGTGGAAAAAAACTTGGACAAATGTTTAGGATTCTTAGATTAAGAGTAGAAATGTAGATTTCTACCCTTTTAGAGAGATTGGAGAGGAGATTTTGAGAGAATTTGTAAGGGATTTCACTAGCATTGCATGGATCGAGGGGAGACTTTATGGGAGAGATCTTTGTCTTTCTTTCAAATGGAAAAAAAAAAGTATTGTTTTTCATTATCTTATAATTTTGTAAACAATTACCTAGTGGATTCGCTTTGGTTTAATGAAGTTTCCGTTGTGTTTTCTTCACGCTTTGTGACATATCTCTCTTACTTTTTCTTCTTCTTTGGAAATAGCAGCATGAGAAGATTATGCCAATTATTTTCCTTTTACTTTTCTTTTGTAATGAGTAGAAATCATGTTTAGGATTTTGTGATGCATGGTAGAAGTAAATTTAATTATAAATGTGATGGTTTTTACTTGCACTTAATTTACGTTGTAATTAAGGCCTGTTGTAATGTTAAAATTTGTTGTGAAAACATACGATCCGAGAGGGTTATGGTTTCTACAATTAAGTACGAATCACATTCAAATTCCATGGATGGTGAAGTTCATGGGGATTGAATGCAAATAAATAGGGAAATAATATTAATCGGGCATAGAATTGGAGATTTTAGAGTGACAGGCTAAAATCCTCAATTCGGTCCTATTGTTTGGGTGCTGAAGTGTAGATGTTAGCCCTCAGGCGAGGGGAACGTTGGAGCTCCGAAGTGAGAGCCGGTATCCTCCCAGCCTAGCCGTAGATTCAGTAACCAAGCATAGGATTAGTCAATGTTCTTTATGCCTGGACCAAAGGGTAAAGAATAGGATTACTCCTATTTGGCACATACAATATTAAATGCATTTCATTCCTATACATTATCTATTTCATTACATAAGAATAATAGTTTTTAATATCTCAAAATTCTCCAAACCAACTCATCCAAAAAGGGTTATCTTTAGAATTATTATTTGCATTTAGTTATAATGACTATTACATTTAACTCTTATATTTAGGAGTAGTTGTTAGATAAAACACAATTTTAATCGACATTCCAAACTAAGGACTATTTGTAGTGGACTAGAATTTGACTAAAGACCTCTTACTTCACTTCCTCGTGGGATCGATACTGGGGTTTTTAAAGAAAACTCTATATTACTTGAAACGATACGTATACTTGCGTAGTACCACTAGTTTGTAAAATATTTTCTAATTTTTATGTCATTTAAGATTTTGCACACTAGCCACTATTTATAAATCGGGTAAAGTTTTTGGCCATCTTTTGGAAGTTAATTTACTGCGTAATTGCGGGTCGGGTCAAGTTTTTTGCGCTGTTGCCGGGGAAGCTTCGGTAAGAACTTTAGAAGAATTTTAGTTGAAGTAATTAAGCTTAGACTTGGAAAATTGTATTGTAGTAAAAACTATTTTGTGTGAAAAGTGTTTTTATATGAAAAAGTGTTTAAAATACAAATTATTTTTATATGAAAAATAAGGTGTTTGTGAAAATGTTTTGTTGTGTTGATTATATTTTTGGTTTTATTTATTTTATTGTTAATGTATTGTTTGTTGTGTTACGTATGCAAAACAAAAGATTTACAGAACTTGTGCCTTATGATCCCGAGTTTGAAAAAAATAAAAAAATAAAAATACAGAAAGGACTCAAAAAACTAGAAATGGAAATGGAAAACTTTTAAGATAATAACTTGGAAAATCATCATAAATCATTAAGGGATTACATAAATCCTACGACAGATGAAATTCACTCTAGTGTATAAAACCCTGTCATAGAAGCTGACTCGTTTGAAATAAATCCTGAGATTATCCAAGTGGTGCAGAACATTCAGTTTGGGGGAACTACTTTGGAGAATCTCTATTTACACTTATTATATTTTCTAAAACTTTGTGTTATATTTCGTTATAACGGTATGTCAGATGATGCTGTTAGACTAAGGCTTTTCCCTTTCTCACTAAGGAATAAGGCTAAAATGTGGTTATACTCATTAGCACCTGGCTCTATTAAAAATTAGGAGGAGTTAACTCAGAAATTCCTAGCTAAGTATTTTCCACCTTCAAGGACTACTCAACTTAGAAACGATATTATCTCATTTTGTCAGTATGAAGGAGAATCACTATACGAATCCTGGGAAAGATTTAAGGAACTCCTAAGAAAGTGTCCACACCATGCTCTGCCCGATTGGTTAATCATTCAAACTTTTTATAATGGGTTAGTAGGATCCCTTAGGTCTATAATTGATGCTGCCGCTGGTGGATCATTAATGTTAAAATCATTTAATGAAGCATATGCATTAATTGAAGAAATGACTACAAATGAATTTCAATGGCCCTCTACAAGGGTAAATCATAAAAATGTAGCTAGTGTTCATGATACGGATACGATTACAATTCTTGCATCTCAGATTGCTACAATACCAAGGAAGTTGGACCAATTTGGAATGAACCAACCTCAATTTAATCCTGTAAGTCAAGAAAATTCATTAGAGCTTGTGATTGATTCTAAATTATCATATGAGACTTTAAATACCAGAACCAACCTATATTCTAACTTTTACAACCCAAGTTAGGAAAACCATCCTAAATTTAACTGGAATCATACTACTGATGGTGGAAACCAAAAATGGGAAAATAATCATGCAAATCATAATGGAAGTTGGAATAATCAGGGAAACACAAACTATAGACCTTCATATCCACCGGACTCTAACAATGATCAACAATTTGAAATGTCTAAGGAAGAAGTGGTATTGCAAAGGGGAAACCAGTTGCAAAGTCAAAATGCTGCGATTAGAAACATAGAGAATCAACTGGGACAAATTGCTAATTCACTTAGCAATAGACACCAAGGAACACTTCCTAGTAACAATGAGATCAACCCTAAAGAGAACACTAATGAACAAATAGAAGCTGTCCAATTAAGAAGTCGAAGAGAGATAGAGGATGTGGTTAGAAAAGAGAAAGAAGTTTTGAGAGAAACAAATAAAACTAAAAGACCTGAAGAACATGTTTCTAAGGATCTGGAAATATTAATATCTCCAACTAAAATCAGTTCGGAAAAACCACCACCTCCATTTCCTCAAAGACTTATACAGCATGAGTTGGATAAAAAATTTTCAAAGTATATTAAAGTACTTAAGAAGTTAACGATAAATATTCCTTTCACTGAAGCTTTAGAACAGATGCCAAGTTATGCAAAGTTTATAAAATATATATTAAACAAGAAAAAGAAATTTGGGGATTATGAGACAGTTGCACTAAGTGAGGAGTGTAGTGTCATACTTCAGAAAAATTTTCCTCGGAAACTTAAAAATCCTTGTAGCTTTACAATTCCTTGTGCAACTGGAGAAAAGTTATGTGGAAAAGCTTTATGTGATTTAGGAGTGAGCATTAATGTGTTGCCTCTATCTATATTTAGAAGGTTAGGTTTAGTCGATATTTCTCCCACAACTGTAACCCTTCTGTTAGTTGATCGATCTATCATTCATCCAAAGGAGTTATAGAAGACGTGCTTGTTAAAGTGGATAAATTTATCTTTCCTTTGGACTTTATTGTATTAGATATGGAGGAAGATAAAGATATTCCAATTATTTTAGGGAGGCCTTTCCTTGTTACTGGACAAGCTATGATAGATGTGCGGAAAGGAAAGTTAACTATGAATATTAATGACCATGAAGTCACTTTTGATGTATTAAAGACTATGAAATATCCAGCTGAGAGAAAAGATGATGATTGTTTTTGGATGGATGAAATTGATTATCTAAGTAGAGACCATTTCGAAGAAAGTTTTGAGAGTAAGTTAAAAGATGAGATTGAAATAGATTTTCATGATGATTCGAAAACATTACTTAAAGAAGATTATATGTATGTTCAGGAGAGGTGTGAAATGAAGGATGCTACCAAAAATAGTAAACTTTTAATTCCATCTGTTGAAAAATCTCATGAACTTAAGATGGATGTACCCCATACAATTTTAAAGCCTATCTATTTAGAGAATTCATCTACACAACCAGACTTTATATCTTTAGATACGACTCAATCACAAGAAAAACCTGAATTGAATGATGAACAATATAGAATTATTGAACTAAGATTTGGAAGAGAATTTGAGGATAAATTTCAAAAGAACTTTAAGTTGAGAAAAGAGGATAAGGATATTGGAAGACATTTGGAAGAAATTCCTAAGGAATTAGAAAAACCGATTTCCTCAACTAAGATAGATCCTCCATCATTTAATAATTATAAAGGGGAAAAATTGGAAGATAATTTGAAACAGAAGAGAATTTGATCCTGAATCTGAATTATTTAAATAGAATCTGATCCAAAATTTGGGAGATATTGAAATATCTTATAAAGATCCATTTCTTATAAATTTCAAGGATGATAATAATATGCAACTTCAGAAAATCAATAGAAGAATATTGGATCTAGAAAGTAATATGAGGAACAATGATATAAATCCATCTGAAAAGGAAGAGCTGAATGAAAAAATACAATTTGAGGATTTTGTAGGAATTCCTGGATCTGAAAAAGACTGGGCAATTGATCAAGGATTACTTAATTGAAATTTTGATCCAGGAGGAATAATTTGTTGGGCCCGCGACGTTAAAACCAAGCGCTTTATGGGAGACAACCCATAGTTATCAGTGTGCTCTGATTTAGTGTGCTTAAGAGTCATGATTGTTAGTGTTATATTGTGTTTGATTTAAAGTGGATAGACTTGATCTTTATGTGTCATTATGGATTGATAAGTTTGATTATTGATTGGTAGATTTTTTGATTATTAGTGCCTTGATTTTATTTTTTTTGTGTCATTAGGGAGGTGATTCCTTAACTTCTTATTATGGCTAGACTTGATCTCTTGTAATAGTTGGATTAACGAGTCCACTATGACTTTGGTCTCACCCAAACTTGAGTTTTACAAGAGACATCATGAATTTAAACTGTAATAGATCCATCTTAATTTTGTTACTTCCTTTCTATGACTTTGATTTCATTTGGTAGGAGTCGTGAACCTATATGATGAATAACTTGTGGATGATCTTACACTACAATTTATAATTGTTAAAGGTGCTTAATTAAATAGATTATGATGCCTGAGATTGGTGCCTAGGAGCTAATACATCAGGGATAATCTTATCTTTGGGATTATAATCTATAAAATCTTTTGAAGTGCCTAATTTATTAGTGTAGTGATTCCGTTAGAAATTGGAAGTAAATTAGTGAGATGTGATGAGTTAAAGGAAGAATTGACCTCATTTATCATTTGTGATTGTATTTGAATTGTGTTTTTATGTTTGTGTTACAACTTTATTTAGGTCTTGAAGAACATTTTTATATTCCCTTACTGATACCTACAATGCTAGTTAGACTTTGGTTTAGTTAATTTCATTCTGGCATGATTAGTTTAAATTTACATTCTGCTGCATATTGTTCTGTCCTAATGAATACTTGCAAATGATTTTGATAGACATTTGTGGTAAATAGAATTTCTAAATTATTCTCTTCCTGCTTATATTTTCTGTAACGAATGCTATATATGTTAAAAAAATTAAGTTTGGGAGTAGGAAGAAAAATAAAATTTTAATGTGAAAATACTTCCCTTTAGTGTAATTTTATTACAAGCATGTTTTAGGTTAGCTTTACTTTCTCCTACAGTCTTTCTATCATGATTATGCATGTATATAAATTTGATAGGATGGTGTTGTAGTAAGTAAATTCAATCTTTACTTTTTCTTCCTTCTATATTTTATAGAATTAATTGCAAAATATTTTAAAATTTATGTTTGGGGGGAAGAAAAATATTAACTCTTATTTGTTCTCAATTATTGTATTTTCAAAAATTATTAGCATAACATCTGGCAATTGAACCTCGCTTGAGATAACTAAAACTTTTTATTTCAGTTGAATTTTATGGAAGCATTGGATGAAAGTTTTTAGTAATAAAAGTTAATTTTATAAGGATAAGATATTTGATATGAAAGAATTTGATTATAGTTAACTATTTAAAGTAAAGAAAACTATATTTTTGAAATGTTAAGAGACTTAAAGTATTGTGTGTTAAGAAGAGATTGTGACTTTATGATGAATAATAAAGCTCATACCTAATTATAAAGTAAGGATGTGTTTCAAGTTTGAACTTTAGAAAGAGGAGAGTGAAGTTCGAAATCATTAAAGGCTCTCCAGATATAGTAATCCTCATTAAAAAAAAAGAGAAAAAAAAGAGAGTGAAAAAAAGGGGATTGAAAATGATCTCGAAAGAAAAGAAAAAAAAAAGAGAAAGAAAAAATATTTATGAGGAGAAGTTTGAGGAGATGTCTAATTAAAAATTGACTTCACTTGAGTCACCCTAAAGGGAGAACTTGATTTCATTTCAAAAATTATATTTAAAGTATTGGCCGAAATTCTAATGAAGTTTGCATGAACTTCTTTTTCACATAATCTTTCAAGGCACTCTTAATGTGACAAATTGTGGTTTATCTTGAAATAAATAGAAGACTAGAACCCTTAGACTTGATTGCTGAATATTCTTATACCTGTAGCGTTAACCTGAGTTACTGAATTTCTTTCTAAAAAATCTAACCAATATATTCTTTTGAATGAAAAATTTTAGTGTCTTACAGGTGAAAAGTACATTGCCTTGAGTTATATTTTTATGTAGTAAAAGTGTTAATTGAGGACAAGTAACAGTTAAGTTTGGGGGATTTTAACACGCCTAAAATATATACGCTTTTTGCTATATAATTTTACTCATTTTTGATGATAGGAAGGTATTTTGTATGTTTTTGTGGTTTTAGGTACAAGAAAATGTGATTGGAGCAAAAGGAAGTAAAAACGGTACAATTTGAAGCAAAAATGAGCAAAGGAGACAAAAATTGAACTAGGCCACCGACGGAGAGGAATAGGCCGCCGACGGCGATGAATAGGCATCCGACGGCGTGATTTTCCCGAGAGCATTTGAATATTATAAAGGAGCCCGCCGACGGCTAGATCGAGCCCACCGACAGCGAACCTGAGCAATTAGCCTACGTTCTAGAAGCTCGCCGACGGCGAGATCGTTGCCGCCGACGGCGAGATCGTTGCCGCCGACGGCGAGAAGGTCGGTTCAAGCAATGTTCGACGTATTTGGATGCTTTTTCGAAGGGGTGCTTATGGAAACTCTTCAAACTTTGTCCATACTCATTAAAATGGTGAATATAGGTTAGAAAAGTGATGAATTTTAGAGGAGAAAAAGTGGAAAAAAAAACTTGGACAAATGTTTAGGATTCTTAGATTAAGAGTAGAAATGTAGATTTCTACCCTTTTGATAAGATTGGAGAGGAGATTTTGAGAGAATTTGTAAGGGATTTCACTAGCATTTCATGGATCGACGGGAGACTTTATCGGAGAGATCTTCGTCTTTCTTTCAAAGGGAAAAAGCAAAGTATTATTTTTCATTATCTTATAATTTTGTAAACAATTACCTAGTGGATTTGCTTTGGTTTAATGAAGATCTGTTGTGTTTTCTTCGCTCTTTGTGACGTATCTCTCTTAATTTTTCTTCTTCTTTGGAAATAGCGGCATGAAAAAATTATGCCATTATTTTCCTTTTACTTTTCTTTTGTAATGAGTAGAAATCATGTTTAGGATTTTGTGATTCATGGTAGAAGTAAATTTAATTATAAATGTGATGATTTTTACTTGCACTTAATTTACATTGCAATTAAGGCCTGTTGTAATGTTAAAATTTGTTGTGAAAACATACGATCCGAGAGGGTTATGCTTTCTACAACTAAGTACGAACCACATTCAAATTCCATGGATGGTGAAGTTCATGGGGATTAAGTGCAAATAAATAGGGAAATAATATTAATCGGGCGTAGAATTGAAGATTTTAGAGTGACAAACTAAAATCATCAATTCGATCCTATCGTTTGGGTGCTGAAGTGTAGATGTTAGACCTCAGGCGAGGGGAACGTGGGAGCTCCGAAGTGAGAGCCGGTA
This sequence comes from Papilionanthe hookeriana x Papilionanthe teres, assembly GCA_022702705.1. Taxonomy (NCBI): domain Eukaryota; kingdom Viridiplantae; phylum Streptophyta; class Magnoliopsida; order Asparagales; family Orchidaceae; genus Papilionanthe; species Papilionanthe hookeriana x Papilionanthe teres. The sequence goes on from CM040430.1 coordinate 74,601,759, forward strand.
TCCTCCCAGCCTAGTCGCAGATTCTGTAACCAAGCATAGGATTAGTCAATGTTCATTATGTTTGGACCAAAGGATAAAGAGTAGGATTGCTCCTATTTGGCACATACAATATTAAATGCATTTCATTCCTATACATTATCTATTTAATTACATAAGATTAATAGTTTTTAATATCTCAAAATTCTCCAAACCAACTCATCCAAAAAGGGTTATCTTTAGAATTATTTTTTGCATTTAGTTATAGTTATTATTACATTTAACTCTTATATTTAGGAGTAGTTGTTAGATAAAACACAATTTTAATCGACATTCCAAACTAAGGACTATTAGTAGTAGACTAGAATTTGACTAAAGTCCTCTTACTTCACTTCCTCGTGGGATCGATACTGAGGTTTTTAAAGAAAACTCTATATTACTTGAAACAATACGTATACTTGCGTAGTACCCCTAGTGTGTAAAATATTTTCTAATTTTTATATCATTTAAGATTTTGCACACTAGCCGCTATTTATTAATCGGGTCAAGTTTTTAGCCATCTTTTGGAAGTTAATTTACTGCGTAATTGTGGGTCGAGTCAATCATAAGCCTTTTTTAAATCCAATTTAAGAATAAAGTTCTGACCTCTACAAGGTTTATCAATCTCCAGCAGTAATTCTTGAGCAAGTAGTACATTATCATTGATATTTCTGCTCTGAATGAATGCAGATTGGTTGGCACTAACCAAAAGATGTAAGGAGGGTTGTAGCCTTCCCACAATGATCTTGCTGATTATCTTATTAAGTGTATTAAAGAGACTAATGGGCCTAGAGTCATACCAAGTAGCTTTCTTCTTATCTTTGGGAATAAAAGCTATACTTGTAGTAGCAAAATAATTAGGCAAATCAGTACCCGTAAAAAAATCTTGTACAGCTTCAACAACATCTTTCCCCACTACATCCCAAGCTTTGAGATACATAAGTGAAGTGAAACCATCAGGCCCTGTAGCCTTGTTACCATCAATGAATTTTAAAGCCTTTAAGATTCCAGATTCCCCAGGTAAGGAAAGCAATTGCAACTGTTGAACAGTTTCCCTCTGATCAAAGAAAACCTCCACCTGAAGAACAGCATGATTGGTAGGTTGAGCAGATACTTGGGTTTTAAAAAGGTTCACAACACTATCTTGGATTTGAATTTGGTCTGACAAACAATGCCCAGCCTGATCTTGGATAATAAGAATGGCATTTAACTGCCTTTTATTTTTTAACACAACATGGTAAAATCTGGTATTTCTATCCCTAAAGAATTATTTATTTAGAGTAGCCTTTTGTTGGAGGAACAATTCTTCCACATTCAAAGCTTGTAGGTAATGTTCCTGAGCTTCCAGTAACTCTTGATGATTATCTAGACCCTAAACCTGAGCAGCCTCCAAAGGAGTTTTTCTTTTTTTAGATCGTAGCACCTTCTCAAATACATTACCAAAAATAGCTTTGTTCCACAACTTGAGATGCCTAGCCAAATGTTTTTGTAATCTCCATAACTTATGCAATGGATTAATAGTAATGTCATCTTGAAGAGTCCAACCCTTTTGAACTTCAATTAAAAAGTCAGAATGTTCAGCCCAAACATTTTGGAATCTGAAATAAGGAAATCCTACCTGTTGGAAGAAAGAGATCATAATGAGTAAAGCAGAGTGATCAGAAGTTGTCTTGTGTAAGTGATGCACTTGAGTGATAGGGAAAGTATTCATCCAGCTGTTGTTAACAAGGAATCTATCCAATCTCTCCAAGATGTTGCCTCTTTGCCATGTGAAAGGTGTTCTTAAAAAACCCAAGTCAAACAATCCTGCACTGTTATTTCTAGAAGAAAATTGCATCATCTGATGTAAATTTGGAGTACAACCACCAAACTTCTCACTAGGATCTGCAATACTGTTAAAATCTCCTCCCACTAGCCAACTCTCAGAAACAACACAACTGATATTAATAAGATTATCCCATAGAGGTACAACCAGCATAAATAAAAGTGACCAGACCATAGAATGGAGTAATTTTAAAATTTAAATGAACAAATTGATAATCATCAATTATCACCTGGCAAGTCAGGTCCTTCCTACTGAACAACCAAACTTTGTTATTACTGTTAGCATAAAAGTGAAATCCCTGAAACTTTTTTGTAATCTTTTTGATGTTACTATGAACCATAGGCTCCAACAAAATAATGATCCAAAGCCTATAAGTCCTGTTAAGATTCATAATTCTGTTAAGGGTGCCAGGACTTGCCACACCCCTAACATTCCAGCAAATAATGTTAATCATGATGAGTAGCCTTACCTGCCCTAGTAAATCTTGGGGGACGGGCCTTAGACGTGTGAGGTTCCACTGCTTCAATGATATTTCTCTGTGAAAGATATTTAAGCTCCATTACATATTTCCTTCTTCTACTACTTTTCTGAACAGTCCACTCTTCCTCCATGTCAGTGGTCATATGATCTAATACTTCCTGATCAGATTCTTTAAGAGTTTTGGAATTGGCACCTGCCTCAGAGCTGCCAATAACCCCAGCCTCTTTTTCAAGTTGAATACGACCTTCTCCCAGATGGGTTGTCATTAGGATAAGGTTGGTGCACAACATGCTGTGTACTAGTAATCTGAATTGATGGAAAAACCCTAAGGCTTGCTTCTTCTCTATCGTCAGAACTAATTCTAGCAGTGACATCATCAGTGCTCTTGTCTGACTGCTGAGCAATCTCAGAGTTCATAATAATAGCAATTGTGTGTGGTAAAGGAGCAGTAAGAGGAATGTGCTTATCACTCTGATCTGAAGGGCCAGCAAATAACCCCACATTAGATGGGGGAGAATTAAGAATAGGAACCCTGGCAATCCGAGGTAAAGGTAAATCTCCCTGGGGTAAATCAATTAGATAGGCTGTCTGGGGGGGTGGTTGGGGGATATCAGTCTGATGTTGGCTAATTGGAGGTAGGTTCCTTGACATGTGTTCCTTCTGAGCTACTTTAAAAGGTCTGTGTTCAGGATGCACCCTAAAACACTGATCCAAGGTATGGGCAATATGTGACAGTGCTTGCAATACAATGGTTGATATTCCATCACAATAGGCTGCCAATAACCATTATTGGCAGTCTCTAACAACACACCATCCATATGAGGAAGAGTGATGTATCTTTCCACCAAAAATCTAGCCTTTGAAATCCTTGTAACATTAGCAGAAGGCAAGTCTAGTTTTAAAGGCCTTCCCAAAGAATCAGTAATATCATAGAGGATTTTATGATAAATATAAGGTAGCTTCAGGTTTGGTAAGTTGAACCAGATAGGAACAATTGGTGGCACTTGTGAAGGATTAAATTCCAAAGTCCATTTCAGCAACTTCATAGTCTTCCCCTCAACCATAATAAACTTTTTAGAAAAAACTTGTGCATAGTCCTCCCTGGAAAGCTGAAGCATAATATGTCTACTGTCAAAAACTTCTATCTTCCAGCTCCCCACCAGCTTGAGATCATCAATAACTTTTCGTAGAATGTCCAGTTTGATATGACCAAACTGAAACTTACCCACCAAGTAAATTTATATGGTTCAGTCAACTTGTTAAGTTTCTTCTCAGTGAAAATCAAAGCCAACTTTCCTGTTTTCTTCGTATATCTTCTAATAAATTCACACTCCACTTTACCCTCAATAGCATCATGGTAAAGTTGTGGGAACACTAGTTTATCTCCTAGAGAGGCCCCTCCTTCAGGTCGAACTGTTACTTCAACATAAGAGCCTCTTCCCACGAAAATAGGATCAGCGTTAGTCAAGTCTTGAGCCCTGAATCCAATGTAACAGTAATTTACCTCTCAGAAAATTCAAAAAACCAATGACCCGGGAAATCAGTTCCCAAGCCTCCAGCACCACACACTTGAGACAAACTACACACCACCACCAACCTTTTATCAAGGCCACCGGCGACAGTCACCGCCGTCTCCATGAGAACCCCAGCAGAGCACAGAATCCCTCCATTTTTTACATTTTTATGAAATTCCACAAAAAATGACAAATAATTTCATAAGTTTGAGGTAAATATTTTATGTAGTTTTAATCTAAATCAATTTTTATTTCAAATTAGTAACAATTTTTTTTATATAGAATTATTTTTACTCATTAAAACAAAATTTCAGTAGAAAAAAAAGTGGATAAACTTTTTTGTAGCTTGCTTAAGTCTAAAGTTTGTGTGGGGTGGGATGTGGGGGTGGGGAGGAATTTAATAGAAAAAAAAATAGGCTTTTATTTGAAGTTGAATTTACATGTTCCTTTAGACTAGTGGCTTGGCTTATCATATTAAGCAAACAAAGAAGATAATAAGTATATAAATTATTTTTTAAAATGTTATTTTAACTTTGTAATTAACTTTATAGGAGAAGATGTTCAGATGACACCTAGTTATATGGTGTAGCAACATATTGGCAATAGCTAATGATAAAAATAACAGTTATAGATTATATATGTAATTCATATCTTCTTAAAAATTTACTTATGACTTTAACCTAATATTAATGTCCATCTTTTACTTTAACACTAGTAAACTCCAATAAATTAACATAAATATAGTAAAAAATACTCTTGATTTTATGAAGTTTAATAAGAAATTTAATTCTCATAAAACTATACAACTCTGATATTCTGGCCATATAGAATAATATTTTTTTATATCTAATTAACACTATTCTAATATATGTCCAAACATCATATGTAATGATATAATCAATTTTATAAATGTATCACTTATTTTCTGAAAGTAACATAAGCAAATAGTTTTCATGAGAGTATTTTCATGAAATTTCACAATAAATGACAAATGATTTCATAAGTTTGAGGTAAAAATTTTATGTAATTTTAATCTAAATTAAATTTTATTTCAAAATAATAACAATTTTTTAAAATTTTTATAGAATTATTTGTACTCATTAACATAAAATTATAATAATAAAAAAGAAGTGGATAAACTTATTTTTAGCTTGGTTAAGTCTAAAGTTTGTTGGGGGTGCAGTGGGGCGGGGTTGAGTTTAATCAACAAAAAAAGGCTTTTAATTATTGTGGCATTTGCATGCTTCTTCTGACTAGTGGCTTAGCTTATCATGTTAAGCAATGAAAGAAGATAATAAGTACAAATAATATTTTTTAATATGTTATTTCAACTTTGTAATTAATTTTATGGAAGAAGATGTTTAGAAGATACCTAAGTATGGTGTAGCAACATATTGGCAACCGCTAAAAATAACAGTTATAGATTATATATGTAAATTCGTATCTTCTTCAAAAAATCATTTATGATTTCAACCATATTTTAATTTAACACTAGTAATAGACAATAAATTAACATAAATATCTTACAAAATACTCTTGATTTTATGAAGTTTAATAAGAACTTTAATCACTGATACCTAAACATAGTTCTCATAAAACTATGCAACACAAATTTTCTGGCCATATAAAATAATATTTTTCTTATATCTAATTGCTGTCATTCTAACTTATGTCCAAACTTCATATGTCATGATCTAAATCATCTAATCAATTTATTAAAGAAAAAATAGATGCATCACTTATTTCCTGAAAGTAACATAATCAATTTTTTTCCCTCTTGAAAATCATAGCACTCAAAAAAATATCTACAACTCTACGTTTCAAAAATTACTTAGGCCTCTAAAGTCCAATTAACCTATAGAAGCTAGATTGTTCCTTGACACATAATTGATGACTTGCAAAGTTCCGAATGCTTCGCCATATGTCTAAATCTAAATTAATTTTATCATAGTAATCTTAGAGATCAAGCTATTATATACAAGAATATTTTGACTGTTGACAAACATATAAGATTAAAATTATTTTGAATAATGTTTTCAAAAATATGAATATAATTTTTTATAAGAAGAAAAAAAACCAAATAATTTATGATACCTAAAATTAGATCAAACCTTTTTTTAAGCAACCTTGAAAGTGAGTGGGCTCTGGTTCACCAATGGTTGACCAAAACCAACTTACTCATAAAATTGCAAAACTCACCATAGGAAACATGATCTTTTTTTTCTTGATACAAAGCCATTTAGTCAAACCTTCATTAAAAAGATGGTCATGTCTACAGTAATTTGACCTCATTGAATCTCTCACTCATTTGGGTTCTTATATGGTATTGCCGGCATATGGATTTGATGATGACATTTACAATGTTCACCCAAGCAAATTTCTTATACCAATATGTGGCACAAATATTGTTGTGATCATTAAAAGAGCAATAAAGCTTAATATAAAAAAATACTTTGCACCACGTATATATACATTAAAAGAAATCAAAGAGACAAAAGCACTTGGATTCATGTGGCTCCGTCAAGATGGACAAATGCCAACATGGTGGAGGGACAAGTAATTTCACTATCAAGATATTGAAATGTATGATAAGAAGTTTAAAAAAAAAAAAATTAATTCTCTTCTCACAACCTAATGACAACATGAAAAAAGAAAAAAATCGCTCCAAATTTCAAAAACCTCCCTCAAAAAAAGCCCGATAATAGCAAACATTCTCTCATAGTTTTCCAGAAGTACAAGAAAATTGTAACTCTTCCGCTCCTCTTTCATTAAAATTAGGGGCATCACTATTTGACCCAACATCAAATTAGTAGTTCAAGAATTATTTGTGACAAAAGAAAAAAATTATAATAATAATAAATTAAAAGGTTATTTATATTTGTGTGACATTATAGTCAGGTTTGGCTCAATATGAATATATTAACCCATTGAACTGATGACTTTTCTTTTTATTATATTATTTTTTTATTTTTAATTTATATATTTAAATTATATCATTTTTCCCAACAAAAGCCGAATTAATGCTAACACTACTAAATTTACACTACCAGAATTTTTACTCATCGCAGCGCAAACTAGTAGCGTTTTTATTAGTGTCACCATAACCCACGTTACGCCAGCCCTTATAAATGCTGCAATTTTTAAATATTTGGTAGTGTTTATAAGTGCTTGTCGGTCGTCAAATTGTGCTTACATTTAATTTATATATATATATATATATATATATATATATATATATATATATATATTGGAAAATATTATTTTAATTTGAAAAATATGAAATCAAACCTTTCTCATATAAATAATAGTTTAAATAAGCGAGCACTACGTTACAAGTCGTGCATCTATCCCGAAGAATAGACACATTGCTTACTAATAAGGCTTGATTAAATAAACTAAAGATTTATGACATCCGTTTGGTCGGCGAACCATTTTATGTTGACCGATAACTTCCTCTACCTATTACAGAAAAACTAAGACGGTTTATATTAATCTGGGATCTTTAAGTTTTCTATAAGGGCAAATCTCTATAGTTAATTACATCTTAGATAACAGAGATTACCTTAGGAAACTCTTGATTTTGATCAGGAAATATTATTAATATTATTTTCATACTTGCAAAAGGTAGGCTCTTGAAGGTAATGTGGTAATAGGAAAATCCAATAGGTAAGTGGCCCTATGTTTGGAACAGTTATTATAGGAATCCAAAGAAAGAGAAGGTTAGGGGAAAACACAGCTCCAAGAAAAATCTTGGTTATTTCCCAAACTATCCTATTGTTTGGCTTTAGGTTGAGATATTTATTTAATGTTTCATCCTGCCAATTTTATTATTTTGGGCTTACATCCACTTGATACCGATCAAGTTAACAGCATGGAAGATAGGAGGATTTATGTTGTGCAACCTCGGAAATTTAACATGAGTGAGGGCTTATATTGTATGAGGTGCAAGGCCTAAAAAGATAAATTGAGGATTTATGGATGCACTAGGCAAACTGCCTCGAAGTTCTAAGATTTGTTGTATATTTTTAAGGAATTTTTCTGTTGAAAATGTCATGCTGCCCACCGTGTATGCTCCAAGCGCCTTTTAGAAATGTCAAATGTAGGAGATGAGAGAAGTTTCATGTCTTAGAAATGTTTAAATTGTGGTGTCTTAATGTCTTAGTATGGGAATATTTAAGTTGATTATGGCGACGCCGTTTAGGATCCCACTGTTCCCTCATTCTAGTACCACTATTTTTTTTTTATTCACTTAGTCCAGATGAATTTATCAAATTCAACTAAATGAACTCAGTACTTTCATTCAGACCAGGGGACATCTCGTTAGCAGCCGTAGGTTTCCTCATCTGAGGGATTCCCGATCATCCAAAGAGAAGTTTTAATTTAGTTTCAATTGTGATTTTGTTTTGTTTGTAATTAAATTTTGAGTTGTCTTATATTTTTACTGTTGTGGCGGTGAATTTTATCTTTATTTTTTTTAATTTTAATTTTAGTTTTAGTTTTGTGGCTATCCTAAAAGTTTTTCGTTTTGACATGCAATGTGACATTGTTGTTTATCATGCAATTTCTGAAATAGAAAAGGTACAATAAAGTAAATGAAAGTAAATTTCAGTGCAACAAAATAAAAGCGTACCTGACATTTCTTCTCGTTCCTTCACTTAAATGTACAACCTTGCAATGCATGCATATATATATATATATATATATATATATATATATATATATATATATATATATATAATTTTTGGGGAAAACAGGTTTGAAGCATTCTCATTAAATCCTATGTCATAATATGGTGGGTCCTATTTTAAATGTGTAGTTGACTCCTTAAACAAAGCATAATAAGCTTAATCGTCCTCCAAGACATCCAAAAGAGTATATAAAGGGCCCAGGGACTAGTCCCTGGGCTCCGGACCACTCACAATCCTCTGAAACTTCTCGAGTTCATTCAACTTATTATGTTGTTTAATGTTTCATCTTTGTCATACCCTTATGCTCAATGAACTAATGTTCTGATCATCCAAAAAAGTGGGGTAAATATCACTTGATATTATATTTATAAATTTTGTGAGTGGGGCCTTTAAGGGCATTTTGATTTAATGAAGAAGCTTAGCCAATTTGAATTTGAAGTTGTGTTTGTAGTGTTTCAAATATGTTTACATTTAACTTTAGCACCTTTTCTAATCCATATTATTTAAGTTTGATTAAGCTTAGCTCGCTACCAAGCTTTTAAAACTTAATGGGTATATTTGCAACTTAGGGAAAAATTAACTTATGTGATCATGATTCTTAATCCTTATTAAGGTATTGAATTATTATTTAATCACCAACTAGGGGTACTAGATCATTAGATATTATCTTCCTAGAATGAAACCCCTAACTTAAGATCATTCAATTTTGATTATCCTCCAAATTAAAATAATTAAAGAAATTGCAAATTTAACCTTTATGTGACAAAGGTAAGGTTAGTTTCTACCATTTAAAACCTTTGTATTTTAGTCATCTGAACATGTCAATTATGATCATTCATTACCCATTTCCCCTTGCTTAAGCCTAAACATTAATTAAGGCTTAAATTCCTTAATTACAATTTTGCCCCTATAAAGCATATCATCTCATAATTTTAAAAATTTTAATCAAATGAAATTGAAATTTTTTTTGTTACCCCACTCATGGGTCAATTAAAACATCATAGAAGAAAACCTTATTTTTCTAATTTTAATTTAATTTATATAATTATTTACATGCAAAATTGAGATTTTCAAAGATAATTCAATAACTTAGTGAAAACATAATTTTTATTCCTATGAAAATTACTTGAGATTTTCCTAGGCTAGTGGACCACTTGGACCAATTTTCATGATATTTTAAATTTTGGTTTAATTATTATAATTAATTTAATTTCTAGAGTATTAATTAAATATAAAATATTATTTTAGTTAAAAATTAAGTTTTATATTTTTCATAACTCTCTCTGAGGTCAGAGAACCCAGAGAATCAAATTATATATTTTTGTGATTTATATTTTAATTATTAGAATTATTTTAGTGAGAAATTTGGAAAATCCATTTTAAGTTTAAAATTTATTCTTAACCCTTTTAAAATTAATATATTCACTTAGAAAATTAGGAAAATTATTTCAATTGTTCCCAAATAATTAGGAGACCAAATGTGACATTTTGGAGGATTTTAATATTTCTGTGATTTTTATGATTTTTAATTAATTTAAATAAATTTGATTTTTTTTTAAATTTAAAACTAAGCATAAAAATGAATTGTTTATTTCAATTACCATAGTATTATTATTAAATTCTCCTTGTCATAAGGAACTCCCAAAACAAATTTTATAATTTTCTAACTTATAATTTAATTATTATGATTAGTTTAATGTCAAAATTATCATTTAACTTAGAAAATCAATATAGGTGATCAAATTAACTCTAACTTGAAAATTTTTATAGGAGCTCCTCTGACCCTAATCCACAGTGGAAAATCATAATTATGTTATTCACATTTATATTTAACCCATTTTATTATTATTTCATTTTATTGGTTTAATTACCATTAGTGAGATTTTGAATGAGTTAAACTAAGTATATATTTTTCCTCTAGTCCTCTGGCCACAGTGAACCTACCAAAATTCACTTTGCATTTTTCTGATTAATATTCTAATTATTATAATTTTCATACCAAAATAGAGGGGGTTAACTTAAAAATTAAGAATCTCTGGCTAAAGATGCCCCTATCCTTGGAAAAATCAGAGAAGATCCCTAACCACAGAGCCTTTACGCCCTCCAAACCTCATGCCATGGTGAAAAGTCTAGAGCTAATTAGGCTATAAATATAATTTACTGTATTCAATCAACTAAAAGTAAAATATACATTACATTAACACCAAAAATTTTCCAGATTGTTCTCCTCTATTTATTGAGCAAGAGGATATTTTTCTTTTATTTTTATGATTTTTCTACACCAAGTTATAAATTTTCAAATGTGGGCTGATTTAATTAATTTCAAAATCCCTATTTTTCTACTTAAACCATGCGGCACGACCTCAACATGTGACAGCTCCAAACTGCTACATGGCACCAACTGATTCAACGCCGTCATCTATGTAGCTGCCTCGTCAACCCACGCTTTATACACCATCTCCTTATCCGACTGCATCAGCACCGTCCATTTAATACATGCACGATCCAACTACTCCTGGCCATTGATCCTCGAATATTTATGCCTACGTTTTTCACTTTATATTTCTTTTCAATGATAATATCTCTTTCTTTACAACGGTGCCAAAAACTTGATTCTGAAGCAAAAAAGAAATAAACTTTAATTAGTTTATAATATGAGATTCTACACAAGTATACGTATCGTTCATCAAGTATTATAAAACTTTTTGATTAAGCCTCGAGATATCGAACCCACGGGGAAGTTTTTCTAAAAATTTAAAGAAAGCAGAAAAATAATATTTTACTTTTCAAAATGATTTGTGAAGTATGTTTTAAGATAGAAATTTTTAAACTTGTTTTTAATATTTTATTTTAAGGAAAAGTAAAGCAAGAAACTAAAATTAGCAAGACTATAAAATTATATGCAAGCAAATGAAAATGAAATATCTTTCTCCTCCTTTAATGAATCACTAACAATTATGGAATTTTGTTGTGGAAGTATCTAAATGTGTTGTGCCAAATATGAGCAAATATATTCCTTACCCTTACTTGGTTCTATAAAACACATTGGTTAATTTGAAGTTTTGAAATCTTATAGATGAGTTAAGTAGGAAAGATACTAGCTCCCACTCTAGAGTTCCTTCTTCTCCCTCCACTTGAGGGTTAACATCTCATAACAAAATATAAAACATCAAACCAAATTAGGGGCTTTAGCCTGTCACTCTAAAGTCCTCTAACTTTACTCTTCATTAAAAGGCATATCTATCAATTTTTTTGCACTCAAATATATGAACTACAATTCTGACCCATATAAATGCATGTGTTTCACTCCTACATGTTCTCACAATAAATGTTAACATCTTAATTGGCCAAATCAAGAGGTAAATGAAGTGCAAGGTAGTGGAATCATCACAACTTCTTCCAACATTAAACATCTATACTTTACACAACATTCTTCCATAATTTAGTTACTTCATAATTTGAAAGGAAAATGATAAAGAAAACTAATCACACCTCATGGAGAAAACACACACACAATTTGATTTGAAAGTAGAAATCATAGTGAAAACACAACAAGTTTTACTTAAAAACCAAATATAAAAACAAAGATAAAATCTTATCTGAAAATCCTCTCCATAAGACTCTTGAAGGTCCTCTGAAACTATTGCTTTCCACTAGATAACTCCTTAGTGGTTGGTGCCCAACTCTAAGGATTGACTCTCTTAAATTCAATTACAAACTATAATAAAGTAAAGTGGAAAAGTAAAGAAAATGAGCCAAGAAGAGGGCTTTCTTTCTTCCTCTTTCCCTTCAACCACTTCAAGCTTTTCTCTAACTTCTCCCTCCAAAATTTTCTTTTCAAAACTCTTCTCTTTCTGATCTTTAAGTCTTCATTTTAATAATTCTCTAAAAGGTGCTTTGGTGTCTCTTCAAATTATGTTTAGGTTCAATGAATCTACCAAGAGATGCATCCATCCATTCGAATTTTAAATGAATTTTGGCTTCAATGGGAAGTAAATGAAGTTTAAACTAAAGGATGCTACAAAACCCTCTTCAAATTTTCACCAAAATTAATTTAAATTTGTCACTTTAACTGTGGCGCCTATGAACACGCCATCGGCGTATAGGCGCCAAAGGCAAATTTTGCGTACCTTTCATTTTTCTCTTCAAATTTGATCATTGTTTGCTCCTTTCATCAAAATCACTCATTTTAATCTAATCTACAAGAAAAACATGAAAATACCTTCTATTAAAGTGCAATATCTTCAAAAATACGTATTAAAATGTGCTTAAAAACACTATATCTTTTAGGTGTATAAAAATCCCCGAAACTTAAAATGTTACTTTTCCTCAAGTGACACTATAATCATATAAACATCAAGCATGCAAATTGTGTAAATGAGTTTGTTTATGATGGTTTCAAAATTTTGGTCTAGAAATGAAATAGTCTAATTTTAAAACAAATTTAGTAAATGAGATCAACTTAAAGTTTAGAAAGTTCTTAAGTAAAGGATAATGAAAAATATAAGTACCTATCTAATTCAGAAATACCTGTAGATTTTCAAAATATAAGATTGAAATATTTTATTTTCCTCACTTAAAAATTTTTATTTGAAAATAATTTTACTTACTATATTTTAATCTTAAGCTTTTGATTTTCTTAAAACATATATTTTAAACTTTAGGTATGGAACCAATTTTTTATTAGACCCATAAATCCTACCGCTTCTCCTCCCTTTTCTTTTCTTTTCTTTTTTCTTTCTTTTTTTTTTAGGCTAAGATTATTATATCTAGATAAGCATTTAATGATTTTGAATTCCACCATTCCATTTAATCAAATGTTTGATATATATCTTTCACTTAAAAGTTATAATAATAGTGTTGAAAATTATTTTTTAATAAAATAAATTTAAGTTTTAAAAAATAAAATCTTCTATTTTTATGTCTTCTATTTTTAAATCTTCTATTTTAAATCTTCTATTTTTTCAAAAATACTACATTTCCTACTAAAGATAACTTAACTACATTCAACATTTCTTTACTAAAAAAATTTAACTTTAAATTTTTTATCATTACTATAAATTTTAACTAAATTCTCTTACACATTTATATATTCGAAATTTTGTTTCCCTAATATAACTTCATATACATAATTATTTTCAATCAAAATGAAAATTTATTTATAGTATTCTTGTAAACAAATAAAATTTTAGTTTTTGAAAATTGTTTTTAATTTCTCGCACACCACCCCGCCAAACATTAAAATTTTAATTAAGATAAAATATTTAAGCATAAGAAACTATACATGGGTAAGAATTAAAAACTAAAATAGCATGTTATCAGGAATTTTTATAACCTAAACATGCAAGTATAACAATTAAAAAAAGGAGTAAAAATAAATTCAGTTTTTCAGTTTTTTTCTTTTATAAAATAAAAATTTCAATGTTCTTTTACTGTAGTGGAGTTTTTCAAAGAAAACACACACTAACATAACATAACACAAATCACAACAATACTAGAAAATATATTGTATAAAATTTTGAAAAGTTTAAACATGCAAATTAAATAGTGGTTTCTAATAGTGCTTCAAATTTCTAAATTATTTTTGGAATTAAATAGTACACTTCTAAAAACACAATACACTATAACTACATCAAAACATTTATTACCACAAACACATCACAACAAAACATTACATATATCTTAACTATCACAAAACATCAATCCAACTCAGATATATCTGAATATGCATAACAGAAACTGTTAAACTTCAAATCACATATATCAGAGTTCACATCAAAACACAACATACAATAAAAAGTCTAAACATAAGAAAACATAAAAACAAACATCACAGACTCAGCAAACAAAAAATCCTAATCATCATCATCTACCTCGTTCCAATCTCTGGAAGGCACATAAGGAATATAAAAAAGATGATTAGGCATCTCAGCATTGTCATCTCCTCTAACTAGTCTATCCATATACTGCTGATAGTTCTCCTCATAATCATCATGTTTCTGAATATATCTTTCAATATTATCCACCTTCCCATCAATATCCTTAACATGTTCTCTAGTTAGACTTACTTTCGCCAAAATCTTCTATAACAAACTAATCTGTGAACCAGAAAACTCACCTCTAGAGGATGCTGGATGTGAAGTAGAAGCACGAGAAGTAGAAGCAGCAGAACTAAGAGCTCTACTCGATCCGCCCTTCCATCAAAATTCTGAATGTACAGTGTAAGTGTTCACATTTACACTGGTAATAGAACTAAGTGGCTAAATAACTTCTTCCCAAGTCTCGAACTTAACACCAGATTGCTCACAAATAGAATGGATCGGGGAAGGAAATCCCATACCTACAATAGTAATAGCTCAGGCACAGTTAAGAACATAATTAAAAATAATAGCTCCAATGTCTATAAGCTTTCCCTGCTGAATACAATAATTCAGAACAACTCTTTTTCTCGTAACATCACTAAAATGATTCATCAGTATTAACTTAGATAAGATAAAATATTGTCAAGCCTTGGAGGTGGCATTCAACTTGGTCGCTAGAAAATTAACTCTCTTATCATTATTGATTTTCCACAGACCTCTTCCATTTATCAGAAAAGACATAATCTCATCAAGTTCCCATTCCATAGGATGATAATTCGCATAATAACATAATATTTTTGGAAGAGGTAGGTAAAAAGCATTAATTACCGTGGTAGAAAAATCAACTTGTTGTCCCTAAACTATCACCAAATTTTCTTCTGCTGCTTCCAAGTTTGCATAGAACTCTCTCACCACAGAAACAACAGCAACAGCGGAGAAGCAACAATACTTTCTCCAATTCCTTGGATCAATCATTTCCTCAATATTTCCCATTGGTTTACCAAACACTGTGTCTGGAATCAATTTACGTGACGAAAGTGCATTCACATACCGATCCTTAGCTCTAGAACTCACGAACTTGTCTGAATCAAATCCATCTTTCCCTTTCGAGCGCTTTAATTTAGGAGCCATTTCTAAAAATTTCTAACATTCTCACCATAAATTCTGAATTCAAACTAAACTTGCTAAACTCAACTTCTAAAGGTATAATCTACTTAATCCAAGCTACTTCTCAAGCCTAATCTCAAATTTTCACCATGAATAGTAATTTTTGGATTTTCATAAACATACTCAAAATACTTGGTGAAAGTTAAAAAAATTTGGCTTAGGAGAAGTGCTCATACCTTAGGGAGTTTAAATCTAATAAATTTCGTAGAAATTGGCTCTAAAATGATCCAAATCAGTGATGCCCTAGGATCCTATTTCGCGAAATTGAGAGGTTGAAGGTGACTGGGGGGGTGGGTAAAAAATTTCAATTTTCAAGATTTTAACACCTGTAAACTGATTTTCGTGAACTGGAGCCTATGTGTGAGATTACAGTGTATAGCCCCGAGTGTTGGCCCTTATGCGCCGAGGGTTTGCTGCTTAGGTGCCACTTAGCATATTTTGATGATTAATCAAATCACAATAATACGACTAATTAACAACCCTTAAACTATTTAAATAATTAATTTCTTCCCCCAAACACACTCTAATACTCTAAATTTTCACTTAATTATCCATCTATTCACACAAATTTCACAGACAAACAAACATATATTTCATTAAATTCAAAACACCTAATACAAACTAAAAATTTTGATCCAAAATCATTGGATGAAATTCTCCAAACTCAAAATCCTTACACATATAATTAAACACAAAAACCACATAATTTAAAATGCAACACACTTTAAAACAAAAATATTAAAAAACCATAAGAACAATATAAAGATTAAACACTGAACAAAGATAATTAGATCACAAGACTGCACTTAATTTAATTCCATTCTTCATTACGTGGGATATATCCTGAACCACAATTAATTCCATTTGAACCATCTAGAATGTAAATATGATAAAATGGGTGAAGATTAAAAACTCTTACATCTTCTTCATCTAACCATTTGTTCTTCAGATACATCGCTTTATTCACTTCTTCCACATGACTTGTATGACTTAATTGCATTTTGAGTTGCCATCCAATGTGTCCTAAATGAGCAATAGTTTCATGTACCTTTACTTCGATTGAAGCCACATCGGCCTCGATCTTCAAAATCCTTTCTACAATACCTTGAATACTAACTGCTAGGAACCAATTGTATAACACTTACACATTCTCACAAATGAACATCTTTTTGTTGGCTTCTTCTTTCTTCTTAACCTCACTCTCCCAAGAAGACATTTTTTATCTCAAAATACTCTTTCAAAAGACTTAGAAATGAAAATAAGAACTCGGGCAAGTATCTCTTAATTATGGGCCTTTTTATAGACTTGGGAAGTCTTAAAACCGACCAAGTTGTGTTAAAACATCTCAAATAACTCCCAAAACTACTCACCCACGATTTATGCATCTAGAACCACATTTATCACAATTTTAACTGTGGCACCAATGCGCCAACATCCGGCGCATACGCGCCAATGCTCAATTTAGCACATGTCTGCTAAATGTCCAAATTTTTATTCTGACTCCTCTAAGTCATGAATTTAGTTCCAAATAACACCACTATAGCATAAAAACTTCAAAATACTACCACATTTCTCAAATCAAACTGAATAAAAGCACATAAAGCAAACTTAAAGCAAAGCACACCCATAAATTTGGGTTGCCTCCCACAAACTGCTTGATTTAATGTCTTTAGTCTAACATACCCAGAGCTTATTCTGAGTGACCCAACATTAAATTACCATCAATATTAGGTTGATCGACTGAAATTAAGTATATGACCGTTAACGTTAAATATTTTTCCATTCTTAGGATCTTTAATATCTACATTCCATAGGAATAAACTTTTATCACAATAAATGGGCCCATTCACTTGAACTTAAGTTTTCAAAAACTTGTTGTCCAGGCTTAAGATTTTTAATATAGCATTATATAACAAAATTTGTTGTCCAGGCTTAAGATTTTTAGTAAGAATCTTCTGATCATGCCATAACTTCATCTTTTCTTTATAAATCTTAGCATTTTCATAAGATTCATTCCTTATATCTTCAAGCTCATTTAATTGAAAAAATCTCTTTTCACCAGCATCTCTCAAATTATAATTGAATTCTTTAATAGCCCAATATGCTTTATGCTTGAGTTAAACTGGTAAATGATAAGTTTTTCCAAAAATTAGCCTATATGTGGATAATCCTATATTAATTCTGTATGCAGTCCTATAGGCCCAGAAAGCATAATCCAGTTTAATTGACCAATCCTTTCTTTTTGGATTAACAGTCTTTTCAAATATTCTTTTAATTTCATGATTGGATAATTTAACCAAACCACTAGTTTGCGAATGATAAGAAGTAGCAATGTGATGGTTAATATGATAGTTCTTTACTAGCTTTTCCATAATCACATTTCTAAACTGACTTCCCCCATCAGTTATGATAACTCCTGGTATTCCAAATCTGTAAAATATATTCTTTCTTAAAAATTTTGCAAAACTTTGAGCATCTCATCAAGGTAAAGTAACAACATCTATCCATTTGGATACATTGTCTACTGCTATCAAAATGTATGTATTTCCGAAAGATGGTATAAATGGTCTTATGAACTCTAATCCCCAAACGTCAAATATTTCCACTTCCATCATATAATCGAGGGGCATATTATTTCTTCTAGAAACATTGCCTACATGTTAACATTGATCACAATTTTTAATATAACCATTAAAATTCTTAAAAATTGTAGGCCAATGAAATCCAGATTGTAAGATTTTATATGCAATTTTATCAACACCAAAATGTCCCCCATAATCAGATGTTATCCTCACTTTTGGTTAAGATTTAATCTCTCATTAGATAGCCTAGGGTCTAGCCATAGGATTCTCTTGGTGACTTTCTTAGAAGACTAGCAATGGAACCCCACCACATAGAAATTCTACATGCTTGTTTCCCTCACTTGGAATTTTCATATGCTTAAGGCCTACCATCCAACTTTTAGGAGGAAGAGACCAAGCATAAGGAAGTCCAAGTGCGATTCCTATAGGTGGTTAGGCCTTAGGGTAAACCCTGGGAGTTTAGGAGCACATTCACACCTACATTGACACCTACACATCACACTTTATACTCACAATTCTAAGCCAAACGCATCCCATTTTGATCCCTTAACTCTTTGGACACTCATATGGGTGGTCCCACCAATTTTAAGACTATGGATAAAATGGCTAGGACCAACACATAGAGGACCAAAAAAGGGTTTTCTTGGTCCATTGCTCAGCCAGAATGGTCCCATTCTTCCTACCTTAAAGCCATTTCAATTTCCCCAACATTTCACTTTTTACCCCAAATTACCAAATTGCCCTTGAAAAATGCCCCAAATTCCAAAATTTCACAGAATTACCCAAGCTCTCCAAAAAACCATTCCAGAGCATTCCCCTTATCATACTGAGAATTTTGACTATAAACTTGCCATACTTTCAAGCTACTTTTGGGCTCTTAGACACCAATAATGACTGATACTTAAAAAGCGCTCTCGACTTCATAAAACCTTCCATATTAATCAGAAGTACCCCCCCGAACACTGTCGTTCATCTCCAAATTTCATTTAGAACTACCTCTAGCTTTCAGTTCAGCCTTTTGACCACTTACCCTAAAAATCCCAGAAATTACCAAAATACACCACCTAACCCGAAATTCCAAAAATTCCAAAAATTCCCGGAAAATTCCAAAATCTTCAAACACTTCACAATCCATCAAAACTGAAATCCAACTTTTAAATTGATCGAGGACAAGCTAGAATTTTGAGATGAATCAAATTCAATGCACTTTTGATTTGCTCAACGATGAAGTTGCCCGAGCGACCTCAGATCGCGAAGCGGACTGCGCCAATGCATCCAGAATATCAAAATTACTAGGAAAGGACGTATAACCTGATATGGTTTTGAGCACGAGAAAACAGCTCGAAATTTGGAACATTTTCTTTTAAATAATTAAAAATTACATTTTTTAACAACTAAATTTCAAAATCTAACCCTAACCCACACCTAAACCTAGTAGTTGACGCCCCCCTCCCCCCCCTCATCCTTATTTTTCTCGGAATAGCCATAGCCAATTCCCCCTACCTTCTTTTAAAAAAATCCATGGCCAAACCTCCTCCTCCTTCATGTGAGATTCTCTCCTAGCCTCTATCCCATTCCATGACAATGAGCCATCACCTCTTCCAGGGCTTTTTTACTTCTTTCTGCCATCCTTCTCATCACCTTCACCTCAATATTGGTTTAATGGCTGCACCTCTCTTGGACCAATGGTTTTTACCCTTAGTTAGGTTTGGGGGCTCCTTCTTCTTCTTCTTCTTCTCCCTTTGGCTATAAAATTACCCCTTCTGTTGATTTTTTTTGTTGCTCAAAATTTGAGGAAGAGGGGGAGGTGTTGTCCAAATTTCCTTTGATTCATGGCTAGGGTTAAATTCTTTTTTAACTTTTATTTTGGCCTAGGTTTCTTGCCACTTTCACTTGTCCCTTTGGCTTGGTTGCTTGTCTTGGCCATCAAGGTATAAATTCCCCCCCCCCCCCATGGCTTAATTTTTTTTGTTGCTTTTAGTTGAGAAATTACATAGCAAAATTTTGAGTTTCTAAATGGCAATTTGAAGTTGTTTTACATGCCAAAAGTTCCAAGTTCTTTCTTAGGTTTTGGAATTATTTTACATGGCCAAAAATTTCAAATTCATTCTTGGCCTTTGGAGCTATTTTACATGTCAAAATTTTGAGTTTTATGCTAAGGCTTAGAAGTTATGTTACATGGCAAAAGTTTTAAGTTCATGCTTACGTCTTGAAGTCATTTTACATAGGAAAGTTTGAAGTTTTATGCTTATGTTTTGAAGCCATTCTACATGGCAAAACTTTAATTTTATGGTTGTCAATTGGGGTCATTTTACATGCCAAAATCTCGAGTTTTATGATTGGCTATTGAAGTTATTTTACATGCCAAAATCTTAAGTTCATGCTTAAGTTTTGAGGCCATTCTACATGGCAAATTTTTGAGTTTGTGCTTAAGCTTTGAAGTCACTCTACATGTCAAAATTTTGAGTTTATACTTGAGCTTTGAAGATATTTCTCATGGCAAAAACTTGAAGTAAGCTTAGAGTTATTTTCCTTTCGTTCCTTTCTTTCTTTCCTACTTTAAATTTAATAGTTGCTTGATTCTAATGTTTAACTTAAGAAAGTAAAGAAAGAAAAAAGGAAAGAAGTGGAAAACAAAAGGAGATTGAAAAGTATTTTCTCATGTTAGCCTAGCTTTTTGATGGTTTGAAAATCCAAGGATATCATTGGCATGCTTTGGAAAATATTTTCTAGCTCTCCTTTTACTACTTAATGACTAAACATTCTTCTCTTTCCCTTACCCTTCCAAGCTCTCTACCTTTACTTGTTGGATGGGGATAGTGGCATCAAATACATGTGGCTTTAGTGTGGGAACTTGAGATGGAAGGCTTTACATAGCATATTCTACACTTTTTCTAATCTTTTTTATTTTGTTATGTTACATTTGAGGATTATCAATGCATAGTTTCATGGTTAGCATGTTTTACTTGGAAGCTTTAGGGACTATACCTCTTTGTGAGGTGTATGCTCATGGAAGTGGTATTTCTTCTTTTCTTTTTGACTCTAATAAATGGTTTAGTGCATGCATGGGATGTGATAGCTTCGCTTTAACTATTTCTTTCCTATGCTTGATACACTTTATTTGGAAGATTTAACTTGCTTTACCCATGTTCCTTCAAGCTTAATAAATGTTGGTTGGAAAGCTTAGCATGTTTGATTGATGTTATCACACATGATTTAGTTTTGGGGCTTTACATTTTGAAGCATGAAAAGATTTGTTCATTATGTACAATTTTTGAATCTTAAAATAGCTACATGTGTAGCACCTAAAATTTGAACATATATGTGCCTCTTTTTACTTATTTCATCAAGTTTTTACATATATAACACTCAAATATTATTTTTTGCACATACTCCATCTTATACTATGCATAAAGAGGTGCTTTGTTGGTAAGAACTTGGAAGTTTAGTGTGCTTGGCATTTGTTGGCTTACATGTAAATGATTTGATGAATTTTTTTGTAATTTTCGGATATCAAAATACTCACTTATGTACACTAAAAATTGAAGCCATGTGTGCTTGTTCTTCACTTATTTCATCAGTTATTCACATGTATAACACCCAAGCTTTGATTTCACACATATTCCACATGCTACACATATAAACTTCACATTTCACACATGCATTACTCAAATTCAAAGTATCTACATGCTTCATCCATAAACTCCACTTTTCACATATACTTCACTCACTTTTAAAAAATATTCACATGCTTCATACATACGCTTCACATTTCACATTCAATTCACTTCACTTTAGAAATATTTACATGTGTCACTTAAGGAAATAGTTATTGAGATCAAATAATTATTGGAATAGTGGGGCATTGTTACATATATACTTGTAGCACTTTTTTGGTTATGTTTGTTACACATATGAAAGAATGCCATTATCCCTATGCTGCCATTATGCAAAAAATTTGCATGCTTTAATGTTTTTTGGATTGGTTTGGAGCATCCCTATGCTGCCATTATGTGCAAATTTGTACTGTTACATTTGTTTGGGGTTGGTTTAAATCAATTCCACGCTGCCATTATGTGAAAATCTGCATTGTTGCATTTGTCTGGGGTTGGTTTAAATCAATCACATGCTGCCATTATGTGAAAATCTACACTGTTATATTTGTTTGGTGTTAGTTTAAATCAAGCCTATGCTACCATTATGTAAAAATCTTCATTGGTACAATTGTTTGGGGTTGGTTTACATCAATTCTATGCTGCAATTATGTGAAAATCTGCATTGTTACATTTGTTTGGGATTGATTTAAATCAATCCTATGCGGCCCCTAAGTGAAAATCTGCATTTTTTAACTTGTTTCGAGTTGGTTCAACTCATTCTTATGCTGGCCCTACATGAAAATCTGCATCGATAGCCTTCTCATATGTTAGTTTTAAGTGTTTTTTTGCTGCATGATATATTTTTGCTATAATTTTACCTATTTTTGGTGATATTGCACTTTAAAGAAAGGTATTTTTCATGATTTGTTGCAGGTACGATGATTTTAGGTGATTGAAGCAAAACGAAGCGGAAAGGAATGAATCAGGAGCAAAAAGGAGCAAAAAGGAGCAAAAATGACAAAAAAGGTTCTGGTGACGCCGGCGCCATTTTCCAGAGAACGCTGCAATTATTGGGATGATAGAGTGCCGGCGGCGCCCGAAATTCAAATTTGAGGAGTTTTGGTGACCCTTTGAAGGGATGCCTATGGAAACTCTTGGGATTTCATTTCTAACTTATAAGTAACAATTTTTGGACAAAAATAAGAGGTTTTGGTGTGTGTGTGAGTGTGTATTTTGAAGTTCTAGAGAGGAAGAGTGTGTGTTAAGTGTTAGGGCTTAGGAGAAAAGTGTGTTGAAGTGAGAGTTTGAGAGAAAGTCTTCTCTAAGGAGTGAAGGAGAAAAAGTAAAGTGAGAGAGTGTTTCTTCCTTCCCACTTTAAAGAGAGAATTAAGTGTTGCAAAGAAGAGAGAAAAGGATTCAAAGGAACTTCAAGGGAATTGCATTGGGGAAGAGAAAGAGATAAGTTGTATTTTCTTTTGTGGTTTGTATGACTTTTCTTTTATATATAAAATCCATATTTTATTATATCTTCTTCATTAATTTTAAGTAGTCTCCTTTGTCTTTCTTCTTGCATAGAGATGTGATGATGGATTGATGTGGATTTGAAGTACTTTTAATATATTAAAGAAATTGTGATGGTTTTTCATTTAGAACTTAATTTACTTTTCAATTTGGCCAATTGAATTGTTAAAATATGTTGTTGAACATTAATTCTGAAAGGATTTAATGTCCTACAACAATAATGAAGAATCCATTCAATTTCCATGGATGAATTGCGTAGTTCATGGAAATTGAGTGCAAATAAATAAGGAAATGTGTTTTGTTGGACTTCAGTTTGGAGGTTTCAGGGTGACATGCTGAGATCCCCAAATTGGTCCTAAGATTAGTAACTTAACTCAAAGGTTAGCCTTCAGGTGAAGGGAGAGTGGGAGCTCCGTAGTGAGAGCCGGTATCCTCCCAGCCTAGCCTTATATTTAGTGACTAAAATTATGATATATCAATGTTCTTTTCGTGCTTGGAAGAGGGGGTACTCTTTTAAGGGTAAAGAAATATTTATGCTCCTATTTGGCACAATAACATAGATATTTGTTCAATATCATCCACACATCATATTTTCATTGCAAGAGGAAAGATACTTTTCTTATATATCAAAAACCTTTCAAATATATAACTTAGTGTGTGACATCATTTTCAATTTTGGAAGAAGAAGCACCACGGTAGAATTTGATCAGTTTAGAACCACCACCATGTACTTCCTTGGCCACCATACCCTCGATCTTATTAGGATAGATCGAGGTTAGGGTCATAGTATGTACACAGCGGTTAATCTTCTCGTACATCGATTTGTATTCTTCATTATTTTCATCTTCGATAGAGATCTTGAACTGGGGTTTCTTTTGATTTATTGTTGCTGCTTCTCTCTTGATTTCTTCTTCTTCGGAACTGTTCTCCCAATCAACATCAATGACTGGTTTCTTTTGTTCAACTGTTCCACCGTTTCATCCCCGACCTCGACCTCGGGTTCGAATTCTGGAGAAACCTTCACCATCTCGCCGTAAGGGAGTGGTGAGTAACTATTGAACTAGAATTTCAGGTTCTTCGTCATCTCGAACTCCTTTTGCTTCATTTGGTACGGTATTTCTAGAGAAAATAGTTTTCTTCGGAGGCGCATAATAGGCTGCATCTTCGTGAATTCCGATTTCATGCACGGAGAACGGTTGCAAATCACCTTTGATACACTGTTCTCCTCCATAATACTTTATGCACTGGTGCAGTGATGACGGTACCATCCAGTTCTCATGGATCCATGGTTGACCCAGTAGAGCGTTGAACGATGTCTCAGAATCAATTATATGAAACTTTGCGGTTGTCTTTGCCAAATCGCCAGTCTTCATTAATAGTGTTATCGATCCAAGAGCTCTTTCTCCTTTCTGATTGAAGCCCCTTAATAACATTTTGTCTGCTTCGATGTCAAGAGCATCAATTTCCAAATATGCTAATGTCTGGAGGTTCATTATGTTGATTTATGCTCTCGGATCAACTAGCACTCTGGAGAGCGTGAACTTTCTGATAGTGACCGAAATGTACAATGGTCGGTTGTGACCAGCTGTTCCAAGTAGTAGATCATTATCCGTGAAGGTAACACCTCGTTGTTCTTTTAACGAGTAAACCTCGTCTAAGGAATTACCGACCATTTGAGCTAAGCAAATTTCTGGGTCAAGTAAGGCCTTAATCAGAGTTTCCCTCATCTCCTTTGACAGGAACAGACGTCGTAGATGCTTAGTTTGGCTGGTAGCTTCCTAAGATGGGCTAGCACGTTATAATCTACTTTATTACCAGGTTCTTCAATTTCTTCCTGAATGGGCAATTCCTCTGTTGGGGTTGGCTCTTCCTGAGCAACCACCTGCTTTCCTTTATCCTTTGGACCCATTCTCGGGGTGGAACTTTTCCATTTCTTAAATTGACTTCTATTGTCTCTTTTAAATCTGGTGCTGGATTTGCTGGTGTCTCTACTTGAATCAGAACGACTGGCTCTTCTGAAGTTGCTTAGGAATCTGATAACTCCAATTCTATCGCGATCGGAGCTCCTCGGAATTCACAAACGGACTCGTCACTCGTTGAACTTTTGTAGCCACTCTTGTGAACGTATCCTCCTTCATCAGGTTCATCAAGTTTTTGTATGATTTAAGAATCATTATTCGCATTGAGATTGAAATCCGGATTAGGTTGGTTGTCGTTAGTTACATTATTGTTAGAAACAGTCAAAAAGTAGCCATCACCAAAACTCTTATCATTATAAGATCCCGCCGGGGCGAGCAAATAGTCATACAGAGTCAGAGGTTCGAGGGATTTCTCCCCCGAATCGAAAACAACCATCCTAGGAAAAGCAACCCCTACTCTACCCTTCAGAGTCTCGGTCTTCTCTTCTTCCACGATCTTCTCCTCCTTCTGGGGTGGTTCTTCAATCGCAAGCGATAGTCCCGGCTCGGCAGGTTTCAAACTTTGAATTGAAGCACGCACCGAAGCGGTCTGGATGCAATCCAAAATTCTTTTTAAAGACTTTGTCCAGACAGTACTCCATCAATCGTTGGTCATGTACGGGTCTATTGGAAAAATAGGATCCATTGAAATAACATTGACGGAACCTCCTTTTTGGGGCTCCTTCATGTATTCCTTCGGGATCATTATGTTCCCTCTCCGAAGATTATCCTCGAGCCAATTCTTGAAGGTAAAGCATTCTTCTATCTTTTGTCCGAGCATCCTATGGTAGAGACAATAATTCGGATGATCCTTCTTATCGACTTCCTCTGGCCTTCTGGGCTCTGGTAGCTGAAAGTCAGGTGTCTTCATCAAACAACGGAACATCTTAGCCACTGCTTCAGTCTTGAAGGGACACTCCTTATTCAAAAGTTCCTTCACGGTACGCGGTTGACGAGGTGGTGGTTGATCATCCTGCAGCGACTGATAACTTGGTTGAGGTTGTAAATAGCTCTGCTGAGGTTGTTGATATGTCCGTTGCGGTGGTTGGTAGCTTGGCTGCGGCCGCTCTGGCTGTATCTGCAATGGCTGCTTACCCTTATCTACTGCCACGATGATTCCTGATTTCTTCTCAAATGCTTTCATTGGTTTCTGCTTATCAGTCTTATCGACGAAACTCAGTTATTTTGCTTCCTCCTGCAAGCTCCCCGCTTTGCTAAGCAACTTCTCGAAAGTCTTAATTGTGAATCCTTTAAGCAAAAGTGCTATCGGGCCGTGGATACTTTTCAACAGGATACCAACTGCATGTTGTTCCTGAAGCTAGGGTTCACACTTCATACTTAAGTTCCTCCATCGAAGTATGTAATCCATCAAAGTTTCATTCGGTTTTTGTTGTTCCACCACTAGATCACCCATAGTGATGTGGTGTTGAGCCCCGGCAAACCGCTTAACGAAGAGGTTCTCTAATTCTGCAAAAAGTTCTTGACTGAACCGTTCGGCAATTTTGCATACCAATCGAAGGCAATTCCTGACAAGCTGCTGACGAACTGACGAAAGAGTAAGGCGTCACTCCCACCGGCATTGCAGCAACTAGCACGAAAATGTGTGACATGCTGCCGGGGGTTTCCCATACCATCGAAAGTCTTAAACATAGGTGGTACGAAGCCTTTCAGGTATTGGACGACATCAAATTCCTCGGGGTAAGGTCTACCTGTCTGAATAGATTCTCGCACCTGCTATTCCACCATACTCTTAATATCCTTCTCGAGAATCATGCTCTGCATTGAATCCTTCTTCAGTTGTTCATCTCCGTTGACAGATGTAATTTCTTTTCCTCCATCTGCAATGTGAATGATCTCTGAGGGTGTTTCCTTCTGTGTTTGAAGCTAACTCTAGAGAGTGGCTAAGGCGGCCGCCATTTCCTCCTTCCTCTTTGCCATCTGAGAGATCGTGTCATCTTTTTCTTAAAGACACGCTCTCATCGCTTCTGATTCATCTCTTTCTGTAGTTGATGGAGCTCCTTGCAGAGCTGACGATGCTCGGGTCTCGACTATGTTGATTTCAGCACATTCTTCATCCATGAACTCTGATGAATCCACTTCATTTCCTAATCCTTCTCTTCTTTCCCTTGCCAACCGTCGGATGTCCGTTCTTAGCTTTCCTATAGCATCCTCAAGTGGTATTTTCCAAACGGTCTCGCGGTTGTCAGGTGACGACTGCTGAACTTCATCTTCAGGAGTTTCTTTCAATGCAGTAGCACTTTCTTCGGATTTGGGCTCTCTGAAGAGACTCCTCTTCTCAAAGAGTTTCGTTGGTATCGGTTCAGTGATAATAGGTTGCCACACCATCCTTCTTGCAGCAAGTGGCCTAGAACCAGATGGTCTGTCGGCTGTACTTCAGTAAGTGGTGTCCTCCCTAATATGGTGACCTGATACAACAACAGGCAAGCTCCTTTTACTAGCTCGTATCTTCTTCCTTTGCCTCTCTGGGGTAGTGACAGGGTTTACTCGTGGTCCAAGGCGGGATCTAACTGGTATTCATCCCATTCTTCTTAGAATTTCTGACATGGGGCAACCTTCCTTCTTAGCTAACTTCTCTACTACTGCTCGCAAACGGGTAAGCGGCGTAGTCTTGGTCTTCTTCCTCTTGCAATCGCTGTAGTATTCAGGTCGGGGTAACGCAGTGGCGATCCTTCGAGGATCTTCTTCATCGGATGCAGCTGAGAGAGGGTGAAACCTACTCCCTCCTAACAGCGGTGAGATCTCAGGCAGATCTTCTTCTTCCTCAGAAATTTCTTCCAGAAAAGCAACTTCAGCAGCCTTGATCTTCTTGATCCTGACAATCTTTCTGCTCCTATTTCTTCTTTGAGTCCGGGTTAAGGGTGTAACTTTCGAGCTGGACTCTATCTCAAAGACAGACGGTATTGCAGCAAAATCTAAACCCTCCACGGTAACAGGCTCATCACTGACTTGGACTTCTTTTCCTTTCAGTTTGGCGGGAGCCGGGGTAGGTGCAGTAATGACCAGACCGGTGGGGGTAGAGATGACAATTCTGGGGGTAGCAGCTAACCTCCTATGAACAGCAGTGTTTCTTTTAGCTGTGACCCTTTGCAGGGGAGGGAACTCTTGAGCCGATTTCATGTTAAACTCAATTATGGGCTCCTCAGTTTCTGGTACCTTGTTCATTAGCGCGAAAAGAGTAACATCGGTGAACTTACTGTCTGTATTTTCAAACCCTTGTCCAAATCGGATGACCGCATCGTTAGGCAGCTCGTCCTTGTAGACAGCTAAGTCTATCCCGTTGGTGAATGAGAAAATCAGTTTTGGTGCAGACATTTTCTGTAGGAGCGTCAGTTCCAAATTAGGCTTCCTTCCTTCATAAAACTTTCTAGGACGAAAAAAGAATGAATTTCTTCAAGAGAGTCCGAACACATTTCCATTTATCTTTTCTTAGTCTTCTTAGTTTTATTTGCAAGGTATCTTCAGATTCCGTCTTATTCGTGTATTTGTGATTTTAAAAGAGTTTGTTTATAAAAAGGTTGTTTATTAGAATGTTTATTTGTTTAGGAACAAAACCATTAATGGAGGAAGGTTATAGAAAAGGTAAAGGATTCGATTCAAAATTTGGAAAGGGAGAGAAAATCTCGTAAGACTTCTCGACCCGAGGGACCGCACCTAAGCTAACACCTATTGGGGGTCCACCCCACCTCAAAGAGGTAAAAGGATTTCGGAAACTCTCTGTTTAGAGGTGTCTAAACAGTGGCTCCAAAATCCATGAGAGTTGACTATATCCGTTCAAGACAGAAATGAATGTGGTATGTCAATGGAAAGAATGACAGTTTGATCCATATAGGGCATAGATTCACTATCGATTTATGAAAGCAAAACCATCTGATCAAAATGGAGAGAGGAACTAATCCCTAGCGGAGTCGCCAGAAGTTGTCAGCATAATTTTAGGTTGAGTGTTGTATTTTTAAAAAAAGGGGTCGCCTACAGAAATTGTCGGCGAATTTTCAGATTTTAAATTTAGTTTCAATATATATAATTTGGAAAGTAGTGTTTGATTTTGAAAATAATTTTTTTTAAGTTTGAAAATTTTAAGATATGAAATCAAACCAATCTCACACCCCAAATAGTTTATATAAACGAGCACCACACCACAAACCGTGTATCTATCCCGAAGAGTAGACACACTGCTTGATGATGGGGCTCGATTAAATAAACTAGAAGATTTGTGACATCCATTTGGTCTGCAAACTAATTTTATAAGCTGACAAGTTCTCATGCTTAATATAAAGGAATTAAGCAGGGTTTACATTACCTGGGTTCTTAAAGTTCCCAATAAAGGCAAGCCCCTATAGTTAATTACATCTTAAATGTCCGAAGATACTCAAGAAAACTCTCGATAATGATCAGTGGTTTTGCTCTCAAGAATTTCAAAGTTTAAGGTTTTCAAAGGATTGAATTTTGGAATTTAAAAAAGGATTAGCTCAAATTTGGAACAGTTTATTTCAGGAGTCCAAAGGAAGAGAAGTAGGGGATGTCACGGACCCGAAGTGAACTTCGGTGACTTCCTGACTAACCTATTGTTTGGCTTCAATTTGAGAGCTTATTTAATGTTTCAATCCTGCCAATTTTAGTTAATTAGGACTTATATTTGTATGAAATAATCAAACAAATAGCCTCGAAGATGTCAGGGTTTATGTCGTACCAAACGACTACCTCATAGTCCTAAAACCGGTTAGGGCTTAATTTGCATAACATGATTATGCAAATGCCTAACAAAAAGTTAAGGATTTATGTTGCACTAGGAAGACTACCTCGAAATCCTATGGCATTGTTATTTAATTCTAAGGAAGGTTTCGCTGTAGTAGACTCAGGTTTTGCTGATGAAGATGGTCGTGCTGCCAACTGTGCTCCAAGCTCCTTGTTATTACAGAGGTTTAGTTTTAGAAAGTGGCAATCAGAAGATGAGAGAAGTGTCTCGGTTTAGAACAGTTTTAAGGTTCAAGTGTCTTAATGTTTAAATTAAAAAAGAATCTTAGAGTTGGTTAAACAGAACAGATTAAGATCTCACGGTTCCGTCATCCCGGCACCATTATTTTCATCGGATTCACTTAGTCCAAATGAATTTGCTAAACTCGACTGAATGAGTTCCACACTTTCATTTAAACCATAGGAAATCTCGTTAGCAACACGTGGGTTACATCATCCAATGGATTCCCGATCATTCAACGAGATGTTTTAAATTAGTTGAAGTTGTAGTTTTGTTGTTCTGTTTGTGATTGAATTTTGAGTTGTTTTATATTTTTAAATGTTGTGGCGGTGAATTTTATCTTGTTGTGACTTTTAATTTAGTTTTGGGTTTCAGTTTTGTAGCTATCCTAAAAGATTCAGTTTTCATGCAGGGTGAAATTGTTGTTTAACATGCAAGAGAAGTAATGTACAGTGTAGGTAAATAAATCGCAATAAAATAAAAGCGTACCTGGAGGGTCTTCTCATCATTCCCGGCTGCACTTAAAACACATGTCAGAGCATTTATATATTTTCAGCAAGTACCTAGGTAAAGCTAAGGGAAGGTTCTAGTTGTCTACCAAAATCCTAATCCTACTGCTAGTCAATTCCTATGACATCTAAGTCCTCGTGTTTTGTTAAGGATGATTTTCTTCACCAAAGAACAATGAAGCTTCACTGTTCGTTGAAACATCCCATCAAGTTAGAGAAGTGCTCGGAATTGAATTCTGAACATCTTCTTAAACATTTAGGGAATATTTTAAGTTCAGTTAGTTTCATTGTGGTGATGGATCAATCACCCAGGTTACTCTTGTTTAGTGAATTAGGATGTTTGATTATCCTATGAGTGAAGTGACATTTCATTTGATGCTTCATTTAAAAGTTTTAATAATGAAAGCCTTGAGGGGCAAATTAGTTTATTAAGGAATTTAACCTCATTAATTAAAGTTGAGTTGGTGA
The DNA here is from genome assembly GCA_022702705.1 of Papilionanthe hookeriana x Papilionanthe teres. Taxonomy (NCBI): domain Eukaryota; kingdom Viridiplantae; phylum Streptophyta; class Magnoliopsida; order Asparagales; family Orchidaceae; genus Papilionanthe; species Papilionanthe hookeriana x Papilionanthe teres. The sequence continues at coordinate 74,632,936 of CM040430.1, forward strand.
TTTAGGATAATTTAATTTAGTTTCAAAATTCAGGTTGCCTTTTTTTCAAGTGTTTTGATCTTACTTAAGTTGAAAGGGGTATTTAAATTACTTCATTTAATTAAATTTTGATGATCTAAGTTTGATTTGAATTAATTATGTTATCTTAGGTTGATTTTAATTGGTTTAATTTTCACATTTTAATTATGAGTTGTTTTGAGATTAATTTTTAATATTTCAAATTAGTTATAAATCAGATTTTAGGGATTTCAAATTAGTTTTAACACTTCATGTTTACTTTAACTTTTCAATTATTAAATTATTTAATGTTTTAAATTTTTAATTTAATTAAGGATTATCTCTTTTTAATTATTAATTTCAATCATCGTTTTTTTTGGAGTTAATTAAGAGTTGAATGTTATTGAGGTGATTCATTTAGGGATTTTGAATTAAAGAATTGATATTTTCTAAAGTCATATCCCTATCCCTAATAATTCAAATTTTAATTTATTCTTCCAAAATCAATGGGTTTCTACCTTTTAATTCCCTAAGTTTAAATCATCCAAGAAAAAATTAAGATCAGATATTTTACCCTCCCTTTTGATTAGGCTTAAAGTATTAATTACGGTTAAAATCCTTAATTACCTTTATGACCTCTTAAGCCTATTCACCTCATAACTCACTAAATTGAGCTCAAATGAATTTAAAATTTTTATGTCACTTCACTCATATGTCAATTAAGACATTAGAGGAGAAAATGTGATTTTTCCATTTTTAATTTAATTTATATAATTATTTTAGAGGAACATAAGGATTTTCAATGAAAATTCAACAACATGACCTAGGTGGGCTTCCTATCCTTAGGAAAATTATGGGATGTCCCTACTGACTAGAGTATCACTTGGACTAATTTTGTTGATTTTTGAAATTATGTTTTATTTATTATGATTATTTTAATTTTTAGGGTGTTAATTAATTATAAAATAAAATTAAAGTTGAAAATTAAGTTTTATATTTTTCTTAAATCTCCTTGACCTCAAGGAACTCAGAGAAATAAATTTTATATTTTTCTGATTTTTCTTTGAATTTTTTAATTTATTTTAATGGGAAGGTTTGAAAATTCATTTTTTAACATTAAAAATTACATTATGCTCTTAAAATTCAATATCTTTACTTTGAAGCTTAGGAAAATTATTTGGTTGATTCCTAAGTGATTAGAAAACAAAATATGATATTTTTGCGATTTTTAATATTTTATTGATTTTTTTAATTTTTTAATTATTAAAATATTTAAAAATAGGTTTAAAATGAAGTTTTTAGAAAAATTCCAATTTTAATTTTTTTAGACTTTTCTAATCCCAGACAAGTCCCAAAACTAATTTGGTGAATTTTTGAAATGTATTTTGGGTTTTATGAATTTCTAAAGTTTAAGAATGGTTATGCCATTTAAATAATTCATTTAGTGGGTTAAATCATTTTAAATTGATCTCAAATTTTTATGTGAGACTCCTCTAACCACAAAGATTAGTGGAGAATTAATTTCAAGTTATTTTAGTGTGTAATTACTCCTAATTAAATAAAGTTCAGTTTTAAGTGTTTAGGCTAATTAGGATTATTTTTAAAGAGTTAAGTCAAGCCATAATTTTCCTAGGGTCCTCTGGTCATAAGATACCTCCCCTAATTTTCCTACGTTTTATTAATCAACATGCTAATTATTATAATTAAAATACTAAAAACAGACACATAAACTTGGAAAATAAATAACTTGCCATAGAGATGGCCTCTAGCCTTAGAAAATTCAAGGAATGTTTCCAAGATCCGAGGCTATAAAAGCCCTATGGTCTCATTCCATGGTGAATTTCATACATGCATGGAGAATTAAAACATTCAGAACAGTATTAAATTATTCAAAAATAAAACACTCAACAAAATAGATTAATTCTTTTTCCAAATTATTCTCCTCTGTTCACTGAGTAAGAGGGTATTTTTATTTTATTTTTTTTATTTATCTATGCAAAGATATGGCTTTTCAAAGGTTCTGGTATTTAAATAAATAGAAAATACCCTAATTTCCTACTTATCCGACGCGGCACCGTGTCATCCTCGGCAGATCCGAAGTCCCATGCGGCACTTCTCCATTCGACACCGCCATCCGACTGGGATGCCACCCGGCCAGCGGTTCATGTATCGTTTCTCCATCCGGTGCGATCCTGGTCGTTCATCTAATACACGTGTGATCCAACGGCATCCGTTCATCGTCCCAACTGGTGTGAGCCGAGAACCGTCCACCTTCTAGACCTAATATCTCCCTCATTTCTCAACCGAATTACACGTTCTTGGGCTCTATGAACTCGTCTTAACAAGAAGAACACATCTATACAGATATGATGAATTGAAATGAAGCCAAACAAAATGGAGAATTGCCGGAAGTTCGGGAGGAAGAAGAGGTCAATACCTTGGTACTGAGAAGTGAAGCTTCAATCAGAGAGGCTTAGCACGTTCGTTGGAGTCCAGAGAAGCTAGGGATTAAGCCTGGAGCTGTGGTGAAATGCCTAGGTATGACTTCGACCAGGCCTGATTTGAAGCTTTGACGGCTGGAGAGATTGAGTGGCCTGGTGAGGGGGCTTCCACTGAAAAACTTCTTCTCTACCTCTGGTGAAGGTGCGGGAAGAGTTAATTTGATTTCTGTGCAGGTTCAAGGGTTGTCCTGATCTAACCTGAGAATTGAGCCCTCAAATTGAGCTCAATCAGTGGGGAAGATAGCAGGGGAACAGTGGGGAACTTATTCTCTGTATTAGGGGAAGAGTTTGGGCCACTTGGATGGAGGTTTTGAGAGACTTGATTTCAGCCAACCTTTTGGCCGTGGAAGATGGCTATTTAAATATCCATGGCCTAAGAGCCTCCCAGGGGGAGTTAGGGTCTGGGATCAGCTGCTCAGGGGAGGAGAAAAGGAGCTGTGAAGTCCAATTGGAATGGGACAGCTCAGCAAGGGAGTTTTGAAAATTTTAATTGATTTAGACCTCACAGCCTGGTGTTTTCCGGTGACTGTGGTAGCTGGACGGCGAGGGTTAAGTCAGGTCTAGGTTCAGTCAAGTCAGAGGGGTTGAGTGGTGGCATCAATTTGAACATTTGGTGGCTCCATGGTAGAGATTCAATGGAAACTTGGATTTTGCGTTAAATGTGGCTAACTTGGGTTAGCCCCTTTGTTCTTTGGCTAAGACTTTGCCCAAAGTGGTTTGAGCTGATTTTAAGGTCCATGGGGAGGTTTAGGGGAAGTTTGGTGGCTGGTTTGGGAGTTTGAATAAAGGATTTGATGGTTTGGAAGAAAGGAAAATGGAAGTGAAGGGGGATCACCTCCCCTTACCAAATTTGGTAAATTTGACTTTGGAATGACTATGGGATGACCCATGGGGTATGCTATGCCATGCACAATGCTATGAGATTGTTTCATTGAAATGGAAATAATGATTTTCATGATTTTTAGATTTTTTATGCTCACATGCCTAATTTGGTATGATGTCATGTATGTATGCATTAGATTAGACATGATGCCATGAAATGGTGTTTGGAATGCCATGGGCAGATATTAAGAGGGAATTATGACATGTGGGCTCAAATTGGGCTTTTGAAATTAAGGCCATGGGCTTTTCAAAATGCAAGAGGAAAATGGGCTTTTAACATGCATGGAATGAATTTGAATTTTTAAATTTATTGCGAATCCATCAAAAATGAAATAAAAATGATTGAAATTGATTTTGGGCATGTCGAAATTTGATTTAAAATTGATTTAGGAATTTTTATGGGTTAGGGGGTTCAATTTAAAGGGAACTGGGCTTATGTGCCAAAATTGGGCTTTTTGGCCCAAATGATTTTTGGGTGGAATTTGGTCAAAATTTATGTCAAATAAATGTTGTATTTGGTATAGGAACGTGTCATGCGAGTTTTAGAACAATTTTGAAGAGAATTTGAGTTGAATTGGATTGAGTTTGGTCATGTTTAGATTCATGGGTAATTTAGGGCAAAAATGGGGTTTTGGGTTTAAGTTGAAATTGGACTCAAATGTAAACCAAATTGGGTTTGGTTTTGATTGAAATTGGTATTGGAAGTGTTGATTTGAAATTTAGATTTGAATTTGATCAAAATTTGGATCATTTGGGTTGATTTGGTTTGACATTGGGTCCATATGGGTTAAAAATGAGTCAAATTGAGGATTTTGGTAAAAAGTGGGCCAAATTGGCAAAGTTAGGCTATGGTGTAGTTGAAAAAAATGAAATTGGGAATATTTGAGATTTTTTGGAAATTTTTTGGATTTTTTGGAATTTTTGGAATTTTGGGCAAGAAAGGGAATTTAGGGTATTAAGAGGTTATTTGGAGGGTATTGGGAAATTTTGTTGGATTTAAGAGGTTGGAATTGTTTCAAACTGATTTTTAGGATTTTTGGGAATTTTGGGTAATTTTTGACAATTTTGGATGGTCATGGGGGTAGGCTTATGGACCTTAAACAAGTCTAGCCACTTTGGGACCAAACGTAGCCAAATGGTAACCACTTTATGATCCTTCACATATTGACCTTTAGCCATCTTGATCAAAGATTAGTGGCTTTGGTTCAATCATGTGAGTTTCTTAAAGGGTAGAAGGGGCAAGGTTCAAGGTTTAGGGTTAAAGGATGAAATGGCTTAGGGGTGTGTGTGTGTGTGCAAGAGAAGCTCGAGTCACCTAAAGTCACCCAGGGTAGCCCTAAGGATTGGACATCCTATAGGAATTCATCCTTATCCTCCTGCACATTAGTCCTAACCTTCCAAATGATTTAAAGTTTGATGACCATCTACATAGGATTCCAAAGAGAATCAAGATTTGGTTTGAATTTCTAAATGGTGAGTTCCATCTCTAGTCTTCTAGGATAGTCAAGGAGAAGTCCTATAGCTAGATCCTAAGCACTAAGAGGAAAGAAAAGAAGACCTCACCAAAATGATGTCAACAAGTTACTAGCTATTTTGTATGCTTTTGATAAATTCAGATCATATTTAATTCGGACTAAATGTATTGTGCATACTGATCACTCTGCTATTAAATATTTGATGCACAAGAAGGATACTAAACCATGATTAATTAGATGGATACTTTTGATGCAAGAATTCAATTTTGGGTTAATTGATAAAAAGGGAACTGATAATCAAATTGCTGATCATTTGTCGAGATTAAAATTTCATGAATCATCTGACACCGACAATGAAATAACAGACAGTTTCCCTGATGAACAACTTTATAACATAAATGAGTAGAAAATACCTTGGTATTCTGATATGGTAAATTATATAATAAGTGATATTTTGCCACTTATGTTAACACTACAGCAACAGAAAAAATTCATTCATGATATAAAAGCATATTTTTGGGATGAACTATATTTATATAAGCAATGTAACAATCTTATTATTAGGAGATGTGTGCCTTATGAAGAAACTAAACTAATTATTCAAAAATGTCATGATTCTGAATTTGGAGGACATTTTGGGATTGACAAAACTGCGCACAAAATTTTACAAGCTGGATTTTATTGGCTTACTCTTTTTAGAGATGTTTACAGATATATCAAAACTTGTGATAGATGCCAACAAGTAGGTAATATATCTAAAAGAAATGAAATGCCTCTAAATTTTATGCTAGAAGTTGAGAATTTTTGATGTTTGGGGATTAGATTTCATGGGACCATTTATTCCTTCTTTTAGGAAATTATATATTTTGATTGCAGTTGGTTATATATCAATGTGGATTGAAGCACAAGTTTACCTCGTTGTAATGTTAAAAGTGTTTCAAGATTCTTAATGAAAAACATTTTCATGAGATACAAAATGCTGAGAGTGATTATCACTGACGAAGGATCCCATTTTAGGAATAAATACATTCAAAGATTGGCAGAAAAGTTTAATATTGTTCATAGATTCTCTACTACTTATCATCCTCAAACCAGTGGTTTAGCTGAAGTTCCTAATCGTGAGATTAAACAAATTTTAGAAAGACTGTAAATCTTAATAGAGTAGATTGGTCTGCAAGACTGGATACTGCATTATGGGCATACAGGACTGCTTATAAAACTCCTATTAGTATGACTCCTTACAGACTCATTTTTGGAAAGGCTGCCACTTACCAGTAGAAATGGATCATAAAGCATATTAAGCAATTAAAGAAATCAATTATAATTTAAAAAATGCTGGTGAGAAGAGATTGTTACAATTGAATGAATTAGAAGAATTAAGAAATGAATCATATGATAATGACAAGAATTAATAAGGAAAAGCTGAAGTTAAGACATGATCGGAAGATTAACCATAAGAACTTTGAACCAGGACAAGAAGTTTTGCTTTACAATACAAGGTTGAAGTTATTTTCCTGGGAGATTGAAGTCTCGTTGGTTAGGACCCTTTACTGTAACTCAAGTTTATACTTATGGAGCTGTTGAAATTGAAGATCCGAAGACTAGGAATAGATTTAAAGTAAATAGACATAGATTAAAACCATATTTTGAAGGTAAAAGACAAAATTTTAAAGAGGTTTTAATGCTCAGTCAACTTGAATAACACCTAAATAGATCGGGCTGACGACGTTAAACCAAGCGCTTTATACGAGGCAACCCATAGTTATCTTTATTTGTTGTGTGTTTGTTTGAATTTATCATTAGTTTATTGTAGTACTGAATTCTACTACTTGTAATTACCCTTTGATCATCATAGAATTTGGATCTATGAAGAAAATTTGGAACGTATTTGACAACGGCATTTTTGTGCAAAACTTTGCCTAGGGTACCGATGGCTCGCTCGACACCGCCGACGGCGGGTTTTTCCCGAGGGCCCTATATTAATTGCACAGAGCTCGCCGACGGCACCATCGAGGTCACCGACAGCGATATCGGTGATGCATCAAAAATATATACAGTTTTTGTGATATAATTTAACCAAGTTTTGGTGATATTGCACTTTAAAGAAATGTATTTTTCATGATTTATTGCAGGTATGATGATTTTAGGTTATTGGAGTGAAAAGAAGAAAAAGGAACGAATTTGGAGCAAAAAGGAGCAAAAAGAAACAAAATGGTGGAAAACATGTTCTAGCACCGCCGGCGACAGAATGGGCGCCGCCAGCGCCATTTTCCAGAGACTACGACATTTTTTTGACAACAGAGTGCCGTCGGTGCCCGAAATTGGTGGAATTCAATTTTGAAGAGTTTTTAGGACTTTTTGAAGGGATGCCTGACCCACAATTTTATATTATGATATTTTTAATTTAATTGCAACGACGCCAAAAACTTGACCCAGCTATATTATATGTATAGAATTGTAATTATTTATGTTGTGGATGCTACGCAAGTATACGTATCGTATCAAGTAATACGGGGCTCTAGTGGAGTCCCGGTTATCGATCCCACGAGGAAAGAGAAAATTAAATAACAACTAATTTTAAAATAATAATAATAATAATAATAATAAAACTAGTATACGAAAATTTGGAGTTCTAAATTTAAGCGCAATAAAGTAAACTAAGTATTCTAATCAGGTAACTTAACTAAGTAGAGAATTAATACGTATTTAAAAGTGCAGGAAATTAAACTAAATAAGTCTTAACTATTTAGAGAAAGTATCTTTCCCCTTGTTTAGAAATTTAAGTGATTGATGAATTTAAATAGATAATTTTTAAGGTATTGTGACAAATAGGAGCATTCCTATACTTTACCCTTTGGTCCGAGTGTAAAGAATATTGACTAATCCTATGTTTGATTATCGAATCTGCGGCTAGGCTGGGAGGATACCGACTACCACTTCGAGCTCCCACGTTCCCCTCGCCCGAGGGCTAACATCTACACTTCGACTCTCAAACAATAGGACCGAATTGAATATTTTAGTCCGTCACACTAAAATGCTCAATTCTACGCCCGATGATATTATTTCCCTATTTATTTGCACCTTCCTTCCAAGGCTTTTGAATTCCCCGAATATCAGATGTAATTTTTACTATAGTTGATAATCAACATATTTTAACAAATCAAATGGCCAGTTTGAAAAGTAAATTAAGTTTTAAGTAAAAATTATCACAATTTATTAATATATAAAAGTATCTCTATTTTAATTTCATCAAGTCACTTAATTTCATAAACAAGGAGAAAGACTAAATAAACTACTCAGAATGCATGGGAACTAAACTAAGCATGGATTTAATTTAAAGTTAAAAACAATAAATACAAATACTTATCTTGATTTATCCCCAAACAGACTCCTCGTAGTTCCTTTGACTCTTCCTTCCAGTACAGCACGACTCACTAATTACTCACTAAACTCACTAAAGACTCACTAAAGACACACAACAGCACACAAAACTAGACAAAAGACTAAAAGATTGCACACAAAATCGATTTTCGGCCTCTATATATAGAGGTAAGCAAAGGTCCAAGAGGTGTGTAAGCATCTCTTCAAAAAGTGTCCAGGTTCAATGTATCTGTGCCATTTGAACTAGCTCGCCGTCGGCGACGAACTACCTCGCTGTCGGTGAGGCTTCTAGAAGATCTTCAAACCGCTCTATCTCGCTGTCGGCGGGCTCGGGCTCGCTGTCGGCGGGCTCGGGCTCGCTGTCAGCGAGACAGTTATAAATCCTTCAGAAATGTCTCCTCGTAACCTCGCCGTCGGCGGGCTCGATCTCGCCGTCGGCGACTCAGCACAAATTGCATTAATTTCTTCCTTTTTGCTCCAAATCCGCTCCTTTTTATAATTTTTGTTTTTATCACCTAAATTCTCCATTCCTGCAATAAAATAAAGAAAATACCCTTCTTTAAAGTGCAATGTCATCAAAAATAGGTATGAATTTCTTAATAAATTTTTCAGTGATCAATGCCTATGGAAACTCTTGGAATTTCATTCCTAACTTATAAGTAATTATTTTTGGACGAAAAGAGTGTGTGTCTCTTGTTTACTCTTGCTCTCTCTTAGTGTTTTAGTGTGTGTTAAGTGTTAGGGTTTAGGAGAAGAGTGTGTAGAAGTGAGGATTTGAGAGGAATTCTTCTCTAAGGAGTGAAGGAGAAGAAGTAAAGTGAGAAATTGCTTATTCCTTTCCATTCTAAAGAGAGAATCAAGTGGTGTAAAGAAGAGAGAAAAGGATTCAAAGGAACTTCAAGGGAATTGCATTGGGGAAGAGAAAGAGACAAGTTGTTTTTTCATTTGTGGTTTGTATGACTTTTCTTTTATATATAAAATCCACATTTTAATGTATCTTCTTCATTAATTCTGAGTAGTCTGCTTTGTCTTTCTTCTTTCATAGAGATGTGGTGATGGATTGATGTGGATTTAATGTGCTTTTAATGTATTGACGAAATTATGATGGTTTTTCATTTCGAACTTAATTTACTTTTCGATTTGGCCAATTGAAATGTTAAATTATGTTGTTGAACATTAATTCTGAAAGGATTTAATGTCCTATAACAATAATGAAAGATCCATTCAATTTCCATGGATGAATTGCGTAGTTCATAGGAATTAAGTGCAAATAAATAGGAAAATGTATTTTGGTGGACTTCAATGTGAATATTTTAGGGTGACAAGCTGAAATCCCCAAATTGGTTCTAAGAATAGTAACTAAATATCAAAGGTTAACCTTCGAGTGAAGGATGAGTGGGAGCTCCGAAGTGAGAGCCGGTATCCTCCCAGCCTAGCCTTAGGTTTTGTGACTAAACTTAAGATATGTCAATGTTCTTTTCATGCTTAGAAGAGGGAGTAATCTTTTAAGGGTAAAGAAAGTTTTATGCTTCTATTTGGCACAATAACATAGATAATTGTTCTATATCAATCCACACATCATATTCTCATTGCAAGAGGAAAGATACTTTTCTCATATATCAAAAACCTTTCAAATACATAGTTTAGTGTATCTACTAGTTAATTATATTTTCAAATTGTTAGAAGTAAGAGTTGTTTAGTTAATTGTTACTATTTTCTGCATTGTGGTAGTAGAAGTAGTATTAAACTTTAAGTGTAATTTAAGTATCGGATTTTAGTGCTATATTATATATATTGTGAAACACTTTCTTATACTTCGAACTTCCCTGTGGGATTGATAACCAGGACTCCATTAGAGCCCTGTATTACTTGATACGATACATATAATTGCGTTGAGCGTTCACACATTACATAATCATTATAAACATATATAAATTTGAGTTCATACATTCTTGCATATATAAGTCCGCTGCATCAACTTTTTGGTGTCGTTGCTGGGGAAGGTGACGAAGTAATTAAGTATGTAAGTAAGAAAGTATAAACGATATTTATTAATAATATAGTAACAGAAAACCTTTACTTTGTAGTGTGTAATTGTGTGTTTGTTTATTTTTTAAAAGTGTTTGTGTGATTGTATATGCGTCGTAGTGGATCTATAGGTTTAGTGCCTTACAATTTGGAGTTAGAGTGTACTGTCAGAAAAGTTAGAAAACAACAAAAACAAATTTAAAATCCTTGCAAAATGGTGAATAATTAAGATAATCAGAGAAATGATATTGGAAATTTGCCAAGACCTTTAAGAGATTATGCTAACCCAATAACAGATGAAATTCATATAACTATTCAAACTCCTTATGTTGCTGCTAATTCATTTGAACTTAAACATGTTATTATCCAAATGGTATAAAATAATCAATTCAGAGGAACAACTAATGAGGATCCAAATTTACATCTCGCTAGTTTTATAGAACTGTGTGCTACTTTTAAATATGATGGAGTGTCTAGTGACGCTGTCAGACTTAGACTTTTCCTTTTTCATTAAGGGATAAAGCTAAGGCGTGGTTAAACTCGTTAGCACCTGGATCTATTAGAACTTGGGGAGAATTATCTCAAAAGTTTCTATCAAAATATTTGCCTCCATTAAAAACTGTTAAACTAAGAAATGATATTACATCTTTTTGTCAGTATGAAGGAGAGTCAATATATGAAGCTTGGGAGAGATTTAAAGATCTTCTTAGGAAGTGCCCACATCATGCTTTACCAGATTGGTTAATAATTCAAACATTTTATAATGGATTAGTGGGATCATTGAGATCTATTATAGATGTTGCTGTTGGTGGATCGTTAATGTCAAAACCTTTTGATGAAGCATACACATTAATTGAAGAAATGGCTACTAATAATTTTCAATGGCCCTCTGAACAGGTAAATCCTAAGAGAGTAGCTAGTGTTCATGATTCAGATATGATGACTATGGTAGTTTATCAAATTACAGCCCTTTCTAAGAAAATAGATCAATATGGAATGAATTATTCTCAACCACTTCAAGTGTTGGAGGAAGATTCATTTGGACAGATAACAGAATCTCAAACACCTTATGAGACTTTAAATGCTATTAATAGACCTAACAATCTTTATTCAAATTATTATAATCCTCGTTGGAAGAATCACCCAAATTTTAATTGGAATAATAGCAATGCCAATATTAACCTGCACTGGGCTAACAGTTCTATGAATCCAATTGGAAATTCGAACAATCAAGGAAATACCAATTTTAGACCATCTTATCCTCTAGATTTAATAGTAACCCACAATTTAAGGATATGAAGTTGTCTACGGAAGAAATGATTCTGAATATGGGAAATCAATTACAAGCTCAAGGTGTTGCTATGAAAAATATTGAAAATCAATTGGGACATATTTTCACTGCACTTAATAATAGACCTTCTAGAACACTTCCAACTCATGTGGAGATCAATCCAAAAGATCATAATAAGGAACAACTTAAGGCTATTCAATTAAGCAGTGGAAAAAAATTAGAAACTAGAGTGCAAAAAGAAGTTGAAATAGAAAAGGAGAAGGAGGAAATCGACAAAGGTTCAAACAAGATTTATCTAGACTTGGATTATCCTCTTGAGCCAATGAAGATAACTATTGAAAAACCACCACCTCCATTTCCTCAAAGATTGAAGAAACAAAAAAGGGATAACATATTTGGAAAATTTTTGGAGATCCTTAAGAAATTAACGATAAATATTCCTTTTTTTGAAGCATTAGAACAGATGCCTGACTATTCCAAGTTTATGAAGGATACCCTGAGAAAGAAAAGAAAGTTTACATATCATGAAACTGTTGCACTTAGCGGAGAGTGTAGTGCAATTATTTAGAAGAAGCTTCTGAAAAAACTTAAAGATCCTGGTAGTTTCACTATTCCGTGTGCTATAGGTGAAAAATTTTTCAGAAAAGGCTTTATGTGATCTGGGAGCTAGTATTAATCTTATGCCTTTATCAACTTTCAAAAAATTGAGAATACGAGAAATTTCTCCTATATTTGTGACTCTTCAGTTGGCCGATCGTTCCATTACTTACCCTAAACGAGTGGTGGAAGATGTGTACGAGAAAGTGGATAAATTTATCTTTCCTGTGGATTTTATTATATTTGATATGGAGGAAGATAAATAAATTTCAATCATTTTGGGAAGACTATTCCTTGCTACTGGAAGAGCAGTGATTGATGTTCAAAAAGGAGAATTAACTATGAGAGTTAATGATCAGGAGGTGACCTTTAATATTTTAAAATCTATGAAGTATCCCTCAATGGAAAAGGATAATGAATGTTTTAGGATGGAGGTCTATGAATATTTGAGAAACGATCATTTTCAAAATATAGTTGAAAAAGAAGTAGAATATGCAAATATGTTTGAAAAAGAAATTGATGAGAAAGAAAATTCAGATAGTAAGAAGAATGAAGATTTGGAGTATGTTCAGGAGAGATTTGAAGTATTAGATACTATGTAAGGTGGAAATAAAAGCTTAATTCCATCTATAATAAAACCTCCTGAACTTGAGATGAAAATTCTCCCTAATCATTTAAAGTATATGATTTTAGGAGAATCATCTACCTTGCCAGTTATTGTATCTTCGGAGTTAAATGGTTATTAAGAACAGAAGTTGTTGGAAACTTTTAAAAAATACAAGAAAGCTTTTGGATGGACTTTGGCATATATTAAAGGAGTTAGTCCTTTGATTTGTATGCACAAAATTTTATTAGATGAAGAACATAAATTGAGAGTTGATCCACAAAGGAGATTGAATCCTATAATGAAAGAAGTAGTTAAAAAAGAGATTTTAAAATGTCTGGTTGTTGGAATTATTTATCCTATTTTGGATAGTGCTTGGGTGAGTCCAATACATTGTGTACCGAAAAAGGGAGGAGTGACTATTGAAGTGAATGAATGTAATGAAATTATACCCACAAGACAAATTATAGGATAGAGAATTTGTAATGACTATAGAAAATTAAATGCCGCCCCCAGAAAAGATCACTTCTCTCCTCCTTTTCTCGATCAAATGCTTGATAGACTTGCTGGATACAAGTACTACTGTTTTCCGGATGGATATACTAGTTACCATCAAATACCTATTGCTTTTGAGGATCAATAAAAGACAACATTTACTAGCCTTTGTGGAACCTTTACTTTTCGAAGAATGCCTTTTGGACTGTGTAATGCACCTGCAACATTTCAAAGATGTATGATGTCTATCTTCAGTTGTATGATAGATAACAGAATAGAAGTTTTTATGGATGATTTCTCTATATTCGGGACTTCATTTGAAATTTGCCTAGAAAACTTAGCACAAGTTTTGGAGCTTTGTGAGAAAACAAATCTAGTTCTGAATTGGGAGAAATGTCAATTTATGGTTGCAGGAGGAATTGTTTTTGGGCATAAAATTTCTGAACATGGTATGGAGGTCGATCCTGCTAAAATTAGAGTGATTAAGAGATTGCCGCCACCCCACTACTGTGAGAGAGGTGAGGAGTTTCTTAGGACACGTTAGATTTTGCAGGCGATATATTAAAGATTTTTCTAAAATCACAAAACCTTTGTGCTGAGTTTTAGAAAATGATAGAAAATTTGATTTTAATGATGAATGCTTGAGTGCTTTTGAATTATTGAAAGAGGAATTAATCACTGCACCTGTAGTTGTTTCACCAGATTGAGAGAAACCATTTGAACTTATGTGTGATGCTAGTGATTATGTAATCGTAGTAGCATTGGGGCAAAGGCATGATAAAGTTTTCAAAGTCATTTACTATGCTAGTAAAACTCTTAATGAGGCTTAAATTAATTATACCACTACTGAAAGAGAGTTATTAGCTATAGTATTTGCTTTTGAAAAATTTAGACCTTATTTAATTAGAGCTAAAATTATTGTGCATATTCGACTATCAAATATTTAATGCAAAAGAAGGATACGAAACCTATACTCATTAGATGGACACTTCTTCTGCAAGAATTTGAATTTATGATAGTTGATAGGAAGGGAGTTTATAATCAAATAGCTGATCATTGTCGGCACTATTTTTTTAGGTTGTGTGTTTTATTTTGAAAAGAGAGTCGCCTACAGAAATTGTCGGCGAATTTTAATTTAATTTAAATAAATAATTTGAAAAGTAGTATTTGATTTTGAAAATAATTTTAAATTTGAAAATTTTAAGATATGAAATCAAACTGATCTCACATCCCGAATAGTTTATATAAACGAGCACCGCATCACAAACCGTGTATCTATCCCGAAGAATAGACACACTGCTTGATGATGGGGCTCGATTAAATAAACTAGAAAGGTTTGTGACATCCGTTTGGTCTGCGAACCAATTTTATAAGCCGACAAATTCCCCGCTTAATATGAAATTATTAAACAGGGGTTTATATTACTCGGGTTCTTAAAGTTCCCTATAAGGGCAAGCCCCTATAGTTAATTACATCTTAAGTGACGGGAATCACCTAAGAAAACTCTCGATAATAATCAATAATTCGCTCTCAAGAATTTCAAAGTTTAAGTTTTCAAGGGGTTGAATTTTGGAATTTCAATAGGGAATGGATCAAATTTGGAACATTTTATTTTGGAAATTCAAAGGAAGAAAAGTAGGAGAAAT